>CM063500.1:58487575-58567575 GCA_032207245.1 Pardosa pseudoannulata
ATTTGGATTTTTATAAAATATTTGACTCAAACATAGTAATTTCCGTTATTTACCATAAATTTGAGTCGGACAGTTTGAAATATTGTCTAAATTTTTTACTGTTCCGAAGGTGAAAATGTAGGCATCTTACTTGAACAATGTAAAGAAACCAGAATCAATGCACTTGTGAAAACACTTAGTAATAATCTATTCAGTTCGTGTAAATATTTTATCGTAAGGAAATGTTTCTTTTAAAACCTTGTCTTTTTTCTTTACTCATCTGTAACTTTATATTAGAAAATCCTATTGTAGCTTATATTATAAAAAGAAAAATAGTACATGAATTCACAACATGAAGTTGATTAGTTAATCTGATAACAACTCTTAACTGGGTGACAGCTCTGTACCAATAAATCTGACAAAATAAAACAAATTAATGCTTATTGGAACTTGTTTCCGATAGTTCAACGAACTCATAATTCTAAAGACGGAAAGTAGAATATTGGTTGAATTTCTCCTCAAAGGCATCACTTTAGAGGTAACTTCATTTAAAAAATTAAATCGATGGTTACTTATTATGCAAAAATAATCGCAGACTAAGCAAAAAAAATATCAAATGTAGAAATATTGAACATTTATGGATCCATCAGTCTTCTTGTATTACTGACCGGCTACAAATTTAATTTTTCTCCTGGAAATTAAAGTGATGCCTGTGGAGAAAAATTCAATTAATTTTCTTCACTTCACTTCAGAAGTACTTCAATCCACAACTAATATTCTTCACTTCAGAGGTAAATTCATAAATTAATCTGATTACAACTCTTAATTCTGTGACAGCCCTGGACCAATAAATATGGGTAAATAAAACAAATTATTGCCAATTGGAAATTTCTGCCGATAGTTCAATGCCCTTATAATTCTAAAGACGAAGAGTAGAATATTAGCTGAATTCTTCTTCAAAGCCATCACCTTAAAGCTAACTTCATTTAAAAATTTCCTAACATTCTATAAAAAAAACTTAAAATGGATGGTAACTAATTATACAAAAATAATCGCGGAAACTACGTAAAAAATATCAAAAGTCGAAATACTGAACTTTAAGGATCATCAGTCTTCTTGTATTACTGATCGGCTAGAAATTTCATTTTTTAATTGAAATTAAGTGATGCTTTTTGAAGAAAAATTCCACTAATCTTCTTCACTTCACTTCAAAGGTACTTCAATCCACAACTAGTATTCTTCACTTCAGAGATAAATTCATAAATTAATCTGATTACAACTCTTAATTGGGTGACAGCCCTGGACCAATAAATATGGGTAAATAAAACAAATTATTGCCAATTCGAAATTTCTCCCGATAGTTCAATGGCCTCACAATTCTAAAAACGAAAAGTAGAATACTAATTGAATTTTTCTTCAAAGTCATCGCTTTAGAGGTAACTTCATTTAAAAAATACCTAACATTCTATAAAAAAATTAAAATCGATGGTAACTACTTATTCAAAAACAGTTGTTGAAATTAAGCAAAAAAATATCAAAAGTAGAAATACTGAACATTTAAGGATCATCAGTCTTCTTGTATTACTGACCGGCTACAAATTTGATTTTTATCCTGGAAATTAAACTGATGCCTCTGAAGAAAAATTCAACTAATATTCTTCACTTCACTTCAGAGGTACTTCGCTTCACAACTAATATTCTTCAATTCAGAGGTAAATTCATAAATTAATCTGATTACAACTCTTAATTGGGTGACAGCTCTGGACCAATAAATCGGAGTAAATAAAACAAATTAGTGCCAATTGGAAATTTCTCCTGATAGTTCAACGGCCTAATAATTCTAAAGACAGAAAGTAGAATATGAGTTGAATTTTTCTTCAAAGCCATCACTTTACAGGTAACTCTATTTAAAAAAAAACTAATATTCTATAAAAAAAATTAAATTCAAGGTAACTAATTATACAAAAATAATTTCGGAAACTACGACAAAAAAATATTAAAAGTCGAAATACTGAACTTATAAGGATCATCAGTCTTCTTGTATTACTGACCGGCTACAAATTTGATTTTTATCCTGAAAATTAAAGTGATCCATCTGAAGAAAAACTCAACTAATATTCTTCACTTCACTTCAGAGGTAAATTCATAAATTAATCTGATTACAACTCTTAATTGGGTGACAGCCCTGGACCAATAAATATGGATAAATAAAACAAATTATTGCCAATTTGAAATTTCTCCCGATAGTTCAATGGCCTCATAATTCTAAAGACGGGAAGTAGAATATTAGTTGAATTTTTCTTCAAAGCCATCACTTTAGAGGTAACTTCTTTTAAAAAATACCTAACATTATATAAAAAATTTTAAAATCTATGATAACTAATTATGCAAAAATAATCGATGGAACTCGCAAAAAAAATATCAAAAGTAGAAATATTGAACTTTTAAAGATCATTAATTAGTCTTCTTGCATTATTGACCGGCTGCAAATTTGATTTTTATACTGGTAATTAAACTGATGCCTCTGAAAAAAATTTCCACTAATATTCTTCACTTCACTTCACTTCACGTTAGAGGTATTTCAATCCACAACTAATATTCTTCACTTCAGAGGTAAATTCATAAATTAATCTGATTACACCTCTTAATTGGGTGACAGCTTTGGACCAATAAATCGGAGTAAATAAAACAAATTAGTGCCAATTGGAAATTTCTCCCGATAGTTCAACGGCCTCATAATTCTAAAGACGGAAGTAGAATATAAGTTAAATTTTTCTTTAGTGCATTATTTAATGCATCATTTAATATCCAGGATAAAAATCAAAGATATAGCCGGTCAGTTATAAAAGAAGACTAATGATCCTTAAAAATTCAATATTTCTACTTTTAAAAGTTTTATTTGCGTAGTGTCTGCGATTGTTTTATAATGTTTATTTACATTCGATTTTAAATATTTAGTAGAATGTTCGGTATTTTTTAAATTCAATTTATCTGAAAAAGAGACTTTTAAGAGTAAATTTGTAAATGACTATTTCCGAAAGAATTTAAAATAAAAGCATTTTCATAAATTTCTTTTTTTCCTATATTTGATACTCGAACATTAAGTGATTTTTCGAAAACTTAAATCCAATTTAAAGTTTTAGCACGTTACGAAAGTCAGCGTTCTTTCTAGTGGTTATGTCGTATCGGGCAACGAGACAAGTGGCCGTTAATTAAAGATGTACTTTCCAAAAGTACATTTTTTTTTATTTTAACCCTCCTAGTGGAACACACTGAGGAAAAAAGTCTCCAAAAAATACGATAAAGTTTTATTGTGTCGGTGACCAAAGTGTTCTATGATTTTTTACTTCACCCTAGATTGGAATACGAGAAAATTTTATTTTCCGTTTACTTCCTTATAAAAAATATAAAATAAACATTATAGATTGTTAATTTTTAATACACATAAAGCTCGTCAAGTCTCGAAGATCATCCCATAAGAAATAATGGATTCTAAAAGTACAAATGGTACAAAATTCAAAATGATTCTAAAGTACAGAAATGATCATAAGGAAGCACGTGTTTTTTGAGCACAAGGATATACACAAATATACCTAACTCACCAGATGGAAATACAGTAAATCAAATTGACCATGTTTTAATCGACAAGAACACAAAAAAACTTACTTGTAAGAAGCTACAGAGGAGCAAATGTTGACTCTGATCATTACTTGGTTATAGCAAAGACGAGAGGAAATATTTCAAGGCGCTTCAACAAAAGGAAAGAAAAAAAAAAGGCATTGGATACAGATGCTTTGAGTCACCGAACATAATATATGTATAGAAATAAATTAAAGACAAAATCATCTATAGAAGATGGGAATGATAAATGCACACTGTTGGGAAAATCTCAAACCATCATAATTGATGCTGCTAAAGAAACCTCACATTAAAAAAAAGAAACTAATTTTCACGAAAGTGTAAAATAATTAACGAAAAAAAAACCGAGCATACATCAGATTAAAAATTACACCAGAAACGCAGAGGAAGAATATAAAGTAATCAGAAGACAGGAGAAAAAATATTCAAACAGAAGAAAAGAAAGCATTGGGAGAAATACAAGAAATTGAGCATCTTAAAAAGCAAAAAGAACTAAAGTTTTATAATGTAGTAAACAATGCAAGAAAATTCTGTCCTAGAACTCTCACCTCGATGAAATTGAACTTCTGAATGAAAATGCTGAAATATTAAGAAGATGGAGAAATCTTCAAAATGCTCTGGAAGTAAAGATAATATAGAGGAATGGAGGAAGATATAAACCATACAGGATGAGAACTAGAAATACCTTCCATAGATGAATTAAAAGAGCTATAAGTAAGCTAAAACAACAAAGTTCGGAATATTATCAAAGCCAAAATAACATTAAGGAGCCTAAACTCAAACGAAGAAATTCACACCATAATCGTTCGTCTGACCATGGAAAAAATGCCCAAATAATGGTTCCATTTGCCCAATATACAAAATGACAAGCTAGAGTGTAAGAACTACAGAGGAATTACACTCCTCACACAGCTTACAAGATATTCTCGAACATCTTAGCAGAAATCTGATTACACTAACTCTGTAATTGGGGAATATCAGTGTGGATTCAAAAGGGCAATCATCCACTGAAAAACTGTATTAGACAACTACTTGAGAAAACCAGAGAGTATAACATCGATACTTCATCTCTTCATTGACTTTAAACAGCGTACGACATTATAAACAGAAAAATTATACCAAGCAATATTGGAATTAGGAATACAAAAAATTAGCTAATCATAAAAATGACATTAAACAAAGTTAAATGCATTAGCTAGGATCGGCTATCAAATTTTTTACTGATAGGACTTAAACAAGGAGACTCCCTATCGTTCATTTATTTATATAGCCCTAGAGAAAGCATAAAATTCTGGAATACAAACCAAGAAGACAATTTTACTAAATCTTACAACTGCTAGCATATGCAACAATATTGATATTGTTGGAAAACAAAACAGCTACAATTGAATTCTTCACTTGAGGCGGCTGCAAAAAAATAGGATTAACGGTAAATAAGAAAAAACTAAATTTATTTAACAAGTAGAATTCCAATCTACAGCCTCTGAGAATAAATATACGAATTTGAACAAGTAACCAGTTTAATACCTAGCACTATATTTAACATAAATAATGACGTAAAAACTGAAATTAAAGAGAGATTAACATGGCTAATAGATCTACAATTTTACGGAACCAGTTGAAATCTAAGTACATCAGCAGCAAAACTAAAGTACAATATATAAACACTAATTAAAAGTACTTTATAAATGCTGGACCATCAACAAAGAAGACGAGGAGAAGCTGCTAACTTTTGAGAGAAAGATCTTAAAAAATCTATGGTCAACGAGAGAAAATTATGGAAATTCGATATAATCACGAACTCCAACTAAAATACAGGGAGCCCAACTTAGTAAAAGTATAAAGCCTCCAAATAAGGTGGCTAGGCACATCTACGATATGATGAGGGAAAGAAGGGTACTTTCCAAACACCTGAAGGAAAGAGAAGGAAAGAAAGAACAAGATGGTTAAAGAGTGGAGAATGGTTTATGGATGTGGGAGTAAACCGATGGAGGAACTTGGCGTCGAATAGATCTATAAATAGCTATAGAGACAGCACATTGGCCGTAAGTCTCGAGAGCTTATAAGAAGAAGAAAGTACAAATAAAAATATTCTTTAAGAGAATGATTTATATTTTTTTACGAAAGTCATCCAAACTATTTAAGTGGTTCAATTAGAGATACATCTGTTACCGCAAACGAATAGAGATTTACAAAGCCATGAAAAGCTATCAGCGTCTATGTGCCTCAGGGAGTAGGAGTGCATCCCTCAATAAATGTCAGTCAAAGAGGGGTGCAGTTTCTAAACAATCGACCTGACCCTCCTACTTCAAAACTCCATGGGGGAAAACACTGACAGAAATGTACAATACATCCATTTTCGGAACGTTTTTGGAGGTCGAAAATTGTACGTGACAACCGCTTTGAAGACATCATCGGTTTAGACGGAATTATACGTGAGAACCGCTTAGAGGGTTAAATAAAAATCAAGTCGTTTGAACTTATTAAGGAACATGTATACAGGGTGTCCCAAAACGATCGCATAAACTCTGCACAGCTAGATTCCTCGTTGGGAGAACATAAAATCTGCCCAAAGAAGCATTCCTGTACGATCTATAGTTTACGAGAAAAATACGAAAAACTAAGTATGACGCCACTGCCCGCGCAAGAAAAACACCTTATTCAACATATCAACAGCAGTATATGCATGGACATACTCTTTAACAGTTCGTAAGGAATTTATTACATCGGCCGTACATCAGGCACATATCGCAGTAGTCACGAACGGAATACATGGCCACCATTCGAAGACTACCTATAGCTGCAAGATGCAGCCTTTTAAATACCCGTTCAACGGCGGCTTAACGTTGGCTTTATAATTCCATGTCGAGCGCGCATGAACGACGCGATATGCACGCCGAACGTTTTAAACATTGTCGTCTGGAAAGATATGCAAATACTGTTGTTGATATGTCCGATAAAGCGCTTTTTTCTTGCACCGGCAGTGACTCCATACTTTGTTTTCCGTATATTTATCGTAAACTATGGATCGCACAGGAACGCTTCTTTGGACAGTTTTTATCTACTCCCAAAGAGGAATCTAGCTGTGCAGAGTTTATGAGGTCGTTTAAGGACACCCTGTATATTTAAAAAGAGACATGTAATAACATAAAATTGATAATTACAGTCTTGTGGCAGACTACTTTTCGCAATATTTTCATGCATTTTAGTAAATTTAATTGATTTTTTTCATTTATTACGTGAGAATTGGATGAATTTTTTTAAAAACTTCAGACGAATTTAAAGTTTTTGGTACATTACTTGACGAGTTGTCTCTGATAGTTACATCGACCCATACACAACAAAAAGACGGTATTGTGTTTGACACATTGTGTTTAAAATAAATTTTTAATCGTTTTTACTTTAAACTAGTATGGCCATCTATTTGCAAGCTGCATAACTAAAAACTCAAATAAAATGTTTATTTTTTATTTATTTTTATAACTTTTCTTTATTAAATAAAAGCAATTTTTTAAAATAATTTTTTATATTTTTGTTGTTTATTTTATTTTAAATAAAGGTAAAATGTTTTTAAATTATAATGAACACATATATTTAGAAAGAAGCATAAAAGATAACATAAAATTAATAATCAAGTAGTGCAAAATAGTACGTATTAAGATGTACCTATACATATCCCAAACTGTTAACTAAACATTTATTACATTTTAAAACTATTAAACGAAATGTGATTAGCATAATCAAGCTAAATTAATATGAACTACATTAAATCGCTAGAAACTTTTCCCCCTTACTATTAGTTCTGCAAAATTTTTTGTCACACTTGTCTAGCAATTTCATGTTAAAACGCCAAAATGGCGAATTTTCGTGTTTTTTAGTATTTAATCAAACATTTGGCTCTATTTTTATATTTAGAATTAAAGATTCTATATGTAATAAGACGGACTTCACGATGGATGGTAGCAGTCATGGTCCATAAAAATGACACCGTTTTAGCTAAAAACCTTTATTAACAGAACGTTGGAGGACGGGTTCCCACTTCATTATAGGGACAGGGCAAATTAAAGGGTCAGCTTGCACGAAGTTATAAGTAAAAAGGCCCTTAACACCTAGGTCAACATCTCAGTCAAAATCTGTGGGAAAATCTGCTCCCTATTTCCTTTTTGTTTAGAAATTTCCTAAATTGTCCGCTAGGGCTTTGAAGAAATATAATTGGTTAGACCCCTTCTCTGAGGGCGTAAGTGGTCAATTTAAGTTAGAAGTTAAAAAAAGGGAAAGCAAAAGGACGTGGGAATTTTTGTCCTTAAGATTTTAAAACCCCTGAGAATTTTCTCGGGCTTTCTTAGAGGTTTTATACAAAATGCCTACATTAGCTTCCCGATCTATTTACTTTTCCCTACATATATATATAGATTTAGATTTTAGACATAAGCAGTAAAAAATGTAAATTTTTTTTCAAAGATAAAATCGATATTTATAAAATTCGATTTTTAACTGGGTATTTAACATATCAATATATTTCTCACACTAACAGGCAAAATGGTGTTCACACCTTTTGACTCCCCAAATGTCAGGGTTGTTCGCCTCTAGAGCGGCCCTTCGTGCATTACAATATTTTGCTATTCAAGGTTGTATTAAACCTAGACCTACTGCTTGGAGTTGATTCCGAACTGCCAGAAACACTCATGTCAACAGCAAAACTCGACTCTGGTTCCGGCCATCATACGACGAAAACGCCTCGGGAGGTAAAGCAATACCTTTGGCAAAACGGCACTGTCAACTTTCTCTTGTTACTGGCTGCGGTAGTCAGGTTTACATCAAGAATCTGAACTTTTGGTGAAGGAACTTGGCAATATATATTCAGAAGTCATAAATATTGTAAATGCTTTCCCTGGCGTTTTCTGTATAACTAGCATATAGCCCGTCATATGACGGAATCAGTAAAATTTTTAATTTTCCAGAATTATGAAGTACCCTATGAGGCAGGTAAAAAATGGTTAGTTTTTGGCTGATAATTATCTGATAGACGCCCAATAATTTGTTTATCTTCATACTCCTCTAATGTCTCATGATACTGTGAATGTAGTTTAGAATCACGTTGAATTCATTTAGTCAAACATAAAAAACAAAACACAAACGGACAAACTTCTTAATTTTCAGAGGTATATAACTTAAACGCTAGATATTTATTAGTCCGTGAAATAGACTCCTTGACTTTTATGAAAAGAATTTGTTGTTAATTGTACCGGTGATAAAATTTTCATTGCAACAAAAAATAATCGATGATTAAATTTAAAATTATCGTATATGTACCTAATCTATTATTTAAGACAAATCCCCTATATAATAATAGCCTAAGTTATTTGTCCGTCTGTCCTCGATTTTATGAAGCAGTTGGACCCGGAATAGATAGAGGCATCCATAAATAGAAAAATTCAAAGAGAGTAATGTTTATCTTCTCCTAAACTATAGATCCGATTCTAAAATAAATTAGCATAAATATGCTTCCTATCACAGAGAAAAATACTGTCTTCTTTAAAACGTTCGAAATCCACCCCTTCCCCTCTTTTCGAGCTTTTTATACATTTTTAAATAGCAATACAATTTTATTGCCTTTAATATTAATGTCAAATTAAAAAATGTATAAAATTTCTCAAATTAAATTTAATTTTTAAAGTAATATACTTATTAAGTATTTTAAAAATATTATACTTTTTTTTTCAAATTAGTCACCAATTTAATCGAAAAATATCACTGTTACATTTGATACATAAGAAAGTATGAATCTCTGAAGAAAATATTTATAATACCTTGAAAATACATAACTTTCCCCTCCCCCGAGTTATTTATTAGATAATTATATGCTTTAGATATTTATATGTTTTTCGATATTTATATGCTTTATAAAATATTTATTGTACTTGAACTCTGTGATAATACTCGAAAATTAGCAGTTTTAAAAGTTAAATAGCAGTGGTTAATCAACAATCCTTTTAAAGGTATAGATGTATTTTATATACTTTAATTGTTCTAAAATAGTAATATTTAAACAAATGCAAGCATTTATTTACCGAAAAATGGTCTTCACAAACCCATAGAGATGATTTATATGATAATTTGAGGTTTAATTTCTCATCCCTTTTCATCTCAGTTGTCCAGATTTTACGTGTATGTGGGTCTTTTGGGACGCTGAAAAATATCTTCTCATTGCAATTAGTTGTATTTTTACAGAGTGGCACAATACAATATTTAGAGTATGATTTTTTAATGCCAGACATAACAAAAAAATGCTATTTATGCGATACTTTACACAAAAAACAAATTTAAAAAGTCGCCTTTTAACATGTAAACAGCATAGGAGCTCGGTGTTTACATGAACGATGACGTCACAAACTCGGCGGAGATAAAGTAGCGTTTTTGAGAGACGTTAAAGAGTCCGCTATAAAACCCATTAGAAATCACTCATTAGGCCCCCAAATGAAAGAAAAATAGCTACTGTCCTGCTTACTTTTTTGTCTTCTATCGTTTAAAATCAAAATTAGAAAACGTGAAAATTCCTCATTTATCCCATAATAAATAGGTAAAAATAACATTTTTTCTTGCATTATGACGTCATTCCTTCAACCATCTCATTGAATCATTTCTTATTTTAAATTATTTAAATATCGTCTGCATCATTTTTATAAGTTTTATCACTGAACTTAGCTATGACGTAAATAATTTTCTTTTATATTTCGCTTAAATAATAGATTAGGTACATATGTGATAATTTTAAAGTGAATCATCGATTATTTTTTGTTGCAAGATAATTCTCAGCCAAAAAACAAACCATTTTTTTTTACCTGCCTCATAGCGTACTTTACAATTTTGGAAAATTAAAAATTTTACTGATCCCGTCATGTGACGGGCTATATGCTAGTATAAAAGAAAATTTTTTTACCTCATATCTAAGTTCAGTGATAAAACGTGTGAAAATAATGCAGAAGATATTTAAATAATTTAAAATAAGATATGATTAAATTAGATGGTTAAAGTTTCAGTGTTCAATATCTCAATTTAATTGTAGCGAACGTCAATGGTTTTAATATTTGTTTTAAAAATATTATCGTTTGTCATTAGCTTTATTTTCTTTTTTCTTTTTTGGTGTGGCAACTTTTGAAAAGAGAGAATAATATGTTCTTAGGTAACGGAAAATATATATATCAAATTAATAAAAGAAATCTTATGTTGCTTCTTGTCGTATTTCCACGAAACCGTCTATTCCATGCAGTATTTGAATAAGAAAACAAAATCAATATTATTTAATTCGAAAAATCAAAGCATTTTATTAGTCCTTTACGTTCCTTCTTTAATGGTTCGTATGTTTGTGTATGAAAAATTTCAAGAACATATTAGCACTTTTTTTTTAGTAAATTGTCTTTATTCTTCTATCCTCTAAAAAAGTAAGTTTTGTCTTTTGTGTGTTCTCAGATGCATTAACACGATTTTGCAGTTGCGACTGAAAAAAGAATGACTTATGATATTTTGTAACAAAATGTATAAATCAACCTAATTTTTTTCCATAAAACATAATGTTCCAAAATACATACGTGCATTGTTTCATATAGTATATTGTTTAACATTTTGCATTTTATTTTGTTATATTTATCTTAATTCTTGGTGTATAATTTTTAGTCGGATGTACTGCCGGATAATTGTAATATACTGCCAATTATCTGGTATAGTGGCCGGATATGCCAGATGCAGTATGTTGGCGAATAACCGTTGCATACCTACTATTTATAAATATCTATATTATATTGTAGTACGTTAAAAATCTCGACTTTTTTTAATGTTTTTTAGAGTTTATCAAGAAGTTATAACAGATAATTCTTTAAAACTTTTTATCATTTTAATGAAAAATTATATTAGACGCAGTAGATGGTAATGAAATGTATAAATAAACCTAATTTTTTCCATAAAGCTTTTTTTTTTATATAATGTTCCAAAATACTTATATGCTTTGTTTCATATAGTAAATTGTTGATAATTTTGCATTTTTTTGTTATATTTACTCTTTTTTTTCAGTGTATATTTTTTGGGGGATAATTGTAATATCCGACCAATTTTAATACTGCTAATTATCCGGTATAGTGGCCGATATGCCGGATGCAGTATTTTTGCCGGATAACCATTGCATCCCTACTATAGACTACAAACCGAATCAATCCCTCAAGTTTTCAGGTATGAACAGAAATGTGTTTAGGAATAATGTAAGCTTTGACAGTTAAAGAAATTGAGGTTTTATAGATAACGCAGAATTTGACATTTTTTTATTCTTAACCCTTAATTTGGCTAAGTCCGCTACACCAGACATGCATATTTATAACTACTATATAACATAATTGTCAGAGTTCGAATCAGCGGACATTAACTATCTCAAAAATGGAAAATTATATATATATTTTTTTTTTGTTTATTTTACAGAGATCCTAATGTCTGTACAGACATGGGAAAATAACAGAACTAAAAAAATTAAAATTATTTGAAAAAACATCTTGTCAAATTAAGGGTTAAAACCTCAATATGTTTATAGTCAAGAAAATTTCTTAGCTAAAATATTACATACATATAAACTAGAGAGGCACATCAATTTAGAATAGAGTAGATATTTTTACAAGTGCCCCTAGTTATTGTAAAAAAATTTAATATCCGGCTATTGTCAATTATCCAATATAGTGGCCAGATGCAGTATGTTTGCCGGATAACCGTTACATCCCTACTATAGACTACAAACCAAATCAATCCCTCTAGTTTTCAGGTATGAACATAAATGTGTTTAGGAATGATGTAAGCTTTGACAGTTAAACAAATTGAGGTTTTATAGATAACGCAGAATTTGACTTCTTTTCATTCTTAAAACCTCAATATGTTTATAGTCAAGAAAATTTCTTAGCTACATATAAACTAGAGCGGCACATCACTTTAGAATAGATTAGATATTTTTACAAGTGCCCCTAGTCATTGTAAAAAAATTTAATATCCGGCTACTGTCAATTATTCGGTATAGTGGCCGGATATGCCGGATGCAGTATGTTAGCTGGATGACCGTTGCATCCTTAATTTTTAACACTGCTCAAAAGCTGTTCAAAATTTTTCTTAGAAGAGCAGAACTAAAATAGGTAGAATCCCAGTTCCGGGGGCCCGTCGCCATGTTTTTGGCTCTATTTTTGTACAAGTGATCACTAAATTGTCGCCAAGTGATGTTTACAATTTGTGCTTCGTTTTGTATTAAGTTTATACCCAATTTCAAAGCATATTTTGAACAAAAAAAGGGGTTTGAAATTTTGTTAAGATGAATAGAAATTTAAATTTGAGTTTTTAATGTATTTAAAAGCGCTTTCGTACTGTTTATTAAATTAAACAATGCGGAATTTTTGCAATAGGTGCAAATTAAGCAAAATAAAAGCATTATTTGGTTATATTTAGGCGATTATACTTATAAAATATTTAGTTATATTTATAAAATACGGTTGTTATTTAATGAAATTATTTTAAAACTATCGAATAATTATAAAGTAATAAAGTACGTTACAAATTGCTTTTAGAAATGAACAAAGATGCAAAATGGACGATAGAAAATCCAAATTCAGCGGTCTTGAAGTATTATTAGTTACAAGAACCAATAACGGTGAGGTATTATAATCACGTGTTATTTTCCCCAATACCCTAAAATATGGCCCCACCTTTTTTCGGGGTTTCCGAAAAGAGCTAGGTTTGCCAGAAACTGAGTTCTAGAATTTGGCGATATCGCCCACTCTTGGCGTGTCCACTGAACTAGGGCCCCCAAACTGGGATACGGCCAGATATTCTTCCTAGCCTCCTTTGTGTAAACTGAAACATTCTGTCTTATTTTCTAGTTAGCAAGCGAGGGTTAACGTAATTTTTGTCACGATCCCTCGTAAAGATAAAAATAAATCACTTCCAGTCCAATCTTGTTTTAGTGGCCACCCGTCGTCCAATTTGAGACGTCCTGCCCTTTTACCGCAAACCTCATAAATACAGTTTCTATGGCTCGCAATAAGGGTTATTTAATTTCGAATGCTGGGTCATTTCCCGCTGCTACGACGCTCCGGACGATATCTGGGCTCGGCACGTGCTGATCGGGGGCATTTAGCCATTCATTCCTCAATCACAATAAAAGTTCGGGGGCCTTTTTCGGGTGGCGAGAAGTGACTCGGAATAAGTTTTCCCCCTTCCCCATCCCTCTTTGGATGGTAAAAGGGAGCGGAGTGTGAGACAGTCATTCTTTTCGAATTCATCTTCTTCGGACGATAGAATTTTGCTGAACAGCTCGTTTTCGTGCTGCACTGCGTCGTTTAATCTCAATACAGTGGACTCCGCGTAATGTAATCAGCTTGGGACACCGTGATTTTGATAACAATAACTGATTGATAACAATAAACGATATGCATAATTAGATAAATTTTCCCTCCCATTCAATTCACACGAACTAAACTTCAAAATAAAATGAAAAAACTCACCCTGTATTTATGTACTGTATAATATCCTTTATTACATAAGAATTGTTTACATAAAAAAAAAATAATTGATGAATTGTTGACTGTCTACAATTTTTTCTAAGAACTCATTGATAAATTGTTCGTAATCATAATCAACCTTTCTTAACTATTTAGAATTTCGATCTTTTGTTTTAATGTTAAATCATTTCGCTTTCTGGCTTCCATATCGACAAGCTGCATGTAAGCGAGGAAAGCATAAAATGTGAATACACTCCTTCTCAGTTCCGATCAGAATGTGTTGCCTTCTCCTTATCTGACAACCACTGACCACCAGCAGATTGTGCGTATTTCTGAAAAATTCTCCAGGATCAGGTAATTAATTCCCCACTCCTTTATTCATTCCCCATTTCCCCAGGTTTAAATGGGAGAATTCTCGAGAATTCGAACAACATCGAAGGGAAAGAAAATAATAGGTTCCTTCTGAATACATTGGGAACATTCCTTGGCCAGTTAAAATAAGGTTCGGAAACTCATAACATTAACCGATGTATTGATCACATAAAGCGATAATTTCGACATACAAATGAATAGAGAAAATCGGGACAAATTGATTTCGATAACAATAAGCGATTGATAACATTAACCGCGATCACATTAAGCGGAGTCCACTGTATAACTAAGTATTAGGAGAGATGTGTTTTGGATAGCATGGAGGGAACTGAGCGAAGTTATATAACTTCGCTCAGTCTTTCGGATATCCGAAAGACTCCATTTGTGGTCACAAATTTCAGCCAATAGGGCATTTTTAATTTTCATTTGTATTATAAAATTTTTATTACATTTTTTAAGTTCAAAATGCATATATATTACGTTAATAAAAAAAATCAGCTTTTTTGTGTATAATGTATAATACAATAAAAAAAGTGATGCTAGTACCATTTTAAAAAAGTTTTCTTATAATTTAGATCAAACGCTACCAACAATTTCGTTTGCGAGCCCATTGCGTTTATTATTTTTTTAAAAGTGGGTTGGCGGGCGGCACAATTGTGAAAAGAAAAAATATATAGGTAGTTACGTATTTATTTCTTTCAAATATATACAAACTTATTTGACCAAGCAATTGTTTGCTTTCCACACTTTAGTAATCCTGATTTAGAGCCTTAAATATCAAAGGGAAATGAATTTAAAGGTTCTCACACTGAAAATAAATAAATTCATACTTTTAATTTTTATTTACTTTTTAATTTTAATTTTTCTAGTTTGTATTATGTAGAAGTATTTGTAAGCTTTTTGCTGTTATTTCTATGCAAATGTTTTAAATAAACTTTAAACTCGCCCCTTGAAATACAAGTTCTTAGTTGTCCATTCTTTATCTGTATTTAGTATATTGTAAATTTTCATTCCAACTTTTTCTGTATTGGTAAAGTAAAAAATTGTTTCTTACTTATATTGAATATTGATAAAAATACAGGGCAAGCGGCAGAACTTTCCTCGAGAACGTTTCAATACTTTTCGAAATTCAGTAGATTTCTTCAGAGTTATTTTAAGTTCGGCATTTGTATTCGTATTTGACAATGAAAACTGCCATCTTTTCCTTCAAATATTCTAAATAACGAAATAAAAAGCGATCTTTTATCCTTTCCTATACTCGAGTATTTAAAATTTCCAAGTGAGTTTTCTGATTCGTAGGATTTCCTTCAGACTGTTCGAATATTTCCATATTTCCATACTATTTAAAATTCAGAGAGTTTTCTGAGGGTTATTTCAAACTTATCTGAATAGAAAAGTGATTCTAAGAGATTTTTTAGGCTTAGTTTATGCATTCCATATCTAACTGGCTTGCGTTCTAATGTTTTACACTGGATGAAATTATAATTTCAGTTGTGCACAGGGGCGGACTAAGGCTTAGGCAACCTAGACACATGCCTAGGGCCCATAATTTTTGAGGCCCGAAATTTAGGTGTTTCATTTTTATTTTTATTTAACAGAAAAACGTGATATTCATAATTATCGCTGAAACGTATCCAAATTATACCGATTCGTTGATTGATAAAGTCGACAAGTGTGGACGAGCGTTCCTGTGCTTATGCATCCCCGCCCTCAAGTGTCGATGTGTGTAAATACGATCGAGCCTCTCACTTATTAAGTCTTAACTATGCAAGTCAGTAAAGGCATTCACTTTTACTGAAGGTATTTCGCCTGTATCCATGTGGTCATTTATTCAGGAAAATAATGTTATTGAGACATTCCCTAATTTAAACATAATTCTAAGACTTCATTTAACCCTTCCAATAATCATTGCAAGTGGTGAAAGATCATTCTCAGTAATGATCACCAGAATAAAAAAAACTTTTTCCGCCCCTGCATGTATTTGTTGCAAGAAAATCGCTACGCAACGCAATCTCTCTCGAAAAAAAAAGATATATTCGTGTGTTACAAATTTTAATCGCACTGGACGGCATTTCAATTAAATCTAACTGCAGGCTTCCAATCTCTAAAGAATCATATATTTATAATATTTTATACTTTTCCCCCCCCAAAAAAAAAGAGTATTTTATGAATTCAAGACAAAGTGCAGCCCCTAAAATTTGCCTTCACAGGCTGAGGCCATGTTTAGAATGCTATAGAGTCACTCCTGCCCACGCCCTACCTTTGATACACCTGCAGATTTTTTTTTTAATGAAGTGGACAAAGATCGCAAATAATCTGTTAACTGAATCAGTGGAGCAAGACCCTTTGACTCTTAACGGAACGGACTGTTCTGTAATGGGAGCTTATTACCCGTTTTATTTAAATGCGTAAGGTGGGTTAAGAAGACTTTATAACGTTGCTGTTGTTACCAGGGCCCGATCAAGGCAAAGTTGGGCCCAGGGCCTGGTAATCTTTCACCTCCCCCCTCCTCTTCTTTCAAGGCAAAAGAAAAAGTTTATAAAAAACGAAGATTATTTTTGGAGGAAAGTTTATATTAATTTTTTTATGTTTTACATACTTTTGCAGTAGAGCGGAATACCAAAAATCTTTATATTCTCAAGGATGTAAACTGTAACACTTGCAATTAAGTTTTTATGTAACCTGGAGTGTGTTTTAGATAACATTGTCAACATTTTAACTGTTTTTATTTAATTTCTGAATAAGGTTTCGTGAAATATTACTTGAAGAATTAACAAAAATCATTTTCAAATTTTGTTAATTAAATTATCTAAAACTTCATAATTAAGTAATAAATTTTAGGGGGCCCCTAAAATTAGGGAGCACAGGGCCTAGGCCTAGACGGCCCGTGCTTTATCAGGCCCTGGTTGTTACTTCAAATGTCCATTTCCTTAGTATCATTTCTACCCACCGTGTTCTGTAGGTCGACATCCAACAGTGACCCAGGCTGACGTCAGCCCTGGAAAAATTCCGTTTCTCCCAGTGTTGGGATTCCGACCCTCCTCTATTCATTATTTCTGGAACAGCTTGCCTGCGGAAGCAGCTTGAATCCATATCCTTTTATCAGAGTGGGGAATGAACGCAGAATGTCAACAACAAGAGGGGTGCAAATGACGTCATGCAACGCCCCCGCACACGCTTCCTGTGGCGACTCGTTTGTGTTATTGCCCATTGTTGCCTTTTGAAATATTTTGACTGTCACCTCATAGCTTTTCTTTCCTCTCTGACTTGACTGCCCCCGCTATGTCTACAATCAACAGTTTGGAGTCTTATTTACGAAAAGACTCATTGGATTTTGACGTCATTTCCCGTTGTTGATTCAGCTACAAATATAAATAAACTTATATGTATCTGTCCTCTGAGTCGGAAATTTTCAAATTGCATTATATAGAAAAGAAATGAAAATATTTGCGTTATAAGAAATTTAATGCAGTGTTTAATGTTTAATGTTACTGAGTTTCGAGCCCGTGAAAGTAATTTGGAGATTCCCTTTACTGTTTTACTAGATTTCATTATGAGTAAATATAATGCAGTGTTTAATGTTACTATGTTTTGAGCCCGTGAAAGTAATTTAGAGATTCCTTTTAATTTACTAGATTGCATTATGAGGAAATTTCCTGCTGTGTTTAATGCTTAATGTTACTGTGTTCTGAGCCCGTGAAAGTAATTTAGAGATTCCTTTTACTGTTTTACTAGATTGCATTATGAGTAAATGTAATACAGTGTTTAATGCTTAATGTTACTGTGTTCTGAGCCCGTGAAAGTAATTTAGAGATTCCTTTTACTGTTTTACTAGATTGCGTTATGAGGAAATTTCCTGCAATGTTTAATGCTTAATGTTACTGTGTTTTGAGCCCGCAAAAGTAATTTAGATTCCCTTTACTGTTTTACTACATTGCATTATGAGGAAATCTCCTGCAGTGTATAATGTTTATTGTTAATGTGTTTTGAGCCCGTTAAATTAATTTAGAGATTCCCTTTACTGTTTTACTAGAACAATAGCTCCAAAACCTTTTTCCCAAACTCTTCTCATAACAAGTACTTAGACGTAAACCCTCAAGCGAAATAACTCTAAATAACCACATAACAATAAAATTACAATTTTAAATTTGATGTTTTTAATAATAATGCAAAAATAAAATGTAAATGAATCATTTTTATATTTAAAATAATATCTGTTAAAACTATTACCTGTAAAAAATAAAAACTTCATATTTCAATTAAGTATTGTTAGTTGTTTAAGTATTGACAATAAGTAAACGAATCTTCATCTTATTTCAAATGAACAGTCAAAAATAGCTACTATTTTATTTACTTCTATTTATTTCGACTTCCGTGAAAGTAAAAATGGGTGACAATTTTACTTTACTTTATGTTAAACCTTTAGTAAACCAGTTCCACCCCCCAAAAAAAATAAATAATAATAATTCTTATCTACAACGTACCCCATCAGTAGTAACACAACATTAGTAGGTCCTTAGAACCTATTTTGATTACTACTGTATTAAAAATAAATTCAATAATTTCTAATGTTCATTTTAACACATTGTGTGCGGGTACATTTCGCAGCGGAATTGTACCGGGAGCGGGCGTTTTATGCGTCAATTTAGTTATTCAGTTAAATCTCAATAGATCGAAAAATATTTAAATTTTTAACCAACTTTTAGTATTTTATGTTGAAATATATAAACAAATATATGAATAACAACCATAAGAGTTTTGTAAACAAAAAAAAAATACATTTTTAGATAAATTTATAATAGTATCGTAAATATGAAAAATCAAATAGAAATAGTAATATATAGTTTTAATTTTTTTGAATTATGTTATAGATAAACATTTTTACATTATGAAAAAATGAAAAGAGCAATCATAAAACTAATAATGTAAAAACTAGTTTTTATTTGTCTAAGTTTTTGCAGAATATGTAGTAGACAAGAACATTCAGCTTCGTTTTTCTGTATATACTGTTCTTTTTGTACCTACAAACCCTGTTGTAACACTAACCCGTACTAGTACGTGACCCGCGATCAAGTATCAATCGTCAGAAAATGTACTAGTACGTGTCCGGCGCTCAAGTATCAATCGTCAGAAAACGTACTAGTAAGTGTCCCGCATACAATGTGTTAAAAAGCTCTTTTTTCTAAATCAGAGATAGGCAAATATTTTTAACTCTTTTGGGTCTGGCATCCTATAAATTTGATCCTGCTCTATTCAAAACCTCTTTCAAAATGTTCCTAGAGGTATCGTGTTCTGTTAAAATGACTTATTCTTAAAGACGGCTATACTTCCCTGAAAATACTAGAGACTCATTCATGGATTCCTCTTGCAATGTTCCAAGAAAGGTTAACGGTTCTATGATTCCAAGTTCCATCATGAAAGTCGCTTATGTTTACTGTGAATTTTAATGTTATACATAATTTAAATATTATTTGAAAATATGTCTTCGGCCCAAAATTATTTTGAACTTAAAACAATATTCGGACCCGAAAGCTTTAAATGCAGTCCAAAAAAAGAAAAAAATAAATTAGGCTTACCGAAATTATTTATCATAGAACTCCATAAAGACTAAAATAAATAGCCTACTTTGGAAATTCTTACGGTAATGTCATCAATGGACTGTATTTCTAGTATTTGTTATTGAATTTTCTAGCACTGTTTTCTGAGAATCGAACTTTTCCTTGGCAGCATTAACTAATAAATAACTCGCCAGTATTTGAACGATTCGTGCGTGAGAGCTTGGACAAGGGTAGTCACATAAAAGTCGTTTGAAACCTCGTTTTATTGTTATCCTTTTCGTTTTTTTAATGGCTACTTCTATAGAAAATTATTGCGACTCATCTTTTTCTCTGTTTTTTATGTTTTCTTTTAGAGCCCACTCGGTGAAATAACACTGTGAAATATTATAGGCTTGAACGTGTTAAAATTGTTGCGACCGTGCCAAAAAGCGGTGAAGACGTCGAGGAGGTGAATTATGTTTCAGTTCGCGCCTCTACCCTTAGCTGCGTGAAATGGGAGTTGTTTCTTGAACTCGAGCATAAAACTGGATGTAACTGGTCAGATACTGTTGAAACATAGAGTCTGATTTGACGCCCTATTTCGTTTCTTCAGTTTAGCGTCGAATCTGAACTAGCAAATATATTTGGAGTTTCTTTATTTATTGATAGTACCTCATATGTATATGATTTACGTATGTATACATTACATAACATTAATATTCTACCATAAACATTGCTCTCACTACTACATAGGCATGTCATCTGCGGACAAACATTGGAAACACATGGCCTTCACACATCATGTCCCTTAAAAGAAGCCCCCAGCTTTTCTTGTCGACACCACCAAGTACTTCATGCACACAAACACGCGGATCATGCTTTGAATTTCGCGAGAAACGAATGACGTTATAAAATCGATATTTTAACCCTTAAAACTGTGTGTGCCCATGTACTGTCTAATGTGGAGTCAAGTTGGAACGTAATACATAGCACTGGAAATTGAAATCCGGAAACAATACTGCTATCGAAGCATTTTATAATTTTCATTGATGTGTCCAGGCCTAGCGTTTATTTTTATTGTTTTTGCTTTGTCGGGTTGGTAGATAACTGCACCTTTTAGATTTCCCATCCAAAACCCTAACTAGTTTGATACCTCACAACGGGTTGCTAACCCTGACAGGTGTCAGGCTGATAAATCTCCTCGATTTTGATCCTCCTCTGAAAAGTCGACTTTTATTTCTAATTCTATACCTTTTTCCCACCTGCCACCAACAAAACCCACCTGATTTATCTTGCACGTTCTCCTTAGTTCATTTGTGGCCCTCCTGAATTAGTTTATATAGTCAGTATCCATGGGAACGTGACTGTGAACGAAGCTATATATATATATATATATATATATATATATATATATATAGCTTTTAGGGGGGGGAGGTGGTGGTAAATGCCATTTTCAGAAACCGAAACTGGTCTTTTATTATAAAAGATAAATTCCCCGGTCTTTCGTCTGATCTGTACATTACAGATCATTATTTTGAAGAGAATGTTTTAAAAGGACTTGAGGATTACGTAAAAAGTAATATAGTATCTTCCTTCAGCCTAATTGGTTCCCGGTCTCATTAGCCCTCGTGTTGCAAAAAGTAGACCGTAGCGCTTCAAAACATTGTCATTGTCATTGTTAGCCTAATTGAATTATCCATCTGATTTGCAACCTTTGTGCATCCATTCCCCATATGTTGTATATCGTAGAACCAAGACTAGAGAATGTTAGAAATGAAAGCGGCTGGAAAAAGCAACAGATGTTCCATCTGTGAATCAAAAAGAAAGAAATAGCGATCTAACGTTTGCTATTTTAAGATCAAAAGTTAATGGAGGTACCAATAATAATATAGACACAGGAAGATGTAGAGATAATGTAAACACTCAAGGGAAAGAAGTGATCTCCAAGAGATCCTCAGATTCAGTTTCTTCATTAATCTTTTAAGTTGTGATTTGATTTTGATTTTAAAATTATCAATTTTGTAGATTTCAGGTAGGGATTTTAAAAATTCCTGGTAGAATATATACTTGAGGTAAATGTTAATAAGTACACATGATTTAAGTTAATTTTGTATTCTGTTCTAGATTAAATTTTCTGCTAAACAGTTAACTGCAAATGGCGTTGAACATTAGTTTGACCGAGAGGCCGAGTCTATATCATTCTAAGCAGATGGTTATTTGTAGTTCCCGCGCTGTGACGTCACTACGCCAAGATATAGCCCATAACAATTAAAACAACAGCAGGTATTCCTCTATCAGGTGTTGATCATACATACGGTGCTGCTGTAAGAAGGTTTCCTTGTCTAACACCACAAGATCATACGGGTTTTAACCTTCGAGTGCACCTTCCCCGGTTTGTACTAATGTTGGTAGCATACCGAGTAAAATGAGGACATTTTTTCTAATCGTTCAGACTCCACAAAACGAGGACTTTCTCCTTAAACATTTTACAACTAATTTTGAGTTATTCCCACACTGCATTATTATACGCTATATTGAAATGTTTCGTTATATAGAGTTAAGATTAAAATCAAAGGAGGAGGAACTCAACTAGATGTTACCATACTCTTTAATACAAGATTTTTATATTCTACGGAAAATCATTTTTCAGTTAAGTCCCAAAGCGTAATGACTCGTGATATTGAAATTTTTCGTTATGTAGACTTCACAATACAACCAAACGGTGAGATGCTCAATTAGACGTTATAACAATCCTACAAATAAATTTCGACTTTCTAAGGCTTATCGTTTTGAAGTTATACAAGGTTATATATTCGTACAAACGCCAAGAGAAAAGTAGTCATAACTAGCTCAGTAAATGCTAGTATACTAGGTCAAAATGGATATTTTAAGATTCAGAATTAGAATTTTATGGACGTATATTCAAACATAACGCTTGAAATATTCAAACTTCAGTCAGAAGTGGTTAGATATTTCCGTCGAAATTTCAGCTCTGATATTCAACATGAATTTCAAGATGTAATATGCACCAACTTCTACGAAAAAATCGTAGTTTTTACGAATTTAGTAAATACTTACGATCCTACATAAACCGGTCAAAAAAGTACGATTTTTCGTCAAAAAATATATACTGGAATAAAAAATGTCATCGCATCCGCAATATCAAAATGAATGAATATATTTTAACAAGCGATATAAGGAAATCCGTAAAAAAAACTTTTCCGGTCCATTTTCGTGTACCTACGCTGCAATACCATACTATCTCGAAGGTAGAAATTTTTAGATTAAAATTTAGATTTTTTGCCGGATAATACTGGTTATAATGTAAGGGTATATTTCTGAGATTTTTTAAAAATTATTATTTCCTACTATAAAAACGTGAAATAACATTTTAAATACAACCAAAATAAATCTAAATAAAATACTTCATCTAACTTTTTATGGTGGGTTTTCAGGTCATAAATGTATATAAATGTCTATGGTATTTTGAAAATGAAATATTGTCTATTTGCAATTTTATATGGGAATTTAGATACTTCAGTAGAACTGATTTTGTTTGAGCAGTAAACATCATACGCACAATCATTTTTCAGTTAAGTCCCAAATCGTAATGACTCGTGATATTGAAATTTTTCGTTATGTAGACTTCACAATACAACCAAACGGTGAGATGCTCAATTAGACGTTATAACAATCCTACAAATAAATTTCGACTTTCTAAGGCTTATCGTTTTGAAGTTATACAAGGTTATATATTCGTATAAACGCCAAAAGAAAAGTAGTCATAACTAGCTCAGTAAATGCTAGTATACTAGGTCAAAATGGATATTTTAAGATTCAGAATTAGAATTTTATGGACGTATATTCAAACGTAACGCTTGAAATATTCAAACTTCAGTCAGTAGTGGTTAGATATTTCCGTCGAAATTTCAGCTCTGATATTGATCATGAATTTCAAGATGTAATATGCAGACCTACCAACTTCTACGAAAAAATCGTAGTTTCTACGAATTTAGCAAATACTTACGATCCTACATAAACCGGTCAAAAAAGTACGATTTTTCGTCAAAAAATATATACTGGAATAAAAAATGTCATCGCATCCGTAATATCAAAATGAATGAATATATTTTAACAAGCGATATAAGGAAATCCGTAAAAAAAACTTTTCCGGTCCATTTTCGTGTACCTACGGTGTAATACCATACTATCTCGAGGGTAGAAAGTTTTAGATTAAAATTTAGATTTTTTGCCGGATAATACTGGTTATAATGTAATGGTATATTTCTATGTTCTTCCCTCAGTATATTTCTGAGATTTTTTAAAAATTATTATTTCCTACTATAAAAACGTGACATAACATTTAAATACAACCAAAATAAATCTAAATAAAATACTTCATCTAACTTTTTATGGTGGGTTTTCAGGTCATAAATGTATATAAATGTCTATATTTTGAAAATGAAATATTGTATGTTTGCAATTTTATATGGGATTTTAGATACTTCAGTAGAATTGATTTTGTTTGAGCAGTAAACATCATACGCACAATCATTTAGTATGTGCATTGTGTTATGGCAGGCGTGTAATTGTTTAGGATTTATGGTGTAAAAACTCGCCATCCGACCTACCTTGTAAATGAGTGTGCTACTATTTTGATTTTAAAAATTGTCAAGTGCTACTATTTTCAATATTTAAAAGTTGATAGTGGCACATTGAAATAAGATACTCTTATATGAATCATCTTATATATTTTCTATCGATATCATTCTCGCCTTCACAAAATGAAATACAGTCGAACCTCTATATTACGAAGATTTCTATTTTATGAATTGTTTCTCGGAACCAAAAATACTGTTAATTTCTTCGTCAAATAACCTCCACATAGCGAAGTAAACTCTTTACTTAACGAACTTATTTCTGTGATATAATTTTTAATTGCTTTTATTTAACTTCACTTGTTTGTCAGTTGATAGTTTGAAATCACATTTTAAGGCGATTGTTGGAAATGTAACCTCTCCTCATTATATTACCTTTAATTTGTAAAATTTAGCTACCTGTCAGTGGCAATAGTTTTGCACTACTGAGAAACAAACGATAGTTTCGGTTGCTTACTTATTGGCATCTTTCTACAATAAACATGTTAAGCTTAAAATAATACTTTGACTAAGAGCGATGGTAGACTTTCAAATTGGCTAAAATCGACCGAAAATTCAAATTTTCGATTTTAGTGAATAATGAAAGAATATATCATTAGGAATACGGAGCAAAAAGAATTTTTTCTTTTCCATAATTTTATCATTACTTATGGGTATAATAAGCTTATCATTACTTATAGATATAGCAATAATAACTTTAAATGTTGTTTACTCAGAAGTAAATTTTCATATATTACAAATGTTTAAATTACTCCAGGCGCATTTAAATTAGATCGTTGTGTGTGAAATTCCAGTATTATTTACGTTAGAGTTTATAAAATAAAGTCTAGTTGAAACGGGTATGTTTTGAAGCCTATCATATGTTAGTTATGCATTTTAACTAACCGTTATAGCTGTTTATTCTGCAAAATATGGGTTTCATCATCAACATAATTATTTTCTTTCTCTCTATATTTTCTATGAATGTTTATGGAAACAACTACATTTTTTTGTAAAGTCTATAAGGTATACTTAAAAATTTTTTTATAATATTTTATGCAAAATTGAAGCGCCTGGAGCATTTTCAATTAGGCTAATTATGAAACAATTAATAATTAATAACTCCAAAACTAATTAATAATTTGCCTTCAAATTTTTAAAATATTTATATATCAGTACTACTAATAACATAATCAATCTTCAAGGAAATTTATTTAAAATAAAAGAAGTTTGCTCGAAAGGTCCACTGTCTCCTTATCTGCTTTCCTGACTAGCTATAAATCTGAAATTTTACTCATAAATTCAATTCCGGGTACAATATAATATTAGCCCAGAATTTATGGTGATTTCAATAATTGTCTAGTGGTACTATTATTCAAAAGTTGTTAGTGGCACATTGAAATAAGGTACTCTTATATGAATCACCTTATATAGTTTCTATCGATATCATTCCTGCCTTCACAAAATGAAATACAGTCGAACTTCTATATTGCAAAGATTTCTATTTTATAAACTGATTCTCGGAACAAAAAACATTGTTTTAATTTCTTCGTCAAATAACCTCCACATAGCGAAGTAAACTCTTTATTTAACGAACCTATTTCTGCGATATAATTTTTAATCGCTTTTACTTAACTTCACTTGTTTGTCAGTTGATATTTTGAAATAAATTTTTAACTGCTTTCTTGACTAGTTAGAAATCTGAAATTTTGCGCATAAATTCAATTCCGGTGACAATTATATTAGCCCAGAATTTATGGTGTAAAAACTCGACATCCTACCTACCTCGCAAATTAGTGTGCTACTGTTTTTAACTTCAAAAATCGTCAAGTGCTACTATTATCAATATTCAAAAGTTGGTAGTGACAGATTGAAATAAGGTACTCTTATATGAATCGCCTTATATATTTTCTATCGATATCATTCTTGCCTTCACAAAATGAAATACAGTCGAACCTCTATATTACAAAGATTTTTATTTTATGAATTGTTTCTCGGAACCAAAAACACTATTATTAACCCTAGTGTGCAAAACAGTAGACTGTAGCGCTTCAAACCAAACCAAAAACACTGTTAATTTCTTCGTCAAATAGCTTCCACATAGCGAAGTAAGCTCTTTATTTAACGAACTTATTTATGTTATATAATTTTTAATTGCTTTTATTAAACTTCACTTATTTGTCAATTGATATTTTGAAATCAAAGTTTAATTGCTTTCCTGACTAGCTAGAAATCTGAAATTTTGAACAGAAATTCAATTCCGGTGACAATAGAGCAATTTGTCGAAACGTCATGAACAACTATAATGCCCTTCCCATTCATTTTTATGTTTACAACAGACAATAGACCAACAACAAACTGCCCTTCCGTTTGAAACTAAAGCCAGAATCGTTATAAACTGAGATGTGCCCTACTGCGTGAAATCGCCTTATATAATATTAGCCCAAGATTTATGGTGTAAAAACTCGCCATCCAACCTACCTCGCAAATTAGTGTGCTACTATTTTTTATTTCAAAAATTATCAAGTGCTACTACTACTATTTTCAATATTCCAAAGCTGGCAGGTCTGAATAGGTATAATACCACACACCACAGAAATTTTCAGCCGACTGCTTTCATTAGAGGTTTAGTGCGCGTCGCGAAGCCTCAATTAACCTTTTCCTTAGTAATGTTTTTATATTCCCGGAAACCCACATGACACGAGTTGGGCGAAAAAGCTCTCGTTATCTTTAGCAAAAAAAGGATTACCACAACGCTTTTTTAGGATTTCCGGGAATATGGTTTAAATTAGATCGGAGTATGAGAAAGCGAAAGTTAACAAAATACGCGAAAGGAAACAGAGGTAAGACCATATAGACATCAAAAAAGCTATTTTTTAACACTTAGCATACCATTACTGGTGATGTATATGTATAGGACCGGTAATGTATATGCAAAAAAGGCTATGGGTAATGTATTAAAATCTATATAAAAGAAATAGGTATTATTAAGTGAAGAAAATACATAAATAAAATAAAATAAATATGTATGTATTAGGTGTTGGTATATTTTACATTAAACTCATACAGTCAGAAAGGTTTGGTTTGGAGTGCTACGGTCTATTTTTTGCAACACGAGAGCTAATGAGACCGAGACCTACTACTTAAAGCCGATTCCGAACGGCTACGAACATCCATGCCACAGTGGGATTCGAACCCACGAACTCCGGTACCGACAATCAGCGCCCTAACCAATCGGCCAGAGTTCGGACTATTAGATATGGAATGTGTAGTGTGGCGTAAGGCCTAAGAAGACTGTACATATTTCGATATGGAAATAAAAATCTTCTAGTTACGACTACTTTACGATTATTGCGATTGGCGACGAACTCCTGAATACGTTACACACATACACACACACACACACACACACACATATATATATATATATGATTGGCGACATTGTATGTATATACACACACACACACACACACACACACACACATATATATATATGTATATATATATATATATATATATATATATATATTTATATATATATATATATATATATATATAATGATTAATTAAGTATTTATCATATTTTCCTCCTAACAGCTAAAATACCGCCACCGAATTTTGCCGCCGTGGACAAATGTCTCAGTTGTAGTCCGTCACTAGAGCGGGCCTTGCACACAGATACATGTTAAGGAGGAAATTCCCTCAGGCCCCTCCGTGAAGGATGGGGGAGGAGGGGGCACCCCTCGTAAGTTTCTTTAAGGCGCGTTCCCGTGTTTACTCAGATTGCATCGATTACTCGTGCGCTTCCAATTTCGCGGGCACGAAAAACACATCGGAAATTATCTCACGATCGCCAGGAATTTCTCGCACGAAAACGGGATACCCTGTATCCACGCGTAAAAGGGAAAAAAATCCGAGCGAACGGTCCAATTCTTTTAACTTTGACCTTGACGGAATGGAAAGGAGGGAAGGGGAGTGGGGGAGGGAGCGAGAGAGAGCAAGTGAGGAGCAAGCAGTCGCACGAGAGGAGAGTTCCGCAAACCCTCGCGCGCATGCTCCCGTGTCGGACACCCCTAAACAGTCGTCTGCTCGCTTCATTCTTTCCGCCTTCGAAAATTTTCCCCTTACGAAAACCGCGCAGTTCTGTTTTTGCTTCTTTTTTTGCGCTCTAAGTGAGGAATGAATTGTTACGACGCTGTGCTGTCCCGCTTCTGCTGCAAATCGGCTCCGTCCCTCGGGGTGTCCCGAACGAAAAAATGCGATGTCTTCGCCGCACATGGATAACCGTGCCGAGGGAGAGCGATGAGTGAGAGGATCGCCGATGGATCTTCAAAAAGAAAAAGCGTGGGTGCAGCATGCGTTTCGCGAAGCAGTTGGTTGTCGCCGGCCGCGCTTCTTTTGACACGGACAAAGTTCCCAGCCAAGGGACACGTTAATTCCATTCGCACTTTATTTAAAAAATAGCTGCTGTGGCAAAATTACTCCTCCGGCTTTTGATTTCGCCCGAATCCTGGCGCTTACTCTAGGAGCTTGTTTATGTTGCCAAGTACTTTCATCGTGGATTCATACGTTAATACACCCGTCCTATTAATTGCTGTTGCTTCTATGACAAACTGTGTTCTACCCGGGAAGGAAGTATTAGCCACATGGACATTGTGATCTGACTGTTATTGTTTGATTTGTTTCCTTCCGCATTGTTTATTGTATCATTTAAAGCGTGGTGATTTCCGAAGTTTCAAAATTACTTTTACGTCGCTCACATGGTCTAGTCCGGAAAGTTTGTCAGATGACAAACATTTCAAAATTCCGATAGTAGAAATTATGTTTGCAAAAGGGTGTTACTCTTTGTTAAAATAAGCAAATAGTGCACTTATAGAGAGTCCAGTCATTGTCAACATTAGTCATGGGATGTTTCAAGCGCAAAAAGACGAATGGACGAGCTTATGTTCCATTGCCCTCCACGAGAGAAGCTTCTCCGAACTGTAGGTGTTCCTGCCACCGTAATAAGGTGAGTTTACATTAGTTCTAAAATCATCTGCTGTTTGCAGACTGCATTTCTTTTGATGTTTCTGTTTTCACCTTATCATTATTACTATACAACTGTTATCGTGTACTTTTAGAAAGCTCTAGTTTTGTTTACTCGTTTCACTAAGCATGATGTAAAGAACATATTTTGTATCATGGAGTAATAATCATTGAAACAACAAATTGATTATAAGTTTTATGTTTTTAAGCTGCCTGTCTGCCTTTATGTATCTTTATTCTATAAGAAACGATTTTATAGAAATTACTTTGGTTTTCTGACGAGGAACACACATACTATTTTAACACTATAGAATAACTATTTTTGATTTAACACTACTTTAGAATAGCTATCTTTGATTTAACACTAAGCTACTTTTTAATATACAGTTCCCATTCCTTAATTTTATCTTCAAATGTTCGTATAAAAGCGTTAATTGATGTTACACTTATCACAGCAATTAAATTTGAATATTAATTTTTTCAACGAATTTTAACGCAATCAGCTATATTTAATGTATAAACAAAGTTTGTTATAAAATGACACTGTTAGTAGAAATGTTTTTAGCCAATTACATAAAACTTGTCTAATTACATAAAACTAAAAATATCTGTAATTATCTGAGCTATCTTTTCATTTTTGGGCTGTAATGGCTGTATTTCATATCCGAAAAATTACCGTAGGAATCTTCGTTTTTTACGCAATCAAGCTATATTTAATGTATAAACAAAGTTTACTATTCAATGACACTGTTAATAGGAATGTTAAGAGCCAATAATTTTTGAAAAAATGCATACCTGCATTTAGCCAGACGAATTAACCATGAAGTTTAAAATCACTATAAATTTAATCCTAGAAGGGTTTGTGTAATTACATAAAACTAAAATTATCTGTTATTATCTGAGCTACCTTTTATTTTGTGCTGTCATGGCTGTATTTCATATCCGTAAAATTACCGTAGAAATCTTCGTTTTTTACGCAATCAAGCTATATTTAATGTATAAACAAAGTTTATTATAAAATGACACTGTTAGTAGAAATGTTAGGAGCCAATAATTTTCAAAACATTCGTACCTACATTCACCCAGACGAATTAACCATGAAGAAATTTAAAATCACTATAAATTTATCCCTAGAAGGTTTGTCTAATTACATAAAACTAAAATTATCTGTTATTATCTGTGCCACCTTTTATTTTGTGCTGTCATGGCTGTATTTCATACACGGGAAATTACCGTAGAAATCTTCGTTTTTACGCAATCAAGCTATATTTAACGTATAAACAAAGTTTATTATACAATGACACTGTTAATAGAAATGTTAGGATTCAATAATTTAAAAAAAAAGCATACCTACATTCAGCCAGACGAATTAACCATGAAGAAGTTTAGAATCACTATAAATTTATTCTTAGAAGGTTTGTATAATTACATAAAACTAAAAATATCTCTAATTATCAGAACTACCTTTTCTTTTTTGTGCTGTCATTGCTGTATTTCATAACCGGAAAATTACCGTAGAGATATTCGTATTGTTTCGTTTCATATAGAACTTGAAGTTACTTCATGTTTTCAATTATTTTACGTGAAGTAAATTAAAACTTAAATATTCATGGAATGAGTACAAGTAGTATTGTAGTTGAGAAATATCTTGGATATTCGCCAACAATTTTATTCCTCTACTTCATGATAAGATATCTGAGAGGTCAGCATATAAAACTCGCGGTAATACTGTATTTTGAAAAAAAAAAGGTTGTATTTGAAGTTAAGATATTTTCCTTTTTAATACACATTCCTTTGCATTAAACTAACTGGTACTTACTTTTTACTATATTTGTTGCGTAATTCAGTAATTAACCAATCTTATTATTTTTTTCCTAACTTACGATATTTAAAGGGGTAGCAGCAATGTGAATTATAGCAATGATTCTTAAGTTTTATTTGGCCTTTTTGAAACTGGGATATAATCACATGACATTGCTAAAACATTTAAACTGTGTTTTCTACTTATTAAATTTTTTATATAACCCTCCTCCATTAGTTCAATCATGATTTTTCAATAATTCTAGTTAATCTTCTTTGTTTCAAATATTTTTTAGTTATTACTATCACGAGTTTTTATATAATCATAAATAACTAACGGATACATTGTGATGAACTTGACGAAAATGACATTATATAAAAATATGTAGAAATTGATTTATATGCATGTAAATAAGATATGTATGTAAGATCTCTATTTAAAGTAACTTCATTTTAAAAAAATATAAATATTTCAAACAATATGGGATATGCATAAAACATTTTAAAATTTTCTGAAACGTGATTTTTCCTGAAAATTATTTTTACTAAACACATTCTTAATAGCATGAATACTAAATATGGGCGAAAAAGTATACCGTAAACTCCCATGTACTTATCAGGTGTCCAATTAAAATTTGTAAAAAAACTGAGCTGAGGATTTATTGCCTTCTAAGTTCTTTTTAACCATTAATGGTTACAATCAACATACGTCCATTATTAATATGAAATCTTCATCGAAGCTCCCTTTATATCGTATAAAAATAACTCTCAAAAACTATATTAATGCTAGTATAGAATGAATGTGATTTCAAGATTATATCATGTTAAATCAGTGTAGGAATTGCAATTTGTATAAAATTTTGATTTCCATTACTTATTCCTATAACCATTGCCTAGACGAAATACTCATTTTTGTACTCGTCACCCGTAACGTGCTATCAGTACAAATATAAAATAGAATTTCTAGTTTTTATTGTATATTAAACCAGTGAAAATTTTGCCAAAACAAGCCGATATACCTGTATTTTATTACATGATTGTTCTTGCTACAACAAATTGATGCGTAGCACAATTTTTTTAAGATATTTTCCTTGTTATTATACATTATTCCCTCTGCATTAAACTTTCGGTACTTACTTTTTATTGCTTACTTTTTACAATAGTTTTTGTGTATTTCACAGTAATTAATCAGTTTTATTTTTTTTTTACCTAACTTACAATATTTGAAGGGGTAGCAGCAATGTGAATTTTAACGATTCTTAAGTTTTCTTTGGCCTTTATGAAACGGGGATATGATCACATACCATTGCTGAAACATTTAAACTGTATTTTCTACTTATTAAAATTTTTATATACTCCCCCCCATTAGTTCAAATTGCTCCCAGCTCATGATTTTCAACTAATTCTAGTTAATCTTCTTTGTTTGAAATATTTTTTAGTTATAACTATCACGAGTTTTTATATAATCATAAATTACTAAAGGATATATATGATGAACTTGACGGAAATGATATATAAAAAGATGTAAAATTGATTTATATGCATATAAGATATCTAACATATTTATGTAAATAAGATATGTATGTAAGATGTTTGTTTAAGGTAATCTCATTAAAAAAAAAATAAATATATCAAATAATATAGATGTGCATGAAACATTTTAAAATTTTTCTGATACGTGATTTTTCTTGAAAATTATTTTTACTAAACAAATTATTACTAAATACTACAATTACTACAATTATTAAAATAGCAGGAATTCTAAATATGGGCGAAAAAAGTAAACCGTAAACTCCCGCGTTCTATCTGGCGTTTCAATAAAAATTTGTAAAAAACTGACCTAAAGATTTATTGTCTTAAGTTCTTTTTAACCATTAATGATTACAATTAACATACGCCCATTGTTAATATGAAATTTTTATTGAAACTCTCTTTAAATCGTATAAAAATTCTCAAAAACTGTATTAATGTTAGCATAGAATGAATGTTTGTGTTTTCAAGATTATATCATGTTAAATCAGTGTAAGAATTACAATTTATATAAAATCTTGATTTCCATTGCTTATTTCTCTAACCATTGCCTAGACGAAATACTCATTTTTGTACGCACTTGTCACCCTTAACGTTCTACCAGCACAAATGAAACAATAGAATCACTGCTTTTGATTGTTTATCAAGCCAGTGAAAATTCTGTCAAAACTAGCCGATATACCTGCATTTTATTTTTATTACTTTATTGTTCTTGCTACAACAAATTGCTACGTATCATAATCTTTTATATATATATATATATATATATATATATATATATATATATATATATATATTCCTATTTAACACATTTTTCTTGTACCGGTTTGCACTGAGATTAAATGTAACAAAAAATAAATGTTTCTTTCCGTATTCCAAGCAATAAAAAAATTGTAAAATATTTTTATACAGCCTATTTCCCAATAAATTATTTTGCAAATACTAGACAACATGCCGCCTCTAAAATTTGCCGCCTGCTTCGGTTTGGCGGACTCCAAATCTGTCCCAACCGAGGGTTTATAATACGTACTACACAATTTGCAGAACATCTAAAATGTAGATCTCGGTTTTTTATCTGGCGGCAATAAAAATACATACATTTATAAATTTTCATGTAGCAGGAATTATTTTAAATTGACAGTTGCATGGCTTACAGCAGTGATTCTGAACCACTGAGCCACGAAATTTTAGAAATGTATATTTTTCGATTTTTATTTTACGCTTGAAATTTTCGACCAGCGAGGCAAATTTTATGTTAAGAAATATCTTAGTGGTGTATCGATATCATAAGCTTGAAATTTTCTTATAGTGTAATGAGAAATGTTGGAGCTTGTTTGATTATCGGAGTACAATATCGATTTATATTTAATATAGCACGACACACTGCGTATGTATTACTGTGCATGTAGTGGAAGATATTACATAAAAAGATCGAGAATGTTAAATGTAGAAAACAGAATAGCATTGTTATTTTTACGACCCAATATAAATGAAGTTATCAAATTTCTCATTAAAAGTGTCCTTATTATTAATTTGTAATTAAACCCTTCAGAAACGTACTGTTGTGATTATTATTTTATTTTAGATTCAAAATTATCATTAACTATTTTACACAGTGTAATATAGATAAGTAAACAACTTTTAAACCTATCTTTTTTGTGTGTGTGCCGCCAAATTTTGAAATCGTTAAAAGTGTGGAAAAAAAGGTTGAGAATCACTGGTTTACGGGATAATTGTAGCAGTTTAATGTAATCGCTCAGTTTTTGTGGGAAATCGGTGTTAAAAAATAACTCGTACACTATTAATCACCGATTACTCGTGGGAATGAATATTCTGACCGATGATATTCACAGTTAAATAGGGCTTTTAATAAAGTAAAGTATATTTAGTAAAATTCCAAATTAGCTATATAAAAAATTCGTAGGTTATAGTTTTTATGTTACGAATATGTGCGTGTAAAAAAATTGGTACAGTTTTTAAGACCCAATATAAATAAAATTATCAAGGAAAATGAAGGTCAAATTTCTCATTAAAAATATTCTTATTAACTTCTAATTAAACCCTTAATAATAAACGTACTGTTTTGTTATTTATTTTACATTCAAAATTATTATCATAAACTACACAGTGTATTATAGATAAGTAAACAACTTTTAAACTTATCATTTTGTGTTTGTGCTACCAAATTTTGAAATCGTTAAATTTGCTGCGACAAAAAAAAAAAAAAAAAAAAAAAAGAGGAGGAGGTTGAGAATCACTGGCTTACAGGATAATAGTAACAGTTTAATGTAATCGTTCAGTTCTTCTGGGAAATCAGTGTTAAAAACGATTGATACACTGTTAATCACCGATTACTCTTGGGAATGAATATTCTGACGAATGATATTCACGGTTAAATAGGGCTTTTAATAAAATAAAAGTACATTTAGTAAAATCCGAAATTACCTATATAAAAAATTGGTAGGTTATAGTTTTTATGTTACGAATATGTGTGTGTTTAATATTTTATATTCAAGCTTAATTGGTTTTGATATTAAAAGTACGTATTGTTGTAGTTAGCATTAAAATTAATTCAATTTAATTTGGAGCAGGTTTATGCTAGCGTTAAATTAAAATTGAGTCTTGGGAAATCAGTGTTAAGAACGATTTATATTCTGTTGATTCAATGTTACTAATGAGATGTTGAGTAAAATACCAGTTACCGATATAAAATTAAGTTGTGTGAGATTGCAGGTCAGTAGACGTGCGAGCATGCATGCGTTAAATGTTTTAATGGAACGGAAATGTTTGATATTAAAGATACGTAAGAATAAAAAAACTGAATTTCACTTATCGAATTGCATTTAAAATGTATATCGTGAAAATACTTGTGGATTAAAACCGACCCTGTTATAATTTTCAGATTCGTATGGTACTGTCAAATTTATCTTGAGTCAAGACGTACTGTTGCATCTGATAAAATTTAAATAGTAGTTCAAGAATTCTTGTTTTTTTTTCATTATGTGTGTGTTTTCTTACCCTTTCGTTTTTAAACTTGCCTTTTCTGATTATAAGAGTTAGATTAATACATGAACCTCTATTTATTGAACTTTCAAACGTAAAATAGTTGTGATTGGAACTTAAATTATGGATTTACAGTAGGAATATTTCAGTTCCTCTGGAAATTAGAGTTAGAAACAACGACGGTTCATTTCTTGTTAACCTCTGATTACTCATCCGAACAATGTTTATAGATGGTATGAAATTTAGGTGACTCAGTGACAGTATTGAATAAAACAAATCGTTTGAAAATCGAAATTAAAAACAACGAACAATTCATTTATTGTTAATCTCTGATTACTCTTCAGAGCCCCGAATCTTTACAGATGATATGAAATTTAGGTGGCTCATTGACAGTATTGAATAAAACCGATCTCTTGGAAATCGGAATTAAAAACAACGACGATTCATTTATTGTTAACCTTTCATTACTCTTCAGAACCGCAAATATTTACAGATGGTATGAAATTTAGGTGGCTCATCGACAGTATTGAATAAAACCGATCTCTTGGAAATCGGAGTTAAAAACAACGAAGATTCATTTATTGTTAACCTCTGATTACTCTCTAGAACCGCTAATCTTTAGATTGTATGAAATTTAGATGGCTCAGCAACAGTATTGAATAAAATAAATCCTTTGGAAATCGGAGTTAAAAACAATTCATTTATTGTTAACTTCTGGTTACTCTTCAGAACAGCGAATCTATACAGATGGTATGAAATTTAGGTGGCTCAGCGACAGTATTGTGTGAAATCTCAGCTAGTAATATACAGTGAATGCCTGTTTTGGAGAGTCAAGAACGTTTCAGGGGTTTTTGTTCGCCCCTAATACCATAAGTTAAAACGGTATTAAAAAGGCCGATGCTTTACTGCTTTTGAGTGGCCGACTTACGGAAGTGCAGTAGTTTGATTTCTGTTTTTGGTTAGAAGGAAAGAATAGCATGCAATAATATTCATTAAAACGAAATGGGAAAGTCTTCAATTGAAATGTGATAATGATAATGTTTTCTAAATTTGAACAGAAAACCATTGGATAATATGCTTGTCGTTCGCAGGTAACTTTCTTGGCGAAGTCTTCATTTTAAATGTGATAATGATAATATGTTAGCGCATTATGTTTGCTAAATTTGAACAGAAAACCGTTGGATAATATGTTTGTTGTTCACAGGTAACTTTCACGATACAACATACCAACGGACTTAGATGGCCTTAAATTTTGTCGCTGGCTTGCTGGCGATTGGCTGCATTTCTGCCAGCAACGGCCTTGTATACCGTAAACAATTTATGAAATTGATAGTATACAGCCCCGTGTTGGGGCCCCTCTTTTCATGAATTTATATTTCTCACCAATTGGGGATAAGGCCTTCGGCCCAGGTACCCCAGACAACCTACAACACTCGGGCTGTACGGAAATGCGTGTGTCAAAGATATTATAGTCTAAACTTTTCTGCCGAGCGTTGGCCAAATGATTAGGGTGCTGACCTTCGGTTTCGGTGTTTGGGGAATCGAATCCCACTGTGGCATGTATGTTCGTAGCCGTTTGGAATCGGCTTTAAGCAGTAGGTCCCAGTCTCATTAGCCCTCGTGTTGCAAAAAAGTAGGCCGTAGCACTCCAAACCAAACCTAAAACTTTTCTATAAATTAAAAAAAAAAAAATGAAACATGAAGTACGTACACATACGCCAACATTGGTCACTTCTCAATATTTAACACTAAATGTCATATCCTGTATGTCTTCACACCCTGACGATGTATATAATAGCCCCTTTAAATCATGAATGAAAATATTATTTTTATTGTATAAATGAAACACGCCACTCTAACAAAAACGACGCGTCAACACGTACATTTTAAATTAGGATTCCTTTTACTGGTGAAGATTAAGGAGAATTTTTGTGTTACAGCGAAAAATTGTCAATCGATTTATTTTAACTAAGTTTGACTTATGATAAGCCGTTTAATCGGTTGAAATGCTTTTCGCTATCACGCAAGAAATCCGCGTATTCTTATTTGAAAAGGAATCCTAAACTGAATCTGCTGCTTTTTCAACACGAATATGTTGACGTGTGATAAGGCCTTTAAGAAGAAAACGTACACGACTTAATAATATTAGGATACACTAATAAAAATGATTTTTAAATTTTATAGTTTTATAACAGTATTTTGGCAAATATTCTAGCTTGTATAACCTAAAAATCCACGGCAGCAAGTATAAAATGCTTTAAAAGAGTTATAAAGATTATTGTTGTTTCCATCATTATAGGAGAGCTATTAAAGATAAGCGTATTTTCCAAACAGGAAGATATTTCTTTGGCCAATAGCGCCCGAGAAAGGGATGCATTGAAGTTTCCTCAAAAGCTTTTTATCGATTTTTATGAATAAGTATTATAGACGTCGCAGATGTACAATGCATAATATTAGTATTTATATCGTTACTCATTAACTCCCGAATAACCGTCACTCTACCTATTAGCTACATTTTGTTAACCATTTCTAAATTTCCTGAAAAGTAACTTTGAACTGCGAATGAATAAGTCAAATTGAAATTAATGTTACTTATGACTAACGTGACCAGACGTCCCGTTTTGAACGGGACTGTCCCTTTTTACAATCAGAAGCCCCGGTGTCCCTGAAATGGACTGTGAGACGCAAAATTGTCCCATTTTCAGAAACCACGAAAATTTATGTGTGATTTCTAATTAAAAAAGTGTTAGTGTTTACTGTAGATATTTTCATATGGCTTTTTCAGACCGATGTATTTATGTTGTGGTGATCGGTATTATCAATTTTAAGACAAGAAAAATAAAAGTAATAAAACATTGCAAAAAATGTCATTTTAAAACGAAATCATAGCATGTGGCATGATCATAAATGTACCGGCCTGTTTTTCAGACTGGATGTATTAATTGAAAAGCAATATATTGACTGTAATAGAGATACTGAAGTTTTTGACGAATTTTCATTAATTTCTAATTGCATTACATCGCAAAAAATAACGGAATGGAATAATTTAAATGTTTCCACGGAAACCCGTTGGGTGGAAGTATTCAAACACTTTCGCGCCAACAATCTTCATAAAAACTTTTCTATTGTAATTGAATATATTTTATGTTTGCCTGCTACAAATGCTCCAGTAGAAAGAGTATTTGCTATTATGAACAAATTGTGGACATCTGAGAAAAACCAGTTACAAATTTCAGTTCTAAAGGCGATGTTGATAATTAAGGTGAATATAAAAAAGCCTGCCAAGAGTTTCATTCTTACTTGAAATCGTCAACAGCTATATTAAAACTAATTTGTTCTGATATATATAAATATAACTAATCTGATATATATAAATATAACAACATTTTTGAGTACCTATATTTTGTGATTCGTAACTTTTAAGCCAACTAACTTTTTCTAAATAAATAACTTTAAAAAAGTTGTTTTTTCATTGACTATCTATGATTTGACCTTAAATAAACCCATGTCCCGTTTTGAGTCAAAAAATAAATGGTCATGTTACTTATGACTACCATACATTTATGGGTGTTCGGTTGTAATATATAGAAATTCCGCTGAAAATGATACTTCCATCTTTTCAAGCGTAAGATCTTTTATACATATAAGTTTATATACTAATTCTGTAACCTAGCAAATTGAAATTTTCTATCACTAATTGGGAGTTGTACTAAACATTCGCTTAGCCGTCTCTTTCGACCTATCGGTCATACATTCGGTCCCACGAGTGTAGTTAACAGAATATGAATCGCTGTTTTTAACTTTTGATTTCCCATGAGACCATTTTCATTCAACGCTAGCATAAATCTGCGATAAATAATTTCGTTTAAGTTCTAACTTTTAAATGCGGCTGAATGAGTCTAATTGAATTATGTTTATTACTGCTAAACTCACGTCGTTATCGCTATTTTTTTTAATTTAGAAGCAATTGCGATTGAAAACTTCATCAGTACATGTATGAGTGGGATCTATAACCTAACAAATTATTAATTTTATACGTTGAATTGCTAAATAAATTCATGTCCTATATAATAATAGCCTAAGTTATCTGTCCGTCTGTCCTCGAGTTTATGAAGCGGTTGGACCTGGAATGGATAAGGCCATCCATATTGGATTCTTGATGTGTTAGGGTTAGCAAAATTCAAAGCGAATTTTTAAAGTGTTCGAAATCCAACCCTTCCCCACTATTCGAACGGTTAATGCCATTATTTCAAGCCCTATTTTCCCCTGTTATGAGCAGTCGATTAAATTTATCAATTTATCATATAATAAATAGGTAAAAATAACATTTTTTCCTGCATTATGATGTCATTCCTTTAACATTTCATTTAATCATTTCTTATTTTAAATTTATATCTAAATTTAGAGGTCAAATCGAATTGATACTATGCAGACGATGTTTAAATAATATAAAATAAATGACATATTTAAAAGAATGACGTCATAATGATAAAAAATATCATTTTCATCTATTTACGTGATAAATTGAAAATTTTACTGCTTTTAACCGAGGAAAACTGCGCTTAAAACAATTACATGGAATTAACATAATGACGTCACATTGCTAGAAATATTGCTTCTTTCACATAGTTATGATGCGATAAATTAACACATTTCATTTCATACATAAAAACTTTATTGTAATCTCTCTGTCCATGGCTATGCCATTTAGAAATCCTTTGTCATACTTTGCCACGACAATAAAACCGACCGGGGAAAATAATTCTTGGAATAATGACATGAAATGCTCGAAAAGGGGGAAGGGATGGATTCCAAAAGTTAAAAATTTTCAGAAACCTTCCTAGGGATATACCTAATAATTTTCCAAATTTTCATGGCGATTGGCTGTGTAACAGAAAATATAGGTGTTAAGAAATGCAAATCAATACGGAAATTAATTTCTTAGCTGTGCCTGTGGATGTAACGTGAAATTTGAATAAAGAATTTCTTCTGCTCAGCGTACGTGATATTGCAGATCACGAGACTTTATCGGTGTTTATGTAGATTTTACGCTTTTTTTAAAGTGTTGCCGTATTGCACTTGAACTAAATCAGAAAATGTGAATAATAAAAGGTAATTTTATATCGCATTAGTTTGCATTTGTTAACACTCTATTTTCTATAACACAGCGCCAAATATTCCCCTAGCGGTGACTTTTTGAACTAATTTGTTTTTTCGCGGAATCTTTCATCCCCCGTCTTGTTTAATCTTCTTATAAAATGTGGCATCATTCTCATAAATAGATCGCGCTACAGGACACTGTGAGCACTATCAGTTTAATTATGGCCACCCGGTATATACCTTTAAATATTTTAAATGTTTAAAACCATTTTCTTCTTAAATAAATGTTACATATTCCCTGAAAAATAGGATAATATTACATCTTCTTTATGCTCTATATAGTGAAATGAGTTATTTGTCTTATGTAAAATTTCTAAGTGGCAGTAAAATTTCGCTCACGGAACTAGCTATTTGCACGCGATATCGCTGGTTGCGGAAGCCCTACAGGTGGCACAGTTATCAAGAATGCAGAAGAAAATATGGGAATAAATAATGTATACTTAATTTGATATATGTACAGTGGTTTTTAATATCGCAGTATTATCAGATATTGCCGTAAACGGCACATTCATACACTCGTTGAGTACTTTACGCTATAGACGTACAATATCTAGATAAGGTTGTTAAACTGACTTATAATAACTGATTTTAATATTAATTCTATCAAACTGGTATATTTTGGTAAATCTCTCTGGTCATAATAACTTAGATATTACGTAAATAGTTTTCTTTTATATTTAACTTATACTGACTGAATTTAATAATAATTTTATCAAACTGGTATATTTTGGTAAATCTCTCTGGTCATAATGACTTAGATATTACATAAATAGTTTTTTTTATATTTAACTTATACTGACTGAATTTAATAATAATTCTGTCAAACTGGTATATTTTGGTAAATCTCTCTGGTCATAATGACTTAGATATTACATAAATAGTTTTTTTTATATTTGACTTATATTGACTGATTTTAATTATAATTTTATCAAACTGGTATATTTTGGTAAATCTCTCTGGTCATAATCACTTAGATATTACTTAAATAGTTTTCTTTTATATTTGTCTTAATAATAGATTGGGTACATATGTGATAATTTTAAATTAAATCATCGATTTTTTTTTCAATGAAAATTTTATCACAGGTATTAACAACAAATTCTTTTCATAAAAGTCTAGGAGTCTATTTCACGTTCTAATAAATATCTAGCGTTTAAGTTATATATCTTTGAAAATTAAGAAGTTTGTACGTTTGTGTTTTGTTTTTTACGTTTGACTAAATGAATTCAACGTGATTCCAAACTACATTCACAGTATCGTGAGACATTAGAGGAGTATGAAGATAAACAAATTATTGGGCGTGTACCAGATAATTCTCAGTCAAAAAACTAGCCATTTTTTGTTTGTTTTTTATACATAACCACACGGTTTGCAATCGATTCACTCAATTTTGGACATCATTCATATATACCGTCAAATAATACTGATCCCGTCGTATGACGGGTTATATGCTAGTAATATATATCTGTATATACACTTTTTTTTTTAACACATGCGTAATTGGTAAACTTTTTTAGTCTCTAACACTGCGTCCGGCGAAAATAATGAAATCGAAATCTATTATATTCTTATTAAAAAATATTATTATCCCTATATAATAATAGCCTAAGCTGTCTGTCCGCGAATTTCTAAAGCGGTTGTACCTGGAATGGAACCAGGAATCCATATTGGATTTTTATGAGTTAGGGTTAGTAAAATTCAAGCGAGTTCGAAATCTAACTCATTTTTGCGAGCGTTTAATGCTATTATTTCAAGCCTTATTTTCCCTCTTATTCTATACTAAATTCATATTGATAGAATGGCGAAGGCGAGAGCAATATTTAAATTCTTGGACTGTTTTTACTTGACGCTTATATATTCTAAGCAAATTCACACGTGTAGCTTACGAAAGTGTCTGCCCACTTGATCGTCGTACTTCTCGGGTTGATGGTTCTGTCCCCGAAGTAGCCGAATTTTTCTAAATGTCTAATTAATTTAATAATATTTCTGCTTTTTCTTTGAATTCTTATTCTAAAGTTGTTTTATTATTTTTAAAATAAATTTTTATCGTTTTTCAGATTTTTATTATTTTTATTTATTAAATTCAGATTACCATTATTATATCAAGATTTTAAGAGCAATTAAATGTATCATTTATCACATAATAATAGGTAGAAATAAGAATTTTTCTAGCATTATGCCCATTCCTTTAATCATCTTTTAATCATTTTTTTAGATTATTTAAATATCTTCTGCTTATTTCCATTTTTATCACTAAACTTAGATATCACGTAAATAATTTTTTAAGGTAATATTTTGTTGCAAAATAATTCAGCCAAAAAACAACTTTTTTTTTTTTACTTGCTTAGTCCAATTCTGGAAAGTTAAAAATCGAAATCTATTATATTATTTTTTTATAATAAAGCATACGCGTGATAATATTGCTGCATTCACAAGTAGAAATTTCTGGACGGGGATTCACATCAGCGGCAACAAGGAATAAATTTGAAATGGCGTGAATTCACGTCAGTGGATTTATTTTTTATACATAACCACGCGGTTTGCAATCGATTTGCTAAATTTTGGACATCATTCATATATACCGCCAAATAATCACTCTCAATATTAAAACCTCTGCAGTCCATCGTATCGCGGAATATGGCAAGATAAATTAAAGTCGGACACTAAAATACGGTCAGTAAAGTTTTTTAATGTTAATTTTATATTTTATCATGTCCAAAACTGTTCGATATAATTATAAACATTTAAGATAAATTCAAAGAAGATAAATTCACAAATAAACATGTATCTTATTACTTATTTAAGTATATTAAGAAAGCATTTTACTGATCCTGTCATATGACGGGCTATATGCTAGTGCTGCATATTAGGTGTATCCCCTATATAATAATAGCCTAAGTTATCTGTCTGTCTGTCCTCGAATTTATGAAGCGGTTGCACCTGGAATGGATAGAAGCATCCATCTTGGATTCATGATGAGTTAGGGTTAGCAGCGTTCGAAATAATCCCTTTCCTCCTTTTCTAGCATTTAATGCCATTATTTCAAGCCCCATTTTCTTCCGTTAAGACGAGGCGATTAAATTTATCGATTTGTCGCATAATAAATAGGTAAAAATAAAATATATGCAGCTCTCTTTCGTCTTGCTCTTAATCTCATCGTAACTCAACATTAATACATAACTTTGAGGTTTTACAAAAATTGAATATTTAAAAATCTAATTGAATTAACAAAGAAACACAAGGAAACACATAACATTATACTAATAGACTAATTCACTTAATCACAAATTAAATAAACTGAGTGTGATTTTCATCACAAATTTGTGATTTAGTGTATTGTAAAATTAATTTAAAATAAGAGATTTGAAAAAAAATTTCAATTTTACTCCTCTTCAACCTCCACTCAAAATACGTGTTCTGCAAAGATCGGTCGATTTACTTGAAAATTGAAATAAAAAATAAGTATCTAACGTGTTCTGCAAAGATCGGTCGATTTACTTAAAAATTGAAAAAGAATTTACCAAGTATCTACGAGTTCTATTAAGATCGCTCTATTTACTTATTCGCTTATCTTACAAGAAACTCTTGCTTAAAAGAAAATTATTTTGTCATTGAAATTTGTAAAATTGAAAATTTTTTTTCAAATCTTATTCTAGCATTATGACGTCATTCCTTTAACCATCTCATTTAATCATTTCTTATTTTAAATTATTTAAATATCGTCTGCATTATTTTCATACGTTTTATCACTGAATTTAGATATTACGTAAATACTTTTCTTTTAAATTTGGCATAAATAATAGGTTAGTTACATATGTGATAATTTTAAATTTAATTATCGATTATTTTTTGTTGCAATGAATATTTTATCACCGGTATTAACAACAAATTCTATCTACCTCCAGGGTATAATGGAAATGATATTTTCATTCTTTTACTTACATTAATTACTGTGGCATAACAAATTGGGAAGAACTTAATGATAATTTCGACGTAGCTAAGAAAACTTTGAATTATCTTTCTAAATGAATTCAACGTGATTCTAAACTGCATTCACAGTATCGGGAGATTTTAGAGGAGTATGAAGATAAACATAATATTGAGCTTGTACCAGATAATTCTCAGCTAAAAAGCAAACAATTTTTTTACCTGCCTCATAGGGTACTTTACAATTCTGGAAAATTTAAAAAATTTACTGACGGGCTATATGCTAGTTCTAAAAGTATTGTTTAAACACTGTCGTTATGTCGTTTACATAAATATCAACACCCTTGTATTAGTCGCCTCTCAATAGTACCAGGCTTATATAGATTAAAAGCTATTTTAGATTACAGAAATCGATAGATAATTTATTAAACGTCCATAACATTATTTTAATGTAACATACGATTTCGACAATTCGATTATGCATACCACTATTGATTTTATCTATTATCTGGCGTTAGTATCGTCACTAAATTTGTGCAGCCAGTTTGAATGTTGATTATTAATATTAATAATCCACTGTGTCACAAATATTATGCTCATTAGACAAGTTCAAGGAAATCATTACAACTTTAGAATCCCTTTTCTAGAATTTAATGTAATCAAAACAAGTTGGATAAAATCATATTAACTGTGGACATTATGAATACTGTTCTCGCTAAAGCCTAAATATTTACATAAGAGCATTGAATTGTTCAGAATAATTATGATTAAAGAGACTTGCGTATCTATTCAGTGCCAGACTGAGAGACAAAGTTAGAATGCACCCAAAGTCAAGAGCAGAAATTAAACCTTATTACAGTTTAACTTTAAATGGGTAAGTTAGGGTCTTAGTTCCTCCTTGACTCTCAAGTACAAACGTGCCAACTACTTAGGATTCTCCGGCGTTTCTCCGGAGAAATGAAAAAAATTGATAACTCCGGAAACTTCTCAGATTGCTCCGGAAAAAAATAAAACTTATGCCAGTCATGACATCAGAAAACCTAAGTTCAAGAAACTGTAGACTTTCTCATTTATTTAATATGTAAATCGCATCGGTCTACCGATTGTTTATATAGTGAAATAGCTCTACAAAGAAAAATCAAAGAACACATCTGCGGTCGATGGTGGCCTGCGGCCACAGCGAACGGAGTCACGTGATTTTGTTCTCAGGAGAATTAATCGAGAACACTACTTTTGTGAGGCAAAATGAATCTTCAACATTAAAAAAAAAAGCTTGAAAACACAAATGCAGGACTTTAATTAAAGCAGAAGTAATACCCTTACCCTGGTATAGTTGAACTTTTGGCTTAAAAATGTGGCCAGCGGATAGAAAATGGGAATTTACAGACATGCTAACTTCTCCGGATTGTCCGGTGTAGATTAGTTTGGTTCGGAGCGCTACGGTCTACAGTTTTGCACACGAGGGCTAATGACACCGGGACCTACAGCTTAAAGCCGATTCCGAACGGCTACAAACATCCATGCCATCAGCGGGATTCGAACCCACGAACTCCGGTTCCGGAGCAGTGCTCTACCATTTGGCCATCGTTCGGCCTGAGAAAAATGAGAAGGATTAATAACTCCGGAAACTTCTCAGATTCCTCTGGAAAATAACAAAACTTTTGAACAGCTAAAAGATTACAAATCAGCAATTAAATACAAAGTTTTGCAAAAAATAATGTTGAATATTACGTTTTTCACACAGTAATGCTGCATGTTAAAAGTTTTCAGTACTGTGCGAAAAACCAAACTGGATTTAGGTCAAATTTGAGTAGATTAACTCTAGAACCCCTGGTGATAGAAAAATGGAAATATTTTAATCGGGGTCAAGGTTGCTATAGTATAAGAAACATTGTTCTGAAAAATAAGTTGTTAAAGCTAAGAAAAAAAAACTAATAAATTTTTAGATGCGTAAATATTAAATTACAATTTACTACTGTGTAAATATTTTAAATTTAATTTTAATTTAGAAACCAATATATTGTTGATATTTTTTAAATGGAAAAATAACAACCGAGAGAATTTGCTGTTCTATGTTTTATAATTTGTTAAAAAAAATTTTAAATACGAGCTAGCCAGTTTTTTCCGTAGGTTAACATGGAACGAGAGGAATCTAGTGCAGCAGGTACAGACTCACCTTAAAAAGCTAGGGTACATTTACCTCTCTAATCTTTCCTATATTTGTTAGATAAAACATGGGACTGGATAAATAGGGTAAATTTAATTTGAAGTGCTACGGACAATTTTGTGTGGACGGCTAGACCAGGATCGATTCTAATCTGTTACGAATTTTACTTACCTGTTCGTTAGAAATATATAAGTAAATAATTAAAGTTAGCTATAATTAATAACATTGATTTCACGACTTCCCTCTTAGCCGTCCGTTCTGACGGAAATTGACGTCGATTTGGCTGCTGTCCATAACAGTAAATTTCTTTAATTGAAGAAATGATGTAACAATCATTTTCTGCGTTATATCTTTTGACTTGGAAGACTGCCATCGCAATTCATAGGCGACATTAAAAACGAAGAAAAACAAGCAATCTCCGAGATCAGGAAAGCTGTAATTGTATTACATACAGTTACGCTAGAAGTGAATTCGGGCCTATCATTCCATTCTTATTACTTTCTCGTATACAAGGTCTCCCTATGCCAGCGATGGTGAACTTATGACTCGTTAGTCAGACACTAACATAGGAAAATATTTTAAATTTTATTAACTTCTTTTGTATCACATTAAAGAGAAAAAGTCTAAATATTTAAGAATTTATCTGGAAATATCTAACAAAATATTCATTGTTACTCAGTGCAGGGACCTCACTGGATATGATGTCACCATTTGCGGTAATTTATATCACCCTATTAATATGAATTTGTCCTTATTTTGCCAAACTAAAAATTGGAACAAACAAAGGAAATGTAAATATTTTTAAAGGATTTTAAAAGGGATAGAAAATATAATTTTCTAAGGTTTTCTGTTAAATTTTTGATGTTTCAAATTATTGCAATCCTATTTGACTACATCCCCCCCCCCCGTTTCTCCAAATGACTTCACTGATTACATGAGTCACGGACTAGTATTAAAAAATAATGAACATTATTTTACTAACTTTCTAAAAATAATTCTGTGACTTTGCTAAACCTAGGTTTTTTAAATGCACCCTAGGTAATTCCAACAATTTTTTTTTGCTAAATAAGCACATATTCAGCAAACATTTTGTAAATAAATATATTTGTTTTGCTTTGTTATTGGAAACATTCTCTCTCTCTCTCTCTCTCTCTCTCTCACACACACACACACACACACACACACACACACGCACACACACACACACACACACACACACATATACATACATACATACATATTTATATTCATATACACACATACACATCTATATACATAAATCGGGACACGTATTCTTTATTAATGCATCGAATTCAAAGAATGATAACATTTTAAAGTATATTTGAGTTAGTCAAACGAGTAATTTAAAAGTAAAGAATGAGCCTCTAAAAATTATATATATATATATATATATATATATATATATAATATACCAATAACTATTCTCTAACCAATTTATTTATGACAGACACCCTTTGCGTACATATCTTCAAAAAAACTTACTGAGTTCGTACTCAATTCCTACTATAGACAGGTCTGACAATCGTGACAATGTGCGCAAATAGTTCTTGATTGTTTTTAGTAAAAACTGCCTTCCCCGAAAGCAACACTTACCATACTAATTAGTAAAAAAAGTTTAGAGTGTTTTTTTCCTCCACACTGTGGTCCACTGCAAGCCATTCCCACTTTGTGGAGGGTATGACTTATCTCAGTCGACGGTGTCAGAAGATAAAATGGCCTTGACAGAGGATGGCTTAGGAAGAGGTTTTCTCAAAACATCAAAGACATAGTTTCAGAAATGTTTGCAGAAAAACTGCTTCCAAAGCCATCTTCTTACAAGGCCATTTTATCTTCTGACACCGTCGACCGAGGTAAGTCGTACCCCCTCCACACAGTAGGAATGGCTTACAGTGGACCATATTGTGAAGGGGACCTTTAGATTCTTACAACGAGTTTCTTTGCTTGTTGGTCTGAATGGTAACAAGAAAGCTTATGAGCTTTTATCAATGTTGTTTTTCAACCTGACCCAAGCAGTCATTCCAACAGTTGGGAATCACCATAGTAGTGGAAGTATTTATGAAATTCCCTCGCCCCATAAAAATACACTAAGTAGAGTAAAAGTTTAAAAAAAAAATAGTCATCATCATAGTAATCATCTTGAAAAAAAAATATCACTACAAATATGCAACACCAAACTGAAAATAGTAGACGACGCAAGTTGATATTTTAATTAACGTTTTATTAAATGTTTGATTATACATTTTAGATAGTTTACATGATTTTGAGAAGTAAAGCATAAAATGTTTTTCTCTTGATAGTTTTTGTACTATGGTTTTTCAGTACACTGGAAATCTTAGTCAAATGCTTAATTTAGAGCCAGAATTGTTTAGACCAGGAGTGGCAACCTTCCGCTCGCGAGTCACATGCGGCTCTGTGAAAGATTATTTGTGGCTCTCGATAAATGTACCCAAGTTCCCTTTTCATTTTTGTCTTATTATATTTTAAATTATTACAACTGCTGAAGTTCTGGAAATACTGGGTAAAAAAAATCGGTCTTGTTGGGCTTTTAAGAGATGATTCTCAAATTCTACAATTCATACCGATTCACTGCATAATTTACCGAGCACATCTCGTTACAAAATATTTAAAATATCCTGATGTTATGAAAACAGTGTTACACATTATAAATTACATTCGCACCAAAGCAAAAATCATCGACAATTCAAATATTTTCTTGAAAAATTAAAGGACGAACTTCCAAATGCCATTCAATAAATATAATTTCTGTAAAAAAATTTTTAATACCTTTTTTGCATACCTTTTAAATATGTTTTTAATTGCGGCTCGTGAAAAATTTCAAATTTTGAAAAATGACTAAGATTATCAAGGGGCTTGGCCATACACCAGGGATGGGCAAACCGGAAGGTTTTATCCGGCCCGCGGATAGAATTTTAAGTTGCCGGTCAGTTGCAAATTAAAAGAAATATAGGGGAGAGTGACTCACCTTGGGACACTTTTTTTCTTTCTTTTTTCTAATTTTTTGATATTAATGAATTATTGTCAAAATTTTACCTAATATTATTTTAACCTTTGCCTACATTATTAAATAGTTTTTAATCTCATATCCATTATAGAAAAATTTAAAAAAATATTTAATAAACTTATACTTTGTCCCAAGGTGTACTACCTGGTGGCTCACCTTGGGGCAATTGAAAATAGATGTGAAAAATTCAATTATTGAATTACAATATACTTGGAATTATTTATTCAAGAAAATAAAAGTATTTCAAGTGATAAACATAATTATTAGAAATTAATATTTTCTAATTTTGTTTACAAAACAACAAATAAATTAGTTGATTAATACAAATTAGTTGATAGCACAAATGAAATTAACAAATTTTAGATTTAATTGTAGTCAATTCTTTGGAATCAAATACCAAACCCAAAGAACGTTCGGTACTTTTCTCTAGGGATTTCGGTTTTAATAAAATATCATTTATATTTACATAAGATTTGTCCTCTTTTTCAGGATAAATAAATATCAGTTATTGATTTAGTCGTCTCAAAAAAGATAACTCGTATTCCTCACCGTCAGTTTTAATATGGCGATTTAGGGTGGTTTTACTAACATTGTAGACTGCAGCAGCTTCCCTAAAAGACATTTCACCTGAAAAAATGTTTGCATCAGCTTTCTGAATATTGTCTGCACGAACTGCTTCAATTTTTAGATATTCTTTACTTCTAATCCTTGCCATTGTTAAGCCTAATAAGTTCCTAAAAGAAGAAATAACTATTAATAAACACAGGTTATATAGGTTAAATAAAAGAATATTTTAAATGCAATATCTTTTTGTAAAAATATTTGAAATAAAAGTTAGCTAGGTTTATCTTGTGTCCCAAGGTGGACCACCTCCACCTGTCCCAAGGTGTACCATACACGCTCTATGAAATTTTAGAATGACATGCTCTTAGGCTTAGCACCAGAACAATTACTATACATCAGTTTTATAGAGAAACCTTTAAATTTCATTATAATACCTTTTATTTCAAAATATTTTCCTTAAAAATCCACATTACAACTTATCAAAATTTTACATGAAAGTTACTAGACATGTGCTCAAAATAAAAATCTTAATAAATCCTTACCTGCTTCATCAATAGAATCAAAACACATCTGACAAGTTGACTGTGCTGATATCTATCTGCATGTATAAGAGCTAAGAGTTAATTTAAAATTTAGGGCAAAAAATTAAGCTGTCCCGAGGTGTACTGTGTCCCAAGGTGAGCCACTCTCCCCTATATTCATACATTATATATCCATCTCCTTTTCTACTTTACTTAAATATTATATCCCAAATTTATTATCTCACGCCCAGTAGATCAGCGGTATATTTGCTTCTTATATGGGAACAAGTATTTTCAACTTTGAACCTTAGAAAGAATAATTTCAGAAGTAGACTGACAGATGAGCATTTAGCCTCGTTCCTTTAAATCAGTACATCTCACTTCGAACCTCAGTATAAGGAACTTTGAAAAATGAAATCGCAATTTCATTCATCTCATTAACGTATTTAAAACGTTAGGTACTTGTATATTGTTTTTAAATTTTTAGAAAAATTTATCTTGGCCCGCCAAATTTATTTTCTTTCGATTTTTGGCCTGCTGCCGAAAAGGTTTGTCCATCCCTGGTTTAGACGTTCCATTTATATTACATTGACATTCCTTTTATGCTAAATAGTATTTTTTTTGGTATTCTGAATTCGAATTATTTTATTTAATACTTTATAAATATTTCTTAGGTAATAAGAAAAATCTCTCTTAACCCTCCGAGTGGAATACACCGGGGAAAAAAGTCTCCAAAAATACGATAAAGCTTTATTGTGTCAATGACCAAAATGTTCTATGATTTTTTACTTCACCCTTTGCCCCACCCTCATTATTGTCCCTTTACGTCCGGTTATAAATAGATATATAAATGGACATTATTGGTTGTTAATTTTTAATACACATAAAGCTCGTCAAGTCTCGAAGAAATAATGCCAATCCATCCCATAAGAAACAATGGATTCTAAAAGTCGAATAAATTTTTTTCTCAGAATTATTTATATTGTCTTACTAAAGTCATCCAAGATATTTCAGTGGTGCAATTAGAGATATATATGTTACCGGAAAAGAAATACTTCGAAATAGAGATTGACAAAGACATGAGAAGCTATCAGCGCCTTTGTTCCTCAGAGAGTAGGGATGCATCCCTCAATAAATGTCAGTCAAAGAGGGGTGAAGTTCCTAAACAATCGACTTGACCTTCCTACCTCATAATTTCATGGGGGAAAGCACTGTCAGAAATGTACAATACATCTATTTTTGGAACGATTTTGGAGGTCGAAAATTGTCTGTGACAGCTGGCGGAATTGTACGTGCAAACCGCTTAGAGGGTTAATGCAAAATCCTTGCGCGGAGCAGACGAAAAGGTTTATTCTAATCATGGGAGAAAGTAAAACTCAGTTTAATAAATAAAATTATCTTATTTTTCTATCCTCATTTAGATTTTTAGGTATGAATTATCCCATATATAATTTCGAGTGATATGACCCAACCTCCCTATATTTAAGCATTTATCACCACCAGATGTTTTAAATATTCTCCACACTTCAGAAATTTGAAGCTTCCATTGCTGAATTAATTGCTGAAAAATAGAATAAAACCTTTTACGCAGAAATCTGTTCCAGCATTACCATTTATGATGAGAGATATAACGGTATAAATAGAATCAGAGGGGAATCTAGCTCGCAATTTATGCTTCTTTTAATATTTATTTTGTTTTGTTATTTATATTTCAGTTTAGTCACGGTTGTTTATCTAATGATCATTTTCTAGCTTTGAAAAATCTTATATGTTCTATATGATGTTCTTAAGCAATGTTTATCGTCAAAACAGATTTATGTGTTTTCTAATCACGTTCATAAAAAAAAGTCACCTTCTCATGTCTGACATGATTTTTTTATGTAAACATTTTATCTCTGTCTTCGGTCGAACATTTTTTGTTGTTTATTTAGTTGCTTGTTTCTGGTATGTTCTGGAACTCTGCTTTAATGAGTGTGATTCAGAATCGTTCATCATACTTTATTTTGCCGTCTAATATTCTTTTTCACCAACTGATAGCAATGTTTTACGTTTTTTTTATTCTAATATACTTCAAGAGCAAAAGAATACGGAATATAGACAAAATTCTTACGCTTCTCCAAAACTCCAGAATAACTCTTCCCTATAGAAAATTTTAGTAGAGCCCTTCAAACTTCTAAATTTTAGAAATGTGAATTTTTCGATTTTTATTTTACACTTGAAATTTTCGACCATTGAGGAAAAATTTTATTTCAAGAAATACCTTAGTGGTGCATGGACATCATAAGCTTGAAATTTGCTTTTGGTGTAATGAGAAATGTTGTAGCTTGTTTGAGTTTTTGTTTATCCGAGTACAATAACAATTTAAATTTGATTTAGCACAACACAATGCGTATGTATTATTACTGTGCAAGTAGTGGAAGATATTACTTAAAAAAGATCGAAACTGTTAAATATAGAAGACGATGTGAGAGCAGCATTGTCATTTTTACGACCAAATATAAATGAATTCATTAAACATCAGGATCAAATTTATCATTAAATGTATTCTTTTTATTAATTTGTAATTAATCCCTTAGTAAACGTACTGTTTTTGTAGTACATAATATTTTATTTTACATTCAAAATTATTATAAACTATTTTACACAGTGTATTATAGTTAACTTTAAAACAACTTTTAAAGTTTTCTTTTTATTTATGTTCCGCCAAATTTTGAAATCCTTAAAAGTATGCCGCGACAAAAGAGAGACTGACTGACTCTCTGATAGAAAGAGAGAGAGAGACTATTCTCCATATTGCATATTGCTTTTAAAATTTTAAAATATTTATATATCAGTGAGTACTAATAACATGGTCAACCTTCAAGGAAATTCATTTTAAAGAAAAAAAAGTTTGCTCTAAAGGTCAAACTGTCACCGTAATATACGAAAAAGAAAATCGTCCAATAAAAGTAATATACAAAATTTCCCGTAGCAAAGCACGGGCACATTTGCTTATTATTTTATATTTTTATATTTTATAATTTACGTTTCTTGTGGGATAGGGAAGGGGACCAGTAAGAAGAAAATATCTCCAGGGTTCCCACGGTCCTTAAAAGTCCTTAAGAACTCCTTAATTTCAGCTTTCATTTTTAAGGGCCCTTAAAACTACTCAGTTCTTTAAAAACTCCTTAATTTTTAAATTGGAATGCAATCAATTTCTCCGTCGACGCGATCCACAGTCTCATATGATTTCCTATCAGTTTTCTTATATGGCAAATATATAATCTTTCATATACTTAAAAGGTTTAAAGTACAAAAGTCAGCCGCCCCTTATGTAGATTTTAATTAAATGGAGCATGGAGGATGGGGGTTTGTAGATATTTCAGTTACTTACGGAAGTTTAATTTTCCTTACATTGAATGTAATAGAAAAGCCTAAAACTTTCTTCTTTCCCAGGCAACGCCGTGTATAATCAGCTAATATATATATATATATATATATATATATAATCTCTTATTTATTTATATATATATATATATATATATATATATATATATATATGAGTCATTTTTAAACCCTCAGAAAGTACTGTTTATAATATTGTTTTTATTCACAATTTATTTTTAGTTTGATCACTCAAAAAACTTTAGATGTACATTTTTCAAAATTAGTTTTTGTCAAATAGATTTATCTTATATTAATTTTTAAGCATTTTTAAAAACTTAATTCTGAAATATTGTAGGGCATTTATTGAACATGCCTTGTCTGGTTCATAATCATTAAAATATGTTCCTCAGGAGATAGGGTTTATGTCGTTATGTCGTGTATTTCAAGTAGGTCCTTATAAAAAGTTACTTTGGTCCTTAGAAAGTCCTTAATTTTTGTTCTGGAAAAAGAGTGGGAACCCTGTATCTAAGACACCCAAGTGTTTTTTTAAACCTTGTGATTCCTTTAAGGTAAGCCTCTTTGAGGCTTTCAAAGAAAACTTTAATACATTTTGCATTTATAAGGTTCATAGATAATAATTGTTTACGCCACTTACGTATTTGCGAGCACAGCAATTGCGCATGCGCTGTTTTCTTCTTTGTGTTTAAAAATGTTGTTTATAGTAGTTCGTGTATGTGTTTCATGCGAGGTTGTTCTCGCCAGCGGTCGCCGACCCATGTATTCTATCTTAAGTTATCTCACTAAGCGGTCTTACCGACCCGTATTTTTGGATTAACTTCTGTGTTAATAAAAGTGTGGGATCAAAAGAAACATTGCTTATTCTATCTAGTCTACACGTACAATAATTATAAACTAATTTGATTAAATTCCAAACAATTCATGTAGGTGACCTTTAATGGATTAAAACATTGTATTTAAAGAATATATAAAGAATTGTATGAATAATTAAAATAAATTGATCCATTGTTGACAGTCTAAAATTATTTTAAGAACTCATTGATAAATTGTTCTTATACATAATCAACCTATCATAACGATTTAAAATTTCGATCTTTTGTTTTAACGTTAAATCATTTCGCTTTCTGGCTTCCATATGGACAAGCTGCATGTAAGCGAACAAGACATAAAATGTGAACACGTTCCTTCTCAGTTCCAATAAGAATGTGTTGCCTTCTGCTTATCTGACAGCTACTGACCACCAGCAGGGTGTGCGTATTTCTAAAAAGTTCTGGAACGTGTAAAACCCCACTCCGTTGTTCATTCCCCATTTCCCTAGTTGGAAGTGAATATTTTCAAAAATTAAAACAACAGCGAAGGAAAAGAAAGAATGGGTTCCTTCTGAATACTCTGTGAATATTCCTTTGCCAGTTAAAAAGAGGTTCGAAAACTGATAACATCAACCGATGTAACGATCCCATAAAGCGATAATTGTAACATACAAATGAATAGAGAAAATCGGGACCAATTGATTTCGATAACAATAAGCGATTGATAACATTAACCGCGATCACATTAAGCGGAGTCCACTGTATTTGGTTTTTATATTGATCAATATTCTTAAAATGGTATTCCTTATCAAAATGTTATGAGATGCAGGTAACAATCATGAATATTAAGTCGGTTTACTTGCAGTAATTACAGGAAAGCAGTATGGGGAGCTAGGCACGTCGATGCCGGCGTAAAGGTCGTTACTTTTCTGAACGTCAGTGCTGTCATGACGGTCTAGTGGATACAGGATCGGGAAAATATTGCTGCCCGGGCTCACTGGCTTGCTCACGGGATCTGGATGCACCCGTTCTCTCTGAACCTCCGACCTCGTCTCATTTTCCCACAACTTCACACCTTGGTTCAACGCCCCCTTTTTTTCCCTCTTTTCCAATTACATGTTGGTGTAATTTTCCCACATCTGCACCCCCTTCAGGTGTACAGGTGGGCTCATTAAAATGGCCCCTTTGGTGAAGATTGACATTATTGCCTAGCCCCTGCCCCATATCTCACTGCTGCATCCCTGCCAGGGCTTGACCGTTACACTTGTGTCACTCCATAGCTCTAACTCCTCCGGAGGGGTTGCCGAACGATGGTCGAATGGTTAGGGTGCTGGCCTTCGGAACCGGAGTTCGTGGGTTCGAATCCCGCTATAACATGGATGTTCGTAGCCGTTCGAAATTGGCTCTTAAACAGTAGTCCCCGGTCTCATTAGCCCTCGTGTTGCAATAAGATATTTGAAAAAAAAATTTTAATTTTACAACTCCTCTTCAACCTCCACTCAAAATACGTGTTCTGCAAAGATCGGTCGATTTACTTAAAAATTGGAAAAAGAATTTACCAAGTATCTAACGAGTTCTATTAAGATCGCTCTATTTACTTAGAAAATAAAGAAAAATTTATATAAAAATATACCATTCAAATTTAAAATGGTTAAACAGAAAACAGAAACTCAAAAGGCTGCTCGACTTCAAAAACGTCGTGAACAGTATAGAGCTAAACGAGAAAAAGAAACTTCTGAAGAGCGAGAAAAAAGGCTTGCAAAGACTAGACAAGCAAAAAAGGACAAAAAGGTCAATGATCCTATACTTCATGAAGAGAAGTTGAAAATAAGACGGCAGGAATATGCAACGAATGATATGTAATGAGTTACGATCCCCTCGCCAGATTTCAAACGCCACGCTGCAAGCACGCCACGCACACAAGCTGCAAGCACGCCAATTTCGCCAAATGTGGTTGAAGCACCAACAAGATCCATGATTAGAAACAGGAGAGTGGGCTAAGAAGAGGAGTTGAAAAAGTAGACCGTAGCGCTCTCAGCCAAAGCATAAACTAAACCAAACCTCCGCAAGGGCCCGCATTAAAACTCGAAGTCAACAGCTGCGCCTACATTCTTCTTAGAAATTTAGTCCATAGCTGTGTGTGCACGTGCTGACCATCGTAGGAAAGTACATCGGTACACGTACACTTCTCCAAAACTCCTGAATAACTCTTCCATATAGCAAATTTTAGTAGGGACTTCAAACTCCTAAATTTTAGAAATGTCTATCTTTAAATTTTTATTTTACACCTGAAAACGTCGACTATGGAGGGAAAATTTTTATTTCAAGAAATATCTTAGTTGTATATCGATATCATACGCGGAGAAAACATCAAATTTTAGATCAACATTAAATACGATTACATACCATCATAGCCGAAAAAGCTTTAAAAATATTATTGCAATTTTCTGCATCTTGTGTGAATTCGGATTTTCAGTATTAACCAACATAAAAACGAAAAAAAGATCGAGATTGTTAAATATAGAAGACGATGTGAGAGTAGCGTTGTCATTTTTACGACCAAATATAAAGAAAACTGCCAAAAAACAACAGGCTCAAATTTTTCATTAAAAGTATTCTTATTATTAAATTGCAATTAATCCCTTAATAAACGTACTGTTGTTTTTGTAGTACATATTTTATTTTACATTCAAAAGTAAAGTAAAAAATTTTAAAGTTATCTTTTTTTGTGTGTGCTGCCAAATTTTGAAAGCATTAAAAATATGCCGCGACAGGAAAAAAAGAGAGAGAGAATCTACATATTGGTCTACATATTGAAATCTATACATGATCTACATATTGGACGACCCCCTCCCCCCGAATTCTCTAGGTGGAAGTTGAGGGTAGATAGAAATATCGAATCAGAAGCAAAACTTCTCCCCGCTTGAGAATGAACTAAATTGAGGGGAATCTTCAGTGGGTAGTTATGAACGCCTTACACCCGTCAGAGTAGGTGGCCCGGTTCGAGTCATCAAAGGAGGGATATAAAGGTGTAGCAATACTTCTATTGAGCACGAGTTTATAGTTGTAATTTCTTCTTTATAATACCTCGTGTTTCATAGGTATATCCTGTGATTGTATGAAAAATAAAGATGACCTTTTTTAAACGTTTACTTAAGTAAATTTTTTTTAACTTTTATAACTAACAGCTTAAGCTTTTCTCGAAAAAGTAAAACTTATTGCTATTTATTAAATATTTTTATTAATATAAGTTTAAAATTTATTATATTTTTACATATTTTTAAGTTCCTTTTTATTTATTGTTTTATATTTTATAATTTTCATTTCTTGTGAGATAGGGAAGGGGCTCAGTACGAAGAAAATATCTAAGACACCCAAGTGGTTGTTTTTTTTTAAACTTTGTGACGACCCGCTTGATACATTTCTAGCAAAACACATTGCTCTACTCTCTTGCAAAAGGAGGAAAAATAAGACTGGGTTTAATGCGATCATCAAGGATTTAAATGATTAATAGCCGTTCTGGATGAATAGCCGTAGAAAGTACGAGAAAGAATAAGAAAAGTAAATATATTTTTGTTTTACAATTTGTCATTGATACGACAAATCTCTGCCTGCGCCGTACACGAATGTGGGTTACTGCGTTTCTTTTGGGGGTTGTCTTTTTCTGCAAATGGAAATGCAGCGTATCGTATAAATCATGCATCGGGTATTTTGCTTCGAACGTGTTTGAATTTTTTACTATTTTTTCTTTCAGTAGAAACCTGGAAGTGAAATAAATCTCAAAAATAAGTTTTAAGGTAAATGATTGTATGTTTCAAACGTGGTTAGTTGCTGGTCATATTGAATTATTTTAGCGCAGTGTTAACCTGTGGTGTATATATATACATATCCCCTATATAATAATAGCCTACGTTATCTGTCCGTCTTCGAATTTATGAAGCGGTTAGACTTGGAATGGATAGAGGTATCCATATTGGATTCTTCATGAGTTAGGGTCAGCAACGTTCGAAATCCCCTTTTCACCCCCTTTTCTAGCATTTAATGCCATTATTTCAAGTCATATTTTTCCCGGTAAAGAACAGGCGATCAAATTTATCAATTTGTCTCATAATAAACAGGGCCGAACGATGGCCGATTGGTTAGGATGCTTCTCTTCGGTACCAGAGTTAGTGGGTTCGAATCCCACTGTGGCATGGATGTTTGTAGCCGTTCGGAATCGGTTTTAAACTGTAGGTCCCGGTCTCATTACCCCTCGTGTTGCAAAAAAGTAGACCGTAGCACTCCAAATTAAACCAAACTAAATGTGCATTGCTTCTCGATTTCCTGTTTTGATGTTCGCTAGTACTTTTCCGTTTCAGTTTCTCATGAAACTACTTGTAGAAGGTGAATTTAACTCAGTTGAATGGTCAGTTGTTAAATGCGATTTTGACAATGAATAACAATACCAATGCACGCCGTTCTTTGCTCAACGTAGTAAATTTATCAAATTTACATAGTGTGATCATTTAAAAAAAAAATAAAATAAAAAAAATAAATAAATAAAATAAAAATGTTCAATTTTTTTTTAATTATTCAAACTAAACCATAATAAATAGGTAAAAATATTTTTTTTTCTCGCATTATGACGTCATTCCTTTAACCATCTCATTTAATCGTTTCTTATTTTAAATTATTTAAATATCGTCTGCATTATTTTCATACGTTTTATCACTGAACTTAGATATTACGTCAATAATTTTCTTTTATATTTGGCTTAAATAATAGATTAGGTACATAAGTGGTAATTTTAAATTTAATCATCGATTATTTCTTGTTGCAATGGAAATTTTATCACCGGTATTACCAACAAATTCTATCTATCTCCAGGGTGTAGTGGAAATGATAGTTTCATTCTTTTTTTTTTCCATTAATTTTTGTGGAAAAAAAAAAAAAAAAAGAAGAAGAAGAAGAACTTAACGCTAATTTCGACGTAGCTAAGAAAACCTTGAATTATCATCTAAATGAATTCAGCGTGATTTTAAACTGCCTTCGCAGTATCAGGAGACTTCAGAGGAGTATGAAGATAAACAAATTATTGAGCGCTCAACAGGTAATTCTCACCCCCACCCCCCACCCCAAAAAAAGAAAAAAAACCCACTTTTTTTACCTGCCTCATGGGGTACTTTACAATTCTGGAAAATTAAAATTTTTACTGTTCCCATCATATGACGGGCTATATGCTAGTTCACAAATAATTTTGTAAATCCCATTTGACTCGATAATTCATTACTATTAAAACTAAGTTTGTTCGACTTTCTGTATGGCGCTTTTGCCATTCAGTAGTATGTTACTCATCCGTTCATAAAGAAAAGGAATTGTTTTCAAGCCTATTAAACGATACCAAACGGCGTTCATTCAGCTCCACTGCACCTGTAAACAATGCGCTCTGTGTCAAAAGAAAAACACCGAAAAAAAAAACCTCTGACTGCTCCTTAGTACAGTCATTAATCCTTGTGCAATGATAAATTATCAAGCATTGAATATGACGGGAGGGAAAAAAAAAGAAAAGAACTAGGCTGCCTATTTTTCTTACCATTCCCACATGTGGTTAGATTTTTCATGAGCACGCGAAGACTCGGTGGGAGTAAAACAATTCCTTCATATGTATTTCAACCAGAAATAATGCGCTCACTGATATATGGCGGTGCTTCAAAGATGTCTCCTAGATATATTTTTATTTCTTTTTAATTTCAAGCATGAATGTAGGAGAGAATGATGGCTGACTCGACTTGTTCTAATTCTATTAGTTCGGGAGGATTGGTCGAACACGCAACTATAGCATTTATTCAGAACTAGCATATAACCCATCATATGACGGGATCAGTAAAATTTTTTATTTTCCAGAATTGTAGAGTACCCTATAAGGCAGGTAAAAAAATGGTTTGTTTTTTGGCTGACAATTATCTGGTACACGCTCAATAATTTGTTTATCTTTACCAGGGCTTCGAACCGTAATTTTTTTTGTTCCGGTTTTCGTTCCGGTTCAAATAAAAAATTAATATCGGTTCAGTTCCGGTTTTCGCTCCGCCAAAAATAACGGTTTTCGGTTCAGTTCCGGTTTTCGCTCCGCCAAAAATAACTGTTTTCGTTTCAGTTCCAAATGAATAATTTCATTTTATGTATATTCTTATTTGTACTAAAAATATAATTCTATCATAAACAAAAAATGTAATTCTATCAAAATTTAGAAGATTTTATTCTTTTTTTAATTGGTACACTATGTGAATTGATACAAACAGCAGGTACGATAAGAGCGGCGAGCATTGGCATTGTTATCCATTATCAAAATCGCATTTGACAACTAAGTTCATGATTACCCACATTCGTCGTTTGACTCTCACATCGTGCACTTGGCCTTGCAATAATTATGTAAAAAATATATTATTTATTTAACATATGAAAATTGCCTCTAATTATTAATATATCTTCTAACGTGGTTTCACTGAGATTACTTCTGTTGTCTCGGAGAATAAATTTCAAACCTGAAAACGCTCTTTCAACACTAACTTGTGTAGCTGGAGCTGCCAAAACCACCATTGCAATCGTATACAAGTGCGGATATGTAATTATAAAGTTGACGTTAAATTGGAAAATATTGATAAGTTGGTAACAGTAACAAAATGACTGAAAAATATATCGAACCGAAATAAACCGATATTTTTTTCGGTTCAGTTCCGGTTTTCGTTCCGACCAAAATAACGGTTTTTTCCGGTTTTCGGTTCAGTTCCGGTTCGAAGCCCTGATCTTTACTGACCGCTTGTTAGTTGCCAACTTAAATTTATGTTCTCATATTACGTAACAGTATGGACAGAGGTTTAATATTGACAGTGATTATTGTGAGATATATATGTTTGATGTCCATAATTTAGCGAGTCGATTGCAAACCGTGTGGTTATGTATTAAAAAGAAACACAAAAACAAACAAACTTCTTAATTTTCAAAGATATATAAGTTAAACGATAGGTATTTATTGGTCCTTAAAATAGACTCCTAGACTTTTATGACAATTTGTTGTTTAAACCGGCGATAAAATTTTCAGCGCAACAAAAAATAATAGATGATTCAATTTAAAATTATCTCACATGTACCTAATCTATTATTTAAGCCAAATATGAAAGAAAATTATTGAAGTCATATCCAAGTTCAGTGATAAAACGTATGAAAATAATGCAGACGATATTTAAATAATTTAAAATAAAAAATGATTAAATGAAATGCTAAAGGAATGACGGCAAAATGCTAGAAAAATGTTATTACCTATTTGTGATAAATTGAGAAATTTAATCGCCTGCTCATAACTGGGGAAAATAAGGCTTGACATTAAGAGCTCGAAAAGTGGGGAAGGAGTGGATTTCGAACGTTTTTAAAGTTCGCTTTGAATTTTGCTAACCCTAACTCATTAAGAATTCAATTTTTTTTGCCATAGTAATTAATGGAAATAAAGGAATGAAACTATCATTTCCACTACACCCTGGAGGTAGATAGAATTTGTTGTTAATACCGGTGATAAAATTTTCAGTGCAACAAAAAATAATTGATGATTAACTTTAAAATTATCACCTATGTACCTAATCTGTTATTTAAGCCAAATATAAAAGAAAATTATTTACGTAATATACAAGTTCAGTGAAATAAAACGTATGAAAATAATGCAGACGATATTTAAATAATTTAAAATAAGAAAGGATTAAATGAAAGTTAAAGGAATGACGTCATACTGCTAGAAAAAAATGTTATTTTTACCTATTTTTTAATAAATTTAATCGCCTGCTCTTAACCGGGGAAAATAAGTGTTGAAATATTGGCATTAAACTCTCGGAAAGAGGGAAGGGGATGGATTTCGAACGTTTCAAAGACGACAGAATTTTTAGTACAGATATTAATCCTTGTGCAATGATAAATTATCAAGCATTGAATATGACCGGGGGGGGGGGAGAAAGAACTAGGCTGCCTATTTTTCTTACCATTCCTACATGTGGTTAGATTTTTCATGAGCTCCGCACGCGAAGACTCAGTGGGAGTAAAACAATTCCTTCATACGTATTTCAACCAAAAATAATGCGTTCACTGATATATGTCGGTGCTTCAAAGATGTCTCCTATACATATTTTTATTTCTTATTAATTTCGTTCGTGAATGTAGGAGAGAAAGATAACTGAATCGACTCGTTCTAATTCTATTAGTTAGGAGGATTGGTCGAACACGCAACTATGGCATTTATTCAAAAAATTTTTTAGTTTTCTGATGTTATACATGCCTTATTAGATATTTTTAGTCTTCTATAAAACCAAATATACTATTAGGCAATTTAAAAAAAAATTAGCTTGTGTAACATTTGGGTTGGGTTTTTTAGACTTAAAAATTCGGCTTCTTTTTACCATGGGATGGGTCCTTTTAACCCAAAAACTTTTCATGTCCTCTTTTCTCAAAAAGTTACTAACGAAATTGAAATAAATTTCTTGACTTCCTCTATACCCGTAAAAATGTATGAAAATATAATGTTGTCTGTGCATATGCGAAAAAGGGTTCATTACCAAGCTTCCAAGTGTGGAAACAAAACTGTACATACTAGTTCTAACTGTAAAATACCAATATGTAGGAAATGTAGAGTTTATCCCCTATATAATAATAGCCTAAGTTATCTGTCCGTCTGTCTTCAAATTTATGAAGTGGTTGTACCTGGGGTGGATAGAGGATTTAATGCCATTATTTCAAGCCGTAGTTTCTCCGGTTAAAAGCAGGCAATTGAATTTATCAATTTATCACATAATAAATAGGTAAAAATAAGAGATTTGAAAATTTTTTTTCAATTTTACAACTCCTCTTCAACCTCCACTCAAAATACAGAATCAAAATTAAATTAATTTTACAATTTACACTAAATCACAAATTTGTGATGAAAATCACACTCAGTTTATTTAATTTGTGATTAAGTGAATGTTTCAGTCTATTTAGTATGAATGTTATGTGTTTCCTTTGTGTTTTCTTTGTTAATTCAATTAGATTTTAAATATACAATTTTTGTAAAATTTTTCCTCAAAATGTTGTTTTTGTTTATGTATCAATTTGTTGAGTTACGATTTCCTCGCCAGATTTCAAACGCCACGCTGCAAGCACGCCACGCACGCAAGCTGCAAGCACGCCAATTTCGCCAAATGTGGTTGAAGCACCAACAAGATCCATGATTAGAAACAGGAGAGTGGGCTAAGAAGAGTTGAATAACATTTTTTTCTAGCATTATGACGTCATACCTTTAACTATCTCATTTAATCATTTCTTATTTTAAATTCTCTAAATATCGTCTGCCTTATTTTCATACGTTTTATCACTGAACTTAGATATGACGTAAATAATATTCTTTTATATTTGGCTTAAATAATAGATTAGGTACATATGGGATAATTTTAAATTGAATCATCGATTATTTTTTGTTGCAATGGAAATTTTATCACCAGTATTAACAACAAATTCTTTTCACAAAAGTCTAGGAGTCTATTTCACGGACTAATAAATATCTAGCGTTTAAGTTATATATCTTTGAAAATTAAGAAGTTTGTTCGTTTGTGTGTTCAATTTTTTTATACATAACCAGACTGTTTGCAATCGATTCGCTCCATTTTGGACATCATTCATATTTACCGCCAAATAATCACTGTCAATATTAAAACCTCTGCTGTTCATCGTATCACATAATATGACAAGATAAATTAAAGTTGGCAACTAATAAACAGTCAGTAAAGATAAATTATTAAGTGTGTACCAGATAATTGTCAGCTATAAAACAAACCATTTTTTACCTGCCTTATGGGGTACTTTACAATTCTGGAAAATTAAAAATTTTACTGATCTCATCATATGACGAGCTGTATGCTGGTATATATATATATATATATATATATATATATATATATATATATATATATATATATATATATAAAAGGTTACTCATACTGTTCCCGATTTGTGTTGGAAACCTTGACTGGTGGTAAGAAACTTAATAATTCCATTAAAGTTGTCTATATATTTTCTTAACTATATACCATTTAATTGTTCATTATTTTTTTTATCTTTTAAAATGTTCCTAACAGCTTATTTTCCATAGTTCCTACAAAACTTTTACGAAATACTTCTAATGTACATTAAAATAAATTTGTATTTATTTACTATATTAAATCTGAATTTAAAATTAGGAATGAAAGATTTTTTATTGAAAATTCCACCAATAGACATAAAATATTTTAATATGTGCATCGGAAGTAAAATACTATATTATTTTAAGCTTAAGTTTGTTTCATATTTGTGTAAAATTTGTTCGCCTACATTTTACGTGATAAAAACATTATCTACATTCTCTAAAATTCAGAGACTTGGTAAATAGGAAACCAACATATTTTTGAGGTTAAGAACACTATTTGAACATAAAATTTCTTATTTGTAGCTTTTTTTCGCATCTTTATTGACACCATGTCTCCCTTATCAGCTCAAAAACGTTTACAAAGCTTTTACTAAATGTTGCTCGATTCGCACAAATCTCTGTAAAAAAAACACTTTATGCTTATCAATAAAATTTGAAATTTCTAACATAGTGCCCCTTATTTACGGTGTATAGATATAATCAACTACCACACAGATATATTAGGTATACAGATATAATAATCCACCAAAATAATACTGATGAACTTTGAAAAAGAAATGTTTAAGTAGTAATATAAAAAAATAAAAAAATATTTTTTATTAGTAAAGTATTTAATTTATTTGATTAAAAAATTGTGATAGGATTAATTATCCTACAATTAATTTGTTCAAAATTCCATAAGCATTAGTTCTACGCTGTTGTGATTCATGTAGCACGGTTAGACGAGAAATTATGAAATTTATTTTTATATCACCAAATAAAAATTTATATTACACTATATGTATTATCTATAACATTAAAAAAACTATTTTAAAGTAGTGCCAAGCTGGTTTTATGGTAGACTTTATGTGACTTGAATTTTATAGTGCGAGCAGTGCCCTCAAGATCTCTGTCGACATCATGTTTGTTTTAGATTCTCTTACAGAGTTTGGCATATTTGTGACAAATGCTCTTTTGAAATATGTATGATTGTCTCGGTTTTTCCTCTGAAAATAGTTTTCTGTCTCGAAATTGTGGATATGGATACAAAGTGGGTTTGAAACTTTTATCTGTAAAAGTTGTCAGACCAGAACCTACGAAATATTTTTCTGCTTCTTGTCCCGTAAAATTTCTGCATGGTGAAATTCCAACCCTTTTCTCACATTCAACGAAATTTTTCTTTTTCGTTTTGAAATATAACTTGAACGCAGATATTTTATTTTGTTCTTTTATGTCAAGATGTTAAAATTTGAAATTTATGTCTGGTGCTGAAGGATTTTTGTTACGATTTCTAAACTCGGAACAACACTTAAACCTTTCGTCCTGCTAAAGATAGTGCATCAAATTTAATCTTACTCTATTTAAGGTAACTGACCACGTTCAAATAGCGATTTTCGTGAAAAATATCGAAAAAATTTTAATCCATTTATTTTAAAGGATCAGTCTTTTAGCTTTAGAAAACAGGTTTCAGCTTGTTTCTAGAGTCATTCGAAGTCATGATACAGCTGTTTAATCATCACTGGTAATGCCGAAAAGATACCTGAAGTGAGCAGTTAAAAAGGGCTTGACTTTGAGTGTTAACATGAAAAACGTCGTAAATAGCATATTATAGCTCCTAAATAAATAATTTTCTCCAGCATATTTCTGAATGTTTATCAAATTATAAAACATTTGCTGAATTTATCCAATAACAACTTTAAATTGAATTTCTGAAAAGCTTCAAGGTATTTCAATATAGTTTTGTATATTTCATTCTTTATGAGGAAGGCCCTTAAGAACATCTCTGCGTAATGTAACTTCTCTGTAAGAAATATAGTAGGAGCTAAAGAGCTCCTTAATTCCTGTTGCTCAATACGATTGGTAAGGTGACTTAAACGTTTAAACCAAGCCATATCTAAGCCTGATTTCTACACGTGTCTCAGCAGCATACCATTTATAGTATCAAAAATTAGGTATTTGAGGCTTTGCCTAGTTGTTTTTTGATTATTTTTAAACGCAATTTTAAATAACATTACTCGAATTTATAGTTTTATATATTTCGTCGTTTATTAGGAAGGCCCTTAACCCCTTCCGGTACGATTTAATAATGAAAAACTGTGCGAAGTAACCATTTATTTTTTATTTAAAAAACTTGTTTTATTTTACAATTCTTACATATTCTTAATTAAAATCCACTTTTTACATAGTGTTAAGTATCAGAAACGGTAAAATTAAGGTAATAGCCTTCAAGCTAGTGGTACTTTTCAAAACAAAGTGCAAAGGAATTCTGAATTGTTTACATCGCCAGGGAGTCTCACTTCTAATTTGATTCTTGTAACACACACGGCATTTCTTAGTAGGTTTTCTTTTATTCTGACTCATCAATTTGGCAGTGACTTGTACCAAGAAACTTTAAATAAACAATATGTAATAGTGACCTGGGATTTCCACAAGTAACAAAAGTGTTGCTAAATTCAGTACACTAGAAATTTTAAACTAAATTAATTATCATATTTATCAGTAACTTTAGTCGCATGACGAGTGTAGCTCGTCTTTGTGCGGTATGGAATGAAAAACCAATGACGAGTTAGACTCGTCATTTTACCGGAAGGGGTTAAGAATACTGTGCGTAATGTAACTTCTCTGTGAGAAGCATAGTAGAAGCTGCAGAGCTCTTTAATTCCTGTTACTGAATCTCGATTGGTAAGGTGACTTAAACGCTCAAACCAAGCCATATCCAAACCTGATTTCTACATCATTATTACATGTCACTGCAGCATAACATTTATAGTGCCAAAAATTAGGTAGCTATTTGAAGCTTTGCCAAGTTGTTTTTTTAATTAGTTTTGAAACGCAATTCTAAATAACGTTACTCGAACTTGTAAATTTCGTCATTTATGACGGAAGCCCGTAAGAATATTTCTGCTTATTGTAACTTCCCTGTGAGAAGTATAATAGAAGATGAAGGGCTCTTTAATTCCGGTTGCTCAATACGATTGGTAAGGTGACTTAAACACTCAAACTAAGCCTTATCCAAACCTGATTTCTACAGCATTAACCGTTTGAGTGCGGCTAAGGGCTATCGCGCTTCGCTTGTCATGTGTCAAAATTGCGGATAAGGTGATAGCGCTTCTCTTGTTTTGTACCAAAAATCCAGAAATGCTGCTGTTGGTTAGTATAATTTTCGCATCTATTCAGAGCAGTTGAATTCATATCAATCGCAGTTTGTATTCATTTTACTCAAATGTGATTTTTAATAATATAAGAATTAAAATAAAATACAGTGGTAAGTAGTAATGCGGTAGAGCCGTGGATTGTGGTACGGTAGACAAAAGGAGCGTTTTATTTATTTATTTGTAGTAAAAATAAACTTTTCGTTGTTGTATAGAAATTAGAAACTGCTTTCACTTCCTCAACAAGTGTTATACTGATCATTACTGATGCTATAGAGGAGGAATGGTTAGCAAGCAAAAATGCCACAGGAAGACTACCAATAAGTACAAAGTTTTCTTTAGAAAAATTGCCTGGGTGACAATGTGATGTATGCAGCAAAAAAAAAAAATGGTAATGGAATTAGACCATACAACTTAATTTGCGATATATGTAAAAAAGGAATTCATGGAATTTGTGCAGCAAAACATTCTTGTAATAAATGAGAATAACGATATTTTTGTTGGTAAAAATTACTTGTTACATAATAATTATTGTTAATTTATAACCATTTCTATTGTTCTCCAAAAAAATTACTACGCATTTCATTCCGCACTATTAGCATATATTTAGGAAAACTCCTCAGCACTCAAACGGTTAATGCATGTCTGAGCAGCGTAGACTAGTGTTAAAGGTTAAGAAGTTATTCGAAACTTTTCCAAGTAGATTTTTCATTGCTGTTTATTAAACGCAATTCTAAATAGCGTTACTCGAATTTTTAACAGTATTTTTTCCCCTATGAAAGCACCTCGGATCATTCAGGTTTTCTTAAAAAATTTTGTATATTCTGTCCTTTATAAGAGAGAACCTTAATATCCATGCGTAATGTAAGTCCTCCTCCGTGAGAAGTATAGCAAAAGGTGAAAAGGTCTTTAAATGCAAGCTCATTTCCCACGAAACGACTAAGTGCATGGGGTGCCGAATTTTAAGGCATGTTATCACACTTTCAGGCATTGTTTAGCGAAGCGAGAATTGCAGTCATATTCTCAGTTCAAGAGCTACTGCGGCCGTTTTCTGTCATCGCCCAGAAAAAAAACTTTTTATTACCGTTATGATTATTACCATCCACTTCTTTGCCATTCTTTGATAAAGAGCAAATCTCTCCGGCAATTCTCAACTTCTTTAAAGCTGAAAAAAAAAATGGTGATTCAAGCTTGAAGCTGAATGAGGCCATTATGTGGGTCGGGTATACAAAGTAGCTTAGTTGATGCCACGATTAGAAAGAAAAATTTCACCAAGTTTTACACAAAATCAAAGTTCTCTCTTTTCTTAATGTTGTCTTTTGCTGGCGTAATGAGAACCGGCATGAGTGCTTTTTAAGTGCAGTCCTCTAATATGTTCTTATAAAAGTTTAAAAGTTGATGGTTTGGGAGTAATGTTGCGTGACTTAAACAAGAGAAACTTATGTAAAGATTATCCCCTTTTTTGAATGTTTTCGGCAAAAAAAAATTAGTCCCCTCCCCTTTAATCTCTTGTTTGAAAATAAATGATTCTAATCGCCAAGTTGCGTGCTAAGGAAATAAAATATTTATTACATCTGCTTTTATAAGGCTAACATGCTGTCGAAAGAAATTACAGTACGTACGATGTTAAATGATCCGTGAAAGGTTTGATGCACAGCTACTGAGTGGAATACTTGCGCATTATGTTTGAAGGAATTAATCCCCATCTTCGAACAGATGAACAGTGAAAGCAGCAATTTAGTCTGTCATGTAAAGCTGTTAAAAGTGTTGGCAGTTGATTTCCTGTTGACATTGCAATAATATTTACGGTAGAATTATTTAATGGAACTTTTGTTGCGGTTGAATATAATAGATCTTAACAGAACAGAATCTTTTTGTTTTTATTAATGTATGGTATGCCCCGTTATTTATTAAAAGTGTTTTAAAACTCCTAAACTATTTCTTCTAAGTGTTAGTCATAATCTTGAAAAGCAAAGTCGTCCTATATCAGTGATATGTAATAATTGAAAGCCTACTTGTTGCCTTTTCACATTTTCATTTCTTCGTATGCATTCATAACTTTGATAGGAAAATTGCTCTATATTTAATTGCTGAGGCCTATAAAGGTGACTGACTGTGTACATTTTGCCCAATAAAAACAACGCTATTCATGTTATATATAATATGTATCTTGATCCATTGTTAAGACGAATGGAAAATAGTCTTTCTTGATAATAATAAGTTTATTAAATCATAGTTCTATTTAAAAGCAACTTGCGCCATTTTCATTATTCGTGGCGGAGGTAAGCGTGGAAAAGATGTTGACAACTCCATGTCCACGTGCTAACTGACTATCTGTTTGCCAAACTCATCAAATATTTCCAAAATGCTACCGCCTGACCGGATTATCCTAAAAGCTTACGCGAGCGTGGTCTTCTTCATTTATTTTATTATAATAAGAGTTCCCTTTTTAAAATCGTTTATAACTCACGTAATTTCCAAATACCCCTTTTTTAGACCCCCCATATATATATATATATATATATATATATATATATATATATATTATATTGTGTGTTGTTTATAATGTGTGTGTGTGTGTATTATGTGTGTGTGTATTTATATATGTGTGTGTGTGTGTATATGTGTGTTTGTATATATATGTGTGTGTGTATATATGTGTGTGGATATATATTTTAATATATAAGTTTATATATAGTGTGTGTGTATTTATATGTGTGTGTATTATATGTGTATAATATGTGTGTGTGTAATATATGTGTGTGTGTAAATAGTGTGTGTGTATATATGTGTGTATATATATAATGTGTATATATTTATGTGTGTGTATATATATATATATATATGTGTTATATATTTTATATATATATATATATATGTGTTATATATATGTTTATAAATATTATATGTATATTATATATATTATATATATATATATATATATATATATATATATATATATATATATATATATAAGGTAGAGTTTATAGTTTTGAAGTCAATATCTCCATCTGTACGGACATGTCTGTTTAGTAGATTCTTGATTAACTGGGAGTGTAGAAAATACCTCGCTCCGGATAATAGAATACATGCAAATTTCGATGAACATTTTTGAAAAAGAAATGGTAGAAAATATCAAGAAACTCAATGGTGTTGAAGTAGCGCTTTGAGCTTCCATGGCACAGATCCTCGGGCAGAGCAAAGGTTGACTAAGCTTTTCATTCCTTCAGTGGGTAGACAAGTTGAGAACCAAGCATTTTTAGGAACAAAACACTGGGGGTTCCCCGTAAAGCTGGCCACCTAACTGGCTGGACACATGCTTCGGACTTCCAGAGACCTGCTTGGTCTCGAAAATGGAGATTGGCACCGTATGCCATGGTTCCCAAGTTGGGTTGTTTGCGCCGAGGAGTTTAGTTTTAGATAATATCAAATTATTATACAATAGAACATTAACATGTGTGCGGGTACATTTCCCAGAGGAATTGTACCGGGAGCAGGCGTTTTGTGCATAGATTAAGTTATTCAGTTAAATCTCAATAGATCGAAAATTATTTAATTTTTTAACCAACTTTTCGTATTTTATATTGAAATATATAAATAGAAATGTGTAAATAACAACCATAAGATTTTTGTAAACAAAAAATATATTTTTTAATGGATAAATTTATAATAGTATCGTAAATATGAAAAATCAAATAGAAATAGTGGTATATAGTTTTAATTTTTCTCCCGTTCTGTGGTTCCGCATCGACTGATGTAAAAACTAGTTTTTATTTGTCTAAATTTTTCCAGAATCTATGTAGTACACAAGAACATTCGACTTCGTTTTCCTGCATATACTGTTATTTTTGTACCCACAAACAAACCATGTTGTTATACTAACCCGTACTAGTACGTGACCCGCGCGCAAGTATCGTCAGAAAACGTGCCAGTACTTGTTCCGCATTCAATGTGTTGATAATTAAAGTTTTACTAAAGAAGCATAATAATCATTAATCTTATTTAGGTTTTTAGTAATACAATAATTAAATAAAAATGTAGTTTATTTCACTATTTTGTGGAAAATGAAGTAGTGTTTTCCCTTTTCCTTTACACCTCGACGAATTTTACTACGTAAGTACCTTAATATAATTTTCTCAGGTGTGTAAATCTTCTTGCTCCAAGTAATTAAGTAACGCCCCAGTATGTACTAATGCGTCGCCGTGACTTATTTATTGATGAGTTACGAAATTTTCATTATCACTTTCAGGACTTCTTCGAAATTCTGTGTTTCTTCTGTGAACCACAAGCGACACGCGACGTAATATCATCGTCACTTAAAACTTCTTAACATTCTAATTTCGAATATTCGTCAATCCATTCTTGTACTACAACTTCGTCAACATTTCTTTACAACAGTTTTAACTTCTCAAATTATCTAAAAAAAGGATTTCCGACTAGACCGCATGTAGTCCGCGAGGGCAGTTTTCGCTGCGTAAATTTTATTGAAGTTTTTAAACAAATATTTTAAAAGACAAAAAAAAAAAAAATATATTTTTTATATTAACATATTATATATATATTTATATTTCTATATATATATATATATATAAAATATTTTTGAATATTCAAATACAATACATTATTTTGGTAATAAAATGAAATCGTACATCAAAATTTTTTCGTGCCACCGATCATTGGTGCATACTATGTAATTCCTAAACTAAAAGATTACGAATTTGCATATTGATCACGTGATACAAATCATTTAAAGAGCGTAATATTGGCTAAGTAGCAGCGGGCTTGTACTAATTATAGTTAAAAATTAGAAAATGGTTCGAAAATTATTTAATTTTGAAACAACTTTTCGTATTTTATAAATATATAAAATATTAAATAAAAATTTTAATATATATATATATATATATAAATATTATATATATATATATATAAATATATCAAAATAATAATTTAATATTTTATTTTTATAATTCATAAGTTTTTTTTAACCTAAATTGGTTTTCAATAAGTATTTTCCACTTCATTCCTTTCTGTATAAAACTGTAAACTTTTTGTCTATGCAGCATTTCGCAGAATTGGCGGAAACGTGTTTGTTTTGTATATTTAATTCTTTGTTTTGTTGTAAAAAATTTTTGTTGTCACGTACGTACTTGTGTTAACAGAGTAACTTCGCTATATGTATCGTCCAGAACAATGTGTGATGTTCTCTGAAATAAAAGTTTTAAAGTTAGACTTCTTTTTGAATATGCTGCATTTCATTTTATATTAACTTTTCCTTAAAAGTTAGATAATATTACATATATATATATATATATAATATGTAAATATACATTTATATAATATCATTTTCGCAAGGATAAATGAAAAGTTAATTTTAAATCTAAATTGATTTTTTTTAATCAACCTTCCCGTTCTGTGTTTTCGTATCGACTGATGTAAAAACTAGTTTTTGTTTGTCTAAATTTTTGCAAAATATATGTAGTAGATAAGAACATTCAACTTCGTTTCCATGTATATGCCGTTACGTTTGTACCCATAAACAAACCATGTTGTTACACGTTTTTGCGACGTTTAGTCATTTCATGATAAATACTTTATCAGTTTCAAATGAGTTGTTACTTGAATGGATATTTATAGAAAAATATATCTTTTATTGTAGTAGAAATAAAGTAATTGTTCTTCATTATTGTCATTTTTCAAATTGCTTGTGGTTTACGGTGTTTGCTAATTTTCACTAGTCAGATGTTTGTAAACTGCCACAGAATATGTTTATCGTATGATGTCGAACACACCTCTACGATCTTACTCTTTGGTGGGAGTTGCATAAGTATGTAAAGATAGTAAGATAACTTTATCTAGATTTTTAAATTACTAGTGATTTACGATGTTTGCTAATTTTCACTAGTCAGATGTTTGTAAATTACCACAAAATATGTTTATCGTTACATGCTATCGAACACTCCTCCACGATCTTACTGTTTGGTGGGGGTTGCATAAGTATGCATAGATAGTAAGATAACTTTATCTAGATATACTAAAACAATTTACGTTTTTTCTAATCTACATATCTTTATTATTTTCCAGTGGGCGATTCCCTCCTTTATCGGAGTTTTATGCGCAGGCCAAAATGAAATTAATATTTTCATAGCCGTTTCGTTGATGAGACATTATTTCTCGTAATTTTTTTTCGCGAGGTTTCAAACAATAGCTACAACAAATGTTTAATCGGTTTGTAGTGAATTTGTCAGACTGAATTATCACTAGAATTTTATTAATTTCTTTGAAATTTTATAGCACACTCCGTGGAAGTTGATTATTGAACGAAGAACCAAATCAACAACAATAAAATTATGACTTTCTTCTATTTTTATATCAAATTCAGTAAGTCATTCGTTATAATTATACAGTTTTTTCCCAACTTGGAGGCATCACTTTCCGTGTAGTGGCACATTGAAATAAGGTACTTTTAAAATGTTCAAAATCCACCCCTTCACCTCTTTTCGAGCGTTTAATGCCATTATTTCACACCCTATTTCTCCCGGTTAAGAGCAGGCGATTAAATTTATCAATTTATAAAATAAAAAATAGGTAAAAATAACATTTTTTTCTAGCATTATGACGTCATTCCTTGAACCAACTCATTTAATCATTTCTTATTTTAAATTATTTAAATATCGTCTGCATTATTTTCATATCTTTTATCTCTGATCTGAGATATTACGTAAATAATTTTTTATAATATTTGGCTTAAATAATAGATTAGGTATATATGTGATAATTTTAAATTTAATCGTCGATTATTTTTTGTTGCAATGAAAATTTTATCACCGGTATTAACAACAAATTCTTTTCATAAAAGTCTAGGAGTCTATTTCACGGACTAATAAATATCTAGCGTTTAAGTTATATATCTTTGAAAATTAATATATTTGTTCGTTGGTGTGTTTGTTTCTTTATACAAAACATGGTTTGACTAAATGTATTCAAAGCGATTTTAAACTGCAATCATAGTGTCGGGAGACTTTAGAGGAGTGTGAAGATAAACAAATTATTGAGCTTGTACCAGATAATTCTCAACCAAAAAACAAACCATTTTTTTTACTTGCCTCATAGAGTACTTAGCAATTTTTGGAAAATTAAAAATTTTACTGATCCCGTCATATGACGGGCTATATGCTAATTTACAATAAACACGCTGTCATTAAAAAATTAATTTTAATGTAAAAATTTGTAAATTAAAAATGCAGCTTGTTCATGGACTATATTTTGCTTTATGTGTTCCTCCTAGACTTATATGTAAGATGTAAAATAAATAAAACAAATAGTGGTTTATACCAAAAAGTGTTATTAATTACTTTTTTAATATTATTTAGTGCGTAAGAATTCAAAATCTTTTAATTAATTTAAACAATGAACCTCTATTTAACAAATTTTTCATATAGGGATTTTGTTTCAGAGTAAGGACGTCTGACTGTATTTAAGTTTACAGTTAACCCTTAATTTGGCTAAGTCTGGCCGCTACACCGGACATGTATATTTATAACTACTATATAACATAATTGTCAGTGTTCGGCACATCGGACATTAATTATCTCAAAAATGGAAAATATATTTTTTTTTTTTTTTGTTTATTTTACAGAGATCCTAATGTATATACAGACATGGGAAAATAACAGAAATTAAAATTTAAAAATATTCGAAAAAACATCTTGTCAAATTAAGGGTTAAGAATTTTAAAGTGGATTTATGTTTTGCCCGGTACACCAGCAGATTAATTCATATCTCATCCTTACCATGACCCCTCCCAGTGGCGTAAGCAGAATTTTATCAAGGTGGGTTCATAATTTTCAAGGTGGTGGGTTCATAATTCTAAAAAATAATCGCCCGCATAATTTCTACTAAAATTTTTATTTTTGCCATTTTGTCTAAGCTCAAGGGGGGTGTTTAAACCCCTAAACCTCCCTCCCCTTGCGTACGCCCCTGACCCCTCCATCATGTTTTTTACATTTCCCCCTCCTTTTTTTACTCTTATCCTGTTGATAAAGATATATTTGACCCCACATTCATCTTTTCTGAACCACTCTGTAATAAGAGAATGGTTAGAAATAGATGTATAATTTCTCGGAATCATCCTTTGCAAATTTTTAGATTTACGACTGTTTTTTTGGTGTCAAGGAATCCCGTCAGAATTTATGCACGGAGCCGGGAATGTGAAAGGGGGCAAAGAGAGGATCTCCCGCCGAAGGAAGGGCACGGGTCCTCCTGCAGTAAATCAGCCCTCGGAAGATATAGTGGCTTGTAAAAAGTTCGGTACCGTCTAGATAAATTGAGAAAGAACCCGATAATGTTGATGTACGACCGCGTGAAAGGACTTGCGTTAGACCGACATTAGAAAAGTGTTTTTTGAAGAAACGAGGAATTGGGAGGTTTTTTTACTTGGTAGCTAAGATTTATTATCAGTTGGGGTTTAAAGTAAATTGTTTATATGGGCTCTGAATGAACAATGAAGAGCTCAATGGGAGCAGGAGGGCAACAGCACTTGTTGGAAGAACTATTATGTGCTAGAAGTTATTCTTGTAACATGTTTACAATAACTTTTCTGTTTTGTTCCTTTTATGGTGTTATTTTTCAACTTTCACCGTAGTTGTTAATAAGTTGGTCTAAGCCAGTGGTCGCAAAGTGCGGCTCCAGAGCCTCATGTGGCTCTTTGGCTCCTTAACCCATTAACGCCCGGATATTTCTGATGACTATATATTAGTAAATACCTAACGTAGAAGCTATTATAGACACCTGGAAGTAAAACAAAATATGAAATTTAAACACCTTTAAATATGACATCAAGTCATCATTAGTGAGGAGGTGTCATTTTAAAACATAATAAGATGCCTTTAAAAAAACGGAAAACTTCGTGATTAAGAGATTTATTTGCTATCATATATGAGAAAAGTACTGAAAAGAGATGACTTATTACAGATATGGCTATTCGCCATGATTTAGACCAGTATACGTTCAGAATACCGGTCATAATACGTTCCTATTCTAAGCTTGAAAATCATAAAATGCCGATCGAAATGACAAAATTATAGATAAGATCATATTCGAAAACTTGGGAGATTATTCATAAGACTAATATCTATTTCCATTAAACAGGAAGAATCGTTTCAAGAAAACAAAAACTCTACAAATCATTTTTTGACTGTCCTCAAATGAGGACGCTGGGCGTTAATGGGTTAAGTGCGGCTCTAGCACAAATATCCACGGAAGGCGCAATAATATTTTCATTTAAAAAAAAAAAACTTGGTACGAAAAAAATTACATCTTATTTTGATAAATAAAAATTCGTCTATAACATGTATAATATTTTGTTTAAATTAAAAGACAGATAGGTAATTAAAATTTTATATTGTTGTAAAAGTACGTACCGAATATCGAGTTTAATTTTAGTAGTTTTCGTTAACGTAAACACAAACCATGTACTAGCTAAAGTAGTGGGTGGGGGGGGGGGTACAGATTGGCTTCACAGACCAGCAGTTACAGTGTGAACAACAGTTTTGTCTTATCTACCGTGTCTGCCATTGTCCTGCCTTAATAAAAAGTTGTATTTTTCAATCTAGCTGCACATCTTACAGGTATTTTCATACGATTTTATTACACCTGCTATATATGTTTGTGGTTTCGGTACAAAATTTGTAATCGATTTTTCGATAACTTCTATTTGCCCAAATGTTCGAAATTTTCTTCTATTTTTAGTCATATTAAACGTTTTGTTATTTTGATGATGGAAAAAAAATTTTTCTCTTTAGTGCAGTTACATATACAAAATTGCATTTTTAAAAGGGATTTTTTAAAATTTTTATTTTCATCGATTTAATAATAATTTTGTACTGGTGGGTTTAGAAAAAAATATATTTGGAATATTTCTATTACCAAATAATTATAATAGTAATTATATTAATAATAATTTTACTAAACAAGTAGATTTGGCATCCAATTTTTTTTATAAGAATAGAAAGTCCTTCGATATCTATAATCTTAACTCGTCTCCACACTGAAGACTTTCAATTGTTGAGAATTAATAAAAGTTCAGTTAATATAAGGAATCATTCTAGATATTTTTCAATTTCTTTCCTTTTTATTAAGGAAACTAGCATATAGCCCGTCATATGGCGGGATCAATATAATTTTTAATTTTCCAGAATTGTAAAGTACCGTAAGAGGCAGGTAAAAAATGGTTTGTTTTTTTGTCTGAGAATTATCTTGCAACAAAAAATAATCGATGATTTAATTTAAAATTATCACATATGTACATAATCATATTACAAATATAAATGAAAATTATGTAATATCCAAGTTCAGTGATAAAACGTATGTAAATAAGGCAGACGATATTTAAATAATTTAAAATAAGAATTGATTAAAGGAATGACGTCATAATGCTTTTACCTATTTGTTATGTGATAAATTGAATCGCCTGCTTTTAACCGGGGAAAATAAAGCTTGAAATAATGGCATTAAACGCTCGAAAAGGGGGGAAGGGATGGATTTCGAACGTTTTAAAGACAGTAGTTTTTGCTGTGATATATGAAAGATATTTATTTTAGAATCGGATAGATAGTGTAAGAGAAGATAAACTTTACTCCCTTTGAATTTTGCAAACCCTAACTGATCAAGAATTCAATATGGCTGCCTCTAGCCATTCCAGGTCCAACCGCTTCATAAATTTGAAGACAGACGGACAGATAAACTTAGGCTGTTATTATGTAGGGGATATTATTTTAAAACTGAACGATCAAAGCTGTTTTGGTAAGTACGCCCTTCAGGTTCGTGCTTTCCATTTTCCAAAAAACTCATTAGGATTGATTGTTGTTTAGTCTTCATTTCTTGGGTTTCAAATAAATGAGTTTTTCCCGGGAAGCCCTTTCAAGGTCAGGGTCATATGTATTAGAAACTGAAATTAGGCTCTTCCCTGCCCATTAGCAAATTGAATTGAATTACGCAGTTTATGTCTGAAATTGCAATTTATTTTATTTGAAATATTTTTATTCATTTATGAATGTTTTTTTATATGATGACTCATC
>CM063500.1:58572575-58597575 GCA_032207245.1 Pardosa pseudoannulata
GCGGCAATAAGGAATAAATTTGAAATAACGTGAATTCACCCCAGCGATCGTGAAGGTGGTGATACAGTCGAATGTAATAGCGAACCCACCATAAAATAAACGGAAATTTTATTCCCGTCTTTTTTTTATTGTTTTTAATGTTCATTAATCCCTTTATATGGTGAATCTCCAAAATTTTAAATTGGGTATATTAAAGCTTCTTTAATGTCTCCACTAACCTTAAAAAATATTCTGAAATTTTCCCGCGGTTGTGAAAATAGTATTTCTTCACTAATTTCATAACAAAAAAAGAGTGAAATTAGTAATCTTTTGTTCGCACATGCAAGGGGAAAAAGGTATTGGATTCCTTTGTTGTGTTGAACAAAGAAGTTCATAAAATCTTACATCAGTTTCTCTACATAAACAATAGACAACTATTAAAAGTAATTTTTTTCATTTTTATCAATTTTGTGTGAATTTAATTCATTAAAGGTAACTTTTAGTAGATGTGATCATTTTTTCAATTACATCTCTATTTAATACACTTTGCAGCTAATCAGTTACACATTTGGTTAGATCTAACAATTTTCTTTAAAGGTTCGAGAATAATAAACAAATTATTTGGTTACTTGAAGTTTGTTATAATGTGATTCAACTATATATGAAAATAAACTCTTGTATTTTATTTATTGACATATTGTCATTTTACATCTTATTTGAAAAATAATGTGCTTAGAAAATCACGGAAGACAATTATATAATTACAATTCTATAAAACTGAACCATTTCTTTTCTTTCAGGTAAGATTTGAATTTTTATATGCTGTCTGTTTCATCTGAGAACAGTGGTATTGACATCGAATATGGTATGTAATTTTACTGTTTACAACTTGCTGGTAAATTTTGGGTAAATATATTTGGAGCCAAATAATGTTAAAACCTTACAGTAATTTCAATCTTTTAATACCTAGTGTATCGATAAATTTAAATGGATTAATTTATTTAATTTAACAAATTTTTAAATATTATATATAACCTTTGATATTTTTTACCAATTCATAAAATAAACAATTTTAATTTACCAAAATATTATAGATATGTGTAAGTAACGTCTTTGTTTAAAATAATTCTGATATATCTAAATAAAAGTATCGCCGGTTTGACATTAAAACCGGTACCTTCGTCATCTTGGTGATAACTGATAATTTAAATAATTTAAAATAAGAAATAATTAAATGAAAGGGTTAAAGGAAGGACGGCATAATGCTAGGAGAAAATGTTATTTTTACCTATTTATCATGTGATAAATTGGTCAATTTAATCGCCTGATCTTAACCGGGAAAAATAAGACTCAAAATAATGGCATTAAAAGCTTGAAAAGGGGGGAAGGGATGGATTTCAAACGTTTAGAAGACGACAGTATTTTTCGCTGTGATATGAAGCATATTTATACCAATTTATTTTAGAATCAGATCGAATCAGATAGAATCCAATTTATTTTAGAAGATAAACTTTACTCACTTTGAATTTTGCTAATCCTAACCTCATCGAAAATCCAATATGGATGTCTTTATCCATTCCAGATCCAACCGCTTCATAAATTCGACGACAGACGGACAGATAACTTAGGCTATTATTATACAGGGGATATTTAATACCAATCTTACTAATGGAATTTTTTTAATATCCTACCGTGGCTTTCGTAAGCTAAACATTTTGATTTAATCAACTAAACAAAAAAACTTTTCAGGCTCTAAAATTTTTAAAAATGTCTTTCTCATTTTTTTCTGTTTGAAGTTATTTTAAGTGTGAACTTTTAAGGAAGTGCATAGAGCAGTTTTTGATTTTATTTGGCATAACTGTAGTATTCTGAAGTTAAAAATAAGAATCAATCTAGTATTTTTGTGCTTTTTTAATAAATTGTGGAATTTTTTTATCAGTATTACGATTCGTTCATAATGATATAAGTGCTTTTATTCTGTTTATACGCCTACGACGTTCATAACAGTTATAGTCGTTAAATTGGTAAGAATCTAGAAGATTGTCTGTGATATTTATCTTTCAAAGTTTAAAAATCTTTTTATATATTTTTTTAATGCAAAGAATTCTTTCACAAAATTATATCTTCTAAAAAAACCTATTATTTTTTTTATTATGGAATACCAATCTTAGAAATTAATTTTATCAATATCCTACCTTTCGCAAACTAACCATTCCGATTTAATCGGTTGCAAAAGTTTTTTTTCCGGAATTATTTTAAGTTTAAACTTTTGAGGAAGTACATCAAGCTTTTTTATTATTTTCGGTATAAGAATAATATTTTATATTTAAAATTAGGGAATCAGGCTAGTACTCCTTCTTTAAAATTTAATGAAATGTGAACATTTATTATCAGTATTATGATTCATTCATAATGGTTTATTCTATCTCATATATCTGTGATGTCTATAATACATATTCATTAAAATTGATAACAGGATTTAAAAGATCTGTGGTATTTACCTCAATAATTCTTTTAAAAAATTGTAATTTAAAATCTCCAAATTTTTTTAATATAAGCAATTATCCCAACTAAAATTATATCTTTTAAAAACTATTATTTCTTTATTATGGAATATTAGTTTTACAATTGAACTTTTTTACGAAGGCTTACGCTAGCTAAACATTCTGATTTAATCAGCTATATAAAAAAATTCCTTTCTGGTTGTAAAATTTTAAAAATAATTCTCTCATTTTTTTTTTCTTTTCGTAATTATTTTAAGCTCAAACTTTCGAGGAAGTACATAATCAATTGTGACATTTGCCTCACCAATTCTTAAAATATTAAAAAAAAAAATTAAGTATCTAGATATTTTAATAGAAACAATTATTCCAACGAAATTATAGCTTCTAAAACTAATATTCCATAATAAAGAAATAATAGGTTTATTATCGGTATTTATTATCGGTATTATGATTCATTCATACTGGTTTATTTTGCACTATATATCTGCGATGTCTATAATGCATATTCATTAAAATTGATAACAGGATTTAAAGGATCATCTGTGATATTTACCTCACTAATTCTTAAAAAAATTGTAATTTAAAATTTCCAAATTCTTTTAATACAAGCAATTATTCCAACTAAATTATATCTTTTAAAAACTATTATTTCTTTACGGAATACTAATGTTACAAATGAATTTTATCAATATCTTACCATGACTTTCGCAAGATAAGCATTTCGATTTAATCGGTTGCAAAAGATTTTTTTCCGGAATTATTTGAAGTTTAAACTTTTGAGAAAGTACATCAAGCTTATATTATTATTATTTTCGGTATAAGAATAATATTCTGTAATTAAAAAATAGGGTTAAAAGGGCTTCTTAAAAATTTAATGAAATATGTAATTTTATTATCGGTATTGTGATTCATTCATAATAGTTTATTCTGTATTATATATCTGCGATGACTATAATACATATTCATTAAAATTGATTACAGGATTTAAAGGATCATTTGTGACATTTGCCTCATTAAATCTTAAAAAAAAAGTGTAATTTAAAATTTCAAGATTTTTTTTAATAGAAGCAATTATTCCAACTAAATTATATGTTCTAAAACCTATAATTTCTTTACCAGTCTTACAAATGAATTTTATCAATATCCTACCATGGCTTTCGCAAGATAGACATTTCGATTTAATCAGTTGCAAAAGATTTTTTTCCGGAATTATTTTAAGTCTAAACTTTTATACTGTATTATATATCTGCGATGTCTGTAATACATATTCATTAAAATTGATATAAGGATTTAAAGGATCATCTGTGACATTTGCCTCACTAACTCTTAAAAAAAGTTGTAATTTAAAATCTTCAGATTTTTTAATAGAAGCTATTATTCCAACTGAAGTATATCTTCTAAAACCTATTATTTCTTTATTATGGAATATTAGTTTTACAAATGACCATTTTAATATCATACCAAGGCTTACGCGAGCTAAACATCCCTATTAAAACAACTCAATGAGAAATTCTTTTCTTGTTGTAAAATTTTAAAAATGACTATCTCATTTCTTTGTTCTTTTTGGAATTATTTTAAGCTCAATCTTTTGAGGAAGTGCATCAAACATTTTTTTAAAATTTTATTCGGTGTAACAAGAGTACTGTATAATTAAAAATAAGTAATCAAAATAGTCTTTCTTTGTTAAAATTTAGGGATATGTAGAATTTTGTTACTGGTATTGATTCATTCATAATGTTTTATTCTCTTTTATATATCTACGGTGTCTATATTACATATTCATTAAAATTGATAAAAGGATTTAAAGGTTCATCTGCGGCATTTGCCTCAATATTATTAAAAAAAATTGTAATTTAAAATCTCCACATTTGTTTTTAATAGAAGCAATTATTCCAACTAAATTATATCTTCTAAAACCTAGTACTTCTGTACAAATGAACTTTTTAAATTTTATACAAAGGCTTTCGTAAGCTAATCATCGCTATCAAATCAGCTAAATAATAAATTATTTACTTGTAAAATTTTTAAAATGGCAATCTCAATTGGTTTCTTTTCAGAATTCTTTTCAGCTTAAACTTTTGAGGAAGTGCATCAAATATTTTTAAATTTTATTCGGTATAACAATAGTATTCTGTAATTATAAATAAAAAAATCAATCTAGATTTTTTTTTCCTCTTTAATAAGATGTAGAATTTTGTTATCAGTATTACGATTCGTTCGTAATGATATAAATGCTTTTATACTGTTTTTATGCTATCTTTTTGTCTACAGTGTCCATAATAATGCCATTAAATTGGTAAAAGGATTTAAAAGATCGTCTGCCATATTTATCTTACGAAGTTTAAAAGCCATTGTATATGTCGTCGAGATTTTTTAATTGAAATAATTCTTTCAACCAAATTACATCTTGTAAAACCCATTATTTCTCTTTGTATCTAATATCTTACAAATAAACTCATTATAGTTGGATTACGACTTTCAGAAGCTTATCTTTCAGATTTAATAACTTATAAAAAAAACTTTTTTGATTGCAATATTTAAAAAGACCCTTTTTTGTTTTTATATTTATACCAGTGGTATTTTATAATTAAAAATAAGCAATTCATTTAATCTTTTTGTTGTACTCTTTAATGAAATATGGAATATAGTTATCAGCATTACAGTCCATTTATAATGATATGAATGCTATTATTCTGTATTGTATATCTGCGATGTCTGTAATATTTATTCATTAAAATCGACAGAAAGGTTTTGAGGAAACTTTAATGCATCCCTTTCTTTGGCGTTATTGGCTAAGAAATATCTTCCTGTTTGGAGAATACGTTTATATTTAACACAAGATTTACGGATGTTGATCATATACCCATTTTTACTGAAGTGAGCCAATTTGACTCAAACAAGCATTTCTATTACATTTAGCACAATGGTTTCTACATCTGTTTGTTTTGCATGATTGTTGAACTTGACAATTCTTCCGTGCGTCAGTAGCATGAATTTCTGTCATTGGAATGGAAGTGTTCTCGACTTCTTCTCTATATTTACTTCTTAGCTCTTCAGCCAATTGGAAAATAAAATCTTGACTGTTGCCCAGGCCTGATAGGACCAATAAATTTCATGTTATGCGATTAACTGTTAAACTATTCTATGAGTCAAATTGGCTCACAACCGTGAAAATAGGTATAGCACACATTTACATATATTTTATTATTTAACTAAAATCTAATGTATGTTTTTGAAAAGTGATATTAAGTTGTGTGTGTGCGTATATATATATATATATATATATATATATATATATATATATATATATATATAGATCATATGTTTAATGAGTCGAATTGGCTCGGTCCGTAAATCTAGTGTTAATAGCTCTCCTGTAATGATGTAAACCACGATGATCTTTGTAACTCTTTTACAGCATTCTATTCTTGTTGCGGCATATTTAAGACTTATACCACTAGAATATTTTTCGAAATATTGTTATAAAAATAATTCAATTTAAAAATCCTTTTTTAGATACGCATCATGTGTCAACATGTGCAGTCTGTAAAAAAACTACCAAATCATCGAGTTAATTTAAAAATTTACTTTTTTTAATTAGATAAAAATTTTATATATTTAGGTTTTTTTTCTTCTATAAAATGTTTTCTTTAGAGATATGTCTTTAATTTTTTGTAATCAATGAAATTATTTAATACACACCATGTCAAATTTAAAATTTAAACAGATTAATTATTTTCTTCAGATTAATTCAAGATCCCTTTTCAAAAAAAAAAAAAAAAATCTATTAATAAATTGACATTTTGTGTTAAAAAAAAGATAAAAATTAGACTATATCAATTATTTTTTAACTTAAAATTAAATGTATTTTTCTTTTAAAAAATTTAGTCATTTATAACCTTTGAGAATTTTCACTCTATTACGGGGTAAAATATATTTAAAGCCCGCCCAATAATAAAATACTTTCTTGAAAGTTAACATGGAGCTAAAGGAATCGAATATGACCAGTTAACTTGCGGTTGTGAAACTTTGTGTACATATACTCTGAAGTATAACTAAATTAATTACATTAAAAATTTAGTTTAATAATTAGACAATTTCTTACAAAATTTTTACGCAATACTCTGTAGACACTAGTATAAATATCCTTATTTATTTTAAATTTTAACTTCATATATAAAATTATTAAAACTAAATTTAGATTTAGAAAAATATCGTTTTAATAATCTAAATAACAAACTCAATTCAGAATTTTTGAAAGAAAATTCATCGTACAAATGTAAAAATATTTTATATAAATCAGCTATTGGATCAATTGTCAATATAATACTCAAATATGTTCAAAAATACTTTTAATGAGATATCCAATTTTGAGAAATAATTGAAAATTAAAGGGTGAGAAAATTTTTTTAATGTTGATAAAAGTAGTGTTATTAGTTTAATCAAAAAATATTCAATTAAAATAAATTTTAAGTGATTGGTTTAGTTCTACTTAATACAAAGTTTCATAATTCCAAGTATCTGCGGTTCACTTAAAAATATTAATTAAAATCGTTTAAACTAAATTTATTGGATAACATACATAAATATTTTTTATTTTCAAATTTTACTTGCAGATTTCAAGTACTTGAAAATCTAACTACTACATTCATAGAATTTCAAATTCTTGAAGAAGTTGGAGTTTATGATTTATTTCCCTAATTAGTATTTATATCAAAACTGAACAGGGTTTTTAAAATTTTATCTCTTTTATAAATGTTTCAACACTTTTCATGCTGTTAGTTATGAACGCTGCTTCGCCATTTATACTTTTCTAAGGCCTTCTTTTTTTTTTGTTACTCATTGCTGTTGCGTCATAATTTTCTTTTTAATTTGTGCAGGACCTCACAAATTAAAAGCTCGTGTAAATATTGCGTTCCTGGCATCAGCCCGCTGTTTTTAAGGTTAAAATCATTATTGCAATTTACATCTACGGCAAGCCTAAATGCAATGCATTTTCCGTAATCATTCCAGAAAATACGAATTGATTATTAAATTGAGTATTAGAGCTTAAGAATAAGGATTTCTGAATTTTTTAGACCTATCTTCCCAAACTACATAAGTGCATTAGTCCCGTTATAAGATATATATGTATGTAATATTAAAATCCCTTATTTACGTATTTTAATATTAATTTAATAACTTTTGTTCATAAAGTAAGTTCGGGGTTTGCGCAGTAATTCTGATTTTTTTCCCTCCAGACAAGCTATAGACTTAATTCAGCCTCTGTCTGTACTAATTTAGACAATAGTTAGCGCGTTCTCTTTAAACATGAGTATTTTGTATCACGTGATCAATTGTGCTTAGGGATTATTCGTAGTCTTTTTACTTGAGGAATTCCTACTTAAAAAGCGTATGTGCGGGATCATATTGTCTGCGTGCACGATGTTGTAAAAGTGCTTGCCTGTTATATGGTTTCATATACCTTACCAGAAATAAAATGTGTTATGCTTTGGAATGAGTCTCGCCTATATTACATATATATTTCATTATGCAATCTAAATCTAGAATTAAAGGCCAAATAATTTTTTTTTAATTTTATCACTTGTTTTTGTTATTGTTTCACTTGTTTTTGTTATTGTTTATTAAAACTGTGTGTTTATTTTAACTGCAATGCATTACAGTCCATTTATAATGATATGAATGCTATTATTCTGTATTGTATATCTGCGATGTCTGTAATATTTATTCATTAAAATCGACAGAAAGGTTTTGAGGAAACTTTAATGCATCCCTTTCTTTGGCGTTATTGGCTAAGAAATATCTTCCTGTTTGGAGAATACGTTTATATTTAACACAAGATTTACGGATGTTGATCATATACCCATTTTTACTGAAGTGAGCCAATTTGACTCAAACAAGAAAATTGAAGTTTTTCGCAAAGAAAATAGTTCCAAATTAATTTAATTGAAATGTTTATTATAAAAAAATTTATGGAAAACATTATTTTGCATAAAAAATCTGTTTTTGAAACATTTTCCGCAAACATTTCTATTACATTTAGCTCAATGGTTTCTACATCTGCATGATTGTTGAACTTGACAATTTTTCCGTGCGTCAGTAGCATGAATTTCTGTCATTCGAATGGAAGTGTTCTCGACTTCTTCTCTATATTTACTTCTTAGCTTTTCAGCCAATTGGAAAATAAAATCTTGACTGTTGCCCAGGCCTTATAGGATCAATAAATTTCATGTTATGCGATTAAATGTTAAACCATTCTATGAGTCCAATTGTCTCACAACCGTGAAAATAGGTATACCCCATTTGATAATGCGAAATGAAGGGGTCTGCGGGGAAGAGGAATGAAAGTTTACATATATTTTATTATTTAACTAAAATCCAATGTATGTTTTTGAAAAGTGATATTAAGTTATATATATATATATATATATATATATATATATATATATATATATATATATATATATATATATAGTGATCAAATTTTTAATGAGTCAAATTGGCTCTGTCCGTAAATCTAGTGTTAATAGCTCTCCTGTAATGATGGAAACCACGATAATCTTTGTAACTCTTTTACAACATTCTATTCTTGTTGCCGCATATTTAGGAGTTATACCACTAGAATATTTTTCGAAATATTATTATAAAAATTATTCAATTAAAAAATCTTTTTAGATACGCATCATGTGTCAACATGTGCAGTCTGCCAAAAAACGTACCAAATCATTGAGTTAATTTAAAAACTTAATTTTTTAATTAGAGAAAAATTTCATTAGTTTAGGTTTTTTCTTCTATATAATGTTTTTCTTTCGAAATATGTGTTCAATTTTTTTTTGTAATCAATGAAATTATTTAATTTAATTCACAACCATGTCAAATTTAAAATTTAAACAGACTAATTATTTTCTTCAGATTAATTCAAGATACTTTAAAAAAACTTTTATTGGTAAATTGGCATTTTGTGTTCAAAGAAGAAAGACTATATATATATTATTTTTCTAATTTAAAACTAAATGCATTTTCTTGCTCTTTTAAAAAAATTAGTCATTCATAACCTTCGAGAATTTTCCGCTCTATCACGGGGTAAAATATATTTAAAGACCCAATAATAAAACAGTTTCCTGAAGATTAACATGGAGCTAAAGGAATCGGATATGACCGGTTAACTTGCGGTTGTGAAACTTTGTGCGCATGTACTCTGAAGTATAACTAAATTAATTACATTAAAAACTTAGTTTAATAATTAGACAATTTCCTACAAAATTTTTACGCAACACTCTGTAGACATTAGAATAAATATCTATATTTATTTTAAATTTTAACGTCATATATAACATTATTAAAACGAAATTTAGATTTAGAAAAAATCGTTTTAATAATCTAAATAACAAACTCAATTTAGAATTTTTGAAAGAAAATTCATCGAACAAATATAAAAATATTTTCTATAAATGAGCTATAGGATCAATTGTCAATATAATACTCAAATATGTACAAAAATACTTTTAGTGAGATAGCCAATTTTGAGAAATAATTGAAAATTAAAATATGAGAAAATTTTTTAATGTTGATAAAAGTAGTGTTATTAGTTTAATCAAAAAATATTCAATTAAAACAATTTTTAAGTGATTGGTTTAGTTCTACTTAATACAAAGTTTCATAATTCTAAGTATCTACGGTTCACTTAAAAATATTAACTAAGATCGTTTAAACTAAATTTATTGGATAACGTACATAAATATTTTTTATTTTCAAATTTTACCTACAGATTTCAAGTACTTGAAAATCTAACTACTACATTCATAGAATTTCAAATTCTTGAAGAAGTTGGAGTTTATGATTTATTTCCCTAATTAGTATTTATATCAAAACTGAACAGGGTTTTTAAAATTTTATCTCTTTTATAAATGTTTCAACACTTTTATGAACGTTGCTTCGCCTTTTATACTTTTCTAAGGCCTTCCTTTTTTAAAATTGTTACTTATTGCTGTTGCGTCATAATTTTCTTTTTAATTTGTGTAGGACCTCACAAATTCGAAGCTCTTGTAAATATTGCGTTTCTGGCATCAACTCGCTGTTTTTAGGGTTAATCATTATTACAATTTTACACCTATGGCAAGCCTAAATGCAATGCATTTTCCGTAATCATTCCAGAAAATACGAATTGATTATTAAATTGAGTATTAGAGCTTAAAAATAAGGATTTCTGAATTTTTTAGACCTATCTTCCCAAACTACATAAGTGCATTAGTTCCGTTATAAGATATATATGTATGTGATATTAAAATCCTTTATTTACGTATTTTAATATTAATTTAAAAACTTTTGTTCATAAAATAAGTTCGGGGTTGCCGCGGTAAAGCTGATTTTTCCTCTAGGCATGTTATAGACTTAATTCAGCCTCTGTCTGTACTACTTTAGCCAATAGTTAGCGCGTTCTCTTTAAACATGGGTATTTTTTATCACGTGGTCAATTGTACTTAGGGATTATTCGTAGTCTTTTTTCCTGAGGAATCCCTACTTAAAAAGCGTATGTGCGGGATCACATTGGTCTGTGTGCACGATGTTGTAAAAGTGCTTGACTGTTGTATGGATTTCATATACCTCACCAGAAATAAACTGTGTTGTGATTTTGAATGAGTCTCGCCTATATTACATATATATTTCATTATGCAATCTAAATCTAGAATTAAAGGCCAAATAATTTTTTTTTAATTTTATCACTTGTTTTTGTTATTGTTTATTAAAACTGTGTGTTTATTTTAACTGCAATCAGCATAATTGTGTTATAAATGTAACTTGCCTTTATCATATGCTAGTAAACTATATTCGATTAGTATTAAATACAGTGGAGTCCGCTTATTGTGATCGAGGTTAATGTTATCCATGGCTTATTGTTATCGAAATCACTTGGTCCCGATTTTCTCTATTCATTTGTATGTTAAATTATCGCTTTATGTGATCATTACATCGGTTAATGGGATCAGTTTTCGAACCTCATTTTAACTGGCAAAGGAATATTCACAATGTATTCAGAAGGAACCCATTCTTTTCTTTCCCTTCGATGTTGTTCGAATTTTCGAGAATTGTCCCTCTTTCACCTAGGGAAATAGGGAATAAACAAAGAAGTGGGGTTTTAATTACCCGCCCCTGGAATTTTTCAGAAATATTCATACCCTCCTGGTGGTCAGTGGTTGTCAGATAAGCAGAAGGCAACACATTCTTATCGGAACTGAGAAGGAACGTCTTCACATTTTATTCTTTGCTCTCCTTTATGCAGTTTCTTTTCAGATTTTAAGTGATTCACTAGTCCAGTGTATAAGATATGTGTTGTATCCAAAAATATTGAAATAATTTATTAAAAAATTAGACTTTTCGAAAAAACCCGATTTTTTTTACTAAATTTTCTTCATTTATTAGAAATTTTATAAAAACTTCTCCAGGAATAAATTTTTTAAGTGCAATTCTCTATGATAATATAAAAAATAAATCTAAAAATGTAAAAACGTGAACTAGTTTCTACGTTTAAAGAAAAAAGTTCTCCGAACGTAGACGGATACCTTAAGCGGAGTCCACTCTATATTGAAAGGTAAATTTCATTGGTCAAAACTGGTCAAAATCGATATTGACGAGGATGGTTAAAACCACTGGTTTAAGCCCTCATGGTTAAAACGGATACAACCCTGCTGTTCGGAAATAGAGAAACTGAAGACTGCAAATAAAATTTTTACTGCATGCTTCGTTCTCCCAAACATATTCGTGGTATTACGTTAAAATAAAAACTAGCAACTTTTTTTCTTTCGGTTTCGCATCCGTCGGCTAATGTTTGATTTTATTTCTAGTGAGAAATACGTGTATCTGGTTTTCTGGTAATCACACATTTCTTTGGGGATGTAAATAACCATTAACTAGTAGGAGCTACCGTCTGTTCGCTCCTGATGTTAGAAAAGGAAATAAAAACGATCCGAAATGAACGTGTATGCTTCAACGAAAAGAACAATCGCCTTGCTCATCCATCCAAAGACTTTTTGTTTTTTTTTTTCTGCTTTTTTTGCGACACCATCTTACCGACATTTGCAGCGTCAGAAGATGGAGGTTCCACCCGTGTTTTATGGGATTTTCCAGAGTGAGTAACGGGAAGTTGATGATTGCAGATTACCCTCCAGGATGTCATAAATAGTAGATGGAGCAGAAACGGTCTAATGGTCTCCACGTTGAACGGTGTCTTGCCTGATTAGCCTATATTTTTGCACATCGGCATGCAGATGCTACTTTACGCGCATAGCGAAAATATAATGAAAGCTTTTCCTTGTTTCCTAATCCAGTTCACGGAAAATAGGCTCTAACAGGAATTTTATTGGAAAATAGAATTCAGAACAAAGATAAGAGTGACATTTTATTGTTTTGGGCTTTTCTTTTATTGTTCTCGATATAACTAATTGTTATTCATAGCTGAGGTTAGCTATTCAATATGCTTCAAATTGTTATCTAAAATATTTAGACCAGTAGGCATTAAAATTTCATTCTTTAAAAAAATATGCGGTTTTCTTCGCCTACGTAATAAAAAAATATTTATGTGTGTCTGTGTGTGTGTAATATATAAAAAAATTACTATCCCTTCAAGATTCTCCCATTTCGTGTTCTATTTTTCTAATCGTAACTTATCCAGCTACTCAAATGAAAACCAAAGACATGCTTCAATGATTTAAAATTCTTTCCACACTTCACCAAACGATGACCGATTGGTTAGGGTGCTGGCCTTCGGTCCCGGAGTTCGTGGATTCGAATCCCAGTATGACATGGATGTTCGTAGCCGTTTGGAATCGACATTAAGCTGTGGTAGGTCCCGGTCTCATTAGCCCTCGTGTTGCAAAAAGTAGACCGTAGGACACCAAACCAAACCATCGTTCCACACTTCTGAAAACTAAAGTATGAATTCATAATTGCTCGGTGTGGCCCTTTCTAATACTTAAGGAATAAGATGTCATATCTTCTAGGATAAACTAGTGATTATGCTGCTGTAGGCATTTTTGCCCCATGCATTGTTTTACATGTCCCTAAAGAACCGTTAACTTAAGTCTTACTGCCATGTGATGTTATTCACTTGATATCACTTCATTAAAACGGCATTTTCACGAATCATCAGATGCACGTTTGTCTCTTGCTTGTTCCAACCTCACTAATTACCGGCGTCAAGAGGTCAGCTAAGCATCCAGTAGTTTTCCAAATTCTCCCTCCTCAAGAGCTACCTCTTCTGCGGTCACCAGTATTTGGCGCCTGCGGCGCGACGGGCGCGAGCCGGGTACTTCTAAGGGATTAGTGCGGAGTGGGGTGGCTCAATACTTGCGATCTACCCACCGCCGCCGGGATACGTCTGGAGGGCCTCACGGCTAAATGGGCCCATTTAGCCGTGAGGCCTAAATGGGCCCGGTTGGCTCATGATTGTTTCTTGCTTGTGTATGACGTATCCGTCAGTTCCTCTACTTTAAGATGAAAATAAATGTTGTGGTTTTTTGCTTGATCTAAAGTTTGAGCAACTTGCTTTCCTCCATATGATTGCATTACAAGAACAAATACATATTAAATTCGCATCCATAAATCAATGAATCAGAAAGAAGTACATTAAAAGCAATATTGAGCATAGTAGTCACCTCGCATGGCGGGTTTGCTAAGCGGGTTTGCCTCGCATGGCGGGTTTGCTGTTTCAAATATTGTGACAAATAACAGATGACACAGTTTGAGTCAGTTTAATGTTATATAACAATCCAAATTACAAAATAAACCATTTTCTTTCTCAACTTGCATATAACTGCTCATTTGAGTCAAATTAAATAGTATTTTTCAGACGCACCTTATATAACAATCCAAATTTCAAAATAAAACGTTTTCTTTCTCAGCTTGCACATAATTGCTCATTTGAGTCAAATTAAATAGTATTTTTTGGACACACTTTATGTAACAATCCAAATTTCAAAATAAAACGTCTTCTTTCTCAGCTTGCACATAATTGCTCAGTTGAGTCAAATTAAATAGTATTTTTCAGGCGCACCTCGTATAACAATCCAAATTTCAAATTAAAATGTTTTCTTTCTCAGCTTGTACATTACTGCTCATTTGAGACAAACTAAATAATATTGTTAGGACGCACCAAATGCCGTTTGATTTATACATCAAGTAAGGAGTTAAAAAGAAAAATGAATGATTCAACTAGCAATTTATCGGGTTTTTTTTCCCTCATACGTACAGTTATGCATAGCTGTGTTGAAAATGAAAAAAAAAAGTTGTGCATGTGTTTCTTTGTTGTGGTCAAGTTACGGTGTTTTGTCTGATTCATTCTTTCTTTTCCTGAAAGCGATTTCACGTGAAGGTGCAAAATGCTGAATAAACAGTTGCTACTGTGCATGTACGTCATGCTTCTGTTCATTTTATTTCCATCCAGTCGTAACAAAAACCGTATTTATCGAACCGTATCAACATATGAATACTCAGCTGCTAAAATTCTTTTCAGATTGATAGTTGTAGTAGCTAAGCGTTACAATGTAAGGGCAATTAGAAATCTAAGCATTTGTGTTCGATTTCACCATTTTCATGCGTTGCTGTTTTTCCTTTTAAATTTCATTTTGTAATTTTCAACAAAATTGTTTCTCAACATGATAGAATATAATTAAATATTTGGAAACTTTGGAAATAGTTTTCTTCAAGGTTTTGAATGCATATTTTGCTAGAGAATGGCGAAAACTTAATGTGTTTACATTAAGACAGAAATATATTAAAGAATCAAATGTTAAAAAATATTTTAAATATAAACGCTCTTAGCTTTTGATTTGAACCATGAACTGACCCATTACTCTGATAAAGATTAGCTATAAAACGTCTGAACATTTTACTTATAATATTTTTATAAACATTAATAGAGTAAGATTAATGAATGACATATTTATACGTGGAAAGAAATAAAATGTTTCTATTCGATTTTTTTGCTTGCGGGTACAAAAATAACGGTATATACAGGAAAACGAAGCCGAATGTTCTTGTCTACTACAATAGATTCTGGAAAAATTTAGACAAAAACTACTTTTTACATCAGTCGATGCGGAACCACAGAACGGGAAGGTTGATTAAAAAAAATCAATTTAGATTTAAAATTAATTTTTTATTTATCCTTGTGAAAATGATATTATATATATATATATATATATATATATATATATATATATATATATATATATATATATATATATATATATATATATATATATATATATATATATATATATATGTTTGTGTGTGTGTGTGTGTGTGTATGTTTATTTGTCTATTTATATATTTGTTTATATATTTCAATATAAAATACGGAAAGTTGGTTAAAAAAATTACATAATTTTCGATCTATTGAGATGTAACTGAATAACTAAATTTACGCGCAAAACGCCCGCTCCCGGTACAATTCCGCTGCGAAATGTACCCACATACAATGTGTTGAAAATAATTAAAATTTTACAATTAGTTTTTTCGGCCAAAATTTTAATCAGCATTTCAGTGATTCCACTGTTATAATTCTCATATTATGCCCGATAAATCATTCAGATGATGAAATTTGTACAGTTCAAAATCCGTCTAATTAAATTTATCAAATATTAATTAATAAAAATTAGTAAATAAAAGTTCTCTCTCACACACACACTAACGATTTACACCCTATGATTGTAATCTATCAAAAAATAAGACTGAATGAGGAATAAGTAAGCTGTATGAATTGAATTGAGAGCAGTCAGGTGTTGAAAATAAGATGATGAATTCAGTTATGTTGACTACTTGGAAAGAATAATACGCAATGATACAAAGAACCACTTGTATGTAATCATACCACGTGACACCCTTGTGCTGTGATAATGCATTATTTTTCTCGTAGTATTTTGGTCGACCGCTCTTCAATGTGAATACATATCTTTTATGACTTTATTATTAAAAGTGTTCCTTACAACTAGTTATCTTTTGTGCTTATAAGTCTAATAATGTTTTTATGCAATTTTTAGTATTCTAAAAGCCAAAAGTCTCTCTGTTTGTGTTATCCTGTTGTTTTGTAGATCATTAGACCTTCTACGAGAGTATGCAAATGCAATTATTAGTCATAGACTCCGTTTCTAGGTTTGACTGCTTTTCTCTTTTGTAGACTGAATCTGCTTGAACTAAATAAATTTTCTGCACTATACTTACTAACCACGTTTATCAGGTTTAAAAAAAGAAGTATACTGTGTGTTTAAAATATTGGCGAAAAAAAAAGCATTTGGAACTCTGTCGTACTTGTTTTGCTTCAACTTGTTGATTTTCCCTTTACGAGTCTCTTAGAAATGAATGGAAGAATGATTGAGCTGTTATGATTGACGACAACTTCATTAGGGCTACTTGACAGTTGATGTAATAAGTTAATTTATCATGCACCACTAATTCGTCTCTTGGGTGAAACACAATGCTGTCCACGTGCCGTCTGTATAAGCTCTTTACTCATGTGTATCATCGGGCTATTTATTTTTCAACGGATGTATATGACGTTCACACCTCTTCGCCAGTTGTCATAGAACTTTCTGCATTATAGGCAACCCATGAATCTAATGGGTTTTGGAAGCTCGTTCGGACGACAAGGCTTGAGAAATAAGGTGTGAGAAATCTATTTTGCTATCACCAAAGGTGACGTGAGAGACGTAAGGTAATATTTTATGGTCCTGTTGAAACTGTTCTCTCCAGAGGTCACAATCACTGTGCAGTTCTTACTGGTTTAATGTATTAACTTTCGAACACAGAAAATATTTTACGGTTGATAGTTTATCGTTTTTTATAAATTCTCACATTAAAAAGAATTCCCGTTTCATTTACAATTACGTCGTTAGCTTAATTTGGGACTTAATAATTTTAAAAATGAAAGTAGAAATGAGGAATTTTCACGTTTTCTAATTTTGATTTTAAACGATAGAAGACAAAAAAGTAAGCAGGACAGTAGCTATTTTTCTTTTATTTGGGGGCCTAATGAGTGATTTCTAATGGGTTTTATAGCGGACTCTTTAACGTCTCTCAAAAACGCTACTTTATCTCCGCCGAGTTTGTGACGTCATCGTTCATGTAAACACCGAGCTCCTATGCTGTTTACATGTTAAAAGGCGACTTTTAAATTTGTTTTTTGTGTAAAGTATCGCATATAATAGCATTTTTTTGTTATGTCTGGCATTAAAAAATCATACTCTAAATATTGTATTGTGCCACTCTGTAAAAATACAACAACTAATTGCAATGAGAAGATATTTTTCAGCGTCCCAAAAGACCCACATACACGTAAAATCTGGACAACTGAGATGAAAAGGGATGAGAAATTAAACCTCAAATTATCATATAAATCATCTCTATGGGTTTGTGAAGACCATTTTTCGGTAAATAAATGCTTGCATTTGTTTAAATATTACTATTTTAGAACAATTAAAGTATATAAAATACATCTATACCTTTAAAAGGATTGTTGATTAACCACTGCTATTTAACTTTTAAAACTGCTAATTTTCGAGTATTATCACAGAGTTCAAGTACAATAAATATTTTATAAAGCATATAAATATCGAAAAACATATAAATATCTAAAGCATATAATTATCTAATAAATAACTCGGGGGAGGGGAAAGTTATGTATTTTCAAGGTATTATAAATATTTTCTTCAGAGATGCATACTTTCTTATGTATCAAATGTAACAGTGATATTTTTCGATTAAATTGGTGACTAATTTGAAAAAAAAAGTATAATATTTTTAAAATACTTAATAATTATATTACTTTAAAAATTAAATTTAATTTGAGAAATTTTATACATTTTTTAATTTGACATTAATATTAAAGGCAATAAAACTGTATTGCTATTTAAAAATGTATAAATAATTAAGTAAAGCCATTTAAAGATTTTAAATTTCTTTTCATCATATTTAAAATATCTAAGAATTGATTTTGTTTTGGTTTGGTTTTGGAATGCTACGGTCTACTTTTTGCAACACGAAGGCTAATGAGACCGGTCTCACAAAAAAATACCTCCTCTAATTTTTATTTTAATATTACATCCGTCTCTATTTATAAAAAACGATGCAACTACAAATGTGTATGTATATGATATATGTATATTTATTTGACTTGTTTGTGTTTACAAACAAAAGAGCTGTGTTTAGCATGAATAAAGTATTAATACATGTTAAGTAAAATTGGAAAAAAAATATAAATGATTTTACACACCTTTGGGTTTTAATTCCTCGTATTTCTGCTCCCATAAAATCCGGGTTTTTTGCCAAGAAAGAAAACATTGACATGCTGTCAATTTTCGGGAGGTTGTCTGATTGGTAAATCCAGGTAGAAGAGACATTTATGACAAATTGAGATAACTAAGCTATCTAGATCGATAAAATAAACCTTCAGGTTTAAATAAAAATAAATTTTGATAGCTAGAAAATTTCAGGAACTTGCAAAAACAAAATCGGAAAATAGTGCGCGCTTAAAAGCAATACAAAAATATTAGTCTGCATGAACGATGACATCACAACCAATCACGGAGCTTTTTGATGTCACGTGATTTTCGCTTAACTTTAAAATTAATTTTTTAAATGATGGACCCAGTTTTTTACATTTTTGAGAACATTTTTGGAATCTACGAGTCTGAAATTACCAGAAAAACACTAAGTTGTTCGAATCCCCCACATGTGCAAATTCCTCATTGGTGGATTCGTCTCTGGCATATGTTAACAAGGTTTTTTTCCCCTCTACCTTCTTTAATGACAAAGGGAAGTCTCACAAAAAACTAAAAACACTGTATATGACTTTCGCAACAAACTTCAGCCTACTCGAAATCACCTCATGGTGGGTAACATCATTAACCTGGTTATAAATAACCTTTCCATAGCAGGCCATTATCTGTTAGCCATCTGCTTCATTATCCCGGTAAATATTAAACATCCAAGGGCTTAAACTAATCATTGATTGCAAGAATCTATTTACTGTGGTTAATGCTGAACATTTTAAGACATTTCTGTTATAAGTCATATATAAGACTTGAAATTTATTTGTATTATAAAAAATACTAATAGGTGGTTAAATTAATAAAAATTTAAATACATTCTTGTTCCTTTATGCATGATATGCCTAACAGCAGAAGGCTTTTCAATGTTCTGCAACAAGCTATTAGATAATCAAAAATATTTTACCGCAAATTCGTTTATTATATCAGCCTTTACTTTTTCATAATATTACTGCCATTGTGGTACCCATATACAAGTAAAAAAGCATACAAATACATTTTTATTTTAAACAATGAAGAGTCAAAATATTTAATAAAACAATGTTAAAAAACAATGAAGTGGGGAAAATGGTTTTATTAAGACCGGAGACTCTCGAAGTAACTTCGGAGACTGTAAATCCTATGTCAATGATATTTGATGTACAGTCTTGTTAATTACTTTGGATGTGAAATATTTTAGAAATATCACCAGGATAATGAAATAGGAATAGCCATTTTGACCTAAACATTAAAAGAAAATGAAAATTTTAATATTTATTTGGACTGTGTCCTGGTGGTGCAAAATATAAACATTCTTTTATCTGTTGTTCGGACATTGGTTTCATCACCATCGTTTATATTATGCCTATTTCAAAAAAGCCCATTTATGCCTATTTGTTTTTATCTTTTGCTGATTCCCATAATTCGAAAACGGTTTTGGGTATAGAAACGGATAAAACGTTTATTAAAAAACTGATAAAATGTAGGTGTTTCAGTTTTTAATGCATTTATAGCTTGCGCTAATAAAGATTTGATTTCAATAAACATTGCATTCCCTCTCGAATCCCACCTTTGCCACAATTCATTTTTCCTTTCTATATGTTACAAAAAAAAAATGTCGATTAATGTTTTTTCAGTTTTATTTCGCAAGCCGCGAATGTTCTGCAACGGAACCTATTGTTCTGCTACATGCGTCGCACATTTTGGCACATTCTGCTTTGGGGATGATATGGCGTGTTTCTAAAAACAAAAGCTGTCATCGGCATGCATTTTGATACAAGAAAAAGCAAACAGTAATGCATGTTTATACTACGGCGCTAATAAATATAGAAATCTAATATATCTCAGAGAATATTTTCTAATTATATTTAAAGGATTCTCAAAAGTTTTAATGCATTATTATCTCTATTGGTAAACATGTGGAGAAATATCCTCAACCTTAAAAGTTTATAGGGCTATATATAACGTGACCAGACGTCCCGTTTTGAACGGGACTGTCCCTTTTTAGAATTACGAGTCCCGGTGTCCCCGAAATGGACTGTGGGACTCAAAATTGTCCCGTTTTCAGAAACCGAGCGAAAAATCTCTGGATGTATTAATTGAAAAGCAATATATTGACTGTAATAAAGATACTGAAGTTTCTGACGAAGTTTCATTAATTTCTAATTACATTTCATTGCAAAAAATAACGGAATGGAATAATTTAAATGTTTCCACGGAAACCCGTTGGGTGGAAGTATTCAAACACTTTCGCGCCAACAATCTTCAGCATAAAAACTTTTCTATTGTAATTTTGTGTTTGCCTGCTACAAATGCTCCAGTAGAAAGAGTATTTTCTATTATGAACAACAAATTGTGGACAACTGAGAAAACCCAGTTACAAATTTCAGTTCTAAAGGCGATGTTGATAATTAAGGTGAAAAAAAAAACGTGACAAGAGTTTCATTCTTACTTGAAATCGCTATATTAAAACAAATTCGTTCTTATGATAAATATAAATATAACTAAACATTTTGGATACCTATGTTTTGTGATTCGTAACTTTTAAGTCAACTTTTTCTGAATAAATAACTTTAAAAAAGTGTTGTTTTATTTCATTGACTACCTATGATTTGACCGAAATAAACCAATGTCCCTCTTTGAGTCAAAAAATAAATGGTCACGTTAGCTATGTTTCATTTTTGTTTAATGTGGTCATTGTTTATACCTATTAATCTCTGGGAATTTGTGAGCTAGGCAAAAGAAAAACAAGTTAGTTCGGGTGTTATCTGTTCTTAAACATGCGATCTAAATATTTTCTGGCGTATCAGAATTGGAGAAGAGGTTTCAGATTCTTTATTTAAGCTTTCTATTGCACTATATTAATTATGACTGTTTATCCATTATTTATGCTTCACTTTTCCTCTTAGCATTATCCTTTTCCACAGCGTGTGGGCTTTTGACCCGTGGAACGCTTTAGTTTCTGACCTTCCTGAAAAGAGCTTAAACTTTTCATTCTTGATCTGTTTATCCCTCAAGTATTTCGAAGACGATTCTAGTGTTAAATAAACAATCAACAAACCCAAAGTGTTTTCTACGCATCGCTATGTATATTAATACAACTTGTGTCCCCGGTACGATGTCTTTGTCTAAATTATTGGGAAGGTAAAATTGCTGACTATCTTACTGTTTCCATCCTCCTTTTTTTTTCCTTACCTATTTATTGCTGTTGGCATCATTCGGACATGGTATTATATATCTTGTAAGATTCAGTCGTGATCCGGTTCCCCTTGAACTTTGTTAATGTAACGTTCTCTAAAGAGGTAGCGATCTCTCGACGTCAATAAATTTTGTTTGTTTCTTGTTCTCCAAGTGGTTGATTTTTCGAATTGGGATGCTGTCTTTCTTTCAAGTGTTTCTTACCTCCAGTTTCATGTCTTCCTCCTTAACTGTGATAGATTGTCGTTTTAGCAGAGTTTCCACACTGAAATATCGGTGCAGTTTATCGTTCTTTTATGTCCTTCCGCGTGAAATCTTTATGTGCAACACCTGTTGTCGTCACTGATAGAGAAACTAATTTTAAAGCTTGAGACGCTGACATGATTGAACGTTTGTTAACTCGACTGGGAAAAAATAACCTCTGGAAGTGACAGGTTAATTCTGGGGGTCTTTTGCTTGATCTCTGCTTCTAAATTACGAGGACCCTCTTTGTGTTGATATTAGGGAGTCATGTTGACTGCCTTATTATAGGAACAACTTTAAGTTGCTCCTATTATAAAATGGCCAACTTATCTGCACCTTGGTATAAGAGAATGCTGTAAAAGCAAGTGCTTTTGCACAGGGACGTAACTAAGGCGTGGCAAAGGTTGCATTTGCCATAGGCGCATCAGTCATAAGGCCCCTCCACAGTATGGTCCACTGCAAGCCATTACCATCGTCTGGAGGGGGTATGGCTTATCGTGGTCGAGGGTGGAAGACGATAAAATAGCTTTGGCAGGCAATGGCTTCGGAGGCGGTTTTTCTCCAAGAATCTAATGCAGCCAGATGCGCAATTAAAGTGCGCAGTAGATCCTATAGACGAATCCACGCGCTCGGCTGCATTTAGTGGCCCAACGTGTGAATGCAACCTGTGAACCATCGCTCAAAGCTACCATCAGGAAGGAACAATTGGCCATAGTATGGAGGCTACATTAGGGGAGCCGCACTGTAAGAAAAATAGGGTCCGAAAGAGGACGATTCGCCCCAAATAGAAATAAAGGAAAGTTGAAAGATAATTTTTTTTATCATAAAATTCATTGTGTTAAAAAACTCTTTTTTATGGATTATTCTTTATTATTATTTAAAATGTTTCTAGAAACGAAATTTGTTATAGATCCTTATAAAATTTTAACCAAACACTTAGGGGTTTCATACAAATTCCTTACACTAGTTTATTTAATTTACTTTTTCCTTTCATTGTACATATATATGTACGCATAAGTGTAGATATCTTCTGCCACGCAGTTATAAACATTTTAATGACGTTCGAAAAAAAAATCGGAGAGAGCATATTTACGCGGAACACCTTAATGCTTGTGGCAACGAAAACAAAATTAGGAACAAATTAAATGTACAATGTAAAACGCGACTGATAATAGCATAAATAGTTCTAAACAGTTTTTGTTATTTATTTATTTAAAAAAATAAAATTTCACCCCAGTCACGAAATATAATGGGATGATAGGTGACACGTGGGTCGCGAATTAGTGCTATTAATGAATAAATTACATTAGTTGTATGCTAGTGAATTTTAATAAAAAATGCAATACATTAATTTTTTTAAATGCTGTTGATCAGTCTGACAGATTACTCGCCTAAGCATTTTCAGCCCTCTTAATAGTAATTGATACGCGATTTTCTCAATATTTTTCAAGTGCTGTCAATATCACTTACCAAGTTGTAAACGGGATAAAAGTTAATTCAAATGAATAACAGAAGACATTTTTATTTCCCGAAATACGTCTACAACTGCGGTGTTTTCTTATAAAGTACTTACAACAGATTGATCCACTCGAAATATTATAAAATATGTAATATAAGGCTTATGCATATTATATTCTTTTTAAAATCTTCAATTAGGGTTGAGCGATTTAAATCACGATTTAAATCAGTTGATTTAAAAAAAATCATTAATTTAAATCAATTTTTAAATATTGAATTTTTAAAAGAAAGCTGTTAGTAATAAGCACTATCAGGAAATATTGACAACCCAGAGTTGCACCCAGATGGTTTTAGGAGGCAGGTGCACCCTGCCTGTCCTTGTATTATTAAAATAGCACCTTAAATATTTTAGGAATAACCACTTTTCAAATATAAACAAGAAGGCGGATTAAAACAAGTTTTGCCATGTGATGTGCGCTGGAACACAATGGTACATTCTTTAACTAAATACATAACAAACTGGTCTGTTCTGTTGAAAATTTGTGAGGAGCACAGGGACAAAATTGATAGTAATGTTTACAATAAAGTAGTTAATATTGTACTGAAAACAAATGCAGAAAACCTTTTAAAACGATTGGAACTATTGCTGTATCTTTAGACTCTATTCAAAAAAATACTTGTACTATTGCTGAAGCTGTACATATTTCGAAAACTTTGGCGATTAAACTTTAAGATGTGGATAATGATAAATGGAATTTAACAGCTTTTAATAACGATACCAGCAAGCACTGGGAGCTTTCCATTTCTTAGCTTATCAAGTAGACCCTCGTTTTTGTGGAAAAAATCTGACCGATTTGGAAAGAAAAGAATCTTGTACATTTTAACATGAAAAGTACTCACCTGATATTATTCCTGTTCTCATGAAATTCCTAGGAAAATCTGATACTTTCTATGAATTCCTTTTTAATGAAGAAGTAGTTAGTAAGATTTCCCCTCTCGATTGGTTAAAAAGTAATTTTTTTCTTAAGTAAAAAGGGAAAAATTAATCACCTGCACTAGGCACTTTATCAATATTTAATTGCAAGGGCATTAACTGCTGAACATATGGATTAGTGTAATCTAAACTTCGAAACAAGCTTGGAAACGACAAAGCAGCTAAACTTGTTTTTGTTTATAAATCATTTAACATTTAACCACTGTCACAAAATAAAAAGTTGGTTGTAATTTTCATTAAAAAAACAAAAATTATTGTGATTACTTGGCCCTTAGTCTACCCTCATCTTTCTAATAATTCTATGGTTGAAGGAGTAAAATGTATAA
>CM063500.1:58602575-58635075 GCA_032207245.1 Pardosa pseudoannulata
TCTCGAAATGGGGTAATTCGAGTGTTTTCAAGACGACAGTATTTTTCACTTTGATATGAAGCATATTTACACCAATTTATTTTAGTGTCAGATCGATCGTTTAAGAAAGATAAACTTTAGTCGCTTTGAATTTTGTTAATCCTAACTGATCAAGAATCCAATATGGATGCATCTATCCATTCCAGGTCCAACCACTTCATAAATTCGAGGACAGACGGACAGATAACTTAAGCTATTATTATATAGGGGCTGATATTAATGGTCTTTTTGCCTCTTGTACGCTTCAGAATGTATTGTAATCATCAAAGATTGTTCATGCATAGCCGTTAAATAAACAATTTGTACGTATAAACTGTTATGTATGTATTTTTTAATATCTTATGTAATAACTAAATGAGTGTATGCGTGTATGCGGAATTATAAAAACTTAGTCCTAGAAATTCTAATTTTTCCTCTTAATCTGTATAAAAAGTTAATTTATATATAGTAATCATTTTGGTTTTAATTAAACTTTTTTATCAGTAATAAATCGTCTTTCTGCAAAAGGAAGAAAAAGAACTTTTATCATCTCAAGATTACTGTCTTAGAACCAAAAATAGTCGCAAACAAACAGAAAAATGGGTGTGTTAATCTTATCAACATCCTTCATAAATAAATAATAAACTAGCTAAAGCCTCGTACACCCACCCGCTAACGCTCCGAAAGGGTAACTTTTGGGTGCAGCCGAGGCGACATTCGTAGCGAAATGTTATAAAGAGCGGAATTATCTTAATTGAGATTCATTAGAGAAATAACCGCATAACCACCACGGAAACTGGAAATAACTTAAGTGTAATTGAGAAAATCCTGAACGTGGAAATAACTGCATTAAGAAATTTGGCGTGGTGGGTAAGTGAACATGCGATCAATTAAGACTTCTAACGAATTAGTGCTGGGAAATTTCTGCTTAGGAAATCTGGGACCTTTAGCTTACTCGTTTCCGGAGGCAATTAACTACACGAAATAAATGTAACAAAACTCACACACGTGTGTACTTAATGTTGCATCTCTTGTTGCAGATATATGTACAAATAAAAGGAAATAGTACTCGTTGGCCTAGGGTCTTCTAAACTGAATGCATTTATGTGAGTACTCTTATCTGTAGGCTGAGGCACCTGTGTGTAAACCCACAGACTAAGGTTAATTAAAAGTAATCAGAAATATTTGCATGTTTTTTTTTTTTACTGTGAATATAATTCTATACCAAATTAAGGAGAAGAATGGAGTTTAATATTTTAACGTTACATTGTGTGTAATTACATATATAATTCATATATGCGTATATGAGGGATATTTATTCCCACGCTGAGAAAGATGCACAAAAGCTTAACTAAAATGAACTTATTTAAACTATTTACAAATTATATACAATGGTGGTGTCTAGGGGCAATTAAAATAAACCTGGACATCAGTGCCCGTCTGGCATAACACCAGCACCCGCCTTGGCGATCAAAATCGGTCAGCGAGAAGTGCTGTCTGCACTCGTTGCCGTCTAACTCACGTCAGGCATCCGTCTATATCGGCGTTCTACTGGGGAGAGTTGTTGCCAAACTATAAAAGGAAAACTTCGCTTGCTCGGAGTAAATTCACCTCGCTGAGCATTGCCAAGGGTACCATGCCTACACACACACACATACACACACACACACACACACACACATATATATATATATATATATATATATATATATATATATATATATATATACATATATATATATATATATATATGTATATATATATGGGGGGAGGAAAAATAAACTAGATCGGGAAACTAATGCAGGCATTTTGTATAAAACCCCAAAGACGGCCCGAGAAAATTCTCAGGGGTTTTCAAATCTGAAGTCAAGGGCAAAAATTCCCGCGTCCTTTTGCTTTCCCCTTTTTAACTCCTAACCTAAATTGACCACTAGAACTACAGTTCACGCTCTCAGACAAGGGGTCTAACCAATTATGACTCTACTTTCTTTACCCTAGCGAACAATTTAGGAAATTTTTAAACAAAAAGGAGATGCACGCTATCAGAGGTAGATTTTCCTAGAGATTTTCCCACAGATTTTTACTGAGTTGTTGACCTAGATGTTAAGGGCCTTTTACTTATAACTTCATGTTAGCTGACCCCTCAGCTTGTCTTGTCCCTATAATGAAGGGGGAACCCGTCCTCCAACGTTCTCTTAATAAATAAAGGTCTTTAACTAAAACGGTGTCATTTTTATGGACCATGAAGACAACAACCCATCGTGAAGTCCGTCTTATTATATATATATATATATATATATATATATATATATATATATATATATATATAACCAGTGGCGTGCGGTCCATATGTGCAGGGTGTGCACTGCACATATGGACCCGCAAATAATTGAATCTCTGCTTATATAAATAATATTTATCTTACATCAAACCCAAAGACATATTATAGATTTACGGTAACATCCTAGAGGTTAATATTATTAGTAATTCTTTCTAATATTGGATACTAATCCAGTATTAACGTTCTGAAATCTAAATAATAGATTTTCCTTTAAATATAACCTCTATATGATAAAACTTACCATTTCAGTTTATTTTAATACTTTATATTTCACTTTTTTTCGAATTTCCGTTTACACGAAATATTGGAAAAAATCTAAAGAAACATCGTCTATCATGCTTTGATTTTCCGATCACTTGTAAAAATAACTTAAAGTACAGTGTATAACTCCAATAAATAGAAATGGCAACACGTGCGACCAGTGCGTGATGTTCATAAGCAAAGAGGAATTCCTAGTTTTGTTTGCAGTAGATGCTTTTCCCATAACTTTTGACTTTAATATTCTGCTGTTGAAGAAAAAAGAATGTGGTGGAACACTACTAGTTGCACAACGAAGACTGACTGGCTCATGCAATATTCATCTGACGAAAAGCAACTCGTTTTTAATCTAGTGTCTTTCGCTTTGAAGAGAAAAGAAAATGAATTGACATCCGTAATAGTCATGCTTGTCTTTTTGCAAATGTCAAACAGTCACATGTCTGTATCGTAGACGTAATTTTGGAATAGTGTCCAGTTCAAACGGCTATTAATAAAGCAAACTCGATTAGTTGTCGCGTGTTAGAACAACACTTCGAATAACTGAAAGGGAAAATTGTTTCAGTGATTGTAGTAATATGCTAATTAAAGTTAACAAAATGATATATTTATATACATGTACAAATATCTAGTTTGCTATATCCAGTGATTCCTAATACAATCACTGGTGGTGCAAGAGTGAAAACATTTTTTTAATCTAGTGTCTTTCGCTTTGTAGAGAAAAAAAATGAATTGACATTCGTAATAGTCATGCTTGTCTTTTTGCAAATGTCAAACAGTCACATGTCTGTATCGTAGGCAGGGATTTGGGAATGGGCTCCAATCCAAACGACTATCAATGAAGCAGACTCGGATTAGTTGTCGCGTCTTAGAACATTCGGTATAACTGAAATGGGAAATTGTTTCAGTCGTTGTAGTAATATCCTAATTAAAATCAACAAAATGATATATTTATATACATGTACAAATATCTAGTTTGCCATATCCAGTGATTCCTAATACAGTCACAGACTGTGGCAAGAGTGAAAATATTTTATTTATCGCCAAATCATCACCAGGCAAGTCAGATAAGGTTCATCACTGTTTTCATGTACGTTGAACACAATAACGCTCTCTCCGTTGCAAGTCGAAAAGTTAGCACGCAGAGAGATTTTCTTTCTCACGATGCAGAATATATAAACTAACAGCTTTTTAACAACTTATATGATAATTTCACATAGCGTGTATACATATGCACCACAAATACGTTTGCAGCGAAGGGTTTCAAGCGGCATTATAATAATCTTAATAAGCGCGTGATACTGGATTTTCAATAAAAAAACATTTTTTCCGGATCAAATTGTGAATCTAAACCATTCTTGAATTTACTTAATTACATACGCAAAATTTCATCAAATTCAGTCCAGCCGTTTAGGAGGAGTTCTATTACAAACACACCGAGAGAAGAATTTTATATATAAAGATATATGGTAAAAGGCGGACTTCAAGATGGGTGGTTGCAGTCATGGCCCATAGAAATGACACCGTTTTGGCTAACGACCTTTATTAACAGAACGTTGGAGGACGGGTTCCCACTTCATTATAGGTACAGGACCAATGGAGGGGTCAGCTACCATGAAGTTATAAGAAAAAGGCCCTTAATATCTCAGTCAAAATTTGTGGGGGAAAACCTGCGCCCGACAGCATGCATCCCCTTTTTGTATGGAAATTTCCGAAATTGTCCGTTAGGGCAATGTAGAATTATAATTGGTTAACCCCTTCTCTGAGGGCACAAACTGTAGCCCCAATTGTCAAGTGAGTAAAAAAGAAGAAAGCAAAAGGACGCGGGAATTTTTACCATGTCTTAAAATTTGAAAACCCCTGAGAATTTTCTCGGTGTGTCTTAGGGGTTTTATACAAAGTGCCTACATTTGTTTCCCGATCTAGTTGACTTTTCCTTACATACATGTAATGTATCAAAATTATTTAACTTTAATATTTCCTTAAACTCTCCTTTCTCCCATTCTAATTCCTTAAAATCTTTTTCCCAGCCTCTAAATGTCTTAAAGAAGCGTCCTCGACTTAATTCTTTCGATCCATTTCCCAAAGATTTCTATCCAATAGATGTAAATTTTCTGTCTATTCAACACGTTTTCCAGCTGTCGCAGGCAAATGGCTCCGGTGACAGCTGGGCATTGATTTTTCCTGATCTTAGCACTTAAATTCACTGAGTAAGTTTCTTGTCCCTTGGGAAAATTCTTTGTCTTATGTCTTGGGTGCACCTCTGTTCGGGCAGAGTGATTTTTGTGTATTTCTTTTGTCTTTCGTTGATTAGTAGAGATGTTCGTTTTAGCAGCTCTAAAATAAAGCTTTAATTAGACTTGTGCCGGTCCCTTTCAATGGCTCGACTGCATCATTATTACTGTTAGCTGATTATTCCTCTCCGTGCCCAGTAGTCCGGGCAAGTAAAAGTAATAAGGGCTACATAACTTTTGAGACTAGAGGAAATAATTATTACATATATATAACTCTGATAGCGAGGAGTGATTCAGCTAATAAATGTATGTATGCGTGCTTGTGAATACGTGTGAAAGCAGTATGTGATTTTTTTGTTTCTTTTTTAAGCACTGAAACTATTATGACATATAGTGGCATCATATGTTACATGCCTTGTAACTGAAATACAAAACACAATTTATAGTGATCTAGTTCTTTTTCTTTTTTTAACAATGCAACTTAATATCCTTCTCTATTAGATTCCACGTTCTCACGACCACTTTCCGACGTCCATGCGAATGGAACCAAAGCTTTAACGCGATATCGTTTATAACGTTTAATTGGCCAGTCGATCGTCGCATTCCACTTCTATCTCAATCGCACTGAGAAACAGAGAGTAAAACTCATTTCGCCACAGAATTAAAAGAAGAAAAAAAAGCTGTGTACAATCGCCCGCAGCCACCCTCCTACGAGGTGTTATTTGCTTCGGATGCGAACGTCCATCACGGCAAAGCCTCGGAGGCAGGGTGGTTAGAATTTCGTGTTCCCACACTATCTTAATTTTTGCACTTCCATATATGTGTACTCCGCTCGCTGATCTCTGAAGCCAGTTTCGTGGGGTTCGTGTTAACAGCCTGTTACTCTTCCAGCTGAGCCCAGAAGAGATCGGTTAATATGACGCTTATTTCTTTCCTCTAGGTATCTAACTAATGATACACTTCCATTAAATTTTAATATGAAATCTCTGCTCTAATTAATAGCATTGAGGGGTAAATGGCCGATTGGGACTTAGAATTTTTTTCACTACTCTGTTCATTAAAATACATATTTTTTTAAGCATTTTGTCTGCAACAGTCTTTGTAGCAAATATTGGAGCAGTAATGAGTTTAATGCAGTTACCCTAATCTGTTTAACACAGTTTTGTGCTTTAACCTCCATAGTGTTTCATGGATGATTTGATTTAGAAGGTTACTGCTCAGTTTCTTGCGATACGACGGCTTGTTTTGTTTTCTTATTGAAATACTTGCATGATATAGACGGTTTCATGGAAATACGACAAGAAGCACCATAAGATTTCTGTTATTAATTTCATAAATATGCTTTCCGTTATCTAAAGGCTTATCCACACTATGGTCCACTGCAAGCCATTACCACCGTCTGGAGGGGGTATGGCTCATCGAGGTCGACGATGGCAGACGATAAAAAGGCCTTGGTGGAGGATGGCTTCGGAAGCGGTTTTCCTCCAAAGATCAAAGGCAGCCAGATGCGCAACTAAAGTGCGCAGTAGACCCTATGGACAAATCCACGTTCTCGGCTGATTTAGTGGCTCAGTGTGTGGATGCAACCCGTGAACCATCGTTCAAGGTCACGATCAGGAAGTGGTGAACAATTAACCATAGTGTGGAAGCTACATTACAATACTCCAATATCATCAGAAAACTTATTATTCTTTCTTTTCCGACAGTTGCCACACTACGGAAGAAAAATTAAAGCTAATGACAAACGATAATATTTTTAAAACAAATATTTACACCATTGATGTACGCAACAGTTTGATTAGGCCGGTACTTACTGTTTACAGCTTTCCCAAACAAATACGAAGGTTTATGCCAGTAGAGGAATTCTAAACAATGTAATACGAATTTGAATTTGGCCATCGTCCGGTGTTCCGTCGGTTTTTGCCGAAATACTGGCCTGCGATGCATACTATTTAATCAATCATAAAGAAAGAAATTTTTTTGTACTTTTCATCCATTAAAGCACAATTTAGGTAGAAAAGTTCTGATTTGCTCAAATTCCTTTCGCTGAATGATGGCTGAAATGATAGGATCTCAATCTTAAAAGTACACGTGTGTAAAGCACTCGATCGATTTTACGCACTTGTATATTATATGCGTTATGTAATGAACTATATTTTAATTTAAGCATAAATAACTATGAACTATAACAATGAACTATAAATTAATTTAGCTAAGCGTCTTAAATTTAGTTATATTTATAAATTAGACGTATGAAAAACGAAAACGTGTTAAATACGTATCAGATATAATTATGGGAACAGACGATTGGTTAAGTTGTAGATACCAGTGTGAAGACCCCCCCCCCTCTTCGTTCAGAACACTAACGAACGAAATCAGCTGATCTGAATCCGCCTGTTTCGAACCGACTACAATAGCGCGGCGACGCAATGTCTGGGATGTAGACAGTTCGGTTGAATAGGTGGTGTCGCGCCCCTGGTCGGTCGCGGTAATGATCCGGGAGGATTGCCTCGAGAATTCCTGAATCGGGACAGCTAGCGAATGAGAATTCAAGTAAAAACCTAGCTGTAACCTTAGCAGGAGTTTTCTGGTAACTGGAATCGTAATTGACCAAAAAACGGTTGGCGGGACCGTAACTGAACCCCAGGTATAAAACGTCTAGAATTTTGCGACGGGGCTTTTCAATATTTTTTTACGTAGGTGGTTTGACCTCGTGGATGTTTCCGCGACTTTTGACAGGAGCCAGCTTTTTAGTGATTTCGATCGGGAGACTCGTAAAGTCCGCTCACATAAGGAACAGCAGGTTTCTCGAACACCGAACGGGGGATAGAGTTTGCTTTGCACCCTGGAAAAGCCTCCCCATTTTGTGAGATTAATCTTTGTTTCCGACTGTGATTGTCGTGTTAATGTTATGCAAGCAACAATCCTTTACATTTCGACTTGTTTTGGGAGATCAGAATTCCTTTGTATATAACCAGTATTTACTGCAGAAAATAAAAGGGATTTCCAATTCTGTTAAGTCTGTGATCTTTATTCACGCTACATCTTCACTCAAGAACATTGAAGGCGTCACACCAGTCTCATTAGTCCCCTTGTTGTAAGACAAAAGACCGTACCTCTCTAAACCAGATCAATTTTAATCATAAGTTTAAATAAGTTTTTCTGTTCTTGATTTCTAAATCAACCAATCAATTTAAAAGATATAAAGTGTAACTAAAATTCTATAAATTGGAAAGAATTCAACTAAAGTATACAGGGAAATAGATTTACAGCTGAATTGGACATCAAAATATCAGCAGACATTGCATCATTCATAATTACAATGTATTTCCTTCTTGGTAAACATTGTAATTAGGAATGATGATCCACCCCTCCGCATTGAAAGTAGTATAGTTTCTGGTTACTGGCCTCCAAAATCGTTTACACCGTAGTTAGTTTTTGGATCTTAACAACATACATAGACCACGTATTTTGTGTAAAGATTTGTTCCTCAACTAGATATACCCAGAAGTTCGAGGATTTTTTAGACAACTTGATCTTACTATTTCGCTAAATCAGATTCTTCGTATGGTTAGGTATGATTCAACATTAAATACTGAACGCGAAATTTAAAAAAAGGAAGACATTAAGAAAATATCTCCCAGAAAATCTGACGTGTAATTAACTCATATTAATTTTCTGTCGCAATTGCTATTTGATTACTGTACGATATCAGTTTGCACGTAGACCTTAATTAACGTTTAAATCTTAATTACCCGTATTAAGATGTCAGGAGTATCCTTCTGGATTACTTTTTAAAGGTTGGCAAACGTAAACGTCTGTCTTTTATAATTTACATTAAAAGAAAAACATATTTCCTCTACTCAAAAATGTAAAATGCTTCTAACGTTATATCCAGATCATTAGAATCTAATACAATACTAATATATAATTTACTAGAGCGTATAGCTGTTAAGCATTTGTTACTAATGTCTGTGGTGTGTGTGTATGTATATATGTATATGTATCTATGTATGTGTATGTATATATATATGTCTGTGTATGAATATATATGTGCGTATGTGTATATATATATGTATGTATGTATATATGTATATATATAATGTGTGTGTTTTTGTATGTATATATATATATATATATATATATATATATATATATATATATATATATATATTGGATTTCCAAAAACTGGCTTGAAGTTGGAATGACTTCAACGAGTATTCTATTGTTAAATTGTGTAACATTGAAGGATCTTGCCCATGAGAAATTCCAAAATTTTTGTCCAAATTTGGGTCGACGATTTTATTTATTTATTTATTTTTAAATTTTTTTATTTTATTTTATTTTTTTATTTATTTATATTTTTTTTGACTTGCTGTTAGTATCTATGATTGAACGTTGATCTTCGAGTAACCACAGATCAGGTCAGTGAAAAATATAAAAACTAATTCCGCATTAAATAGGCAAAATATGCAAGTATTTTTCGTAAGAAAAAATTTACCTATAATTACTTAAAGACAATTAGAAATATATATTGATGTCTATTAGTAGCGTATCATTTAGTATTGGTATATCTATGGAATGCTGCCTATTTGACTAGACAGGTATTCAAAAGTATAAAAAAAAATCCACGTAACTGTATCACAGCCGATGAAATAATATACATTTAGTTAAAAAATAAATTTATGAAACTGAATCCGTCTGCTCTGTACTCATTTCTGAGAAAGAAATTGAAAGAGGATGAGATTATAATGTGATCAAGCAAGCATGTATGCCGTAGACTAGGATATATAATAAGGAGTGTTATTGTGTGGGACTGGCGAATAAGTATCTTAGCAACTTCAAAAAATTAAACTATAAGAGAGAAAATATAGATTAAGCATATTTAATCAAACTTTTCCCAATTCAGGATATGGGATTAGTATCGAAGAAAATCATAGTACTGTTGATTTTTTAATTAATTTTTAACACGTATGCGGGACACGTACTAGTACGTTTTATGACGATTGATACTGAAGCGCGGGTTAGTGTAACAACATGGTTTGTTTGTGAGTACAAAAATAAAGGTATATACAGGGAAAAGAAGCCGAATGTTCTTGTCTACTACATAGATTCTGGAAAAATTTAGACAAATAAAAACTAGTTTTTACGTCAGTCGATGCGGAACCACAGAACGGGAAAAAATTAAAACTATATACTACTATTTCTATTTAATTTTTCATATTTACGATACTATTATAAATTTGTCCACTAAAAATATATTTTTTTGTTTAAAAAATTCTTATGGTTGTTATTTATATATCAAATCACAGAACGGGAAGGTTGATTAAAAAAATCAATTTAGATTTAAAATAAACTTTTTATTTATCTTTGCGAAAATGATATATTTATGTGTATATATATATATATATATATATATATATATATATATATATATATATATATTGTATTTATATATACATTTATTTCTCTATCTCTCTCTCTCTTTGTATATATATATATATATATATATATATATATATATATATATATATATATATATATATATATATATATATATATATATATGTATTTATATATACATTTATTTCTCTATCTCTATCTATGTATATGTATATATATGTATATGTATATATATATATGTATATATATATGTATATATATATATGTATATGTATATATATATGTATATGCATATATATGCATATGTATATCTATGTATATGTATATCTATGTATATGTATATGTGTATGTATATGTATATATATGTATGTATATGTATATGTATATATGTATGTATATATATATATGTATATATATATGTATGTATATATGTATGTATATATATATATGTATGTATATATATATGTATGTATATATATATATGTATATATATGTATATATATATATATATATATATATATATATATGTGTGTATATATTTGTTTACATATTTCAATATAAAATACGAAAAGTTGGTTAAAAAAATTAAATAATTTTCGGTCTATTGAGATTTAACTGAAATTGACGCGCAAAACGCCCGCTCCCGGTACAATTCCGCTGCGAAATGTTAACTCACACAATGTGTACTGGTTTTTACATCAGTCGATGCGAGGACCACAGAACGGGAATGCTGATTAAAAAAGTAGTTTAGGTACTTTAGCTTAAAATTTTTGAAACTTTTAAGAAAGTAGAAATGCTTTAATAACAATATCATTCTTTCACTGGTTTCATTTATAGAGAAAACAGGTTAGGTATATTTAACTATCAAATTTTTCATTTTCTATTGATGTAATTTTATATTATATATTATAATTTAAAAATTTTGGCAATTGTGTTCTTATTTTTTCAACTCCTCTTCTTAGCCTACTCTCCTGTTTCTAATCATGGATCTTGTTGGTGCTTCAACCACATTTGGCGAAATTGGCGTGCTTGCAGCGTGGCGTTTGAAATCTGGCGAGGGGATCGTAACTCAACAAATTGATACATAAACAAAAACAACATTTTGAGGAAAAATTTTACAAAAATTGAATATTTAAAATCTAATTGAATTAACAAAGAAAACACATAACATTCATACTAAATAGACTGAAACATTCACTTAATCACAAATTAAATAAACTGAGTGTGATTTTCATCACAAATTTGTGATTTAGTGTAAATTGTAAAATTAATTTAAAGGGCTTGTAAAATTTGTCCAAAGAGATGAGGAAGGGAAGGCGGGATCACATCCAGCAAAAAACTCTTAAAAGAAACTGTATTTTGAGTGGAGGTTGAAGAGGAGTTGTAAAATTGAAAAATTTTTTTCAAATCTCTTATGTGAATATTAAATTTCTTTTACACTTCATACGTATGTGATATTTAAGTACTATTACAGCAAATACAAGTATCAAAATTTTCATAGATGCGTGGTATTTTGAAATACTCAATTTCAAAATTAATTTTTTTCCTATAAAGTATGTATCTGAAATAAATATATATTAAGGAGAATTAATAAAGAAAAACATTTTAGCAGTCGAAATCAAAAACCATTAAATTTAAAAAACCGTAATGCAATTTTCATTTAAAAAAACCGTAATGCTTTTTTTTTTTTAACTTTTTGTTAAATTTCTGTGTAATTTAGTTTTCTTGACACTTCACGCGTATTTATTACTTTAGGATAAAGTACTGCCAATCGACAAAAATATCGTTATGATTTTTGTATTTTTAAATTTTTCTGTACTACAAGCAATCTTGCAGACTTTCTTTTTCAACTTCTCGGAATATTTTAGCAAAGCCATTATTTAATTAGTATTTTAACGATTCTCTAAATAGAGAAAAGCAGCTGTCTAAATGAATGCAAATAAGTTTCTAATTTATGCCCCGCTGCCGTCTTGTTTGCGGTCTGGTGTGTAGCACTGATATTAATTGCGCTTAATGATACATATTCTATAGCTAAAGAAAAACAATAATCTCTGGCTTCGTAACAAAGCTAACAAAGTTCTCCGAAATCCCACTTAATCTGTTGCCTCCGAAATGCATAATATGATGAAAGCCTAAGTAACGACGACTTTTCCCCGACATCCATTAGCGCGGGCTTTGTGAATGAACATAAATATTCATTCACTCTACAACTCTTTTCATTAATGAGCTTCATTTTTGAGACATTTAAAGAGGGAAGCCCTGGCATGGCGGTAATTGAGGTCAGCGTCAAGCATCCACTTGGTGGCATAATGCGGATGTACGGCTGGATGTAACTGGATAAATAAACAAGAGGAGGGGAAACGAAATTTTCTCCGTAAGTACTTGAGAATCGTTTTAGGAAATGGGGTTTTCCCCTCCATGCACTCAGACATGCCGAAAAGATCTAAAAACGGTTCGGTGCTGCGAGAACTTTCCTTTAGAAGTAGATTTATTTTCTCGTTGAAATTTTATTTTTTCAAGAAAAAAGATTTAAGGGCACAAGGGACGTTGAATCTCGGTTTTTCAATTTTTAATGATATTCTTATAACGAGAATATATGCTGTTGTTACATAAAAAATACGGAAACGTATTAAAATTATCGTAGAATTCCAGTTTCGCCATGTTTTTGGCTCTATTTTTGTACAAGTGATCGCTAAATTGTCGCCAAGTGATGTCTACTTAGTTTTGTGTTAAGTTTATACCCAATTTCAAAGCATATTTTGAACAAAAAAAGGTTTGAAATTTTGTTAAGAGGAATACAAATTAAGAAAATAAAAATAGAGCAAGGGTTGCTAGAAAACCGAGTTCTAGAATTTGATGAAATCGCCCACGCTTTGCGTGCCCACTGAACTTGGTTCGGCGGGCCCCCCGAACTGCGTTGGGTTAGTTTGATTTGGTTTGGAGCGCTACGATCTACTGTTTTGCACACGAGGGCTAATGAGACCGGAACCTACTGCTTAAAGGCGATTCCAAACGGCTACGAATATCCATGCCATAGTGGGATACGACCCCCCGAACTGGGATACAGCCAAAATTATTTTTTATTGCAATGCGAGACTAATGGATAAAAACTGAGTTATTACTTGACTAAAGAACTGCGTTCCCCCGCCAACTTGGCGATAATGGCTTAAGCATGGTCGCCTAAGATTTTCTCCTGATCTCTCCGTGTCTAAACAATCTGTATCTATATTATAATTTATATGATATTTGCATCCAACTCTCCTTGTGTAACTCTTTTCTTATATATTAAAAGTGCGCAATGCTGAAAAAAATTAGATATAAAAAACCATTAATGGTTTACTATGGCTAATTTTTAACAATTTGGAGCTGTTGCATTTGTAGACTTTTAAGCAATTAATTATCCATAAATATAGATGTTCGGTTTTCAAGTCGTTTTCTTTAATTAAGAGTATATAATTATATTACGATCGCGCACTGTGCATTAATTAAAGTCGCTAGAAAAAAAGCAAGAAATACAATGTTTGGATGGATTACCTTTGTGTTTTAGTAAATATCACCAATAATTTCGCCTAATTTGCCAAGGGAAACCAACTCTTAAATAGTCCCGAGAATATATGCGGCTGTTACATAAAAAATACTGAAAAGTATTAAAAATTATTTTTTATTACAACGCGAGACTATTGGATAAAAACTGAGTTATTACTTAAAACAATATTCCTTAAAAATGCTCCTAGTGCACAGAATAAGAACCAGTGCTTTTATTTTTTCGTTTTATCTTTAGAATGTGTATAGAAACTTCTTTTACTGCGTACAAGTCTATAATAAACAACAAAAATTCAAAATTATTCTCCACAATTAGTAAATTATTACTTTTGTTTTCTAAAAATTGACTTTAAAGTTTCGTCTGTTGAAAAATCATTGTTACAAATTCATAAAAATACAACGATATCTTTGCATAGTTGAAGATCGGTACCTATAATAGCTGTTATAACGAGATTTTTCTTTATATAGAGGACTGATTGTAGCTAGTTCTTATAGCAAAGATAAAAGCTAAATTTTACGGCTAATCATTTTTTAGCTATGTCCCACAACATTAATACAAGTAATATTAAAAATTTTCGGTATACATAGTGCAGATTGCAATCATAAGGGCGAAATTCAACATTAGGGTTTGACTAAAGAACTGGGTTCCTCCGCCAACTTGGCGATAATATTTTAATCATGGTCGCCTAACATTCCAAACATGTGTGAACAATCTTTATCTGTTTTATAATTTATATGATATTTGCATCCAACTCCTTGTGTAACTCTTTTCTAATATATTAAAAGTGCGCAATGCTGAAAAAAATTGGATATAACAAACAATTAATGGTTCACTATGGCTGATTTTTAATAATTTGGAGCTGTTGAGTTTCCAAACTGTTAAGGGATTAATTGTCCATAAATATGAATATTCGGTTTTCAAGTCGTTTTCTTTAATTAAGTAAGAATATATAATTCTATTACGATAGCGCACTGTGCATTAAAGTCGCCAGAAAAAGCAAGAAATACAATGTTTGGATGAATTATTTTTGTGTTTTAATAAAAATCGCCAATATTTTCTCCAAATTAGCCAAGGGGAACCCAATTCCTAAGTAGTCCCACATTACACTCCGAAAATTTCAACAATCTACAGCTAGTCATTTTAGAAATATGACTCGAAGCGTTACTATATGTTAAATTCAAGTTTTTCGTTATGCAGAGGTCAGATTGTAATCAAAAGGAGAAGTACATAAACGCATTAGGGGCGCATTACGTATGTGTGAACAAGATAAGTCATAGGTTCTCAAAGTAAATGCCTTGGCAAAATGGAGAGCTTCGACTTCTTTATGAGTTAACCACTAGAAATTGCCTAATTTTCAGTTATTTTATTTATAGTTGATTTTTAGTTTTATTTCAAAGGTCGTGACATTAAGCTAGTGTTAAGTGGTTCACACAATTACCGCTAGTAGTCCCCTACTTTGTGCCCATACATAAATGAATATCAATTTATTATTTTAAATCCGAGATTATTTCGCGTTCATCTGGATAGAATTCGAACTTTCGTCAACAACAAAGTTGTACTATATTTTCGTGATGAAGGAAAGTGTTTGAAGTACATTTATTCTCATGATAAAATGGATATAATTTTACCAAATAGCAATAACAATTAAGAGTGAAAATCTCACTGATTGTTTATTGTATTTATTAAAATTTGTTTCATTAATATTTATGTAACCTAAAAGTGTTTTTAGGGTTCTCATGGGTTCAAGAGCCAAGGGCACATTTATCAAAAGGGGCAATTTCGGTCCAGTGGTTGGGCAATTTTTATAAAGTAAAACAAGGTTCCCACGGTCCTTAAGAACTCCTTAATTTTAGCTTTCATTTTCAAAGGCTTTTAAAACTACTTAATTTTCGTCAAAGATCCTTAAAAACTCCTTAATTTTTAAACTGGAATGCGATCAATTTCTCCATCGACGAGATCCATAGTCTCATGGGATTTTCTATTAGTTTTCTTATATGACAAATATATAATCTTTCGTATACTTAAAAGATTTAAAGTGCAAAGTCAGCTGTCCTTTCCTATTAGCTAAAAGTCATGCTGATTTTAATTAAACGAAGCATGGAGGTTGGGGGTTTGTAGATATTTCAGTTACTTCTGGAACTTTAATTTTCCTTGCATTGAATGTAATAGAAAAGTCTAAAACTTTCTTCTTTCCCAGGCAACATCGGATATAATCAGCTAGTATGTATATATATATATATATATATATATATATATATATATATATATATATATATATATATATATATATATATATATATATATATGTTATTTTTAAACCCTCAGGAAGTACTGCTTATAATATTGTTATTGTTTTTATTCACAATTTATTTTTAGTTTGATCACTGAAAAACTAAACTAACTTTAGATGTATATTTTTCAAAATTAGATTTTGTCAAATAGATTTATTTTTTTTAATTTTTAGGCATTTTTAAAAATTTAATTCTGAAATATTGTAGGGCATTTATTGAACATGCCTTGTCTGGTTCATAATCATTAAAATATGTTCCTCAGGAAATAGGGTTTGTGCCGTTATGTCGTGTATTTCAAGTAGGTCCTTATAAAAAGTTACTTTGGTCCTTAGAAAGTCCTTAAAAAGTCCTTAATTTTTGTTCTGGAAAAAGAGTGGGAACCCTGTAAATGGACAATTTCTGTACTGGGAGTACTCATCTATTTCTTCTTCAATCGCCAGAGAGCCCAGGATGGGCCCTTGCCTTCCTCAGAACCGAATTCCAAGCTCTTCTGTCCCTGGACATCGACGTCCAGTTAGTAATTTTTAAAAGTCTTAAGTCTGATTCCAAACAGTCGAGCCACCTAAGTTTAGGTCTCCAGCTTTTCCATGTGCCAAATGGTCTCGCCGAGAAGATCTTTGTTACACGATCTTCGTCCATTCTGCTCAGGTGCCCGCCCATTTAATTCCCTGAATCTTTATATATTGCACTATATCTAGATCTTTAAAGGGAGTAATCATCAGTAAAGCATATATGTGTAACAATGTGCTAAATCTTTAAAATTTTGATACAAAATAACTTAAATTATCAACTTTTCTAGCATTCACGTGTTTCTCCCTCCCCAAAAAGATTTAAGAAAAAATAATATTAAGGACGTATAATAAATGTATTAGGCAAAAAGGCATATCGACTCTAAGAAAAAAGAAGGCAAGACGCTGTGCCCTTTAAAAATCTTCAAACATGAACGTTGGGGGTATTTATTATCTATCCTATAAAAAGTATTATAGATGTTTACTACGTTTTTATATATAGACCTTTATAATTGAAATACAACTCCGTACACTATATTTTACAAAATGTGTGTCCGCAGTTATTACGAAGTTCCGCTTCCAACTAAAATACTTGCGCCGTTGTTTAAATTAATATTTTATTGCCTTAGATTTCTAAATCATCAAATTTTTATTCGGGACTACTTAAGAATTGGGTTCCCCTTGGCAATTTTGGCAAAAATATTGGCGATATTTACTAAAGCACAAAGGTAATCCATCCAAACATTGTATTTCTTTCTTTTCTGGATATTTTAATTAAGACACAGTACGCCATCGTAATAGAATTATATACTCTTACTTAAAAAAAAAGACTTGAAAATCGGACATGTATATTTATGTGCAATTAATCCTTTAACAGTTTACAAACGTAACAGCTCCAGATTATTAAAAATCAGCCATTGTGAACCATTAATGGTTTGTTATATCTAATGCTTTTACGCATTGCGCACTTTAAATATATATAAGAAAAGTGTTACACAAGGAGAGTTGGAAGCAAATATCATATAAATTATAATATAAATACAGATTGTATGGACACGGTGAGATTAGGAGAAATGTTAGGCGACCATTATCGCCAAGTTGGCGGGGGAACCCAGTTCTTTAATCAAGCCTTTTATTCTGCCATTCTTTGAAATTCAAATTTGATTAATTAGACCGTTTACTGCCTGTTCTTTATTTCTTATCATACAAATATCATTAATGAGATAGTTATTATCCCTTATGATTGATATACGTCGCAATTAACGATTTCGCGAAAAGTACATGTCCGAGTTTTAGCGTTGAAAAAGTGTAAATTCAGAAAGGGCGCCAAACTTGAATAAATTTGCGAACCACTCTGTACGGTGGTTCTTTCTCGCGTATCTGAGAAGGATTTTGAGTATGTCCACGGCCATATTATAGTCTGTTTTCCCAGATGTTGACTTTTGACACTTAGCCCTTTCTATCTCCTATCTCTTTATCTCTCTCCCCTTTTTTTTCTTTTTACTCCGTCTTTCTCTCCCTTACATTCATTCTGTGTGTTAATTCCCTCCCCCCTTTACCATTTTCCCCCTTCACAGCCATGCATGTTTTTTATTCCCCTCTGGGCGATGAGAAACAAGGGCTGAGTGAGAGATGTGATGAATTCCGTAAAAGAGCATCAAAAACTCTTAAAAATAAGAAGATAAAATTCCTTCTCTGAGACTTTTCGACGGTTGCATTGTGTTGCATTGTCCCATTTTTGTGCTTTGTGATTTATTGCCAGTGTCTCCACCAAAATGTATTTTAATGCGATGGCTATCGTGGTACAGTGTGGGCGGTAATTTCTGTCGCCTTTGCTCTTTCGACGTTTATGCACTCTATTTTTTTAACGCTTTTAAGTGTGGATTAATTAACTTCCTTTTTTGATTGAAAATGTTAATATTTGCGTAAATGGTGTCCACGTGATAGTCTTTAAGGTTTTTATGTGCGTTTATAAGTTTATTTTATTTTTAAAATGTACCGTAGGTTTGCATGATACATCGCGGTTTATACGTGTTTAAAAATTGAAATTTTTACGTCTGCGGTTTATCTCTTAAGATCCCTCCACACTATGGTCCACTGCAAGCCATCACCACCGTCTGGAAGAGGTATGGTTTATCGTGGTCGATGGTGGCAGACGATAAAATAGCTTTGGCAGACGATGGCTTCTGAGGCAGTTTTTCTCCGAAGATCAAAGGTAGCCAGATGCGCAACAAAATGCGCAAGTAGACCGTATGGACGAATACACGTGTTTGGCTCATTTAGCGGCCCAGCATATGGATACAACCAGTGAACCATCGTTCCAGGTCACCATCAGGAAGTGATGAACAATTGGCCATAGTGTGGAAGCTACATAAGAATATTATTTTTTTGTACCATCTGAAATTTTTTTTATTATGAAGGTGATTTATTATTGTTGTTATTGTTATTATAAGGACTCATACTCGAAAAAAAAATATACATTTGCTTTTAAAATTTCCAAAGCGAAGAAAGCAGTAGAAATTAGAAATCAGGTTGCGGCTATAGAATTTAAAGTTGACAAGAAAGAGTACATCCGGCAGTGAAAATCCAAACAAGAGGAATTAATTTAGTTTGGTTTCGAACATAATGGGGTTTTTTATTTATTTATTCATTTTTTATTTTTATTTATTTATTCATTTATTTGCCAAGATCGGGACTTACCGATTCTGAACGGCTACGAACGTCCATTTTAGTAGCGGGATTCGATCCCGGGAAGGCAACGCCTAGCTATTCTGCCATCGTTAAACTTCAAGAAGGATTATTTAAAATACATAAGAATAAGATATATTGTCCGCTTATTATCTTAGCCTGGACAATAGAGTAGAGAGAACTGTTCATCAAGCAAAAATAATTGCTAAACGAATGAGAAAATTGAAAATTTTGTTGTATGACCGATGATTTGATGGACTTAAACACGTTGACTGCCAGACGCATTTTCTATAGTTTGCCGAAGTCACCAATGTGATCTTTTCATTATCCGATGCATATGCTGAAATATTATTGACAGCAGATAAAATGAGTTGTTATAAAATCATGCTTGAAGCAGTCACCGGTATTAACAACAAAGTCTAGAAGTCTATTTCGCGGGCTAATAAATATCTAGCGTTTAAATTATATATCTTTGAAAATTAAGAAGAAATGAAATTATGTGTTTGTTTTTTATACATAACCACACGGTTTGCAATCGATTCGCTCAATTTTGGACATCATATATACCGCCAAATAATCTGCCAATATTAAAACCTCTTCTGTCCCTCCTATCACGTAATATGACAAGATAAATTAAAGTTGGCAACTAACATACGGTCAGTAAAGATAAACAAATTATTGAGCTTGTATCAGGTAGTTCTCAGCCAAAACACAATACCTGCCTTATAGGGTACTTTACAATTCTGGAAAATTAAAAATTTTACTGATCCCGTTGGGCTATAAGCTAGTATATTATAATCAACTGCATTCGTTTGGTCGTAGCTAGAGCGTGTCTCAGTAACAGAAATTTGGTACAGTCAAACCGTCTATCTCGAATCTCTTGGGAGTAAAAAAAAAAAAATACGAGATACAGAGGTTTTATGAAAATAGACTAAGAAAATTTCTTTACACAATACAAAAGATTGAAAATTTGAAGTACTTTTAGTTTTATTTACATCCGTTAGGAGTAATCCGTTAGGAATTTTTGATGCAAAACTTTTTTAGACTGGACAATTTTTGTAGTTTTGTCACAGTCGCGAAAAAAATCCTGATCAATATTTTCTTGGGATTCAAAAAAAATTCTTAGTGATTGAATGGCTTTTTCTGCTTCTTTTGGCGTAACAACTCTTTTTACATTTATATTGTCCTCTTTGTCATGATCCTCTTCATCATCAGAAGTTCCCCGAACGTTTACTAAAATTTCAAAATCAGTTAATAATGTTCCGCTTGTTACCACTGATTCATCTACTTCTATAAAAATTTTAAATGAAGTGTCAGTATTCAGTTTCTCTCTGATAATCATCCATTGCTTCGGGTTTTCATTAGTTTCCTCGGCTGGTTGCTCTTCGGTTTCTTTTAGATGTTGTTCTCAGACTGCGCATTTTTAGTACAATTAATACCCAATCCCTGACCAAATAACCCCCCGAGAGAGAAAACTAGAAGTGTATTTCCTGGAAATAGGAACTTGTGCGGTTGTCAACGCAATAAGGCTCTAAACTGGAATGTTGTGTTTTTTACGAAAATTCGAGATAGACAGGTTTGGGAAAAAATAATTTGAGATAGGTTTGGAAAATACGTTAAATTTTATTGAAAATGTAGGGAAATTGAAAAATTCGACATAGAGAGGTTTTCTAGATAAGCAAGTTTCGAGATAGACAGGTTCGACTGTATGTAATTCTATTTAAGAAAACTACTTAAACATTTGGCCTCTTATAATTGAGTACTTCTCTTTTCCTATACTGAAAATTACGGGATTTTTACAAAGGGGACCGTTCAACACATTTCGGGCAGCTTAAAAAAGGTGGTTGAAGAAGCACAAGGTAATATGTCTAGTTAACTTTTTTAAATAGTATTGAATAAACATTTGTAAAAAATATGTATGAATAGATAAGTAAAGAAAGATTGTGAGACACTTATCTTCAGGCTGTGTATACACTTCTATACTTCAATTTGGATAAGAATTTAAAAAATAAAAATATCGTTTCTATTTCATATGCGTAGTTAATTTCTCTGAAATAAATCACAGGTCATTGAATGTAATAGATATTGCGAGCTCATTAATAAGCATATGCTCTTGCCATGGTAGAGTTAGTTCCGCCTTATTTGAAGTAGGAGCTTTTCTTTTTATCTACATATATAAGTGGTTAAATTAATTATAATTTAGATGGGTTCGTGAAGGGAATGAAGAGCATGAAGAGGGAGAGAAGAAGTTAAGAAAATAAACTTCAGATTTAATTAGGATTCGAATTTCATTTCCATCACTAGTGAGGTGGAAAAATAAAATATTAAATAACTCATTTTACGCAAGTGGTGGGATTTTTTTTTTCGAGTAGGTCAGTATTTATTATAACTCAATGGATTCAAATTCTTTTTTATTTATTTTTAATTCTTAATATAAATTCATTGGAAACTTGCAAGGTGCAGCATACCCTTGAGGGCCATGGTGGACCATCAGTATCGTAGATTTCCTTTCTTAGAAACTTCTCACACGTCACCCCTACACGTTGAAAAAGCAACGTATTTACTTTGATTCCTTTTCGCGAAATAGTATGCGCGGATTATTCGTGTATTGCCGAAAAACTTCCAATTGTTTTGTTTCAGACTGATGCGTGAGAAGTTCTTTAATCGGTTGACAAGTTTTTGCTCACGAAAAATCTGCTCATTCTCCATTGAGAAAAGTAATTATAGAATAAATTCGTTGCTTCTCCAATTCGTACAAATTGACCTGCGATACGAGAGCGGCCACGCTCGTGTATTCTCCAGTAAATCATTTTCTTTTTTCTAAATTTTCTTCCAAATTCTCTTAACTTTTTTATCTAACAATCGCGCCAATACTAGATGGCGCCACAATGACTCTTGCTTCCCCCAAAATTATCATCATCATCATCTATCCTTAATTACTCTACTTAAGTTTTTCTTTTCCTCTATTTTGTTAAACTTCCTACTTTTAATCTTAAAAATAATTTTTTTAATTATAAAATTAAATAAAAATTACAAAAAAATTATAAAACTTATAAAAATATTTAATGCTTTCATCTATCAGAAACATTTGTTTAGTTCTTAAATTACTAGTATAAATTACTAAAACTATACTAATCTTTCTCTTTTTTTCTTTCTTTTTACTTTCATTCAATTGTTTACTTAATTTCAGCTATTTAGGACCCCTCATTATTTTTACTTTAAGACTTTATTCAGTCAAATTATTTTCACCTATATTTCCATACTTCAACATGTACTTCATGTAGAGAATTCTCCTCTTCACCATTGGGGATTCGGCTAGGGCCCAGGTGTCCCAAACAAGCTACAATTCGAAAATTGACCTGCGAATAGGACATTTAGTAACCTAATACGTCGTTCTCACTTTTACTTCAATTTCGAAAAGCTACAGTAGCTCAGCTGGCAAAGGCAACGATCACTCGGGGGTTCGGGGCTGCAGTAGTTGTAACACCCTTGTAATTGTTAATGAAGATGTAAAATATGGTCATTGTCACAATGTCCTCCTAGTTTTCAAACGATATTTCTGGGGTGACATGCCTAACCTTGGTCTTTTGCTTGGTCCTTGCTTCTAAATTACGAGGACCTCCTTGAGCTATGACGTTCTTTCACCAAGGCGGTGCTCGTCAAACGAAAAGTGCACCTCTTCGATTTAATTTCAGTTTTCTCGCCAACGTTCTTCGCTCGTCGAAGTGGCATTGGCAACACACCACCACCACCAATTTTGGGAAAATATTTTGAGAAATCCACATATTTTAACACTAGTGTTTCGGTGATTTTCCGGACTAAGGAAAATCCGTACCATCAGCGAGTTTATATGTATTTGATTGCAGCCACTACTCTATTTTGGTGGACCTGCTTGAGCTAAGACGTTCTTTCACCAGAGCGGGGTTGTCAAACGAAAAGCGTATCCCTTTGCCTTAATTCGTGTGGCTTCTAGCCAACGCTCTTGGCTAGTCGAAGTGGCATTGGCAACACACCACCACCAATTTTGGGAAAATATTTTGAGAAATCAGCATATTTTAACACTACTGTTTCAGTGATTTTCCGGACTAAGGAAAATCCGTACCATCAGCGGGTTTACATGTATTCGATTACAGCCTCTACTCTATTTTGGTCTAGAGAGTTTCTACCCTGAATTCGTACATCAAAATCACGTTTGAAGCTGATAGACAGGAGAGTTTGATACTCTATTGCAAAAATGATCGAGTCTACTTTGTCGATTATCGTCAATCGAGATACTTTTGATACGACTTTCGATCAGTGTCCTTTTAGAAATCGACTTAACTCGACCGCGATAAAATAGCGCCGTACGTCTTTACATATTCACGTTAAATATAGCTTACCATAGATGATTCTCTTGTGATTGCTTCGCGGTGCTCTGGCGGCCGAAACAGGATCCTTATCAAATGTATTGATCCTGTTTATTGAATGTATTTAATAAATTACACCCTGGACCCTGCAAGGCGTGGCAACATAATTCATCTATACCTGACAACTTATGTTTAGTGTCTCATTACGATACCAGCCTCTTATTTTTTTTCCACTTTCGTCCGTTTGTTCAACTGCGAAACAGGTTCGATACATGGGTCTCCCAACATTTGCACTTTTCCAGTCTTCCGGGCGTCTTCGATGGTACACCCATCATACGAAAAGAAAAAACCGTTTGCTATTTTCTGTCCCATTGCGCAGTGGTGATTAATGGTTGGAGTCGGACAGTTCTTTTCAGCTTCCGTTTAGTTCACTCAGGAAGATATTTAATGGCATTTATTTATTGACAGTTTTTATGCCCCGTAATTATGTTCTGTATGTGGGAATATCGCACAGTTTTGGCAAGTATGTAATGGATGGAAGTTGTGTGGGAAAACGTGTAATTGAGCTGAAATTGTCTCCACACCGTCTTGTTCTGTCGGTGCTGTATTAATAATATTACTTATATGTAGAAAATGAATAAAATAAATCAAAGCTAGCAATAACATACAAGCGTAACATAGAATTACTTGTCAAATCAATATTCATCTCATCTCGGGAGATAATTTAACTTAGGGGTGGCCAACCTTTCAATCGAAACACAAGAATTAGCCATTATTATTACCAGACGAGCTACGTGAGTCGTATTTCATGCTCAACCATGCACAAGTTTAATAAAAAGAGAGGTGAGATAGTGAGATAGAGACGGAGAGATGAGAGAGGAGAGAGAGGTAAGAAAGATAGAGAAAGATATAGATAGACAGATATAGATAGTTATATATATATATATATATATATATATATATATATATATATATATAGATATATAATTTCTCACAGATGAAGTTTCGGATTTTATCTGTTCTTGACTTTGGATATATTCTTACACACTTTAACCCTTAATTTGACAAGATGTTTTTTCAAATATTTTTTAATATGTGTTATTTTTCCATGTCTGTATAGACATTAGGATCTCTGTAAAATCCCTCAGGATCTCCTTAATAGAACTATATTTTAAAGTGTTTGTTAGATATTTAAGCCGTATAGAAGTTTTCATAAACCCGCCAGGTTTTATTTATTTGATTGTTCGTTGTAGCGTACTTAGCCAAATTAAGGGTTAAACACTATTTTTTATCATTACATATATATAACCAGCATAACGTTGGGTTTGTAATAAATATTAATTCATCTTCCAGACTTTTAATGCAATATTTATGCTCCGATATGTATGATCACAGAGGAAGACGCTTTTCTGATCCGCCTGGACATAGCCCTCTGGATCAGGATTAATGTTCAAAAATATGAAAGATATCAAGCATGCACGCACGAAATGGAATAAAAAAAAACAGTATAATGATTAAAGTTAAGGTTATAAGGTTTATGAACTTACTACATTAAAATGTTTAGAGCAAATAATGGATTGTATTTATGACCTTCACGAAATCGGTCAAGAGGATTATGTGAGTCTAGCCTGTCAATCCTGAGTTTCTATCAGTAGTCATGAATAGCAGCGAGCGTGAAAATAAGTAAATAGGAAAAGGTATAGCTAATAGGTTGTACCTTCGTGCAGAGATTTCTAATAGTAATCAGAAGAATGACAACGAGCGGAAAAATAAACAGCTAAAAAATGAAAGGTTTGGTTTGGATCACTAAGGTCTACTGTTTTGCTACACAAGGACTAAAAAAGATGAAAGGCATAGATAGTAGGGTGTATATATAATCTCATAGGATCCCACAGGAAGAATTGACAACTCATCTCCCTGGGCCAAGTCCTCTAGTTCAGATATTCCTGGTAATGTTGCATACAAAAACTAATCATATTGAGTTGACATGACATGAGAGGTGTATATATGAGTTTCTTGTGGTTTGCATATCAACCAGAATACATGCAAAAAATTCTGGTGATTAACACATTCACCAACAACTATTTTGTGTTTCTAACACTAAGTATCAGAAATATGGCCTGTAAATTTATGTAGATATTTAAATAATGTTATACAGATCTAATTTTATATCGCTTTTACATTTCTTTTTGCCAATTGGCAACAGTGAGTAGAATGGAAATGAGATGTGTATATAATAATCCAGATACCGTTTTGTCTGTGCTGTGTAATGTAATCGTCTAGGGAAGCAAATAAATGGGTTTTTTGTTGATTCGCGTTTTATCTTTGAGTTTTGTCCTCTACTCTTAGTTGACGATGCATAATATCGGGTAGATAGTATGGTCTCATTTGCATATCTAAGATCCAGGTTTGGTTTGGAGTGCTACGGTCTACTTTTTGCAACACGAGGGCTAATGAGACCGGGACCTACAGCTTAAAGCCGATTCCGAATGACTATGAACATCCATGCCACAGTGGGATTCGAACGCACGAACTCCGGTACCGAAGGCCAGCGCCCTAACCAATCGGCCATAATTCGGCTATCTAAGCTCCAGAGAAGAGAAAATAATGAAACTCTGAAGCTGGTTGTTGCAAACTTGTATCGTTGAGGCAAGTAAAAATAATTTAACCCCTTAACGTGCACTCTAGAGTTAACTGGAGCGGGCTAAACTGTGCAAACTCGAGATAATTTGAGCGGCATTGTACTTTATGTTGCTATAATTTTTAACACTCAAATGCAAAATAACATGAAAATAACAATGAAAAAAATTGAAAATAACAATGTGAAAGCAGAAAATAAATAAATAAACAATCGTTTTATTCATATTTATCATTTACTTGAAAAATATCAATAAAACGATTGATAAACGATAAAATTTTATAAATACTAGTATTGTTATTTATGTTTTAAAAGTACAAATAAGTATTTTTTTTATCATGTTTATTCTGAAATGGGAATTCGAAAAGAAAGATAAAAAAAAGTCGATGTGCTTGTAATATTACAATATTTGACTATTTTCTGCAGTGTTATAAAAATCCAAAATTGCAATGAAAATTTTGATTATTTTTGTATTTTTGTGATTTTCTTGGAAAGACAACGTTCTAAATTGTTGTTTTTACATTTAAAAAATTGATTTTTTTTGGCCGGCATTTAATAAAAAAAAATGTGCATTAAGGGGTTAATGGAAACTACTGCAGATATGAAAGCCCTATGAAATATCAAAATGTAACCTTAAAAAAAAAAAACTATAACGGAATTCTGCAAATTATATTTATCTCTCCTTTTTCTATTTTCGTATTATGACATATGACATATGACAATGTTGCCGCTTTCAGAAACAAATCACAGGACATGAATTCACGTTAGCATGAACCAGTGAAAGAATTTGAAATGACGGGAATACACGCTACCGGTTCTGAATGTAATTATTATAGACGTCTATAAAAATTATTCTTTTTTTAAATACAGTTTCACTTTTCATTGCAATTTCCAGTTCGTCAACTTCTTTTGACTAAAACGCACTCGCACCCTTTGAGCAAATTTCTCTCCAATGTGTTTTTGCACAAATATGTCACAGTAAAGGATGTCCGGGAAGTAATTCCTCATCTTTAGTTAATTTTAGAATTCCGCGTGAAAGGAAATCACTCTTAAATAGAAAAGAAACTTTTTGTGGCAATATTGCTACTTGATTTGCCATCATTAATGTGCGTTATATTTAGCCTTATGCGATGCGATCCGTTCCTCGAATATCTTGCATTGGAAATTTCTTAATCAAAATTAACAAATATGTGTATTTGTGAATATATAAAAGTGAATGTATATGTTGTATATGCTCTCTATTCGAATTAACATGTTTTGTTGTGTAGTCACCAGGTGGTTCTTTAATGCCATTAAAAAGCACTGCAGATATTAAAACCATGCATGTTCCTTGAAGGTATGGTATAATTGTAGCTTTTTTTTTAATTTCGAGTATATAATATTATCGGGGGATGGGTGTTCACAGCCATGTTAACAAATTAATAGTGTTCCAAATTGTAAGCAAACCTTACGAAATTGCACAGTTAATTTTTATTAAACCTCTTCATAGTTTTAGTTTATGTTAAGTACAACTGTAACAAATAAGTCTAGACTGTGACGTAGATTACAATACCCTCTATAGGGTATACCAAGAAAGAACGAATTCGAGGCTTGCTGTCGACCGGAATGGTCGCATACTGTTGAATTCCCGTCCCATTATCTTTTTATTTCTGTTTTGTATGTAAATGTTGAAGTTTCGTGCAAGTAATTTTTTGTTAAATTAACCCTGTCATCTTTATCACACAACTTAATTTAGTCAATGGCGTTAACTCCGATTAAGGTCACTTGTTGAGATTTCTGATAAAACCACGCTTTAGTAAATATAATAGATATTAAAACACTGTTTTTCATTGTATGGTTTTACCGTATTTATGCTGTTTTAACTGATTGATAAGCTTAGTCTAAGACAGATAATCTCAGATTACGAACCGCATGAGGTCCATTTCATAAATGTTTACGGTTCTTCTGACATACTTCTAGGCATCGTATCCATCACAATTAATACATATAAATTGTTTTCTGATATCTCCTTTTTGTAGTATTAATGACAATTTGGCTCTTCCCTTTTTAAAGTCTGGTCACCCCTGTCTAAAATATAGAAATTTGTAGCTACCTGCCGACTTGCTATTGGCCATGACTGATACTACTAGCATATACTCTCAGCAAAATTCTACTCGAGTTCTTTATACCAACTATGTAACTTTAATGTAGAAATTGATGTCACCTGTTTGAGTAGCTGGACTAGAGCATCCATAAGGCTTGACACAAGATCCTTTTTCTTTTTAATTATATGATCACTTGTACTTATTTTTAACATTCATCTTTTACAGAGTATGGACCATTATTATGGAAGCAACATATAGATAAGTCAACTGAATGACCTATGCATATAGCATAATTTCCCAAGTCTTACGCGACATTTGAACATCGTCCAGCATGATAGGCTGTAATCTCTGAAAAAACCAGGGGGTTGATACAAGATCATTGATTAATAGACTTAATCCTGTTTATTCAACAGCTGTCTTTTAATCTGTTTTTGAAAATTAAAAAAATTTAAGATAATACCTTATTTCATGATTTTAAAAATATCAGTAATTTTATCTTAAATTATCTTTTAATGAAAATATTTCTTGTTTAATACTTTTATATCCCTGGGGAATTATTCATTTTACGCATGTTTCAAAATGAGAAACCACTGAGGTGAAGACACAGAAACAGTTCCTGAATTCTTCTGAAAACCGTTGCTTCCTTCTTGTTGGTGCACGATAGGCTAGACTCAGAACTTTCTCAATGATTTTTCATGGTCACTTTTTCAAAGGTTTAAAAATGACTCTTCCCCCGTGCCGTGCGTGACTGCCGGCATTTAGAGTACACCTTCGCGGGCAAGGTACTTCCAAGTCCCTGGTGGAACATTGACACTGTCCCCTCAGGAGTCAAAGGAATTCACTAGAACCTGTTCCTTGCTTTCTGATGAATAAAAGCGAAGCTGAACGGTAATTACACTATGCACGATTTGTTATGATAGATGTCTCTTTCGAGAGACCTTTACATCCCTTAATGGTCTGTTAAAGGGTGCCGAATCACTTCTCTTCTCCGGCCGAAAGGGTTGAGTGGTCGCCAGTGATGTTTGTCTCTTTCCCTTTTTCCTGCTTTCTTTAAAATATCAGCTGTTTCGTTCATGAATGGCATAATATGCTTGTATTTTGTTTAAGTTAAAATGAATTGTCATGGTTACTGCAGAGTGGTTATTATTTATTGCACGACACAATTGTGTTTTAAAATGTTGATTCGACTACTAATAATGCGTCATTATAGGGCCGAATGCTCAAAGCACAAGATCCAGACCCGAATTTTGTGGGTTCGATGCTAGCCATGGCGGTTGTTCCAAAGTGTGGATTTTTAATTTTAAAATGTTATTTATTGTTGCCTTATGTTCTCGAACATTCTAGATCTTTCTTTATTATGTAAATTAGTTATTTCTCGAATATTCTGTTCGGGTATAAAAGCCGATACCCACTAGTTGTAGGCAACTTCTCGATCTTGTAAAGTTGCGAGTTGCTACTCTGCTTCAATAAATTCGTCTGTTAACCCTCTAAGCGATTCGCACGTACAATTCCGCCGTTTGTCACGTACAATTTTCGACCTCCAAAAACGTTCCGAAAATGGATGTATTGTACATTTCTGCCAGTGCTTTCCCCCATGGAGTTTTGAGGTAGGAGGGTCAGGTCTATTGTTTAAGAACTGCACCCCTCTTTGACTGACATTTATTGAGGGATGCACTCCTACTCCCTGAGACACAAAGACGCTGATAGCTTCTCATGGCTTTGTCAATCTCTATTTCGAAGTATTTCGTTTGCGGTAATACATGTATCTCTAATTGCACCACTTAAATATCTTGGATAACTTTCGTAAAAGAATATAAATAAGTAAAGGGACAGTAACGAGGATGGGTTTCCCGTATTCCAATCTAGTTGACAAATGGTGATGTAAAAAATCATAGAACACTTTGGTCAATGACACAATAAAACTTTCGCGTATTTTTGAAGACCTTTTTTCCTCGGTGTGTTTCACTCGGAGGGTTAATCTAAACGGTGTGTTCATTCGAATCTTTTTGACAATAGTATATACCAGGGGTGGCCAAGCTCCTTGATAGTCCGAACCTTTTTCTAAACTTCGAAATTTTTCGCGAGCCGCAATTAAATACGTATTTTAAATATTAAATTTTTTTTCAGAAATTATATTTATTGAATGGCATTCGAAAGTTCTTCGTTCTTTAATTTTTCAAAGAAATTTTTGAATTGCCGAGGATTTTTTGCATTGGTGCGAATGTAATTTACAATGTGTTGCACTACTTTCATAACATCAGGGTATTTTAAATATTTTGTAACGAGATGTGCTCGGTGAATTATGCAGTGAATCGGTATGAACTGTGGAATTTGAGAATCATCTCTTAAAAACCGAATAAGACAGATTTTTTTTTTACCCAGTATTGCCGAATCTCCATCAGTTGTAATAATTTTTTTAAATCTTAAGAACCCAAAAATGAAAAAGGAACTCAGGTACATTTATCGAGAGACAACAAATAATCCTTCAAAGAGCTGCATGTGGCTCGCGATCCGCAGGTTGGCCACCCCTGGTATAATACTTATGGCATGTAATCAGTATGGATATAATGAACTTTAAAAATGAATTTTAAATTGCAGACGGTTTCGTAACCGTTTGGAATCGACTTTAGGTCCAGGCAGTAGGTCCCGGTTTCATTAGCCCTCGTGTTGCAAAAAAGTAGACTGTAACGCTTTAAACAACCAAACCTGGGGGTAGAGGAGCGAACGCAAAAATTCTAATCTAAACCTCTCAAAAGGCCCATTGCTACCGACAGAAGTTAAAGCTGACAATTTCAGTAAAAAGCTTCTGCATTTTTAAATTAATTTTTATCTTTCTGATTTTTTTTTTTTTTTTTTTTTTTTTTTTTTTTTGTTCCTCTTCAAGATCGTTTTATTTTTGCGTACACCCTAACGGCTTCATATGTCTACCCGGTTGCGAACTGTTGCTTTTAAAGCTATCTAAAGAAGCACCAACTTTACATCAATCTCTCTAACTCATCAAGTACCTGTTAAAAGACAGAACTTACATCTGGAAAACGAAACCAAAACCTTCGAACCAACAACATTATCAAAATAGTCCTCGACTTTCTGCAAAATCGTATTTAATATCTCCCCCTCCCCCTTCCCCCTTGTTTATTTCGTTCTTTCACGTTCCATCGCGGGTTTAAGGTCAAACGGCACCCTACCTCTCTTCATGCTTGATTTGCATTGAAATACTGTAATAGCTTTCTCACGTTGTGCTCTTTGCGGTATGTTTTATTCATGCCGCGGCGAAGGTTGTTTGTTGCCAGTCTTCGCTTTTTATATTTGTGCAGTCATTCTCGCCCGCAGTCTCCATTGAAGAAGCTTCAAACATCATCCCTTTTTATTTTATTTCGGAATCCAATTCTCCTCCCACTTCAATTCGCACTTGACTGAAAGAAAAAAGAATATGATTATGGTATTCGTTATATATTTTATTTATAAACCTGTACTGGGATTGCATTCATTATGTTAAAACAAAATCTCTGCTGAATATTTTTGATTTAGTGCGTCAAATATCCGAGCCGATTGAGACCGAAGCTGGTTTGGTTAACTAAAAATCTAGATATAATGCAGTTTTAAAAATCGGCTATTATAATGTTTTTTACGAAACTTCCTTTCACACTTTTTTCAGACTAACAACTGCCAGTTTTAGCATTGCACATTTTTTAAGTTAATTTTTTAACACGTTGACGGACACTTGCGTCTATAGCCGTCAAAGCGCAAAATGTTGCCAGTGGACAGAAAATTAGCATTTAATCTAGCGTTAGTTTTAAGAGATGGGTAAAAAGAATTTAAGTCGGAGAACAACACCCCTTTATCTGGCATTTTATGGCTGGGAAATTAGGTATTGAAAAATAAAAATTTGGATGAATATTTTAGTAGTAATAATTTTGATATATGTATTACACACCAACACACACACACACATACACACACTTGTGTGTGTGTGTCTATATATATATATATATATATGTGTGTGTATATATTTATATGTGTGTGTATATATATGTGTATATGTATATGTGTGTATATATATATGCATATGTGTATATATATATATATGTGTGTATATATATATATGTGTGTGTGTGTGTATATGTATATATATATATGTGTGTGTGTATA
>CM063500.1:58645075-58657575 GCA_032207245.1 Pardosa pseudoannulata
CTGATTATAAAATTAACATGTTCATCGCGTGGGACGAGATATCTCATCTTCGTCTTCCAAGATTATTCGCTGTGCACTAGCGACAAGATAACTCGTCCTGTGCACCAAATATTTTTATTGCAGAGTGCCTGATTTATAAACTCTTCAGATCATTCCAATACATATTTTATGTTTTCACAAAATTTTTACGAGATGGGGCTTATCCCCTATATAATAAAAGCTAAACGTTGTCGACCGTTGTTCGTATAGCATTTATGTACTGGTTGCCGTTTACGCCATCTAGTAATTAAATCTAGCATTTAAAAATTAAAATAAAGCTTTGAGATCTATTACGAATACTCGACGCTGGTCTCTCAATATCAACCGGAGATCATCGCGTGGAAGCGACGCTGGACTGGTAAGAGTGAAATCGCTGCTTCGCGTATACAAGACGTTGGTCGCGAAGGGGTTAAATACACGGCTTTTCCAAAATATGTTTTTGAATCCACCCCTATCAATCTAGATGAATAGGATTGTTCCTAATGATGCTATTTTTGTTCCTAATCCATTCCTCATATGTGAAAGAAATCAGACTTACAGGTGGATTGTCCTTTATGTAGCCCATACAAAACTAAAAGGGTTTCACAATTCTGACTCTTCCCGTTGTGGAGGCTTGATAAATCCCAACCTCGTTCTGTTAGTTGAAAAGAAAATACGTTTTTGGAAGAACTATCACTGCAAAAGCAACTTTTCTTTAAATTTTCCACCAAATGAAAAATTTCCCCATACTCTTGTAGTATGGTACTGAGTTAAAAATTCTCCTTATTAAATTTAATTCATTATATTTTAGTTAAGTTTTACAGAGTATGAAAAGTTCATGCATATATCAAAATTATTTAACTTTAATATTTTCTTAAAAACCTCCTCTCTCTCATTCTAATTCCTTAAAATATTTTTCCCAGCCTCTAAATGTCTTAATCAAAGGAATGTCCTCGAACTAAAATTCTTTTGATACATTTTCCAAAGCTTTCTGTTTTACAGATGTAAATTTTCTGTCTATTCAACACGTTTTCCAGCTGTAGCCGGTAAATGGCTCCGCGTTTTTCCTGATCTTAACAGCTTAATTCGCTGACTAGGTTTCTTGTCCCTTGGGAAAATTCTTTCTGTCTTCGCTCTTGGGTGCACCTCTGTTCGAGCAGAGTGATTTTTGTATCTTTCTCTTGTATGTCGTTGACTAGTAAAGATGTCCGTTTTTAACAGCTCTAAAATAAAGTTTTAATTAGACTTGTGCCGTTCTCTTCAATGTAGCCAGACTGCATTTTTATTACTGCTAAGCTGATTAGGCTTCACCTTGTCCAGCAGTTGTATAATTCCTGGATTACACACACACACACACACATATATATATATATATATATATATATATATATATATATATATATATATATTGTGTGTGTAATGTAAAAATTTAATACTTTACTCTTAAACTAAAATTACTAATTCGTCTATTGAAAAATCACCAAATCCGTGATTTCGTCATCTTCTTAGTAGCCTCTTGGCGTTAAACTCTTTTGTCTCCTCCTGTTGGCAAAATTAACTCGCCAATCTACTTACTGATTAAGCACATTTCTACTTTACTGATTAAGCCCATTTCTACTTTACTGATTAAGCCCATTTCTACTTTACTGATTAAGCCCATTTCTACTTTACTGATTAAGCCCGTTCCTTTCTCACACCGGTGGCGTCCCCAAGCTTATAAAAGGTCGCGCGACCATTCTTTGTTGGATTTTGCTGTTGGACGTCGCTAAATAAAGATAAAGTTTTCCTGATAAATCGTATTCTTTTCGCCGACGACTACACCCCTTCGACCACGTTACAATCCTGAAGCCTGGCTTGCTACGCTATGTTTCATGTATATACATACATATATATGTATATAAAGTGTAGATGTTTGTACGTACATATTTGTTTATATACATGCATAAATAAATAAGAACTGTAGGAAGAACCACAATAATTTTTGTCAAGGAGTAAAAAGATTTCTAGTTTGAATGAATTATATTACAAACTAATAAGCTTCTTGAAATGCCTTAAATATATTTGATTCGTTTAATGCTTGAAATGATTAATTTTTTCAAAATTCTGTAATGAGCTTTGGAAAATAACAAAAATCCGACCACCTGCATGCTTAATTGACCAAATTCCAAAGACGTCACATGACGGAAGCAACTGCCAGTGAAGTTGTTGAATCAGCGAATACAGCTGTAATAATTGTCGTAAAGGCTTTTGTTTTGTGTGTGTGTGTATGTACTTCAAAATTGTAATAAAAGTATGAGAGTGTTCAGTGTCATAATGTATAAATCGATATTATTACGCGTGAGCTGTGTTAAAAAACAAGTAGTTGTTCTATATTTTATTTCATTCTCCATCTCTTCGTTTCTACTGTGAGGATTTATTTTGACTGTTGAAGATCAAATCCTGACCAAACTTCCTGTAAGTAAAACTCGACCTCGACCTTTACCTCTCCGTAAATAAGCGTCCACCAAGGCCGGCGATGTCAACGTGTTAAGAGGAAAATATGCAAAGTAGCAAGGCTGAATTAAAGAGTAAAGGCTCTCTTCTTTTCTCTTTACATGTCGAAAATTCTAGCTGTTTAACTGCAAAACTGGTTGGAAGTATTAATTCGTAGACATTCCTTTATTTTTATTCAGTAAAGTAAATGTAGTTTCTGTGCATGGCAAGGCTATTCTTGTGATAGCTTGAACTAGAGACTATAATCATAAAATATATATATATATATATATATATATATATATATATATATATATATATATATATATAAATAAATCAATTTATGTCTGTCTGTACTTGATAGACTCAAAAATCATATATTCAATCACCGTGAAAATTTGGGAAATCATTAGGTATATCCCTAGAAAGGTTTTTGTAAATTTTTAACGTTTGAAATCCATTCCTTCCCCTTTTTTCGAGGTTTTCATATCATTATTCCAAGCATTATTTTCCCCGGTTAAACGCAAACGATTAACTTTTTAATTTATCTCATCATAAAGAAGCAATATTTCTAGCAATGTGACGTCAGTCCGTTAATCCCATGTAATTGTTTTAAGCGCAGTTTTCCTCGGTTAAAAGCAGGAGATTGAAATTTTCAATTTATCACATAATAAATAGGTGAAAATGATATTTTTCTTTTATCATTATGACGTCATTCCTTTAAATATCTCATTTATTCATTTCTTTTTTTATATTTAAACATCGTTTGCTTACTATCAATTCGATTTGACCTGGAAATTTAGATATAAATATATAACTTTCATCTCTATGTGACGCAAATTATAGCATTTTTGTATAAGAACTAATTTTAAATTTAATTCTTGGTTAATTTTTACGTTACAATGAAATATTTATCAACAATATTCTAACAACAAAAAGTACACTTTTCAGTGACTCTCATAGGTAAATAAAAACCTAACATTTTATATAGTTATCTTTATATTCATATATGGTTGTTAATATAAATGTGTGTTTCTATTTCATACAACACCATGTGGTTTGTCATAAATTTCGTTAATTTTGGACAACGTTTATTAATACCACCAAAATTAGCACCGTTGTTGTCAAAACTTTTGCTTCCTATTCTACCACTTAATATGTTAAGATCTATTAATGTTGCTAATCAACGTGCAGTAGTAATATAGTAGTATAAAAACTGAATATTGTTATAATACGCTTATAATAGAAATATATAAATATGCCAATGACTCGAACTGTACTGTGACGAATTTACAGAGTTATGCATGAAAAAAAATCTTTGTTTAAAAGTAATACATTAAGTTTACCGTAGTAAAGCACGGGCACACTTGCAAGTTAATAATAAAATTGTTAATTTACTTAACATTAAATTATTATTTTCAGCAAATTAAATAAAGTAGAATGTACTTCAATTGGTTTGTTTTGGAGTGCTACGGTTTACTTTTTTGCAACACGAGGGCTAAGTACTTCTATTGAAATGAAGTCATAAATTGATAATTTACCGTATTTACGCGAATCGAATTCGCATCGTTTTTGGCCAAGTGTAGTATTCAAAATTGGGGTGCGCATTAGATTCGATAGTTAATTCTATGTTCTGCTACCTTATGCATAAATCCATTGTATAAAATATGGTATCTAAATTTAAATAAAATTATCACACCATTGATTGATAGTTTATATACAAATCCATTGTTGTATAAAATAAGATTGAATAAATTCCTCATGCCATTGATGCGCATTACATTCGCCGACAATTTTTTTATTATTTAAAGTGTTAAAATGGGAATGCGCATTATATTCGCATAAATACAGTATATCACAATAAGATTCACCTTTACTGTATTGCTGCTGGCTTTATTTTTAGAACGTATTCGAGCGAGTATGTAGCGGACCTGCTAACTGCTACGAAAAAATCGTAGTTTCTACAAATTTAGCAAATAATTACGATCCTACGAAAATCGGTCAAAAAATACTATTTTTCGCCCAAAAAAATATACATGAATGAAAAATTAAATCGTATCCAGGAATTCAAAATAAATGAATATATATTAAATAAATGAATATATATATATATGCTAATAATATTTTACATTATTTTTTAGTACTGCATTACAGTTTAGACTATAGAAAGTATTATAATTCTGTTACATTACAATAGCAACAAGTGTTAACACTATTACGATGAGTCGCTTGCAAAAAAGTCAGTCTTTAAGCTTTATCACATGTTAATCTTTGTATGTTGAAAAATCAACGATGTTAGTTGACGATTCCTCTCGTGTTTTAGAAAAATGTTTCCAGCCGATTAATGGCCTTATCACACAAATCGGTCGAAATTTTTTTTTCGCTATCACAAAAGAAATCCATGCATTCGGAATCCATGTGTAAACTGACTTCGTTATTTTCAACAAGCACGTGTTGACGTGTGTTGAGGTATTTACTACATTGATTCCTAATATAATAAAGGCTTCTACTCAAGGTGATCATCTACACCACTAGATTATCTAATGACGTCACTATAGGTGCATTTCGGCACGTTGGTTTATGTCGAAGATTTTCGTCGTTATGACGTAGCCAGTTAAAAAATCGACTGTTCCGATCGTTTATAATCCCTAGTAGCAGCCAAAATCATAGGGAACTTTCTGGGTTTAGTATCAGAGAATTTCAAGATTGCTGTTTCTTCCATGTTAACACTTTACCGACTGGTAGCGGTTCGAACATACTATGCCCTTTCACCTCCCGCTCAGCCGCAAATCATCCGAAACACCGGCTCGGTTTCGATAATTTTTGCCGGATTATATGTTTTGATTGACAGTCTACCTCTCCACGGAATTAAACATTCATCTAGAGACAATTGTTGATCTGGTTTATATACGTTGTTAAATTTTTCCTTGAAATAATCAATGACAGGCTGGACCTTCACCAGCCTATACAAATTGGGAGAAATATCGTTATTACAAAAATGCCAGCTTTGCATTATTTGTAAAAATCTGTTCCTGCTACTTCGAGAAAAACGGCGTTTCTATAGATGGGTCTGTAGACCAATAATCGTAGAGAACGTTCTTTTTTACTTGTCCCATGAGAATGACCAGGCCCAAAAATTTCTTTATTTCAGTCACCGTGACGTCTTTCCATTTTTTCGTTTTTGATGTAATTCTATATTTTTTCACAATTTGATAATGATATCTATTAGACTCCCTCACGAGGTGCTCAATCAGGTCACTTCCAATGAATAAATTCACAATATCCGTTACGCTTTCGGAGGAACTTGGCATGATTTTTACGCCAGAGCTGCCTTCGAAAGGTTCCAAAATTATACTCTTGTCGTTCGTTTACCATATATCATTGTTGTCTTCAACATTATTATTCATGTCCTCGTCTTCTGAATCACTGTATATTAGCGGTACAGGACGTCGCTTTCGAATGGCTATACTACTGCTATCACTTTCGTCATCAGTACTACTTGCTGAACGGTAGTCAAGACAATCTGACAGATCGTCGAGATAAAACTCGCCGAGACTATCCTTTCCATTCATTTCTAAGGGCTAAAGCTTAGAAAAAAGCACCGATTATCTGAATAAAGAATGCGAAATACTTGCTGCTTGCTACTAGTCAATCTAAACAAACCAAATCTAACAGAAAGATCAGAAGTCTATTAATCGACAACCGGTCGGTAAGCGCTAGGGATCAAAAATCGATTAATCGACGGCCGGTCGGTATTCGCTGAGAACAAAACGTTGATTAATCGACGACCGGTCCGTAAAGTAAAGATTTAAATGTAGTAACCGTTGCTTGCTGCAGAATTTTTTATTTGCAAAGAATTTTAAACTGCATTTCAGCAATTTAAAAGTCGGCATCGCATTTTAGTGTAAGGTTTTTTGAATATAGCTTTGAATAAAAGACCTTTTATTCCGAATACCCTATTAAATGAAATGCAAGATTTTAAAATATGTAATTTTCTATCGAAATATATTATTTTTTCCACGTTGGGAAACAATAGCAGACGTACCATTAAAATGTACCACGTTCTTTTTAAATCTTTCTGACTCGCCGAAAGGGGCAAAATACATACATATCATAGCATTTTGTACTTTCTTTATGGGGAAAATATCCATCTTTTGTGGAGAAGCTTAGACAAATCTATTCATTCCATCATAAAAGAAATGCAAGTAAAAGAATGAAAATAACGGGTTTACTATAAAATATTAAACTTCGGTTGGATTTTATATGAATGCGTGTCGTAAATACGGATTTGTAAATTATAATTTAGAGAATGATTCTCTTTTTTGTCTATTATTTTTCTTCTAAACGAAACCGTGGACGCATTGAGAAAGATTACCAACTATTTTAAGTTATATGAGAGTGCCATAATTTCTTTGTGTGTGTGTAATATACTGTAAATTACCTGTTTCTTTGAAAACTTTTTATTTCTTCGTGCAAAGCGTTTTCGCCTTTATCTTTCACAATAATTTCAAAGTCGTATTACATGAACCTTCCTCCGGTGTGTAATTTCTCACATTTTTCCAGTGTTTAAAGTCATGTTAAAAAAGCCTTTTTTCGACGAGAGGTCCCAACATCTTGGCTGTGTATAGGCTTTCTTTCTGATTCTTTCAATTGCCACATTTCATTTGGTATTTGTTCTTTTTAAGAAAATTATTTCAGAGTTCGTACTTTAAGGTATCCGTCTACGTTCAAAACGTCATTTTTTGCCCCAAATCATAATTTTTTTTTTTTATTCCTCTATAGTAAAATTTCAACTTTTAGGCTTCTAAATCTGTTTTTGTTTAGTCTCTACGGCATTTTAAAGAAAAGTTAAAGCTGTGACAGCTGTCAAAACAATACGGAAGTTGCGACTTCGAAATCGGAAGTTGTGAATTTAAAGCCTTTTAAAGAGCATTTTTTGGACAAAACTTTTTTAAATTTTCATGAAGATTAGTTTAAACACTTTTCTAGTATTTTTAATAATTAGCAACTTGGCAATTAGAAAGTTTTGGAGCGAGAAAGTGTGGGGAATTTTAAACATGTATTTTAGTTTTTTTAATAGTTAAAAGTTGCTTTCATAAACTTCAAATGCGTTTATCTGAGAACAATATTTTTAATAAAATGTTGAAACTTGAAATGTGATTTCTGAAAAAGTTCTTAAAATATTTTGTTGAAAATTATTATGAATGCTTTTGATAGTATTTACTAGTAAATGATCTATAAGCTTTAAATTTGGATAATTTTTAATGATGTTACACTCATAGTTAGATATAAAGGTAATGAAAATTCGTTAAAAATTCAATGTGTATGATTTTGAAGGGCGAACATTATTTACCAAAATAGTTACGAAATAGTTAAGCAGAGATTTTAGGTGATTCACTAGTCCAGTGTATAAGAAATGTATTGCATCAAAATATGTTGAAATAATTTAATTTATTAAAAAATTAGACCTTTGGAAAAAACCCGATTTTTTTACTAAATTTTCTTCATTTATCAGAAATTTTATAAAAACTCCTCCAGGAATAAATTTAAGTGCAATTAACTATGATAATATAATAAATAAATCTAAAAATGTAAAAATATGAACTATTTTCAACGTTTAAAGAAAAAAGTTCTTCTAACGTAGACGGACACCTTAAGATCATAACTTTATGTTTTTAAATTATAACAGGTCCGAATTTCAGATTTGTTTTTCTTTGTACGTTGGTTTTTTTTTCTCGTCACGTAAGATTCCTTTAACCTCATTCATATTTAATTATTTGATTTTGCCTTTTATCGCCGCTTTTAAGTTTCTGCGCACGTTGTTTGCTTTTTGTCTGGAGTCCGAGCAAAACAAACTTTCCCGCTTCGTAGATTTAATGAAGTGTAAGAAGGTGAATTTTGAAAGGTATAGTATAAAATTACGCCTTGACCTTGCACGGTGTCAATGGGAGCGAAAGAATTCGTCTGCCAAACATCGGTTACTCCTGATAAAGAGAGAGGAAGAAAAAAAAATTTTTTTTCTACTTTCTTAATAAATAATAATTAGAAAAAAAACTAGTGCAGCATTATGCTCTTAGGTTGGAACTTAGGCGTGGGTAGTATTCTATGGCTACAAACGAAATGAGCGGTTTTTCTTTTTTTCAGCTCTGTTTGCTTCAGTTATATTTTATTTTTTACTTCGTTTGTACCTAACCCACGTGTCGGTATAAACGAGTTTCTACACAAAGCATTCTTTGTTTCGAATTCCATCTGCTCCTCGAAGTCAATGGAATTGCGAAACAGTTTTGCTGTGCGAAAATGTCTTATGACGAAAAGAAATATTGAAATGGTGGTCCTTGCAGCATGTTAAAAAGTTAATTTGCTCTGTAAAATTGTATGAACTGAGTTGTTTCCTAACTTAACAGTTCGAAATTAAATGCTCAATTATTTAATCCTGATTAACCCGTGATTATATCTTAAATTAAAAAAACTTTTATCGCGTTTTTTTTCTTTTTTAGAGATCGTTTTACCATATTTTGAAGCAACGTGGTCTAATCTGCGCTTTTAACACATTGTATGCGAGACACGTACTAGTACGTTTTCTGACGATTGATACTTGGGCGCAGATCACGTACTAGAACGGGTTAGTGTAACAACATGGTTTGCTTGTGGGTACAAAAATAACGGTATATACAGGAAAAGGAAGGCGAATGTTCTTGTCTACTACATAGATTCTGCAAAACTTAGACAAATAAAAATTAGTTTTTACATTATTAGTTTTATGATTGTTCTTTTCATTTTTTATAATGTAAAAATGTTTATATATAACATAATTCGAAAAAAATAAAACTAGATACTACTATTTCTATTTGATTATTCATACTGACGATACTATTATAAATTTATCCACTAAAAAAAATTTTTTTTGTTTACAAAAATCTTATGATTGCTGTTTATATATTTCAATATAAAATACGAAAAGATAGTCAAAATATTAAATAATTTTCGATCTATTGAGATTTAACTGAAAAACTCAATTTACGCGCGAAACGCCCGCACCCGGTACAATTCCGCTGCGAAATGTACCTGCACACAATGTGTTAACACGTGGTTAGCATTTGCAGATTCATCTGTTGTATATTTCTCAAAAAAAAAAAAAAAAAAAAAAAAAAAAAAAAAAAAAAAAAAAGATAATTGCTAATGACGTTGAACTTTAGTTCGTCCAAAAAACCGAGTCTATATTATTCTTTAGAGCAGATGTGATTTATAGTTACCATGCTGTGTTGTCACTTCGACGAGACATAGGCAATATCTATTAAAAAAAATAGTAGCAGGTGTTGTTAACCGTACAGCCGCTGACTTGTGTAAAAAAAAAATTCCATATTGAACAGCGCGAGATCATACCTTTGATTGCGTTTTCTCCAGTTTGGTTTCTGTCGGAAAGATTTCTTGCTCTTACAAGAGTTGATGGAACTGCAAAGCATTGTGTTGGTCATATATAACCAATCGAGACCATATGAGAATGTAAGGGCTTTCTGATGTGTCTATGGAATATTTTAATCTGCTCTACATTAGAAGAAATTCTTAAAATTTCAGATAATTTCGCAGCAGGGCTTACGTTGCAAGAATCCCATTATAGTTGTCAGATTTCTGGTTTCCTAAACATGACTTCACAAGTGGAAACAAACTTCGTGAACATACTTCAGTGAGATCTTTAATCATCTAAAAGATAGGAACATAAAATATCTCGAAACTTATGACTTCCGAACTATCTTTATATTTAAAAAAAAAAAAAAAAAAAAAAAAAAGGAATAATGACTGTAATAAATAATGGTCAATCAAAAGAATAATGGTCACAAAAATCATTTTTGGTGTTCTTATCGAAAAAGAAAAATTTAAAAATTACTAGTATCGTAGCGGCTTATAAATAAAGAATAATATTCACAATTATTTCTGACAAATTCGCAGCCTTCTGACATTATGAATTTTAGAACTCAATGCTTTTGTTATGCCCCCAAAATCTATGCACTTAATAGGAAAAATCTAATATCATTCCTATTCAGAATAGAAACCAATTTTTACTAAAATTAATGGCTTTGTTTACAAAGCACCTATATTTTCGATCTATTGAGATTTAACTGAAAAACTCAATTTACGCGCGAAACGCCCGCACCCGGTACAATTCCGCTGCGACATGTATCCTCACACAATGTGTTAACACGTGGTTATCATTTGCAGATTCATCTGTTGTATATTTCTTAAAATACAGATAATTGCAAATGACGTTGAACTTTAATTCGTCCAAGAAAGAGTCTATATTATTCTTTACAGCAGATGTGATTTATAGTTACTGTGCTGTGTTGTCACTACTCCGAAACATAGCCAATATCTATATTAAAAAAAAGTAGCAAGTGTTAACCATACAGCCGGTGACTCCTGTAAAAAATTTCCCTATCGAACAGCGCGAGATCATATCTTCGACTGCGTTTTCTCCAGTTTGATTTCTGTCGGAAATTAGGTTGCTTGCTCTTACGCGAGTTGATGGAACTGCAAAGTATTGTTTTGGCCGTATATAACCAATCGAGAACGTATGTGAATATAAGGGCTTTCTTATGAGTCTATGGTACATTTTTACCTGCTTTACTACATTAAGAAATTCTTCGAATTTCAGATAATTTTCGCAGTAGGATTTACGTTGCAAGGATCCCATTAAAGTTGTGAGATTTCTGGTTTCCTAAACATGACTTCATAAGTGGAAACAAACTTCGTGACCATACTTCAGTGAGTTCCTTAATCATCTAAAAGATTGGAACATAAAATATCCCGAACCTTATAATGACTTCCGAACTATCGTTATATAAAAAAGAATGACTACAATAAATAATGGTCAATCAAAAGAATAATGGTCACAAAAATCATTTTTGGTGTTCTTATCGAAAAAGAAAAATTTAAAAATTACTAGTATCGTAGCGGCTTATAAATAAAGAATAATATTCACAATTATTTATTTCCAGAGGTCTGGCAATTTCGCAGTCTTCTGACATTATGAATTCTTGATCTGAATGCTTTTGTTATGCCCCAAAATCCATATACTTAATATGAAAAATCTAATATCATTCCTTCAGAATAGATTTTGACTAAAATTAATGGCTTTTTTTACGAAACACCTATAAAATAATTTCACCTTGACTGACAGAGTCTTGACTGACAGAGTACAAAAACGAGAGTATAATTTTTAAAATAGAATTTTTAAAAGAAAGAATTATTACTATATCAAAATAAGGTCATATTGATGATCCTGTTTGGTAATAATACTAACATAATAAAGAATAATATTCACAATTATTTATTTATTTCCAGAGGTCTGGCAATTTCGCAGTCTTCTGACATTATGAATTCTTGATCTGAATGCTTTTGTTATGCCCCAAAATCCATATACTTAATATGAAAAATCTAATATCATTCCTTCAGAATAGATTTTGACTAAAATTAATGGCTTTTTTTACGAAACACCTATAAAATAATTTCACTTTTAGTCTTGACTGAGATAGTACAAAAACGAGAGTAAAATTTTTAAAATAGATTTGAGATTTAATTTTTTAAAAACAAAGAATTATTATTACATCAAAATAAAGTCATACCGATAATTCTGTGTTTGGTAATAATCCCCTATATAATAATAGCCTAAGTTATCTGTCTGTCCTCCAATTTATGAAGCGGTTGGACCTGGAATGGATAGAGGCATCCATTCAAAGCAAATAAAGTTTATCTTCTCCTAAACTATCGATCCGATTCTAAAATAAATTGGTATAAATATGCTTCCTATCACAGCAAAAAATACTGTCGTCTTTAAAACGTTCGAAATCCAACCCTTCCCCCATTTTCGAGAGTTTAATGCCATTATTTCAAGCAGTATTTTCCCCGGTTAAGAGCAGGCGATTAAATTTATCCATTTATCACTTAATAGGTAAAAATAACATTTTTTTTTCTAGCATTGTGACGTCATTCTTTTAAGCATCTCATTTAATTAT
>CM063500.1:58662575-58710075 GCA_032207245.1 Pardosa pseudoannulata
AAGATTAGATGTGCGTTGTTGCCGCTCTGGAATAAAGTTTAAATTAGACTTCTGCGTTATGTCGGCCTGACTGCAGTTTTATTATTGCTAGCTGTTAGGCTTTCTCCTTGTGAAGGAGTTTTATAAAAATATATATATATATATATATATTATAACATATAAAATATATATATATATATATATATATACACATATAACACATATATATATAATACATACATACAATATATATATATTTATTTATATACATATATATATATATATATATATTATATATATATATATATAAATATAAACATATACATACATATATATATACATATATATAAATACATATATATACATATATATATACATATATATATACATATATATATACATATATATATATATACATATATATATACATATATATATATATATATATATATATATATATATATATATATATATATATATATATATATATATAATATATATATATATATATATATATATAATATATATATATATATATATATATATATATATATATATATATATATATATATATATATATATATATATATAAACATATATATATATATAATATATATATATATATATATATATATATATAATATATATATATATATATATATATATATATATATATATATATAATATAAATATATATATATAAATATAAATTATAATAATACAAATATATAGAGAATAAAAAATAAGTCAGCGCCATCTAATCCAATCAGAAGAGACGCGATTATTTCTCGTCATCCTCTAACGCCACAGCTTATTGCATCACGACGACTCCAAGCCCAACCCACGTGGTTTTATTTACATGAAATGCATTGAACGCCCTTTATTACCTATACCTCTTTCTAGTGTTACTATAATTGGACAAGCTGTTTGGGAGACAGACGGGGGAAAAACAATCTCTCGAGTCGTGCGTATTATACAAACCTTTGTTTGTGTCCCGACGTAAGCTCCTTTTTTTTATTGGCTTTTTTTATGCACTTCCGTGTTCGTTAATATCTCAGGATTGTTTTGATTTCGAGGAAGCACTTCAGAAGCATATGTAATTCATAATTATATCTAGTCGGGCTTTTCGCATTTAAACATTTTTTGCTTCAAGTAAAGGCTACTTTGAATGAAAAAATATGTTACAGTAGAACTTCTTTTTAACGACTCCACGATACCACGACCCCTTCGTTAGAACGATCATCTTAAAAAATCTCAATTATTTTCCATAGGAATAATGTTAATTTTGAATCATTACAACGACCACAAGCGTATTATTTTTCGTTAGAACGACCGCCAATTTTAGTCAGTAGAACTCATAAGCAAGTGGGCTATTTCAAAATTATTGTACTGTGGTGCAACTTCAAGAAACCTGTACTCCTCTCTTTGTGTCTGCTTAAAGGATAAGAGGGGGCGTGACGAAAAGAGTAGAACTAAATCTTCAATTATCTTTTGATGAGTTTGTTGCTGTAGACGAAATTTTACAATGCTGCGGAGAAAATTTGAATGAGGGCGATTTTATTGCCCGTATTACTGGAAATGAAGAAATCGTCCATGCTTTTGAAAAAAAAATGAATAAAAAAGAAGCTTTCAATGCAATCAATCTATATTTTGAAGGACAATTTAACTCTGAAGATTTCCTTCAAAATCTAACCGATATGGAATCGGTGATAATGAAAAATTCCCAAATGAACTTGAAACAGGCGTCAATCAAAGACTTTTTTTTCAAAAATTCAGTAATGGAAATACAAATAAATGGAAGTGTTCTCTAGGTATGCACTGTTGCATCATTTCTTTGCTCAATTTGTTTCATTATTTTTTCAGTTCGTTACAACGACCATATTATGTTGGTCCCACAGGGGTCGTTATACCGAGGTTCTACTGTAATTGTTTGAGAACTAATGTAAATTATTTTTTATATTAAGGATATATATGAATTACAAATCAAACTAAAACAAATCTATCTGAATGATGACTAAAGTTTCGAGGTTTCATATTTTTATCTTAAAGTTAATCTCTTAAACGATTATGTGATATTAATTCTATGCATTTACCAGATTTTTAAAGTGTTAAACTTGACATTTCACTGCGTTAGTTGTTCTTGGTGTCAAGGAGGAAGCAATTAAAAGAGAGATTAGACTTTCAAGGTCCCCAAAATGCGGTTGGGGATTGTTTAACGTTTTTGTGCTATAGACGTGGAACCTCTAGACAAATTTTGTGCCTCTTTCTCTCATAAATCAAAAAATATCGCCATTTAATCTATTAATTTGCATGAGGATCGGAGAAAAATGCTGCTATTATGTTTGTTTTTTACACCGCCTTTTCCAAAGCGTAATCAAACACGAATTTTCTTCTGATGTTACAGCAATGAAGTTGGAGCAGTGTTAGTTTTCAACAAAAAAAAATTCTTGAGGCGGCACTTTGATGTTTCTCATTATCAGTGGTGCTTAATCAGGAAGTAAAACGTTTTGTTTGTTCTTTCATTGTTGTATAATTTCGAAAGAATCATGCGGTTAATTCACTTAAGCGTACTGGTACTACTTTCGACATGTTTAAACCTAATGAATAACACATTTTAATTTCAAATATCTAATTTTACAAAATTGAAAGTTTTTCTAAACACCTGCTCTAATTACGAAGTATGGTGTTGATCCATGTTTTCTTGTCTGTTTGTTGAAGACGGTTCTGCTTCGACCACTAAATGGTAAAGCAGCTCATTTGTAACTTCGAAACGACAGTCTGCGTTTAATTTTTCAGTATATTTCTAATATGCTTACAATGATAAAACCCGTGACTGGCAAGATAGAACACCTAAATTTACTGTATCTGGCCCGCCTATATTTTGTTCATCATTAAGGTTGCTGTAACCTTAAATTTTGTTAAAAAGTAATATTTTCATAAAATATAGAAATAGGTACTCCCAGATGTGTATGTGTGAGTGAGTGAGTGAGAGAGAGGAAAATTCTCAGGGGTTTTAAAATCTGAAGTCAAGGGCAAAAAATTCTAGCGTCCTCTTTCCCCTTTTTAACCCCTAACCTAAATCGACCACTAGGGATACAGTTTATGCTTCTCGGAGAAAGGGTCTGACCAACTATAACTCTACATGGCCCTAGCGAACAATTTAGGAAATTTCCAAACTAAAAGGAGATGCACGCTGTCGGTTTTCTAGAGATTTTCCTACTTAGGTGTTAAGGGTCTTTAACATATAACTTCATGCGAGCTGACCCTTCAGTTTGTCCTATCCCTATGATGAAGTGCGAACGCGTCCTACAACGTTATCTTAATAAAGGTCTTTAGTTAAAACGGTGTCATTTTTATGGGCTATGTGCTAATAGAAGTGTCTTATTACACACAAACACACACACACACATATATATATAAAAAAATATATATTATATATAATATATATATATTGCCGCATAAAGAAGCTGAGCTAACGAGCTAAGTGGCCGAATGGTCAAAGCACGCGATCCAGACCCGAAGATTGTGGGTTCGATCCTTGCCGTGGCTGTTTATCCATAGTACGGATTTTTAATTTAAAAATGTTATTTATTGTTTCCTTATGTTTCCTTATGTTCTTGAACTTTCTAGATCTTTCTTTAATATGTAAATTATTTATTTCTCGAATATTCTGTTCGGGTATAAAAGCTGATACCCACTAGTTGTAGGCAACTTCTCGATCCTGTAAGGTTGCGAGTTGCTACTTAGCTTCAATAAATTGTTCTGTTAAGTTAAACGGTGTGTTCATTCAAATCTTCGTGACAAATTTGGTGGAGGCGCCGGGTACCGATTTCGCCATTGTGGATAACTCTGACAGTGTTCGCAGAAGTCTCCGTTTAAGAGGATTACCTCCGGAATTTGGCCTGTACGACCCAGAAAAAAGAAAGAAGCAAATAATGCCCGAAGATACAAAGCCTGTCGTGGTAACTCCTACCTACCCGCCCCTAAGAAACCCTTCAACCTTCCGTGGGGAGCCTGGAGATGACCCTCGGAAATGGCTTGCAGAATACGATCGAGTGGCAAAGTTCAACAAATGGGATGAAATGATGTGTCTTGCAAACGTCTATTTTTTCCTGGACGGTACGGCCAAACAGTGGTACATAAATAATGAAGATACCTTGGACTCCTGGGACGCATTCAAGAGGGGTTTAAATGAACTTTTGGGCGATCGTCTCAAGTACACAAAAAAGGCCGAAGAACAACTAAAATGTAGAGCTCAAAGGGCAGGAGAGAGTACTCAGTCCTACATTCAGAGTGTATTAGGGCTTTGTCAAGAAGTCAATCCTTCAATGTCCGACAACGAGAAAGTATCTCACTTAATGAAAGGAGTGGCTGAAGATATGTACCAAGTGCTCTTAATGAAAGAAGTGAAGACTACAGCTGACTTTATCAAGTGGTGTAACTACATTGAGGACATGAGGCAAAAAAGAATTGGCCGAAAATTTGAGAGACTACCAAACGTCGTACCAGTTGCAACCATGGAGGAAGAGACAGATTTAGTGTCTCTTATCCGTAGAATTGTACGCGAAGAGGTAAATCGATTAGTAAATCAAGTCGACGAGTTTCCGGACCCCTATTCCCAGCCGCTACAGACCGTCATCCAAGACGAAGTCGAAAGAGCTTTGGCGCCAGTGGTCGTAAAGTCTGCAGACGCCCAACGACGTCCCACGTATGCAGCCGCTGTGACGAGGAAACCTAGAAGTTCTGTCCAGAGATCAGCACCGCAGCCCAGGAAAACGGACCTATGGAGAACGACCGACAACAGACCAGTTTGTTTCCACTGTGGACGCCCTGGACACGTCGTACGCTATTGCCGTGAGAGGAAGGCCATTTTTGACGATTATCGAGCCCGCCGACAGAACTTCGATGACGCTGACGATGAGTTTCGCCGACCCAGCCCCGAACGCCGTTCTTTTCCTAGTCCTACTAGAGGCCGATCACCAACCCGTCGTTTCCGATCGCCGTCGCCATATCGTCGATCAGGTCAATCTCCAAGCCGTAGAAACGAGGAAAACTAAGCAGACCGACCTTTCTTGACTCAGCTTCTTTATGCGGCATATATATATATATAATATATATATATATATATATATATAGTATACATATACATATACATATACATATATATACCATATATATACATTATACATATATATATATACACATATATATATACACATATATATATACATATATACATATATATATACACATATATATATACATATACATATATATATATATATATATATATATATATATATATATATATATATATATATATATATATATATATATACATATACACATACTTACCCTCAAATTAACCTTTCAAGTGTGTAAGCTTCAAACTAAATTTTTATATCAAACAGAATCTAATTATAATGTACATTCTTTGAAACACAATTGAATTAATACGAGTAATATATTGAATTCTATTGCATAATAAATGCTATTTTTTAAATTTTTGATTTAACATCTTTTATTTTAGGTATTAAAAGCATTACATACCTTTATATTTTTAGATTACAAAATAACTCATATTTTCAATATTATATTATAAGAATTATATTATAACTATTACAGTGAAATACGAATGTTAGTGAACAACATCTCGTAAAAAAGCACTTACTTAAAAGGAACAGAATTTTTTATTTTGTTGATAAATCGATTTTTATTCTGGAAAGGTACTAGGCTCCCTTAATAGACAAGTTGACAGGCGAGAATGTACCTCATACTTTCTAATTTATATTCATCTTTAATAGAAAAAGCCACGGTTATAATGTGAAATAGAGAAATTTTTTTATTCTTTGTGCTTTAACAAATTAGATCACTTTACACTTTCATACTGTAGAATATTTTAGACAGAACGTTTCGAAAAAAAATTCTTTTATTACCTGCCGATTTTTACCGCCTGTACTTAATTAAGGCGGCGAGTTTCAAAGTACCCCGTAAGCAACATTCTTTGTAAAACTTTCCTCCACCTGTAGGAACACTGCTGCAGGGTAAAGCAGTTGAGATGTAACGTTTTACTCCCCTTCCCCCCTCCTTCGGGTTCGAATGTTTTTGTTTTATCGCCCACCCCAAAATCGTGTGTGTCAGTTGGCTTTTAGCGGTAAAAAGCGAGGTTGCTTTTTAATGAGAGAGAGATTTCTTGGGAGAAGTGTGGATTACGGCTTTCTCGCTGAAGGAGGCATTTAAGGCTGATTACGGGTTTAGGAGCCGGATCTCGCTGTGTTAGAACAAACCTGAGAGGCTTTTTAGTGCATTGTTAGGAGATAATAGTGGCGAGTCCGGGATAATCTGATGGGCAGGATCCGAGGGCATTGCGAACAGAGAATAGGTGGTCTATAACATTTATCGTCAGCTTGAGGTATATTTATTTTACTTTTTTACTAGTACTTTCGAGGAAGATGAAACTAGGTGTGGAAGCGTAAAGACAATCGTGCTTGCCATTAAGTCCCATATCGGGAAATCTACACAGAGATTTTCCTGAAAAATGTTTTGATTAAACGAGGTCGTGAGACTTTTTTTTTTTTTTAATAATTACAAACATTTTATAAAGGGATTAATTCAGCACATTAGTATTGTAAGAACTATCAAGATGTATTGTTTTTTAGTTTCTAAAGTAAACTAGCAAGTATGCCCGTACTTCGCTACGGTGAACTTAATATATTACTTTTAAACAAAGATTTTTTTATCGTGCATAACAAACGATAGGTTTTTATTTGCCTATGAGGGTCACTGAAATTTGTACTTTTCGTTGTTAGAATATTGTTGATAAAAATTTCATTGTAACTTAAAAATTAACCAAAAATTAAATTTAAAATTAGTTCTTATATAAAAATGCTATAATTTGCGTCGCATATAAATGAAAGTTAATCACTTTATATCTAAATTTCCAGGTCAAATCCAATGGATACTACGCAGACGATGTTTAAATAACATAAAATAAGAAATGAATAAATGAGACATTTAAAGGAATGACGTCATAATGATAGAAAAATATCGTTTTCACCTATTTATTATGTGATAAATTGATAATTTTAATTTCCTGCTTTTAACCGAGGAAAATCGTGCTTTAAACAATTACGTGGAATTAACGGAATGACGTCACATTGCTAGAAATATTGCTTCTTTCACTTAGTTATGATGCGATAAATTAAAAAATTAATCGTTTGCGTTTAACCGGGGAAAATAATGCTTGGAATAATGACATGAAATGCTCGAAAAAGGGGGAAGGAATGGATTTCGAACGATAAAAATTTACAAAAACCTTCCCAGGGATATATCTAAGAATTACCCAAATTTTCACGGCGATTGGATGCATGGTTTTTGAGTCTATTGAGTACAGACAGACAGACAGACACAAATTCATTTTTATATATATATAGATTATTGCATCCACAGCACTTACTAAAAGTTATATTTTATGTACCATTCGTAATGTACTTCTTGAGCATCATTTCAGATTAGGCCATGTTGGAAAACTGACATCACGATATGTAACCAGCTTTATATCATAATTTTACGATATATCGATATAGTAAATTATTGCATCCACGGTAGCTATTAAGCAGTATAAATGATATGCAGTGGACTGCTTAATGCGATTGCGGTTAATGTTATCAATCGCTTATTGTTATCGAAATCATTTGGTCCCGATTTTCTCTATTCATTTGTATATTTAAATTATCGCTTTATGGGATCGTTATATCGGTTAATGTTATCAGTTTTCGAATCTCATTGTAACTGGCGAAGGAATATTCATAATGTATTCAGAAAGAGCCCATTTTTTTCTTTCCCTTCGTTCTTGTTTTAATTTCCGAGAATTTTCCCTCTTCTACCTAAGGAAAATGAGAAAAAACAGAGAATAGGTGGTCTATAATATTTATCGTCAGCTTGAGGTATATTTATTTATTTTATTTTACTTTTTTACTAGTACTTTCGAGGAAGCTCAAATTAGGTGTGGAAACGTAAAGACAATCATGCTTGCCATTAAGTTCCGTATCGGGAAATCTACACAGAGATTTTCTTGAAAAATGTTTTGATTAAACGAAGTCGTGAGACTTTTTTTTAAATAATTGCAAACATTTTATAAAGAGATTAATTCAGCACATTAGTATTGTAAGAACTATCAAGATGTATTGTTTTTTAGTTTCTATAGTAAATTATTGCATCCATAGCACTTACTAAATGATATATTTCATGTACCATTCCTAATGTGTTTCTTGAGCATCATTTCAGATTAAGAGATGTTGAAAAACGGACATCGCGATATATAACCAGCTTTATATCATGATTTTACGATATATCGATATAGTAAATTATTGCATCCACGGTAGCTATTAAGCAGTATAAAGGGGCTTACTCTGGACGTTGCGAGTCGGGCCGAACGTTCGTTGTAACGTCACTTTGACGTCAGCTTGATTATTTGCTCGCATAATGTCCGCACGCTGGCGTCAAAATGACGTCACAGTGAAGGTTCGAAACGAACCGTAACGTTAAAGGAGGACGTTAAAGAGTAAGGGCCTTTGGCTCTTACTCTGGACGTTGCTGTTCGTTTCGAACCTTCGTTGTGACGTCATTTTGACGTTAGCTTGCGGACATTATACAAGCAAACTATCAACCTGACGTCAAAGTGACGTCACAACGAACGTTCGAACCGAACCGCAACGTCCAGAGTAAGCCTCTTTAAAACTAATCAGTGTTGTTACTCTGCAACAAATAATTCGACTTATAGACTACGAATTTAAAAAGTATTTTTTATATTTCTTTTATTTATTGCCGTTTGTATCAAAGGCAAGAGCTAGGTTGAATGATCAAACCATAGATGTTTATTTCTCAAATCATACTTTAAAACATAAAACACTTTACCTAAGATCTTAAGGGTTACCGAAATAATGGCATTAAACGCTCGAAAAGGGCGGAAGGGGAGGATTTCGAACGTTTTAAAGACTCGCTTTTAATTTTGCTAACCCTAACTCATCAAAAGTCCAATATGGATGTCCGTATCCATTCCAGGTCCAACCGCTTCATAAATTCGAGGACAGATAGAGGCCCTTACTCTGGACGTTGCGGTTCGTTTCGCAACTTCGTTGTGACGTCATTTTGACGTCAGCTTGCGGACATTATGTGAGCAAATGATCAAGCTGACGTCAAAGTGACATCACAACGAAGGTGCGAAACGAACCGCGACGTCCAGAGTAAGCCCCAGACATATAACTCAGGCTGTTATTTTATAGGGGATTTCATTAAAAGGCGTGTCAGAAAATTCTAGAACAATACATACATTGTATCAAACGTTTAATCATGAAGTTTGAAAACAGTCAAAATGACGGTCTTGGTAGTATTAGTGTTAATCTCTCCTCTTTAAAAGCAACAAGGGATGTAAAACATTTATTTATTCGTTCATTTTCACAGTTTCTCACTCCGCCCTCTGTGAGAAATAACCTTCTGCGCGGTGCTTGAAGGATGAGTCTGAAAATTGACATTCGAGAGAAAGGTCTTGTCAGTGGACGCTATTTGCGGGAATTATGCGAGCGGTAAATTGATGAAGATAGAGAGTTCATTAATCTTTCACCCTCTGCTCTTGGTTAAAAATGTATTTATATCAATGAAAAGGGACGGGTGCGTCACATGTTGCAGAGCCTCGGGAATGAAGACCCCATCTGTTTCAATTATAAGCGACTAATTACGTATTCCGATATGTCCCTAACTTTTAACTTTTCCAATGACTTATTATTTTGGAGCCTTTTCATTCAGTAAAAAAATAAAGTTACTAAAAGAATTGGTGCTCTGGGTATCATTAAGTATTAATAATATTATGAGTCAGTAGTGCTGTCAGAAAACCAGCCAAAGAGACATTTAAATAAGCATCAAGTACAATTCCTAGTTAATTAACATCTTAGCACGAGTTACGAGTTAGTAATCTTGAGACTCCACTCAACACATTTGTACTTCTTTCTTTCTTTTTCGCGACTGAAAAGCGTAATATTGGTTTGAACATTTGTCTGTACCATTTTTCTTTGCAGTAAGCATTTCCTCCAATAGCTGTTTGTATGAATACTGATAAGTTTCTTTCATAAATATATGTAATAGACAAAGGAAACAGACTTACAATTTCTAGTAAAACAAAGACAAACGTTTTTCCAGATCCATTTATAACTGTCATCCGGACGTAAATCGAGATAGTCCTGTATTAATTATTGTTAGTTGGAGTATACATAATTCAGAATCTTTAAAGGGATGTGTCTTAAGCGTCGAAAACGGAATGACACGTTTAGACGCAAAAAAATCTTTCAGAAATATAGACTGGTAAGAGGAGTTCTGTAAAGCGTACTTCCTTGTTTTATGTCAGCATTTTATTACGCATGTACTATTTCCACTGAAAAAGAGACTGCTGTTTGTTTCAAAGTGCTTGCAATGTATTGTTTATTTCTCATTAAAACTTATTGTTAGCTTCTTTGTCACTCGATATGCGGTATTTTAGTGCCATTATATTATTACTAGCATATAGCCCGTCATATCACGGGATAAGTAAAATTTCTAATTTTCCAGAAATGTAAAGTACCCTATGAGGCAGGTAATAAAATTGATTTTGGCTGAGAATTATCTGATACACGCGCAATAATTTGATTATCTTTACTAACCGCAAGTTAGTTACCAATTTTAATTAATCTTGTCATATTACGTGATTACGTACTGCAGAGGTTTTAATATTGACAGTGATTATTTGGCTGTATATATGAAGGATGTCCAAAATTTAGAGAATAAATCGATTGCAAACTGTGTGGTTATGAATAAAAAACAAACACACAAACGAACAAACTTCTTATTTTTCAAAGATATATAACTTGAATGTTAAATTAACGTTTTTACGAAAAAAGAGGCGGAGCCAAAGCTTCACTAGCATACCACCGATGGAAAGAATATAAGAAATTGGTGCCTACTATAAGCATCAAATGTTTTTAAAATGTGTGCAATGAAACAGCGTTAAAATTTACTTTTCTAACAATAATTTTTGTACTAGGTGTATAAAAGTTACTACTTCAGTCATTGTAAAACTTGTGCGAGCGTACCGCCATTTTTAAATGAAACGATATCGGTAAAGTGGAAAAACTTCTTTCTAAACGACACGATACTGTTTTGTCGTTGCATTATTTACTGGCCGATATACACTTTGACGTGTCGGTAAGTGGGAAAACGCTCTAAAAGTGAATGTATAGAACATTACCCTAGTTCCCTAGTTGACCCTAGTTCAAAAGTCATATACGTGTACGTTAGCCAAAGCAAAGTTCTAATTTCAAGTAAAATGCCAGCACCATTGTTTAAATTAACATTTTATGTGGCTTAGGTTTCTAAAGTATTAATTTTTATTCCGCTGTTCATTGAATATATTCTATAATCGAAGCATCTTCAAGAAAAATGGTCTCACTTTTAATGTCAGCCAGACATTAGGCAATGAATCATTTGAAAAGTAGCCGGTATATCCTTTATATAATGTTTTCTCCAGTAGCTGGGTGGTCTTATTTTAATTACAGCATGTGGTTTCTTTTCTGTATTTTCTATTATACAAATAACATTATTTATTGCAAAGTGCATGGGTGTGATGATTATGTAGCTTCTGTAATTGCGTAACAAGCGCTTGCTCAGAAATTCATCGCCTTATTAAACTGGGCAAAAATGGTGCCTTCGTATGTATATCTTTATAATTAAATTGCTCCCCATAAAAACCTAAATTATCAAACCCTCTTTAATCCAATTTCATTTTGAGTCATAGTCGTTATAAATCTCATTTATGGAGCTGCGTCGACGCCCATGTCAGGGATTTAATGAAAGCTGACAGCGATGAGCCCGAAAGAGTTCTCATCCGTAATCCGTGCTGTCTCCAGGCGGAAATTCGGAAAAAGACAAATTGAACTCTCCAGTTCATTAAGCCGTTACTTTTTTTTTTCTTCGGTGGGGTTAAAAATGACCATTTATCTTGATAATCATAACCGATTCTTGTGATAAATGTCATGGATTTTTTTTTAACTAAAGTAATCTCCATATTTTCGGGTTTTTTGAGGAAAGAATTGCAAATGTGTTTTATTTCGAATGGTTGGCTAAAGGGATTTGAAACATTGTACATTTAACACTTGGCATGCGGGTATACTTCACAGAAATATACTAGCACATTATAACCAATATTATCAGACAAAAAATCTTTTTTTTAATCCAAAAATTTTCACCTTTGAGAGAGCATGGTACCCGCACCGTAGTTACACGAAAATCGATCGGAAAAGTTTTTTACGGATTTCTTTTGTTATCGGTATTGCAACGAACAACTCCATACCGATACTTTAGCAGAGCAAGGTTCTGGTAATGATTAAAAAAATGACGAACTATTTAAAAACAAAAATGTAGATTTATTTTAAATGTTAAAAATAAAAAAAAACATCATACGATGTCCGCCGACGCCCCAAAAAAAAAAAACCCCCCCCCCCCCCCCCCCCCCCCCCCCCCCCCCCACCCCCCCCCCCCCCCCCCCCCCCAAAAAAACAAAATCCCCCCCCCCCCCCCCCCCCCCCCCCCCCCCCCAAAAAAACCCCTATTCGGAGGGAAAAAAAAAAAAAAAAACCCCCCCCCCCCCCCCCCCCCCCCCCCCCCCCCCCCCCCCCCCCTGCCGGGAAAAATGCACAAGTACTATTAAAAAAAAAAAATCCAACAATCTTCTTATATATGCAGCAGTAGACATCGCATAAAATTAACATATACATGCAACTTCCTCTCCCACTCAGCCAATCACAAAATTACAGTTCGTTAGCTACCGAGTGAGAGTTGAAGTCACAATCAAACATACAGCGAGAGTCAGTTTTACAAATTGCGATTAAGAATCCTCGGTTAACTTTAAACAAGACAAAACAAATTGCCGGGATTCACCGGAGATTTAGAAGGTGCCGATTCGGCTGCAACTTCTAACATCTTTATATCGCTTGAGAAAATATATTTATTCGTTTTGAATTCCCGGATACTATGTAATTTTTTCATTCCTGTATTTATTTTTTGACGAAAAATCTTACATTTTTCAGAGTTTCATAGGATCGTACAAATAAGTCTTACTTTTACCCTTGAGGTGCTCGTCAAAACGAAAGTCTCACACCTTTGCCTTAATACGAATAGCCTCCGGCTCAATCGTACTTGGTTTGACCAAGTTGCATAAGATAACAACAACATTGTGCCGAAAGATTACCGAATGGTTAGGACGCTGATCTTCAGTGCCGGAGTTCGGGAGTTCGATCCTATTATTGCAGGAATGTTCGTAGCCGTTCGGAAATGCCTTTACGTTGTAGGTGCCGGTCTCATTAGCCCTCGTATTGCAAGAAAGTAGACCATAGCGCTTTAAACCAAAAAAATTGTTTCTCGATTTCCTGTTTTAGTTTTTTTCTGTTTCAGCTTCGTATGAAACTACTTGTAGTGAGCAGATTTAATTTAGTCGAATGTTCAGTTGTCCAATGAGATTTTGATAATGGATAACAATGCCAACGATCGCCAAATATAGCGTAATAAAAAACCGTTAAAATATTAGTTTCCACTCGATTAAATAAAACCCATACAATTTTAACAGCAAATGATAATAGATATCTAATATTTCTTTCCCATTACCTTCTTATCGTTAACGTCAATGACGCACGTTGAAATTGCTCTGTAATTGCACATCACAAACAGCTGTTAACGAATAGAGAAAGAAAATATTTGAAAGCACCAATAAAAGACAGCTTTTTGTAGTGATATTATTCTTTCATCGAATGAAAGAAGTGTTTCCTTTATAATATCGTTATTATTATTATTATTTTAGCATTATATAGCATGATCATGAAGCTATTAAATTTTTGGTTTAGGAGAGTCGTAACTTTTAAATCACAAAAAAAAATTATATTTTGTATATTTTCAAATGAGACCGACTACGAACGTGCATGCTAAAAGCAGGATTTGAACCCACGAACTTCTGTTTTGAAGAGCAGTGCCTTACCCGTTCGGTCGACCAAAATTGGATACTTTTCTTTAGAAATATGCAGTATGATATTTACAGAACTTTAAGACAGCAATTCTATTACTTTTGATATATCGATTACTTTTTGTTGCAATGAAAATTTTACCTCCGGTATTAACAACAAACTGTTTTTCATAAAAGTCTAGGAGTCTATTTCATGGACTAATAAATATCTAGTGTTTAAGTTATATATCTTTGAAAATTAAGAAGTTTGTTCGTTTGTGTGTTTGTTTTTTATACATAACCACACGGTTTGCAATCGATTCGCTAAATTGAGGGCATCCTTCATATATACAGCCAAATAATCACTGTCAATAATAAAATCTGCTGTCCATCCAATCATGTAATATGACAAGATAAATTAAGGTTGGCAGCAACTAACATACGGTCAGTAAAGATAAAACAAATTATTGAGTTTGTACCAGATAATTCTCAGCCAAAAACCAAACGATTTAATTTAACTGCCTCATAGGGTACTGTTCAATTCTGGAAAATTAAAACTTTAAACGGTCCCGTCATTTTCCTACGTTTGTTTTAATACTTAACTTATATATTACGTAAATAATTTTCTCTTATATTTGGCTTAAATAATATATTAGGTATATATGTGATAATTTTAAATTTAATCATCGGTTATATTTTGTTGCAATGAAAATTTCAACACCGGTATTAAGAACAAATTCTTTTCATTAAAGTCTAGGAATCTATCTCACGGAATGATAAATATCTAGCTTTTAAGTTATATATCTAAAAATAAAGTAGTCTGTTCGTTTGTGTGTTTGTTTTTTATACTTAACCACAGGGTTTGACTAAATGCACGGTTTCCGCGCACCTGGAAAGTCATGGAAAATCATGGATTTAGACAGTGGATTAATTTTGTCATGGAAAGTCATGAATTTCTAAGTAAAATGAGTAAAAGTCATGGATCCGCTGAGCTACCAATTAAGAAAAACCAAGAAATGCCTCTGCAAGTGAATTTCCTTTCTGTTCGTCAAGGAAACTCAAAACAAGCAAGCTTAATAGGGGGGTAAATGTATAAGTATATTATTCTGGTTTTTTCTTAAATTATAAATTAAATTTTTATTAATATAATAATAATAATTATTTAATAAAAATTAGTTAAGATTTTTCTACAAAATATAAGCTTATCTTTAGGGCTATTATATATAAACGTTATAGGGTTATCGTGTTTGGCTATTATTCTTGGTCACCTCAATAATACCTAAGTACTCTGAATTCAAATTGGAAATTTTTTGATTGCATTCAGAAAATTGCTGTATGATTAAACTTAGGTATGTAGATACAACAATTTATTTACACACACACACATATATATATATATATGAGTTTATAAACATTTATAAAGTATTTTTTATCATAAATTTTTGTAATTTCTCTAAAAGAATATATTTTATTTGTATGTATATCAGAATTTTTATTCATATGTACTTTAACAAAATATTTTTAAAGTCATGGAAAATAATCTTCTGAAGTCAGGGAAAGTCATGGATTTGAAAAATTTTATTTTGGCGGATACCCTGTAAATGAATTCAACATGATTCTAAACTGCATTCACACTATCGGAAGATTTTAGAGAAGTATGAATATAAACAAATTATTGAACCTGTACCAGATAATACTCAGAACATAAAACAAACCATTTTTTTTACCTGCCTCATAGGGTACTTTACAATTCTGGAAAATTAACAATCTTACTAATTCCGTCATATCACGGGCTATATGCTTGTAAAAGAAGATATAAGTCAAAATATAAGAAAAGAATCTTCCACTTAAAGTTGCTTAAGGGCGATGTATCTATCCCCTTAAACTAACAGCACCGCAGATCAATCTTATCTGTAGTTCCTCGTGTCATTTGGGAAATAATTACCATTTAATCGCTTTTAACCTGATCTCTAGCATATGCTTCATCAAGAATTTGGACGCATGCTTTGATGGATGTGGGCACGGGATTTTTTGTGTTTTTAATCTGATGAAACTGACCTCCGAAACGCAATAGTGTTATAATGACCTCTAGTATTTACTATGCAAGAGAGTTCGAGTTATTTGAATATGCATTTCCTGTTTATACTACCTTTCAACATTTGTTTTATCTGAAATGCGTAACAGGGGATATTTAATATGCGCCGCTCATTAGCGTAGAGATACTATTGTTGCCGTGTGTGACAAATTTCTGCTCCGGTTTCTCATATTTTGTCGATTCTTTCTTCATGTTGAACTCTTTCTTGATTACTCATTATCATATCATAATTTAAAGCAAAATATATATATACAGTAGAAAGCCTCAAATCCGGAATCGTTTTGATCTCGGCGATTCCGAATCTGGAACTGTTCTGGATTTCGGACCATTTGCAATTTTTTTTTTTTGTGTGTGTGTTAAAAGTAATATTAACAGTCCACGGAATTGTGCACTTGTTAAAACCCTTTCAGGGGCATTGGTTTCGCAACGAATTCTTATACTTTTTTCTCTTCAAAAAAACATAATGACCATTTTCTATGTTATGGACTCTTGATGGCAATAGATAATAGATTTTGCATAGTTTATCTCATATATAAAATTGCTTTACATGAATCTCGATTTTGTCTCCTTAAAAAAATACAACAATAAAAATGTAGTTATCTATATTACATCTATGATATATAGCTCTTCCAATTATTTTAAGAGACCCTTGTTTCCATGCTGTGGGGAAGGTTTCATCCTTCTATCAATCCCAATACTTTATGTTTTCATATCTATTTATGGTTCACAGCCGTATCCTAATGCTCATTTAAGAATTATAATCGTGCTTTAGTAAACCGTAGCTCTCCAAACCAATCTCCTCCACACTATGGACCATTACTGACCACTGCAGTGCTCGCTCTGATGGCGAACAAGGTAGGATGATTGACGGGTTGTATCCACACACTAAGCTACTAAATGAGCACTTGTTACATCCGAAGTTTGTTTTCAGCCCTGAGAAAATACGCGTTAACTCTGCAATCCTAATGTCTCCTCCACACTATGGACCGAACGATGGCCGATTGGCTAGGGTGCTGACCTTCGAATCCGGAGTTCGTGGGTTCGAATCCCACTGTGGTATGGATGTTCGTAGCCGTTCTGAATCGGCTTTAAGCAGTAGGTCCCGGACTCATTAGCCTCGTGTTGCAAAAAGTAAACCGTAGCTCTCCAAACCAATCTCCTCCACACTATGGCCCATTACTGACTACTGCAGTGCTTGCCCTGATGGCGACTCGGTAGGATGGTTCACGGGTTGCATCCACACACTAGGTACTAAATGAACTCAGCGCGTGGATGCTGTAAGGTATGCAAACTATATAGTGTATCAGCACTTTGGGAGCTATTACGTCACGTATAGGATTGCGGGACTTATCTGGCTGCCGAATTGGTGGAAGTGATATATAACAGGACAGGCGAGAACAAAATCTGTGATCATCGATTATTTTTTGTTGCAATGAAAATTTTATCACCGGTATTAACAACAAATTCTTTTCATAGAAGTCTAGGAGTCAATTTCACAGACTAATAAATATCTAGCGGTTAAGTTATATATCTTTGAAAATTAAGAAGTTTGTTCGTTTGTGCGTTTGTTTTTTATATTATTTTTTAATCAAATGTGATTCTAAACTGAATTCACGGTACCGAGAGATTTTAGAGGAGTAAGCTAATTGAATAACAAATGAAGATAAACAAATTATTGAGCATGTACCAGATAATTCTCATCCAAAAAACAAACTATTTTTTTTACCTGCCTCATAAGACACTTTACAATTCTGGAAAATTTAAAAATTTAACTAATCCCGTCATATGACCGGCTATATGCTAGTTTTTCAATGTATTTCTGACTTCAAATTCCTCCTTAACGCTTTTTAAATCATTTTTATTAGATTTGCGCTGTATATCTGAATTTGATTAGATTCCCCTTTATACTTCATTGAACACATTCAGCCATAATGTTTGAATTGGGACAAAAGATATTATTCTAGATGAGTTTCAAATGACTCCCTTGACAACATTCATTTCTCAAGACATTTACATTAGAACCTAATAAGGAACAGTTCGTGTTCTCAACCATCCTTGTCCACAGAAGTAATTCGCTGTTTTATCTTGTTATATTCTAAGAGGATCATTTCTCGCTGCACGCGGCATGAGTGTGTTTAATCAATTCACAACGCTACCAGTAGTCCGAACACAGCATGCAAACGTAATTACGCGTTATGTGTACTACCTGCTTGTAAGTTATAGAAACATAAATTTCTTGATAACTATGAAAGCAGGCTTGCAATTCTGTCACTTTTCTCACCTTTAGTCACTTTTTTTACAACTGATCACTTTTAGTCACTTTTTTAAGTAAACAGTCACTTTTTTATGGTGTATCACAGCAAAAGTGTTGTTGAAAAAAGTAAATCTGAATTAATAACAAAATACTTTAATAAAAGTCCAAAAATGGGATGCTCTAATCTTATTTTTCTCATTAAAATGTAATTTGTCATATGGTTTCTAGAATTTAGTGATTTTAAAAAGTCGTAAAGAAGTTCCTGAAACCTACATTTGTACTGAAATGTACATTTAAAACATTAAAATAATTTACGTCAAAGCACACATTTCTCTTTTTCTTTTTCTTCACAATTTTTGTTTAGATACTCTAATCTAGCTATGTAAATATTTCAAAACATCATTAATATATGCATAAAATTGTGATTATAAAATTAATGTATCGTATGTATTCAAATCTAATTTATAGATTTTCTTGAATAAAAAGCAATGTTGAGTTGTGTTAAACAAAAAATTTTAACCTTTTTTGTATTTGACGCTAAAATTATGTCCTGCATGAATTATTTGATTTAGAGTTAAAATAAATAGAAAAATCTTAATAATAGCATCTGTAATCAAGAGGAGAAAAAATTTTTTTTTAATGTTTAGTCACTTTTTAGTCGCTTATTCTGTATTATTTGTCACTTTTCTCACCTTTTTTGAAAGTACCTCAGCAGTTGCAAGCCTGTGAAAGGTAAAAGATAATTGAGGTCATATTAGCTAAACTATTCAATCCGATTTCTAATTTCATATCTCCATCAATTTTCTTCCAATATTTAATCATATTCTATTTCCTGCTGTCACATCCCATCGATGGACACGCACGAGGTCGCATTAAGGTTCTTTATTCTTTGTAAAGAGTTACATCACATTTGCATGGTGTTAACCGTTTGAGTGCTGAAGAGTTTTCTTATAAATATATATGCTAATAGTGTAGAATGAAATGCGTAATAATTTTTTGGAGAGCAATAGAAATGGTTATAATTAACACTAATTATGTAACAAGTAATTTTTACCAACAAAAATATTCTTTATATAACAAAACACATTCTTTATATAACATAAATTTCTTGATAACTATGAAAAGTAAAAGATAATTCAAGTTATATTAGCTAAACTATTCAATCAGATTTCTAATTTTATAACTCCATCAATTTTCTTACGATATTTAATCATATCTATTACCCGCTGTCACACCCTGTGTCAGCGGTAGACACGCACGAGGTCGCATTGGGGTTCTTTATACCATGTAAAGAGTTACATCACATTTACATGGTATTAACCATTTGAGTGCTGAAGAGTTTTCTTAGATATATACTAATAGTTCGAAATGAAAAGCGTAGTAATTTTTTTGGAGAACAATAGAAATAGTTATAATTAACACTAATTATTATGTAACAAGTAATTTTTACAAACAAAAATATTCTTTATTCTCACATATTACGAGAATGTTTTGCTGCACAAAATCCATGAATTCCTTTTTTACTTATAGCGCAAATTAAGTTGGATCGTCTAATTCCATTACCATTTTTTTTACTGCATACATCCTATTTGTCGCAAGTTTCGCCCAGGCAATTTTTCTAAAGAAAACTTTGTACTTATTGGTAGTCTTCCTGTGACATTTTTGTTTGCTAACCATTCCTCCTCTATAGCATCAATAATGATCAGTATAACACTTGTTGAGGAAGTGAAAGCAGTTTCTAATTTCTATACAACAACGAAAAGTTTATTTTTACTACAAATAAATAAATAAATAAAACGCTCCTTTTGTCTACCGTACCCCAATTCACGGCTCTACTGTATTACTACTTACCACTGCATTTTATTTTAATTCTTATATTATTAAAAATCACAATTGAGTAAAATGAATACAAACTGTGATTGATATGAATTCAAATTCTCGCAATAGATGCGAAAATTATACTAACCAACAGCAGCGTCTCCGCATTGTCGGTACAAAACAAGAGAAGAGATATCGCGCTTCTCCGCATTTTGGGCACATAACAAGCAAAGCTCGATAGCGCTTCGCCGCATTCAGACGGTTTAGCGTATAGATTAAATTTTTATTTGATTAAAATAGTACACAAGTCTTAAATGCTATATATAATACACGATAAAATAAATTAAAACTAAGAATTTTACTAATTAATTTTTTAAAACTTAGTTAATAATTTAAACTGTAATAAAAATGTATTAATAAAATGTAAAATATTTAACTATGGCTTTAGTCAAACACTTTAAATTTTGGCGTAAAATTTGTTAAAGTAGAAGTACTGTAAGATAATTAGTACGCTTTGAGCTATATATCAGTTTTACAAAATTCATCGTGGAGTCGCACCAAATAGTTAAATCAAAAACTGAAACAGCAGGTAGCCGCCATCGCTGTTTCGATACTGGTGAGAATTACTGAAATAGTTATGTGCATTTGCTGCAGTGTCTCCATTGATTTGTATGAATTTTAGGTTTCCATTCTCTTTTTCAACAAGCATTTCACAAATTGGTGATCTCGCCAGGTTTGGTTCTACTAAAGTTTAAAATATTTCTTGCATTTACCGATTCATTACCAACTAGTGGTCAAAACCCGTCTAATTGCCAATTTTAACAAAAAATGAAATTTTCAAGCTCTATAAGCTAAGCAGTTAATTAACCATATTATTGTTGTTAGTGCTATTTTGCTCAAATTCATTTTAATAATCTTCTCCCTCTTTTAATGAAATAAGGTATATTTAATAATTAAATATGTTTACGCTTTTAGGAAAAGTAACAAAGAGGATTATTAAATGTGAATAGTTTCGTCTGTAATTATTAATTTAATATACAATAGATTTATAGAACCAGATATTGTCAAAGTTATTAAAGCCAGCCGCATTAGATGGCTGGGACACCTTTTTAGATGTGAAGATTCTAACCCAACTAAATTAGTGACCTTTTCAAAAATTAAAGGTAAGTGAAGGAAGACCCCGTCCCCCCACCAGGTGGATAGATTCTGTAAAGAGGGATTGAAGAGAACTGCGAGTCCATCATTGGCGATCTATAGTCTTTGGTAGAGTCAGGTGGAGGAAGCTCGGGGAGACGGCCTTGGCCTGTAACAGGCTGTAGTGCTGATGAAGAATTATTAATTAAATATTGACATCAAAAGTACTAGGTACCATGACAAGGAATATTTACCTAAGACCTTTAGTCAAACATTTTAAATTTTGGCGCAAAATTTGTTAAATTAGAAGTTCTGTAACACGATAATTAGTTCGCTTTGAGCTATATTTCGATTTTACAAAATTCATCGTGGAGTCGCACCAATTAGTTAAATGAAAAACTGAAATTAGACAGCGGGTAACCACCTTCAATCTTGACTGTTTCGATACTGGTGAGAATTACTGAAATAGATCTGTGCTGCAAAATGTGACAAGGTACATAATAAGTGCAAGGTTCTTTAAATTATCTCTTTTATATATTAAGAGAAAATATCACTTCGTGACTCAAGTGTGTCGATAATTGTCACAATAATTCGGAAAATTTTTATAACTCTGTACTCCTGAAATCAATGTTTAACCTCTCAGTACAGACATATCTAAAACATCGATCAGATGTGAAAGTATGTCACTAAAAGAAACTGTCTCTTCAACCTTGAAACTTCTTCCATTTTCGTAACATTCTGGTGACAAGGAAATGCCGTTGTCTACCTATGTAATAAAATCAATATTTGAGCAGTTGCACACCTCGGCGGATGTTGCTCCTTCTTTCTCTGGGTTACAGGAGAAAAAAAAAAAGTCTCCGTTTCCTGGTTGATTTGATTCCTCTCCGTGTCTCAATCAATCAACGACTGCGTGCTTCAGAAACCAATTTACGAAAAAATAATCTCTTCCAGCAATTACACGAGTATCTAATTGCAGCTAATTGGCCACACGCAGATGAAGCAATTAGGGTCCGGGTCACTTCCCAAAAGGATGGGGAGTTAATTGTTATGGAAGTGCGTTTTAAGACAAAATATGAAATACTTTTGAATTTTCTTTCTCGTAATAAAACTACACCTTTTATAAATACATTTGCGTGTATATATATATATATATATATATATATATATATATATATATATCAAAATGAAACGACTGAGAACTTTCAGTTATACGAAATATGATGAAATTTCAATATTTTTATCACATTAAATTGTAGATTGTAGCTAAAAATGAAAAGTTTTTAATATTCCGCAATGAATATACCGCTTAATGTAATCGCGGTTAATGTTATCAATCGCTTATTGTTATCGAAATCCCTTGGTCCCGATTTTCTCCATTCATTTGTATGTTAAAATTATCGCTTTATGGGATCGTTACATCGGTTAATGCTGTCAGTTTTCGAACCTTATTTTAACTGGCAAAGGAATATTCACAATCTATTCAGAAGGAAACCCATCCTTTCTTTTCCTTCGCTGTTATGCCGAACGATGGCCGACTAGTTAGGGTGCTGGCCTTTGGAACCGGAGTTCGTGGGTTCGTATCCCACTATGGCATAGATGTTCGTAGCCGTTCGGAATAATAATTCTTTAAGCAGTAGGTCCCGGTCTCATTAGCCCTCGTGTTGCAAAAAGTAGACCGTAGCGCTCCAAAACCACACCTTCGCTGTTGTTTGAATTTTTGAAAAAACTCCCTCTTCGAAATATTGAAATGAGGAATGAACAAAGGAGTGGGAAATTACACGTTTCTGGAATTTTTCAGAAATACGCACACCCTGCTGGTGGTCGATGGTTGTCAGATAAGCAGAAGGCAACACATTATTATCGGAACTGAGAAGGAACGTATGCCCATTTTATGCCTTGTTCGCTTACATGTAATTTGTCGATATGGAAGCCAGAAAGCGAAATGATTTAACATTAAAACAAAAGATCGAAATTTTAAATCGATATGACAGGTTGATTATGATTACGAACAATTTATCAATGAGTTCTTAGAAAAAATTGTAGACAGTCAACAATGGATCAATTTTTTAAATTATGTATGCAATTCTTATTTTTCAAATGATAATATATACAGTACATAGATATAAGGTGTGTTTTTTCATTTTATTTTGAAATGTAGTACGTGTGAATTAAAGGGGGTGGGGTTGATTTATCTAATTTTGAATATCGTTTATTGTTATCAATCGGTTATTGTTATCAAAATCGCAGTGTCCCAAACTGATCATATTAAGCGGAGTCCACTGCAATTGGACCAAATCATACTACACAATTACTGCTACTAAAAACTTTGACATTTTTTATATTTTCTTAATTCTATTTTATGAATATTGAAACACTCCAGGTGCAATTCTAACCGTCATATCCTTTTGAAATTTGTCTTTGCCTTATACCATATTAAAGTTACTGAATACTAAAATATTTCGAAACTCAAAATGTGTCGGTTCTATACTTTAAAAAGAACTTTTATGTACACCTTGTAACGGAATTTTTTTTATCTCCCCTATTATTATTTTCTTTTTATTATTTGTACTGATTTTATTATTAGGTCTTGTGTAACATCATAATAGACTTACGTTTCAAATGATGTCTACGATTATATTCGTCAATATTTTATGGAAATTTAACGTACGAATAAAAAATATTCCCCTCAAATAAACTATTCCGTTTATCAGCAAATTAACACGTTCGGGTACATTTCGTAGCAGAATTGTACCGGGAGCGGGCGTTTTGCGCTTAAATTTAATTATTCAGTTAAACCTAAGATCGAAAATTATTTATTTTTTTAACCAACTTTTAATATTTTATTTTGAAATATATAAACAAATATAGAAATAGAAATATATATATATATATATATATATAACAACCATAAGATTTTTGTAAACAAAAAATATTTTTTTAGGGAATTAATTTATAATAGTATCGTAAATATGAAAAATCAAATAGAAATATATATAGTTTTAGTATATGTAGTATATAGAGTATAAGTTTTAGTTATATATAGTATATAGTTTTAATTTTTTTTCGTTCTGTGGTTCCTCATCGGTTGATGTAAAAACTAGTTTTTATTTGTCTAAATTTTTCCAGAATCTATGTAATTGACAAGAACATTCGGTTTCGTTTTCCTGTATATACCGTTATTTTTGTATCCACAAACAAACCATGTTGTTACACTAACCCTTACTAGTACGTGACCCGCGGCTCAAGTATCAATCGTCAGAAAACGTACTAGCCGGTGGTGTGTATATATGTATATGTATATATATATATATGTATATGTATATATATGTGATATAATGTATATGTATATAAATATATGTGTGTATATGTATGTATATGTATATATATGTATATGTATATGTATGTCTATGTATATATATGTATATGTATTTATATATGTATATATATGTGTGTATATGTATGTATATGTATATATTTTGTATATGTTATGTATATGTATATATATGTGTGTAATGTATTATATGTATGTATATGTGTATATATATATATATATATATATATATATATATATATATATATACATATAATGTGTGTATATGTATATGTATGTATGTGTATATGAATGTATGTATAATATGTGTGTTATATGTATATATATGTAATATATATATATGTATGTATAAATATGTGTGTATATGTATGTATATGTATATATATAAATATATATATATGTATATGTATATATATATGTGTAATATTATAATGTATATGTATATATATGTGTGTATATATATGTATGTATAATATATATATATATATATATAATGTATATATATGTATATATATGTTTATAATATATGTATGTATGTAAATATATGTTGTATAATGTATAAATATATATATGTATATATATAATGTATATAAATATGTGTGTGTGTATATTTATATATATATAAATATTTATATATATATAAATATATATATATATATATATAATATATATAATAATAAAAATTATAATGTTTTTACAAAATATAGAGATATAGCATATAAAATTTTTTATATATATTCTTTTTTTTTACGTCTATAACTTAGATTTAACATATTCATATATGATTATTATTACGGGTGCCAAAGGACCTAGTTACGGCCCTGTGTACACCTGCCGCTGAGATTCGAATCTTGACTCGCTAGTCTTCTAGACAAGTTTCGGACCTTTACCCTCTCCCATGTTACCGATGTGCTTTTCAGTGGGACGGTAATTTAAAATTTACCGCATAACTGTTAATCCATTATCTCCCTTCAAATTCTCGGTTCATAACATTACGATGAACAACACCGTCTATTGAAAGGTCTTGTAATCTCCCCCATTGCTTGCTTGAATGAGTTCCTAGTAGGAAATCCTCTACACTACACCTCGTGGCACTGGATGTCATGATCGGAACGCAAAGTGGTGTTCATGTTCGGAAAGAATAAAGTTGCCGCCGCCACAAAGGGCGACATTATGAGGTACTGCCTGCGTAACAGGAACTCATAATTGCTGTGTAGAAGCCCCCTCTCCCCTCTTCGACTAAAAAAAATTCCACCCTATGATAAACGAGTCTCTCTGTTACAGGGGGCTCTGGCGAATCGAGGGTGGTCCACTTGATAGCCCCGGTATATATTGAAGACCTTTTCAACAAGGAATAGCATTCAGTGCACTCCCCTGGTATTTTATGCGAGATGCCGTCTCGATATCGAACACAAAAGGTGCCCTCGAATTTTCTGTACAGTGCTCGGTTCTGGGAAAGGAAAATGTTTTGCCTTCTCTGGCAAATCGGATTGTGTAGCGGTTTTTGTAATCTGGGGTAAACATTGCAATGACCTTTTTGGGAACGATTTGCCCGAAAATGCAATAAAGTGAAAGACAGCATTCATTCTTTGCTTCCGTTGTATTCTTGGTGTTACAATTCGGAATGCAAATAGCTGTTGGATTTTTCATGATTGTTATTTAAAGATTTCATGAGATGAAGTGTTTAAAAAAAAAAAATTGTATAACTTTTAAACGGAGAAAAATTGATTTTTATGAAAAAAAATCCTTAAAAAATCTCTTTAACCCCTTCCAGTATGATTTAGTAATGAAAAACTGTGCATGAAATAACCATTTAATTTTTATTTAAAAAACTTGTTTCATTTTACAATTCTTACATATTCTTAATTAAAATCCACTTTTTACATAGTGTTAAATAATATCAGAAACAGTAAAATTAAGAAAATATCAAAACAAAACATTAATAAGGTATACAGATAATAGTCTTCAAGCTAGTGGTACTTTTCAAAACAAAGTGCAAAGGAATTCTTAATTGTTTACACCGCCAAGTAGTCTCGCTTTTAATTGGATTCTTGTAACACACACGGCATTTCTTAGTAGGTTTTCTTTTATTCTGACTCATTAATTTGGCAATGACTTGTACCAAGTAAACAATATGCAATAGTGACTTGTGATTTTCACAGGTGATAAAAGTGTTGCCAAATTCAGTACACTAGAAATTTTAAACTAAATTAATTATCATATTTAACAGTAACTTTAATCGCATGACAAGTGTAGCTCGTCATTGTGCGGTATGGAAGGAAAAACTAATGACGAGCTAGACTCGCCATTTTACCGGAAGGGGTAATGATATCTCTAAAAATTTTGTGCTTTAATCCCTTAACCCCTTCCAGGTACATTTTATTTCGGGATTATGGGTCAAACAATGTCAATTTTTTATGCTTATTTTCATACATACATAGCTTTTTTAAACATAATAGCATCACTCGCATACAAAATTTCCTAAAAATTAATGTAATTGATATAAAATCAATGTAAATAAATGAATAATTTACCTGTATAGTTGGCTTTCTGTGCGTCAGAAATCATTAGATTTTGGGGTCAGTTCTCACTAACTATAAATATAAAGCTTAGAATACCTAGCTTTTATCTAGAATTAAATTTTATTTATATCCTTTGCATTTGCATAAATGATTATGAAATTATTAATCAAAATTTGATCATTTATGATACATTCGGAAACAAGGTACTGCACAGAGTCCAACATTGCAATCTGGAAAGTAGGACCTTGTTTCTCTCCTTACCTTCTTCCCTCTGCTGTCTTTGAGCATCAAATAGTCTGTTAGCCAGAAAAGTAAACAAAAGCATTCGAAACCATAAAAAGCACAGGTGAGATAATTCGGGAAAGAGTGATTGCACAGTGTAAAATTTCAGAGAGCCCGAGCTACACTCGGGAAAAACCGGGAAGGGGTTAACGTGCACGCTCGTGTTAACTCGAGCTCCCTACACTGGCCAAACTGTGCACGCTCGAGATAATCCGAGCGGCGTTGTACTTTTGTAGATATTGCGCGTGAGTTGTGCTAAAAGAGATAGGAAAAGAAAAGAGTCGTTACACGTGTAATAGTTGCAATGTTGGGTTATGTGCTACACCTTGTTTCGAAATATATCACATAAAAGAAAATTTTGATTAATTTTATAAATACTATTATTGTGGTTATTTATGCTTTAAAAGTATAAGTATTTTTACTGATAACTTTAAAACAAAAGAAAATTTAAATCGTTATGACAGGTTACCAGAAGTGAGTCAGTGCAATGCTACAGAGCAGTTAAACATTTCTCAGCCTCTATTGTGCAACATTTTGAAAAATCGGGATGAACTTGCTAGAGGAGGTAAACAAAATGAAAATACGGAGTGCAAACGTAATAGAGCCAGTAAAGATGAGCAAGTTGAAAAGGCTCTAAGACTTTAGTTTGAAAATGTTCGAGAACGTGATGGTCCAGTCAACAGACCCCTTATGAAACAAAAAGCAAGAAGTTTAGCTGCTCAAATGGGAAAAAAAAGATTTTATTGCAACAAATGATTGCTTCCAGCGATGGAAAATACGCGAAAATATTGTTTACAAGAGAATTCACGGAAATTTAGTACGTGTGAATTAAAGGGAGGGGGTAAAATTATCTAATTCTGCATATCATTTATTGTTATCAATCGATTATTGTTATCAAAATCACGATATCCCAAACTGATCACATTAAGCTGAGTCCACTGTAATACAAAAACTCATATCAATGTGTGTGTCAGTTACCTAGAAAACAAAATTTCAATTTCTTAATAAATTTAAATTTTAACATATTGCTTTAAAAAAGAAAATCTCATAACATATTATAACTGTTCTTCGGTAGAAACAAAAATTGTAGACGACTGAAAAAAGAAAAAAGGGAGAGAAAAGATATAAAACTTTCTGGTTATCTTCAAAATTCATTCATATATTTTTTATTTGAGGTGAAAGGTGATTAAAAAAATTATTATTATTTTCAGAAACAGATTTTTCCAAAAATTCATTTAAAATTTTCTGTGAAAAAAATCTGCTTTTTATAATTTTTGGTACAGACTGGCACAAATTTTCGGATCAGAATCAGCACTGCTTATAAAAGGTTAAGAATATATTTCACTCATTGTACACTTTTTTATTTAAAGGGGTATAATAATAGCTCATTGTTGCGATGTGGTTAGTTATGCGAATGAAAACACTTCATTTCAAGCACAAAAAAAAACTTATTTTATACAACACAAAAACAAGTATGACATAAAAATGTGCATTTGCGAAACAAAATGATAAACGGACAGCATGCCAACTGCCGTGCGGATGCTTACTCGATGTGAAGTGCAACTACTCGATAGTTCTGAATAGCGCCGAAAACGAATCACAGAAAAGTTTATTTGTTTTGCACCGGAACACTCATATTTATTCATAGTTCAGTTCTCATTAAATGTGAGTCATTGTATTATTTTGACCATAAAACAAATAATATAGACACAGGAAAAATCTAGAGACAGGAAAATTTTTCTAGCACATTTTCTGTCGAAAAAAAAAATTCAAGAAATAGTTTTTTTGGTATAAATTCTGCGACAGCTTCGACAACAGTAATAATAAGCAATTTTGAGAGAGGGTTTTTTTCTTTAGCAACAAAAAAAAAAAAAATGTCGAGATTGCCTAGGGTGCTAAAATAACTCCTATTCCGTGCGAACATGTTAAATCTCCTGCATATAAGAACTTATTTTGTGGTGCAAACACAATCCTGGTACCTTTCCACGAACCGATAGATTCTTAACCCCTGGCCTCTAGCAGAAAAGTCACAAACACGTTTATCTGAAATTGCTATCTACAAGTTAAGTCCTCCTGAAGTAAAGTCAGCTCGATGCCACTGGCAGATAGTCACGCTGGCAGTTACGAAAACCAAATGGGCATGTAAGAAGCAGTTTCGATTATTTAGGAGTGATGGAGAACGAAGATAAGCCTCACATGTACCGCTAACGGTGGTTTATAGGTTACTTTTTATGTGGTTGCCCCGATTTCTTCATTTTAATTTCTTCTGTTGAGTGCTACATATGTCGTAAATGCTATTCTTACATATTTTGGTGGGCGTTTATTTACACATACACTTTTGTATTGGATGTTTTTTTATAAGGGTGTACATATTTCGGAGAAGGAAATATTTTATTCAGAATACTGGAATGTTCGATTATCCATATCAATAAATAACCAGTGGGATGAACTACTGATCCACGAACGTTTTATGGCCCTTTAACAGTTTCAAACAAATTTAATTAAAATAATGCCCCATTTTTCATTGCAATTTTTTTTATTAATTTAAAATTTTAAACAGGAAAATGTTATTAAAATTTTAATTCTTACAATTCTAATATTTTTAAGCATTTATGATAACATTTTACTTTAATGAAAATTGTAGTGTTTCCCCTGCAGTTTGTCTAAGAAAGAAATTACATTTACAGTTGAAAAAAAAGTTTAAGTACAATTTCTTTACATTTTTTTAATTATTTCAGTTACTTTTCTTTACTCTATTATTTTCTTAATTTGAGGATTATTACAATTTATTTCAAAACCCGGCCTTGCTTGAATGAAGCCGTCTGTACTTCTATCATAATCACTAGCATTGAAGTGATTGTGGTGATTATTATTGCACTGTTATCAAAATAAAGTAACATACCAAATATATCGCATGAAAGGGAGACTACATGCCTCTGATTTCATTACTTCTATCTTTAAATATACTTAAATTTCGTTCTTAGACTAGTTAACTATTTTTCACCGAATTATACTGAGTATGAAAGCATAAATGTGCTAGCGGCCTATATTGTATTAAGTACTCGTAAACTTATAATAGTATTATGCAGTATTAAGGCTTCTTGGTGATTATTATTGCACTGATATCAAAATACAGTGACATACCAAATATATCGCATGAAAGGGAAACTACATGCCTCCGATTCAATTACTTCTATCTTTCAGACTACATTAGAATATGATGTAACATATAGCGTAGCACATCATGAGATAACATCAGCAAGATGTCCAAATGATTCCCTTGTAAAAGAAATAAGGTACTATTACCTAAGAATATTTCCAAAACACCTTGAATTTGCAGTGAGACGAACATCCCGCCTATCTTTTTATTCATTTGATGTATCACTGCATGATCCAGCTTCAATCTGGAGTGCTATTTGATGCAGATTCGAGATGACATTGATTGATGCAGTTTTTATGATCTCGAGCATGGCATCTTGCAGAATCGAGTCCAACTTTGGGCCTCTAAGTTTACATCAGCTGTCCGGGTAATTGATCTGGGGAATCATTGGGAACGAGATATCTGGATCTAATATCAAACGATTGCCCCAGAACCTGATTATCTCAATTAGGAAGTGTTTGCGTATGAGGTGAAAAAAATATGCTGTGACACGAAATAATCTAGTTTTCTTCTTTTCTTCAATGGCCAGACAGCCCAGGATGGGCCCTTGCCTTCCTCAGAATCGAATTCCAAGCTCTACTCTCCCTGGCCATGGACATCCAGTTAGTAATTTTTAAAAGTCTTAAGGTATCCGTCTACATTCGGAGAACTTTTTTCTTTCAACGTAGAAACTAGTTCATGTTTGTACATTTTTAGAATTATTTTTTTATATTATCATAGAGAACTGCACTTAAAAAATTTATTCCTGGAGATGAGTTTATAGAATTAATAATAAATGAAGAAAATTTAGTAAAAAAAAAATCAGATTTTTCCAAAAGGTCTAAATTTTAATAAATTAAATTATTTCAATATTTTTTCATGCAATACATTTCTTATGCACTGGACTAGTGAATCACCTAAAATCTTTGCTTAATTTACATTTGGTAAAAAATTTTGGTCTTTCAAAATCATACACATTGAATTTTTAACGATTTTTTATTACCTTTATATCGAACTATGAGTGTAACATTATTAAAAATTATCCAAATTTAAAGTTTTTAGGTCGTTTACTAGTAAATACTATCAAAAGCATTCATACTAATATTCAACAAAATATTTTAAGAACTTTTTGAGAAATCACATTTCAAGTTTCAACATTTTATTAAAATATCGTTCTAAGAAAAAAGCATTTGAAGTTTATGAAAGCATCTTTAACTGTTAAAAAATTAAAACGCATGTTTAAAATTACACTTTCTTGCTTCAAAACTTTTCTAATTGCGAAGTTGCTAATTATTAAAAATACTAGAAAAACGTTTAAACTAATCTTCATGAAAATTTAAAAAGTTTTGTCCAAAAATTGCTCTTTAAAAGGCTTTAAATTCACAACTTCCGGTTTCGAAGTCGCTACTTCCGTTTTGTTTTGACAGCTGTCACTGATGTTTAAATAGCTGTAACTTTTCTTTAAAATGCCGTAGAGACAAAACAAAAACAGATTTAGAAGCCTAAAAGTTTAAATTTTACAATAGAGAAATAATAATAAAAAAATTATGATTTTTGGAAAAAAAATGACGTTTTTAACGTAGGCGGATACTTTAAATCTGATTCCAAACAGTCGAACCACCTAAGTGTAGGTCTCCCTCTTTTTCGGGTGCCAAATGGTTTGGCTGAGATCTTTTTTGTTACACGATCTTCGTCCGTTCTGCACAGGTGTCCTGCCCATTTAATTCTCTGAATCCTTATATTTTGTACTATATCTAGACAGGGTTGTAATTTTGACCGGTCAAAACTGATTTTAACCAGGACACCGGATAAAAGTGGTCAAAAATGGTCAGAAGTAGTCAGAATTGTTAACCCTTAATTTGACAAGATGTTTTTTGAAATATTTTTTAATTTTTGTTATTTTCCCATGTCTGTATAGACGTTAGAATCTCTGTAAAATAAACAAAAAAAGATATCATTTTCCATTTTTGAGATAATTAATGTCCGCTGTGGCGAACACTGACAATTATGTTATATAGTAGTTATAAATATATATGTCCTGTGTAACGGACTTAGCGAAATTAAGGGTTAAATATAGTTTTAAATTGTCTTAATTTTAATATCGTTTGTAATTAGAAGTGACTTTTAATAAGCAATAAAAAGAGTACTACAGTTAAACAAAATATTACACTAGTTCATGAGATTTAACATGTTTATGCAGTATAATAAGAATGGTTAAAAAAGCCATTACAATTGTAAAAATGTAATGCAGAAAAAACATAAATATGAGTTACAGTTAAAAATACACTTGGACCTGATGTCTGGTGGGCAGCAATGAAGAAGGCTAAAGACATTAACATAAAATTTAAAAAAAAAAAAAAAAAAATTTTCAAATTTTGTTAATTAAATTATTTAAAATTTAATAATTATTTAAATATTATATTATATAATATTTAAATATTATTTAATAATATTAAGTTATTTAAATATTATTATTAAATTATTTAAATTTAATTATTTATAATTTAATAATAATTTAATTTTAATTAAGTACCAAATTTTAGGGGTACTTAATACCCTAATTTTAGGGTTCCCAGAGCCTAGGCCCAGTCGGCCTATGCTTTAATCAGGTCCTGGCCACCACCTGTGTACAGCAGAATGAGGGGAGGCCCGGATGAATGGGTTTGCCCTGGGCCCCCACTTCTGTAAGTCGGGCCCTGCAATAGTTTTTATCCTCATTTAAACTCTTTAAGTTATCAGATACCGTATACGCGCTTTCCCAGTTAAAGCACCTGCAGCGTTTAATCAAACGTAATCCGCCAAATATTACCCTTGAAAGCGACCTTAAATGTATAAACATTTCTGAAACTCGAATAAGGGATGCTATTGATCGGCCGAGATTTTTTTTCTGCGTGTTTTCCCGTCTACGTCACAACAGAACAACCCTGCGCAGACCTACTTGCTCGTCATCTGTGGGGTTTTTACCACCGCATGTGTATGTGCCTTAAAGGGAATATCCGAATGTGACACTGACTGATCATGGCACCCTCGCTGCTGCCACAAAGGCCCCGTTGTGCAACCAATATGAAGGTTGCTGTGTGTCGTTTACGTGACAACGATGACATAAGACAGAATTGGGAATGTCGTGGCACCCTAAACTGATAATGGACTGACGAGCTGCGTCTGACTGATACCCCTGCATGCGAAACAGTGAGTTATTTGTGCCGCCGAGGCTTTTTCACACGTGCATGTTCTGAAACCGCTCGATTTTTAAATGTGGTGCACCGGCGTTCATACATATGAACGGAAAGGGGATTTACCCATTATCATACCATAGCTGGATACGTTGCAATATCCCTATCGTTATTGTGACATTGTTTTGTTTTTTCCAGTTTGGGGACTATGGATTATTATAACTGTTAGCTCATATATAATTTCGTTTAGTTTGGAGCGCTTCGTTCTACCATTTTGCCACACTGAGGCTAATGAGACTGGAACTTACTGCTTAAATTCGATGCCGAACGGTTACGAATATGCATGCGAGCAGTGGGATTCGATCCTACAAACTCTGGTACCGAAGAACAGCGTCCTACCCATTCGGCTGTCGTTCATCTCGCTCACATATCAAAGAAAAATTTTCATTATTCTATTGATTTTTCCCATATTCCTTAAGATGTCAGTAATTCAGTCATCTGACATTAAAAAATGGTTGTTTTTCGAACAGAGAAAACATTTAACCCCGTAATGCATTTTTTTTTAAGGCCGGCTAAAAAATTCAATTTTTTTTAAATGTAAAAATACAATTTATAACGTTGCCTTGCCAAGAAAATTACAAAAATACAAATATAATCAAAATTTTTATTGCAATTTTGGATTTTGATAACATTGCAAAAAATAAGGAACCTATAAGTAGAAAAAAATATATATTTTATTCTCCAATAAATAAGTGTTATAGCTTACAATGTAAAGGGTAAATATCAATAAAACGATTGTTGTTTTTTTCTTTCACATTGTTATTTTCAATTATCGGTTGCATTCGATTGTAAAAAATTATAGCAACATAAAGTACTACGCCGCTCGAATTATCTCGAGTGTGCACGTTAAGGGGTTAACATATATTTCATGGAAAATTTTAGAATGAGGAAGTGTTGTAAGACATACTTTCTGTTACTTTCAGTGGCGCTGAATCTACAGCTTTCAAAGTTGTTATTATTATAAAAAGTATTTTTACAATTGTGGAAATTTTTAAAGCTCTATAATATCTAATAAAGTGTTCCTAAAAAATATTTTAGAAACATAAAGCAGTAAATTTTATAATCATATCTCTGGTAATTATTTTGTTCCAAACCATTATATGAACTAATATGATAAGTCTTCATTCGTTTCATATTTTTACTTAACACATTGTATGCGTGACACGTACTAGTACGTTTTTTGACGATTGATACTTGAGCGCTGGTCACGTACAAGTACGTTTTCTGACGATTGATACTTGAACCCGGGACACGTACTAGTACGTTTTCTGAAGATTGATACTTGAGTCCGGGTCACGTACCAGTACGGGTTAGTGTAACAACATGGTTTGTTAGTGGGTACAAAAATAACGGTATATACAGCAAAACGAAGCCGAATGTTCTTGTCTAGTACATAGATTCTGGAAAAATTTAGACAAATAAAAGCTAGTGTTTACATCAGTCGATGCAGAACCACAGAACGGGAAAAAATTAAAACTATATATATATATATATATATACTACTATTTCTATTTGATTTTTCATATTTAAGATACTATTATAAATTTATCCACTAAAAAATATTTTTTTTTCTATTTGATTTTTCATATTTACGATACTATTATAAATTTATCCACTAAAAAATATTTTTTTTTGTTTACAAAAATCTTATGGTTATTTATATATTTCTATTTATATATTTGTTTATAATATATTTCAATATAAAATACGGAAAGTTGGTTAAAAAATTAAATAATTTTCGATCTATTGAGATTTAACTGAATAGCTAAATTTACGCGCAAAACGCCTGCTCCCGGTACAATTCCGCTGCAAAATGTACCCGCACATAATGTGTTAAAATTACAATATAAAACTTTGAACCATTTTTTTCGCTGTTATGTCTTTAAACTTTTTTTTTAAGTTAACCCTTTTTAACCCCCGTTTTTAAAACTTTATTTCCTTTTTTAAATCCTTTTCAATAAATATTCATTTAAAACTTTATGTATGGTTGTCGGGGATTCGACAATATATTATTTCAGTGTGTGGAACAATTACTGTTTGCTGAAAATTATTTTTAAAAATTTTAAATAATACTCCAAAAATGTAATTTTCTTCTTGTAGCATTTTATAGTGGAGCTCAATACTCAAATTTTTGATATGTCTTTTAGATTAGTGAAAAATATTTCTAATTGAGTAGATGCGTTTATAATTTAGTAACTGTAACCACAGTTTAGTAACTACCAGCAACTAAACTATACATATTATGTAAATATAATAAAATTGACAAAAATGTGCGGAAGAAGATTTGTTTCGTCTACAACAATTTATCAAAATTTTAAAAATCATCTAGTAAAATTCGAATAATCATTCAGACTTCATCTGCCCTTGATGCGTTTATCTTCTGTTGTTACGTTTGACCTCATCAAACTAATTATGCATATCCCTTGAACCATACGCATTAGCACAATTTGCTTGTTTGTGTAGTCATTGATAGGAAAAACTGTTCCTCTTTAGCTGATGACGTGTATTTAATTAAAATGGTAATTGTCAAATTGACGGCTGCAAACCGTCGAATTTATGAAGCGGTTGGACCTGGAATAGATAGAGGCTAGGGTTAGCAACATTCAAAGCGAGTCAAGTTTAAAAGGAATAGTTTTTAGTCAGCATAATTGTAAAATGGAACAACATTTATCTATATATATAAAAATGAATTTGTGTGTGTCTGTCTGTCTGTCTGTCTGTCTGTACTCAATAGACTCAAAAACTATGCATCCAATCGCCGTGAAAATTTGGGAAATGTTTAGGTATATCCCTGGGAAGGTTTTTGTAAATTTTCAACGTTCGAAATTCATTCCTTCCCCCTTTTTCGAGCATTTCATGTCATTATTCCAAGCATTATTTTCCCTGGTTAAACGCAAACGATTAAGTTTTTAATTTATCGCATCATATCTAAGGGAAAGAAGCAATCTTTCTAGCAATGTGACGTCATCCCAAGTAATTGTTTTAAACGCAGTTTTCCACGGTTAAAAGCAGGAGATTAAAATGTTCAATTCATCACATAATAAATAGGCGAAAATGATATTTTTCTATCATTATGACGTCATTCATTTAAATATTTCATTTATTCATTTCTTATTTTATATTATTTAAAATCGTCTGCTTAGTATCTATTCGATTTGAACTGAAATTTGAGATATAAAGTGATTCACTTTCATTTCTATGTGACTCAAATTATAGAATTTTTATATGAGAACTAATTTTAAATTTAATTCTTGGTTCATTTTTATGTTACAATGAAATGCATATCAACAATATTCTAAGTACAAAAAGTACAAATTTCAGTCACTCTCATGGCCAAATAAAACCTATCATTTTATATAGTTATCGTCATATTCATGTGGTTGTCGATGTGAATGTGTGTTTCTGTTTCATACAAAACTATGTGGTTTGTCATAAATTTCCTTAATTTTGGAAAACATTTATTACTACCAACAAAATTAGCACTGTTGCTGTCAAAACCTCTGCTTCCTATTCTATCACGTAATATGGCAAGATCTGTTAACTTTGCTAATCAACGTACAGTAGTAATACAGTAATGCAATTTAGGGTTAGGCTTATATTTTACAATAAAAAAAGTTTGAGCAAATTTAATATAAGACAAATTCGATTATAAAAACTGAATAATGTTATAATACGCTTATAATAGAAATATATAAACATGCCAATGACTCGAACTGAACTGTGACAAATTTAGAGAGTTATTCACGAAAAATAAATCTTTGTTTAAAAGTAATATATTAAGTTCACCGTAGCGAAGCACGGGCAAACCTGCTAGTTAACTATAAAAGGGGAAATGGTTTTCCATACTTTCGTTTCAATAGTTGGGGATGAATCATGTTAATTTCGATCGCTTTCGTATCTTATGTTTGAAACACGGTCTTTTAGCAGTGACATTTGAAAGCAAATTGTTAGTCACGTAGTACAAAATTGGGAGTTTTTTGGTCATGTTTGATATTATAGGGGAATAATTAAAGTTCGGTTGCAGTTAGTGTATCGAAATGTCACGATGTTCAAGTACAATGTACCAGTATGAATGAAACAAAATGAATGTACACAATGTACAAGTATGATTGAAATGTAGATTACTTTTGGATGATCTTGTGAGTTTTATGCAGCCGGTGAAATTTTTGATTATATGTTTGAGGTTTACCCTGATTGTAGCCTTTATTACATTTTTGGTAGTGAGGGAAACCCCATTAACACTTTGACTGCCAAGCCAAAATTGCAAATGTTCACAACGGGGCCAAACTTTTTTTTTGTGTAATTTGTATTTTTTCAACATAAAACTATATATAAAAACAATATTTCAAAACAAACAATATTTTAAAACAAACTCTCTCTATTTATATATATTCCCTTTTTTGTTGCATGTTCCAAATATTTAATTTTTCATAAAACTTAGCTCATAAAATCGTCACATATACCAATTTGCGCAAACCACGTATACCTAACACATCGTAGGGAGCCCAACAATCAAACTCCAATACGATTTTCATGTAACTGATAACATCTTTGATAGCCATGGCCTGAAGTGTTAAAACACCATGGCTATCATATCGGATAGCCAGTGTCTCAACGGAAATATCACTGGATATCACATATGATAGCCATGGCAGTCAAAGTGTTAAGCAGTTAAGCTTTTCCAATGATTTTTCGCCTCATAGGGTACTTTACAAATTCTGGAAAATCGAAAATATTACTGATTCCGTCATATGACGGGCTATATGCTAGTAACTAATATTCTGCACTTGATCACAACAATATTCAACTGATAGAACGTTATTATTGTAGTTCGTTAGTCTCTTACTCCAGAACCGCTAGACAAATTGACTTTCCCTGCCAAAAAGGGCTGAATTAGTTTATCTTTTGGCTTTTTCGTGAGTAGTCGGGTTTTGTGGGACCAACCGTGGGATGTAACTGTTCTGATTGCATTCTGGTAACAGCTCCTGCGTGAAGACTCAGAAGGCAATGGTTTACAAAGTGTGGTACAAAAGTGGCGTCTTGGTAAGCATGGGTTTTAATAAGGGAAACACACTTTTTGGCTTCCATTTTGTCTCTCGGTTTATGCATACTGTTGATGTTATTTTGATTTTTCTAACGTTTCTAAAGCATGAAATAAATATATACCATACAATTATACAAATATATACCATACAAATATATACCATACATTGCCAATTGTTAAACAGTGAATTTGTCGTCTCAGACAAAGACTAATGACATGTTAATTAGTTAACACTAACTAAACTTGATATCACGACCTGTGAAATAAAATTCAAAATGTAGATTAAAATTATGAAAATTGTGTAAAGGAATTAAGACATTCCAGTATTGGAATTGATATGGACATCAACAATTTAACCCTTTCGTGGGCCGTGGGAAGATTACTTCCCATCTACACGATCTTACAAAATACACCTGTAAGAAGCGCAAAACCCATTCTAATATATTGGTTTTGTTATTGAAACAACGGGAAGACTGATTCCCGCATCGGTTCTGCGCTGTCATTAATTTTTCGATCGATCGAATAAAATTAGCAGCTATATTTTGAAAGTTTGGAAACGTGGATTGAGGAATAAGGCCCACGAAAGGGTTAAGTAGGACGTCATTCCTTGAGTTCGTTTATATTTGTGTGCATCTACTATTTTTCTCTTTCAAACTAATCTCAATAGTTTTCTGTTACAAGTTTTCTCAAGTTAATTATGCTAACTGTTGCTGAGATGGCATGTATGGTATATATTTATTTCATGCTTTAGAAGCGTTAGAAAAATCAAAATAATAACATCAACAGTATGAATAGACCGAGAGACATAATGAAAGCCAAAAAGTGTGTTTCCCTTATTAACCCCCTGACTGCTCAATCTGTAATCTCTTTAAAAACTGTGTATTTTTCTTGTTGCTTAGTTTAAATATTATATATAAATTGGAGAATTGAAATACTAATTTTTTTTTCTAGAAAAGATTTTTTATATTGACTTTTATGAGAAACTAAGCTTTCAGAAAAAACTAATTTCAGATGTTACCACATAAAATATTTATTATTTAATAAATTTCAATTAAAATAGAGTTAATTTCTATTTATAGCATACTATCTATAATTCTATTAACTAATATAACTATAGTTCTAGTAATATAATTCTATTTGTTACCTAATTAAATGTCTAATACTGTATACAATTTATTTCACTGGTTAAATGGTGAAAAGGCAGAATGTGCTTCTTAATAAAGGAAGAAAGACACATGCCCGCGAAAATCGCAGGATGAGGAGTCAGAGAGTTAAAACCCATGCTTACCAAGACGCCACTTTTGTACCACACTTTGTAAACCATTGCCTTCTGAGTCTTCACGCAGGAGCTGTTACCAGAAATGTGATCTGAACAGTTACATCCCACGGTTGGTCCCACAAAACCCGACTGCTCACGAAAAAGCCAAAAGATAAACTAATTCAGCCCTTTTTAGCAGGGAAAGTCAATTTGCCTAGCGGTTCTGAAGTGAAACCCAATTCGTACATTTTATTGCCCGCGGAGTAAGAAGATACCCCATTAGCGGCTGTAGCATCATTTTATGTGGAGCCCGTTTCATTTTCCGCTCATTCTCCACTTGGCCTTGGGCAGTTACTTGCTTACCCAGTTGAAGAGTCTCAATAAATGCGAGGCAAGCTGCCTCATTGAAATGGCGTCGGATCGAATTAGGTTCGGCAGAGTGAAGGGGGTGGGAGAAATGTGAATAATAATAATAAATATAAAAAAATGAAAGCAACTCTTTTTTCCCGCTGAAAATTGAGGAAATGAATTTAACGAGGTGTTCCGATCTCCTCGTTTTCTTGCTTTGCGAAACATTATTCTTTGTTTGCGTGTAAAAGCATCTCGGATGACTTTTCTGTCTTGATTTGATGTGGGCGAGGATATTTGTTTACAAAATTCGGGTGTATGGTACAAGTGTCCTCCCCCCTTTATTACTGCTTTATAGATGACACACTGAATGCTCAAAAGTTCAAAGTGACAACTTTTGGTTGTAGAAGGTGTGTGATTCATCTTTTGGTTGAAAGTTATTCAATCCGCTGTTCAATTTACTTTGTAGAATTGTGGGTAGGAAATGTAATCCAATGCTAGTCTGTTAAAATCTGTTTGATCTTGGATACATAAACTGAATCATCAACTAACTGAAAAACTTCTCAAGTAAGATTTTTCGTAACCTGAATATTAAGCTAGTTGATACCTTCTAGTGGCATAACTGCGTACCGTAGTGTAAAACTTAATCGGATGAGAGAGAGAGAGAGTGACAGAGAGGGTGAGTAAGTGAGTGAGTGAGAGAGGGAGAAGTGTGTGTGTGTGTGAGAGAGAGAGGGAGAAAGAGAGAGAGAGAGAGAATGAGTGAGTGAGTTAAACTAGATCGGGAAACTAATGTAGGCATTTTGTATAAATCCCTAAGACAGCCCGAGAAAATTCTTTTGGGTTTTCAAATCTGAAGTCAAGAGCAAAAATTCTCGCGTCCTTTTACTTTTCCCTTTTTAACTCTTAACCTAAATTGACCACTGGGGCTATAGTTTACGACCTCAGAGAAGGGGGTGTAACCAATTATAACTCTACATTGCCCTAGCGGATAATTTAGGAAATTTCCAAACAAAAAGGAGATGCACGCTATCGGAGTCAGATTTTCCCACAGATTTTGACCGAGATGTTGACTCGGGTATTAAGGGCCTTTTACTTATAACTTCATGCTGGCTGACCCCTCAGTTTGCCCTGTCCTTACATTGAAGTGGGAACCCGTCCTCCAACGTTCTGTTAATAAAGGTCTTGAATTAAAACGGTGTCATTTTTATGGACCATGACTGCAACCACCCACCGTGAAGTCCGTCTTACTATATATATATGTATGTGTGTGTGTGTGTGTGTATGTGTGTGTGTGCAATATTAAAATCCCTTATTTCCATATTTTAATATTAATTTAATAACTTCTGTTTATAAATTACGTTGGGTTTTGCGCGGTAATTCTGATTTTCCCTCCAGACACGCTTATAGACTTAATTCAGCCTCTGTCTGTACTTCTTTAACCAATAGTAAACGCGTTCTTTTTAAACATGGGTATTTTTTATCACGCGATCAATTGTGCTTAGGGATTATTCGTAGTCCTTTAACCTGAGAAATCCCTACTTAAAACGGTGCGTGTGCACGATGTTCAAAAACTTCTTGCCTGTTGTATGGATTTCATGTATCTCACCAGAAATAAAATGTGTTGTGTTTTTGGATGAATCTCGCCCGTATTTCATATATATATATGGAAGAAAATTCTCAGGTTTTTTCTAAACTTAAATCAAGGGCTAAAAATTCCCGAGTCTTTTTGCATTCCCCTTTTTAATCCCTAACCTAAATTGACCACTGGGGATACAGTTTAAGCCCTCAGAGAAGGTTCCTATTATAATCCTACATGGCTCTACTGAACAATTTAGGAAATTTCCAAATAAAAAGGAGATACACGCTGTGGGAGACAGATTTTTCTAGAGATATTTTTCCACAGATGTTGATCCAGGTTAACACCGGGTCTTGTACATAGAACTTCATGCTAGCTCACCCTTCCATTTGTCCTGTCCCTATGATGAAGTGGGAACCCGTCCACCAACCTTAACTTAATAAAGGTCTTTAGCTAAAACGTTGTCATTTTTATGGGCCATGACTGCAAACACCCACCGAGAAGTCAGTCTCATTTTATATATATATATATATATATATATATATATATATATATATATATATATATATATAATCTATTTCATATGAACAGTTGTAAGATGGAACCTTAACCGTCTACAAGGGAAGATTTTTACCAAAAGTTGGATGCTTAAATCAATTTTAGACATGTTGGATTTTTATAAAAAGTGCTTTACAAAAGGTAAATTAAAACAGTTTACGACGTTTTTTTTATTCAAAATTGAAGTTCATAGATGAATATCAGGGTCGTGTTAAATTAACAACTGTTTATGATTTTATACGACGCCTTCTATACTTTGACACAAAAACGAGTCGTTTTATTCAAATTAAGAGACAGTTTCCGCTTTTAATTTCCATCGTATGCTCGTCACGAAATATAGGACCGGCACACGCTTGACACCGATTAGGGTACATTATACCCCGTAATTACCATGACGAAGGAAGAAAAAAGCGTTAATATCTATTTTTTTACGTTGTATTATTATGGAGCCCGAAGATTAATTCAAGGGAGTGGAAGTCGCAGTTTTGCACCTTCAACCTGTCGATCCTACGCGACACCACTTTTTTACTGTAGAAAAAGAAAAAAAACCACGGATCAACTATCGTGCGAAAACTTTTCCGAAAATTGCCGCCATTGTAGAAAGGTGACAAGAGAGATGTACCAGGTGTATGGGTTGCGAAACAAATTGCTTTTAAATAAATACCCGGAAGTGAACGGTATGCTGAGTGGAGGGTGAGGCGGGAACAATTTTGGGATACTGCCAAAAGCGCTTCTTTTATGAAGAGATAATTTTCCGTCGGCAAGAGTTTTAGAAGTGCATTATTGTTACAAATTTTACTGTAAAAAAAAAATGCTTCGGAATTGCCGGGGTGGGGGTAAAGAAGTTGAACATTTGCTGTTTTTTACGATGGGTTTTCTTTGTCTAATACCTTTGTACTCTTAATAATGTCATGTGGTGTTCAAATTGGAATTTTATAGTGGACATTTATTTTTGCTCTTTATGATCACTTCATATTTAATACGATTGTTTCCTCTTTCACCTGGTTTACGACTGGTGCAATTTTTTGATCAATAACATAAGCTAAGGGTACAGGAACAAATTATGTCTGACGCCATATCTTAGACATTGATTAGTTTTCTTCTGTAGTTTTTTGGAATGTTATAGTATATAATTAGTTCTCTAACCGATCACTTTATATTAAATATGGGTACTTCATTTCCCCTTCTGATATACGACTGGTGCAATGTTTTGATCAATAACATAAGCTAAGGGTACAGGAACAAATTATGTCTGACGCCATATCTTAGACATTGATTAGTTTTCTTGTTTAGTTTTTGGAATTTTATAGTATATTGTTAGTTCTCTAATCGATCACTTTATATTAAATATGGGTACTTCATTTCCCCTTCTGATATACGACTGGTGCAATTTTTTGATCAATAACATATGCTAAGGGTACAGGAACAAATTATGTCTGACGCCATATCTTAGACATTGATTAGTTTTCTTCTGTAGTTTTTTGGGATGTTATAGTATATAATTAGTTCTCTAACCGATCACTTTATATTAAATATGGGTACTTCATTTCCCCTTCTGATATACGACTGGTGCAATTTTTTGATCAATAACATATGCTAAGGGTACAGGAACAAATTATGTCTGACGCCATATCTTAGAATTTTTAGACAAGATGACTGTTCTTGTCGGATTACAAGCAAAAATCTGCTCAAGTAAGATTTTTCGTAACTTGAATATTAAGCTAGCTGACACATCTAGTGGCATTATTGAGAACTGTAGAGTAAAACTTAATAGGAAGACAGAGAGAGAGAGAGAGAGAGTGTGTGTGTAAGGAAAAGTAAACTAGATCGGGAAACTAATGTAGGCATTTTGTGTAAAACCCCTAAGACACCCCCTGGAAAATTCTCAGGAGTTTTCAAATCTGAAGTCAAGGGCAAAAATCCCCGCGTCATTTCGCTTTCCCTTTTTAACCCCTAACCTAAATTTAAATTGACCAGTGGGACTACAGTTTACGCCCTCAGAGAAGGCGGTCTGACTAATTATAACTCTACATTGCCCTAGCGGACAATTTAGGATATTTCCAAACAAGGAGATGCACACTATCGGAGGCAGATTTTCCCATAGATTTTAACTGAGATGTTGACCCAGGTGTTAAGGGCCTGTTACTTAAAACTGCATGCTAGCTGACCCCTCAGTTTGCCCTGTCCCTATAATGAAGTGGGAACCCGTCCTCCAACGTTCTGTTAATAAGGGTCTTTAAACTAAAACGGCTTCATTTTTATGGGCCATGACTGCAACCAATACTACGAACCAATAGCTAAAAGTATTGTAATTACGAAAAGTTTCAGTGTTCAGATTTCAAAGAAAATACTCATTTTGCTTGTTCCTGGATGAATATTGACGAGTTCCAATATAACTACTCTACCTATGTACAAGGAAAATTTAATTTTGATACTTCTTTATTGCTTGTATTTTGGGAATTATACATTTGGAAAGTTTAATGAAAAGAACGAAAATTTTTTACTCCTGTGGTGGGAGAACGCTCGAGTCTCCCTTGCTTTCCCTCCCATTCAAACAAGGGTTTGCGCTGTGTAAATATGGGAAAGATTCAAATAATTTATAGGTACAGGAAAGAAAAGAGACGCCCTATTTCTTTTGAGCTCTAAACGTTTAGAGATTAAAAAATCTAAAAGTGTTTTGTGATAAAAACGTCAGCCCTAGCATGTGTGCCGAAACCCTGATTTCTGACACTTCTTGTCTCGTAAGGCTTCTTTATTATCTGAAATCTTCCCCTGCCACTGTTTATGTGTGGGAACTGGGGGAAACAGCGGAGGGGATTTTATCTGGGCTTTCTCGCTCCCTAGATCACGTCTTTTATTATGTGAAAGTTTATTTAACTCGTAATCATGCAGCGGAATAAATCCAGCGACGATTTATTCAGCCCAAGTAAAGAATTCCGTCTTTTTTACCCCCCGTTACTCAAGCAAAAGCTAAAAGAAATTATTGCGGGGGAGGGGGGGTTATATCAACGGTCAGGGCCGCAACTAAGTTCGTTAGATCCCGTGGTAAAAAACTGATCTGCGCCTATATAACCGAATATAGTGAGAAAATATACATAAATGTTTTTTTCTATATTATATATTTAGAATGAACTCAAAATATTTTGTTAATTCTTAAAATGTTCCTAGCATATGCATTTTTAGTTTTTTCTTCTATATTTATTTTATTAATACTTAAAAATATTTTCGAACACTCTAGGGCAGGGTTGGCGCAGTAGACCCTCTGGACGAATCTCTGCTCTCGGCTCATTTAGTGGCCCAGTGTGTGGATGCAACCAGTAAACCATCGTCCAAGGTCACCATTAGAAAGTGGTGAACAATTGGCCATAGTGTGGAGGCCACATAAAATAGGTTCGTGGTCAAAATGTCCTCCCATACCTTTAGAGGTGGCTTTGCTTGGTACCTGCTTCTAAATTATGAGAATCCATTTGAGAAAACTCTTTCTTTCACCCAAGTGATGCTCTACAAATAATAGGTGCATTTTTTCGCCTTAATTCGAGTAGTCTCTGGCTCACGTGTTTTGGCTCGTCCAAGCAGCATTAGCACCAACAAGAACTTTCTACCACCTGGTATCAAAAGTCAAATTTATCGCCTTTGGGTAGAGAGTAAATTTATCTTCCTTCCTCTACAAGCTATTATTATATAGGTTAATTTTTCTGGAATGAGAAAAATATTAAGATGTAAAGATATACATATTTTTAATCTTTTATCAAATTTTAAATTTTTTCAAACCAGAGAAGAAATTTTCATTGCGAATACATGTTGTACATAATAAGAGAATTAACTTGAAATATTTTACTGTCGAGAAAAAAAGAAAGTGGGGGCTCCATATGTCCTTTTGCAATTTCTGGCTACGCCATTGATTTGAAAATAAATAAAAGCGTTAATTTCTTGTTACTTTTCAACCAATGAACTTCGTTCCTCGCTCTTTGGCTATGACAAAAGCACGATAAAAAAAGTTGTTTAAAAATTTTAGACCACCTGTAGTTATATAATAAAAGAATTAGCCTAAAATAATTCATTTTCGAGAAAAAAAAAATCTTGGTGGTTGCAAGCATCCCTTTGCAACCTCTGGGTACGTCACTGACTTGAAAAGTAACGAAAACATTTACTTTCTTGTTTCTTTTCTACTAATGCATTTTATTGGTTATTTCGCGAATGTTTTCGTCTGTTTTGTCGGGCAGTTAACTTATAAGTAATGGACACGGTAATCCAATAACTTCTGTCTCTTTTCATCAGCGAAACAAAGACTCTTGTCAACTGTTGACGTAATCTTCGGATTACATCGCCCCGTACAGTGGCGTACACATATATTCATTTTGCTGATTGCATGTCATCATTGTATTGAAAAAAGCAATTCCTTTAATCGATAGTTACCACTTGGTTAAAACTAAAGAATACGCTATATTAATCTTATTTCTCCTATTGATAAAACTGTTCAAGAACTGATACTATTTCATATTAAGTTATAAAAATTACAAAAATAAACATCATTTAACAAGAAGAAGAATAAATGTATCATGATAATAGAAAGTTCCTGCGTACCAGAATCAGTAAAATTGAAAATTATTGAAAAATTGATTAAAATCAATGTTTAAAAAACAGTCTGGAAGAAAATAATGCCTCCTGTAATTTTTTACCAGGAAACTGAATGATCCTATTCTGTAAATCAGGAAATTCTTGGAAATCATATTCTGTAAGAATGCAACCTTTCTTTTTGTCTACAAACACTAACTCAGCGTCACCTTTTCTGACATTACAAAAGCTTTTTATTCTTTTCAAAGGAATTGTTTTAGATAGAATAATTTTTTCTTCATGTTGAAAAAATAAAGGACGAGAGAGAAAAGTTCAGCTGTTTAAAAAAAATTAT
>CM063500.1:58715075-58847575 GCA_032207245.1 Pardosa pseudoannulata
TTACAGATGCATTGCTCTGGCTATCAGTACCAAAGTCCATGGTTTGAATCAAGCTGGTGGCGGGGATTCCGTAACCGTTTATAATCTGATTTAAGTAGAAAGCACCGGTCCCATCATCATTAGCGCTTGCATAGAAAAACATGAGACCGCAGCGCTTAAACCAAAGTTTCAAGAATTCTCTTGTCACCAGGAATGCCTTATAGCCATTAGATTAAACTGATTGTGATATGTCAAACCATTATCACCTACTGCGAGACGGGCATGCGCCAGGCACTTCGACGGATGCCTACCGTATGGGGCTGCCCTATATTTGCAATATGTCAACCACCACCAGGACAAACATGGACTACACGCCAAATGGGCACAAATTGATGCCTGAATGTCAAACCACTGTATAGCGTGGACGACTGTAATAAAAAGTCTACCGTAGCTTTTAGTTCCGATTCTAGCAAAGAGTAGACAGTAACATTCCAAACAAGTAGGATTTGAGACGGAACTCCGAAATATTCTTTGACTGGATGATGGCCGAATGGGTAGGGCGCACTGCCTAGTATTGGAGTGCGCTTGTTCGAATCCTGCTGCTGGCGTGAATTTTGGTAATCATGAAATTGAATCGGTGGGTACCGGTCTAATTAAACCTCGAGTTGGAAAAAAAATAAATGACTGTAGTGCACCAAATCGAAATATTCTTTCAAGCATCTCATAAGAAGGTTAGGCAGTTAGTTCTCTTTGTGAGAAAGTCGGAAACTTTTGCCTCGTGCTTAATCTTTAGTAAATCGCTGTGCAGAAACAAGATTTGCGATTTGCTCAAAATAATAATACAAGTATTCTCAAATGAACAACTGGATGGATGACTCCGGGTTCTGTTTTCGAAGTTTAAATGGACGATCTTTGTATAGTCATTAGGATATCTCGTGTGGTAAGGATATCGGGATATCACGCGAACGGCTTCCTTTTCTTTCGGGCTAACGAACTGTAAAATTGATTAGCTTCTGGATTCGCTCTGGGGGAAAACAAAATGCAAGAACAATGCATACATACTAGGAAAAGGGCTTAATGCAATAATCTTGCGGAAAGATCCTCTTTGTATTTAGCATTCTGCCTGGGGAAGACAATATTAAATTTGTTTCAACAAGGCGAAATTGGCCTGTTTGTATGCATCCAAAATTGAGATAAATGTACCTAAGTATGACAAAGTCATTTTTCTACTGCTGATTATACTGAATTTGATGGTAAACATAATTCAGGAGGGTATAATTTGATTTTGTGATCGCAACCGTCATATTAATACAAATTCTGACATTTATATCGACAATGTAAAAGAATCATCTATCATTAAGATCTATTCTTTATTTTATAAGACCGGATATATTATGCTACTGTATAATAAAAGCTAAAATTTTATTTATTCTGTGGTAGCAATTTAGTGCGTTGCTACTATCTATGATTTTATAGTTAACCCTTAATTTGGCTACGTCCGCTACAACGAACAATCAAATAAATAAAATCTTTAATAAATATATATTTTTATCGATAATATATAATATATTAAATATCATTTTTATTAATTATTATTATTATTATTTAAATTATTATTATTGTTATTTTTATTTAAATATTTGGGGTAAATAAATGGTTAACCTTTAATTTGGCTAAGTCCGCTACAACGAACAATCAAATAAATAAAATCTTTATGATAAATATATATTTTTATCGATAATATATAATATATTAAATATATATATTATTATTAATTATTAATTATTATTTAAATTATTATTATTATTATTGTTGTTATTATTTATTTAAATATATTTTTAATCGATATTTTAAAATATCGATTAAATCATCTTGTCAAATTAAGGGTTAAAGGCTTTCATTCCATCTTTCAAAGCTACAAAATTCTTAATGTTTATACCTTACGTGGTTGCTTTTAAAAACCTTAATAACAATGTTTTTCATTTCTCTCTCTCTTTGTATTACTTTCTGTATGAATTCTTTTAGAGTTTTCGTACATGTTCTCTATTGTAAACAAAGATTTTCTAAACTTTATTTTCATCTTACTTTTAAAAAATTATTTTAGTCGTCGTGTACTTAAATATTACATTTATGTACGTCATATCAACATTATTTATATATTAATATTTTACTATCCAGATTACTAGTAAATTTTTCTCTTTACATATTGGACATTTAACTAAATATTTAAAATAATTATATAATGTTTACCTTAAATTGAAAAATTAATTCCTTTTCTTTTTTGTTCTTTTAGAAAAGTCCTGCTTTAGTTAAAGCTCCTGACAAAATTAGACGATCAAGGTAAGATAATTTACATTGTTTCAGTGACAATTAGACAGATACCTGTATTTCTCCCATAATGGTTTCTGAAAGCTTGTTTTGAAAAGCTGTTGTCGACATGGTTTCTGAAAGTTAGAAATATTTTAAACATGAAAGTAATATATATATATATATATATATATATATATATATATATATATATATATATATACGCACACACTCAAGAGCCAAAACATTATGACCACCCCTACATTTTGCGATGAACTCGCCTTAGTGAATCACGATTTGTCATTTATCACGCCCATGGCCGTGTCAGGATACGCTATATTCCAGGCGAACAGTTGCTCCCTCAGTGTACAGTAGGTCATACACAAGCCGGTGGTGTCGGTATTATGCTTTGGGGGACGTTCTTATGGGCGTCTCTGAGACCCGTGGTTATGCTAGAGCAGACCATGAATGCTACAGGGTATCTGAACATCATTGCGGACCAGTTGCACCATAACATGGCCTCTGTTTTTCCTGCTGGAAATGGAATGTTCCAACAGGACAACGCCCCGTGTCACAAGGCTAAAATTGTGTTGGAGTGGTCCCAGGAACATAATGCTGAATTCCAGTTAATGTCCTGCCCTCCTAACTAACTCACCTGATCTGAATCCGATAGAATACTTTTGTGATGTCATCGGACGGCAGCTCAGAGTTCAAAGACCAACAATTCGCAATATCTCGGATTTGTGTAGCCGTTGCTTAAACATCTGTCTCCGGCCATCTACCGAGGACTTGTGGCATCCAGGCCAAGGCGGGTTGAAGCTGTGTCGCTCGACAAAGGTGAGCCAACTCGTTATTGACAGGTGGTCATAATGTTTTGGCTCTCGAGTGTGTATATATATATATATATATATATATATATATATATATATACATATATATATATGTGTGTGTGTGTGTGTGTGTGTGTATATATATATATATATATATATATATAATATATATATATATATAATTCTTCTGTCCGTTTGTTGTAATAGAACTCCTCCTAAACGGCTGGACTGATTTTGATGAAATTTTGTGTGTGTAATTAAGTTAATTGGAGAATGGATTAGATTTACAATATGATCCGATAGAAAATGTTTTTTATTAAAAATCCGTAATTGTGCGCTTATGGAGATTATTATAATGCCGCTTGAAACTCTTCGATGCCAACGTATCTGTGGTGAAACGGGCTTCAGTATAAGTCCCAGGATCGAATCCACTTACATGCGACGTGAGAATTTTAATTTAATCAAGGAGACACCTGTTCACTAATATAACAGCAAACATATCTGTAAAAACTTGTGCCTGAACACACACACACACACACACACACACACACATATATATATATATATATATATATATATATATATATATATATATATATGTCGTATCCAGTGGTAGGCGAATGGAAGAAGTAGTCTTTCTTGTTAAATCATCTCTTTATTTCAAAGTATAGTTTCCTTTTTAAGGCGTCACTGGCGCCATTTTCATTTATTCGTTGCGGAACCACGCGTGGATGATGCTGACAGCTCTATGTCTTCGCGCCACCTAACTCTTATCGCTTTGCATGCTCATCAAATTCCTGCAATTTAATTCCGCTTGACTGAATTATACTAAAATATTACGCAAGCGTGGTTTTTTTTTTTTTTTTTTTTTTTTTTACGAGAGAGTTCCCTTTAAATCGTTTACAACTCGCTTAATTTTTCCAAATTCTCCCCTGTTTAGACCTGACATTATATATATATATATATATATATATATATATATATATATAATCATTATTAATGTAACAAACCGTTGAAAGATTTTTTCGAAACCTACTACTGATTTAAAATCCGTGATGGATTAGATAGTATTCCTAAGTGACATCCAACTAGCCAAAAAGTCCAAAGGAAAACGTTTTTCTCTACACTAAAACTGTTTTTTAAACTAAAATATGTAATGGAAAATATTATAAATACTCCAATCTTTGTAGCGATGTTTAAATCTAGTGCGTGACATTCTCCTGTTAACCCTTTTATCTTTTCCCCAAGAGGAATTAGTGCCATTAAATTTCAAACAACCAACCAACCTTTTATCTTTTGAAAAAAATATCTATATTATATTCTTATTAAGCAGCTTTTAATGCTTGGATTTTCCTTTTTCAAGAAATAACAAAATTTATATCTCTTTCACAATTATTCTCCGGATGATGGTCGTATTTTACCTGTAAAACAGTCTTCTCCGCATTATTACTATGTATGCGGTGAAAACTGCAGTATGAATACCTCTCAAAATTATGCCAAGGGTAAAATGTTAGTCCAGAAAGCTGAAATTGAATGCTACTTTTAATTATAAAATTTTCTTTCACTATTTCTAGATGTCTCACTATAGTAAATTTAATGAAAAAAAATTCTCTTGAATTTAAATTCGAGTAATAATTAAAGTGTTAACATTTCAATTCTTCAACAGGACTTATTAAACTATTTGAAATAGGGTGCCTACAGATAAGGACAATTGTTTAGATGTTTTAAACGAATGAATTTTCATTTAACATTTTTTTTAAAGAAAATAGGCTTAGGGTACAATTTTTTCATAAATCATACTGTTTCTTTCATAAGGCAGTTCCATACTAGCTTGTTATATCAACAAACTCAAATACAGGATTCCCTTTTGGTTTTCTGCTAGATTTATGGTGGGATTGTTTTTGTTTTGTTTTGTTTTTCTCAAAAAAGATTAAGAATATGCTTTACATGTCCCTGGTACATTTTTTTACATACACTTTAATAGAATATATCATTTTATTTTACTGAAATATTAATGAACCCTTTTCAAATTATCTAATTTATTTCTTTGCAGTGAACCTAAACCAGTGGTTGGCAAACTTATTAGCCAAAGAGCCAAATATAAACATTACAACAATTTTTAAAAAAAAATTGGGAGCCAAATCTGCTTGTTTAGTTAACTTTTATTACATTAAATAAGTAGTACAGTAAATAAAACTAAATTTCATGCTTAATAAATATTTATTAATGCAAACAATGTGTTTGCATCTCCTTGGAAAGATTGAGTAAGTCAGGTTTGTATGTTGTTGTTTTTAATTTTAGTTTTACGAAAACTAAAAAAATTAAACTCGATATTCATTACTTATTTTTACAACAATATAAAATTTTAATTACCTATCTATCTTTTAACTTAAACAAAAAAATTGTACATGTTCTCGATTTATAGAAGAATTTTAATTTATCATAATAAGATGTAATTTTTTTCCTTACCAAGTTTTTTTTAATGAAAATATTACCTCGCCTTCCGTGGATATTTGTGCCAGAGCCGCACTTAAGGAGTCAAAGAGCCACATGCGGTTCTGGAGCCACACTTTGCCGACCACTGACCTAAACCAGTGTTACTTTACAAATTCATAAAGTTTATCTATTTATTGATTATTCATCCATTCAAATTTGATACTTTTTAAACATATTTGATTTTTTGAAAATTAAAAGTAACATTTACTTATATCCTATACTATAATACGAGGAATGGTTGTCAAGTCGAAAATCGCCCCAGAATTAATAAACTGTAGTAAACTTGGGGATCTGGGGTTTTTGGTCACGAGGAATCGATTGGCATCGGTTTTGACGCGCTAAGGTCACGTAGTTCGGCGCTACAGATAGGGCCGGGTTCGAACCCCGGTGCGGGCAAACTTTTTTCTCATGCGTCCAAACCAAGTGAAAATTGGTACCCGGGGGTTTTCGACCACGAGGAATCGATTGGCTGTAGTTCTGACGAATTAATAATAATAATAATAAAAGTCTTTATTGATTTGTCTTTATTCCTTGATATCGGTTTCCATTTTTATTTTCTATCAACTCTAAATATTAAATTAATGTAGCAAAGTATATATAACACATAAACGATATAGTAAAAAAAAATAATGCAAACAAAAATTTTGAAAACCAACCACAAAAAATTAAAAAATAATGCTTCACTAACGTGCCGAAACAACCTCGCCGTTCAATTTCCAAAGCCACACTAAACACAGAGCATATAACTTATCAAAGTCCGTCGCCGCGTTAGTGCGTCGTCGGCATACCAGGAGGTGCCGCTCTGACGCGCCAGTGCGTCGGTGGCAGCGAACGTGTTAAGGAACTGATTTCGATTTCAAATCACCGTCAACAAAGTTCGACATTTCAACATTCATCAGATTTCAAGCTACATTTTCAACATGCAGAACGCACCTCTACATGAAATGCTTCAAGGAGCCGGAATTTTGGAACAACAAGCGATCAACTCAATTATACCCGCAAATGGACAACTAGAAGATACCGTCATTGTCAGAATGCTTCTCCATTCAACACACTTCAATCTTTACACTGCTCACTTTGTACCATTTCTTTAATTGTATAATTTTTTGTTATCAATTACATTTTATTTTCTATGACTTTTCAAACTTTACCTTTGTATAGAATAGTTCCCTTTCCAAACAACTTTGTTTAGAATAGTTTACAATGGTGCACTTTAACCGGTTATCTTTTCACTAATGGTTTCACAAATTTTCTTATGGCATGTATTGTTTTGATAAATCACAATTGAAAATTTAAATCTTCGAGTTAGCTTCGATACCTGTTTTCTCCGAGCGGAGCTCGGTCACCCAGTACTTTTAAAGAAAACTCAGTTATTAAGAGGTGTCTGTTCAGAATTTCAACAATATAATAGGACAATTTTTATAGAAGAATTTGAATTTATAAAAATAAGATGTAATTTTTTCCTTACCAAGTTTTTTTTTTTAATTGAAAATATTACTGCACCTTCCGTGGATATTTGTGCCAAAGCCGCACTTAAGGAGTCAAAGAGCCGCATGTGGCTCTGGAGCCGCACTTTGCCAACCACTGACCTAAACCAATGTTACTTTACAGATTCATAAATCTTATCTATTTATTGATTATTTATCCATTCAAATTTGATACTATTTAAACACATTTGATTTTTGAAACTTAAAAGTAACATTTACTTGATATTTTAAAGAAAATTCAGTTACTAAGAGGTGTTTGTTCAGAATTTCAACAATATAACAGAACAATTTTTTATTATAGGGAACCTTCATATATTTTTTTAAATTCTAAATATTTATACAAAGTAAAAAAATTGTATTATGTTATTTTGTTGTATAATTTATTTATTAAAGTTTATGGCAATTATGTAATGAATAAAAAACCTCTGAAATTGCTTAAGAATATTGTGTAAGTGTGTGTATTGAGTAGTTGGTTTTTAAATTTTTCAGGAGTTTGGACAGGCATCCAACATTTGCCATGGATATAACATACGTAACTGAAAGAATCATTGGTAGGCTATGAATTTTTATAATTTATATAACAAATTATAATAGATTAATATACCAAATTTTGTAATTTTCAACCACATAATAGTAATATTAAATAACATTAGAATATTATATAATGATAATTATTTTACTGAATATTAAATAATATTAATAAAAATGTATTATAATTAATATTTAAAATATTTTGAAAAATATTTAAATTTTTTATAAAATCGGTCACTTTTTTAAATTGAAATAATATATGAATTGTGAACAATATTAATTATAGTTAAGAACTATCAGCTTTCTAAGTACAAATATTAAATGTTAAATCCAAAATTAGTTTAATAATATATCTTACTTTCTATATTTTTTAATTAATTATGGGTATTTTTTTACAGTGATTGTTTTTCCAAAGACAGAATCTGATGCAACTTACAAAAACAATCTTAAAGATGTAACGCGAATGTTACGCACAAAACATGGTTCAAATTACATGGTAAGATTAATTTGATTGTAAATTATTAATGAGGATTTTTTTCAAAACTAAGAACTTAAATATTTTACTTGTTATTATTGTATGTAATTTATATAATTTTTATTGCAAAAATATATTTGTCCTATAGTTAATGCCTTTCTTAATTTTAGGTTTTTAATTTATCAGAAAAACGTTATGACTTGGCTAAATTCAACAACAGGGTAAGTAGAAATTATATCTTATATCTACTTTAGGCAGCCTACATTATACATACATACATATATTTATATTTATATATATATATATATATATATATATATATATATATATATATATATAATAAAAGCTATAATAATTATAAAATTTGTTTTCAATTTTCACCTGAAAAATTCATGTGTTACAAAACCATTACTCGGATGTTGAGAAACTTTTATATTATTAATTTGTGAAAACTAAATTCACATTTAACCCCGTAATGCGCTTATATTTTTTATATATATATATATATATATATATATATATATATATATATATACACAAAATATATATAAATAAATATACACAATATATTTTAAATATATAAATATAAAAGATATATAACAATATTTGTATATATACTATAAAAATAAAATTTTTTTTTTTTTAATATATATATTATACAATATATATATATAAATATATATATATAAATATATATATACATAATTTTTATATTTATAATATATATACATATATAAAAATATACATATATATATACATATAATATATTTTTTATATAATATATTTATATACATATAAACATATATAATACATATATATATATTACATATATATATATATATATATATACATATTTATATATATATATATCATTATATATATTTATATATCTACATATATATATACATATTATATACATAATATTTACATATATATATCTAATATATATACATATATATATTTACATAAATATAATATATAATATTAAATATATAAAATAATTATATAAAAAAATAATTTATAATATATATAAATATTATAAAAAATATTAATATATATACACATTTATATACACATTCATATATATATACACACATACATATATAACATATATATTTATATACATATATATATACATTATACAAAAAATATATATATATTTACACACACACACATATATATATACATATTTATATATATATATATATATATAAAAATAAAATAAAAAAATTATTTATAAAAATTATATATATATATATATAGTAACGATCCGTTACATGACCCGAGCGAAAGAAGAAAGGAAGGTGACATTCCGCTGCGGACAAATATGGTTAGCGGTAAGTAGACACGTGTGGTCCGGACAAAGCCGTTTGTGTACTAACGTCTCCGGCACAAAGCCGAGGCAGTCGCTTAAGCGGCGGTACATTAAGAACTGTCAGTACGCCGGAGCCAGTGTGTCTACGCCTTTATGATGTCTACTGCCGTCTAAAGACTCGGATAATAATTATTAAACGAGTGACGGTGTAGTGCACATATGCCCCAGTTACCGGTGCCGTAAATAAATTTAAGTTGTTTTGGTCAGTTGACTTAAAGACTACCTTTCGGTTCATCTGGAAACGGATCAGCTGATCCAGGCGGGTCGGTTGACCGAAAGATTGCGTCATCCTGGTTCTAGAAGGTTCCGGAAAAATCCCGTTAGGGGCAACCGGGAACCCTATAAAAGAAGATTGGCTGAGCCAAGAAGAGGCTTTTTCTTTGAGAGTTCGTTTGGAGGAGTTTGTTTTTGTGGAGCTCGAGAGGAGGCTACTTGTCTCTCCGATTGAGGGAGCTTCCTTTTCTTTAGAGACCGCCAGAGTCTCTGCTTTGCTAAGAAGTCAACTTTCGACTTTGGGATCTCATTCCCGTTATCTTTAATATTTTTTTTCTGCTTCATGCGTAGAAGTAGGCCGTTGAGAGTGGCACTTACTCTCATTTCTTATTGTCCTGCATCCTAAGTTACCTCAACGAAATCCAGCGTGATACGCACTCTGAGCGTTTCGAGCCTCAGTGTGGGAGCCAACTCTACTGATCGTCAGCCCGGAGATTATAGTGTCAGCGTCACGTACCGGCACTAATTATCGAACTGTTCCTGTGTTGGAGAAGGACTAGCTTCACTATACCCGCGTGTTGTAATTGTGTTAACGTTTATCTCAGCACGAGATCTCAGAAGAATTGGAATTTACTGAAACCTTTACATAGCTATACATAATTATTCACTTGAATAAAATATTTAATCCAGAGTAAACAGATGTCCAGCCTGTATCATTAACGACCTCACCTACCCATACTTCAGTACGTCACAATATATATATATATATATATATATATATATATATATATATATATATATATATATATATATATATACAGTCAAACCTGTCTATCTCGAATCTCTTGAGAGTAAAAAAAATTCGAGATAAACAGGTTTTATGAAAATAGACTAAGGAAATTTCTTTACACAATACAAAAGATTGAAATTTTTAGGTACTTTTAGTTTTATTTACATCCACGATTATTTTTCATTGTTTTGCAGCCATTTTCGAAGTTTTTTAGCACGATATCTTTGTTTTTCATGATAGTGAAAATAGTACTGGGTGGAATTCCAAATTTAGCGGCGACTATGCTTTACTTCATAAAAGGGTTTTAATTCAAAAATGACAGAATTTCCATTTTTTTTCGATAGTTAAAACATTCAATTTTCTTTTAACACCTGCCATTTTTAGCTCTAAAATTGAGGCAGCAAGATTCGAGATGATACTTTAGTCATTAGGCTATACACTGAGAACCAGTTCTGTTTCCAAAAAGAAATTTCTCCAGTCTCCTATTCCCCCTCATTAACCCCTATCCCCTATTATTCCAGAGCAGAGAACTCGATTTTAGTACAATTCCCCCCCCCCCCAGTTCCTGACCAAATAACCCTCTATGAGAGAAAACTAGAAGTTTAATTCCTGGAAATGGGAACTTGTGCTGTTGTCAACGCAATAAGGTTCTAAACTGGAATGTTGTGTTTCTGACGAAAATTCGAGATAGACAAGTTTGGGAAAAAATAATTTGAGATAGGTTTGGAAAATACGTTAAATTGAAAAAAAAATTCGACATAGACAGGTTTTCGAGATAGACAGGTTGACTGTATATATATATATATATATATATATGTATATATATATATATGTATATATATATATATATGTATATGCTTTGTGCTTGTATGCATTCACTGTCCCGTTATGCATTTGTGTATACCTTGTGTATGTTAGATCTTGTATAAGTGAGTTTATTTAATGACAATCAGGAAAGTACTAAGAAATGTACTGCAAGAAGACATTTATATGCCCAAAACAATTAAAGCATTGACTGTGCAAGACATATTTATATGCCTGTGACAGTTAAGGGTTAATACATTTCTGAAAAGGGATATTTTAGCAGGGTTCTTGCAGGGTTTTTTTTATTTCTCAACTTTTTATTTCATTGACTCTGGATGTGCTATTATTACATTTCTATTATCTCTTGCATTTTATTCGGACTAAATGTGCCGAACGATGGTCGAATGGTTAGGGTGCTGGCCTTTGGAACCGGAGTTTGTGGGTTCGAATCCCACAGTGGCATGGATGTTTGTAGCCGCTCGGAATTGCCTTTAAGCAGTAGGTTCCGGTCTCATTAGCCCTTCTGTTGCAAAAAGTAGACCGTAGTGCTCAAGCCCAAAAAAAAAAAAAAAAAAAAAAAAAAAAAAAAAAAATCAGGCTAATACATTTTTAAATTAAAATTTTTTTATTATTTAATAAAACTATTTTAAAAAATTGAGGAAAAGTTTATTTCAGTATATTATGTATATCCAATCAAATAATAAATCAATTCAGATAAAAATTATATATGCCATATGAAAGGAATTTTACGAGTAAATTGTGTTGACTGTAGTGTCACATGACAGCAACAATGAATTGAACTGTTCTCTGAAACCTCACTATGCGAATGACATCAATATTACTTCGTACTCCTATGCCAAGCCTTGCTTGACATTTTTTCAAATTCAAATCCATAGATGCTCAGTTAAAGAGAAACCATATTTTTTTGTGTGTATGTGTGTGAAACATGCAATACTGTATATAAAACTGACATTTATTTATTTAAATTTCCCTGTTTTAAGTATATTTCAAATAAAACACTTAAAAGTATTGAGAGCTGCTGCTAACCAAATTGAAATATAATTTGGTGTGCAAAGGGTTAACATCATATAAGCATCTTTAGAATAAATAGGTTATATTAAAAATAACTTTTTTTACATGAAATTAAATTTTTTTTCAGGTACTTGAATTTGGATGGCCTTCAAATCTTGCTCCACCATTAGAGAGGTTATGCAGCATTTGTAAGTCTATCGATTCCTGGATCAACAGTGACTCACAAAATATTGCTGTCATACACTCCAAGGTTAGTATAAAAGATTGCATAGTAGTTAAAATTCTTAATTTTTAGAAAAGTTTATTCACTTTTTGGATTTTAATATATTCGCAATGACCTGCAAAGGCAATATGCAAATTCTAAGAACAAATTGCTTTATACTTTTAACTCAGTGGCAAAAAGAAGAGATTTTAATAATTTGGAAAATATCAGATTTAATTTTTTCATATATGGTTATGTTGGTTTAATAATAATGTTTGTATACAAATATGTACACCATGTTGCTTTCATTCACAAACTATTGAAATTTGAAAGTCTCATGAATTATAATTTATAGTGAAATTTAAGATAAATAATCAGAGAACAAATTCAAAATGTTTATTCTAATTTATTTTTCTGTAATAGAAAATTGTATTTTTATTTTCTTGGTTTGTTTGGTTTTATTATAAGAAATGCAACATTACAATGTTTATTAGTAGTAGTAGTATCAATTTGCAAATTATTTAGTTACTGAACTACTTGAAATTTTTTTCTCGTAATTTTAAAAACATGTGTGACTTCAGTGAATAATTATTTTTAAAATTGTTTTTAATAAGAATTTTCCTCCAATTATACTTAGTTTTCAGAAAGCTTTATTAGTCTTAATAAAATAAAGACTGCATAAATAATTTGATAGGAAATATTTAAGTAACATTGATTTGTTTTGCTTCTGTAATTTTGTTCCTAAAAATTTTCTAGTTTCTTATCTTCTATATTTAATTTCTCCTAAAACCATATTATCCCATTTTTATTGTGAATCTTAAGATTTTCTAAGCAATTTATTTTCTTTAAAGGGTGACAAAGGAAGAGCAGGTATAGTGATTGCTGCTTACATGCATTACAGCAATATATGTGCCAGGTAAATATCCAATTTTACTTACTTTTCTGTCTATAGAATATGTAATGGATATTATTTATAAATTATTTAAAGCAATATGCATCTTGTATGATGTTTTTGTGTATATTCAGTTTAATATAAAAGTGTTCAAGTACTTAGCTAAACACTGTCCCTTTATTCGTAATATGCATAATTTAAAATTGATTTCTTAATGTTACATTTTTTACAGTGCTGACCAAGCTCTGGATCGATTTGCTATGAAGCAATTTTTTGATGATAAACTTTCCTCATCAATGCAGCCATCCCAAAAAAGGTATTTAAGTAATATTATTTAACTTTGAATTTTTGATAGGAGTTTTACTATATATGTAACCATCATGCTTTTCAATAATATAAACTGTTTGATACATTATTATTATTAAAATTAATTTATATTTGGTGTTTAGTAGTTGTCCATTTACCCCTCTCTCACTGTGTGTGTGTGCAGAGTTAGATGGACTTCACGATGGGTGGTTGCAGTCATGGCCCACGAAAATGACACCATTTTAGTTAAAGACCTTTATTAGCAGAACGTTGAAGGATGGGTTCCCACTTCATTATAGGGATAGGACAAACTGAGAGGTCAGCTAACATGAAATCATAAGTAAAAGGGCCTTAACACCTGGGTCAACATCTTAGTCAAAATCTCTCTCTGATAGCATGCATCTCCTTTTTGTTTGGAAATTAAATTGGCCAATAGGGCATTATAGAGTTATAATTGGTTAGACCTCTTCTCTGAGGGCATGTACTGTAGCCACAGTGGTCAATTTAGGTTAGGGGTTAAAAAGGGGAAAGCAAAGGGATGTGGTGTATTTTAACCTTGACTTAAGATTTGAAAACCCTGAGAATTTTCTCGGGCCCTCTTTGGGGTTTTATACAAAATACCTACATTAGTTTCCTGATTTAGTTTACTTGTCCTTACATATACATAGAGAGAGAAAGAGGGATTTCAATAGAATCCAAATTAAAATTCATTTTTATATTTAATTGGGGGTAAAAATTATCCATAAACAAAGATATAGCATATAGACAATATTTAGCCCTGGCCTGTCGTCTCTCACATGTAAATGTAGCTAAAGTAACTGTTTTAGTTAGTTCAGCTCAGTTCTACATAAGGACTCTACTCATGAAACATCTTTTTCTTGTCCCTAAAATAAGAAAGTTTGGCCATGCCTATCATATAATCAGAACAAAATTTGTTAATCCTATTGATTTTCAATAGAATATTTTATAATCTAGAAATGTACATAAACAATTTTTTTGTTTTTAAGTTATGTTTATTTTATGATGTAAAACATTCACATTTTACAAAATTATAAGGACTGAATGGATAGGGTGCTGCTCTTCGCTCAGAAGTTCAAATTCTGCTCTTGGTTGTTCATAGCCTTTGGAATTAACTTTAAACAGTTGATCCTATCTCAGTCCTTGTGTAGCTAAAGTGTAGACTATAACACTCCAAATCAAAATTATAAGCATAGCATTGAAATTAACACAATTCTCTAAAATTGGTGTAAACTTCAATTTTTGCTTTAAAGTCTATTTATGCATGTTTTTTAGGTATGTTCATTATTTTGCTGGATTGCTGTCTGGTGCAATAAGAATGAATAACAATCCTCTATATCTTCACCGTGTTGTTATTCATGGAGTGCCAAATTTCGACACAAAAGGAGGTAATGCATTTTATTGTAACTACCATGAACTTGGGAAATATTTATGATTACCAAATTTAAATTTCTTAATATTTGTTTATAGGATGCAGACCATTTCTAAAAGTCTATCAAGGAATGCAACAAATTTATACATCTGGTGTTTAGTAAGTAATTTTTTTTCTGGGAAAATCTTTTACAATAATGTGTGTTTGAAATACAAGTTAAATGTTTTTGATGTATTTTAGCATAAATGAAGCTAACGTTAAAATTCCATTCATATTTATTATTTTACATAATAAAATTTTAACTGATAAATTCATTTAATAATGTTATTTATTGTGCAATTTAATATTTGTGTGATGGTTACTTTTTCTCTTATTTGTTATAAGTCATCTGTAAAATAAATCTTATATGGGAAACTTCTTATCACGATAGCTGGATAAAATATCAAACTCTGGTGTTCAATTTTCATCTTAATTCAGTATAGAATTTTATTTCTAGTTAAGACAGATAATGTGCAGGCTGTTTTGCAATATTTTAACCTTCCCCAATGAGTTTTCCTGTGCATAAGTGCTGGTATAAAGATTGTAACATGAGCAATTTTAGGTTATAAATTGTGGACTCATGAAATTTCTTTATTATTTATCATTAAGAATTATTATTATTATTTATTATTATTTTTTTAACTTGTACATGGTTTCAGCATACCCCAACTTCATCATTTAATATTTGTGTGATGATTACTTTTTTCTCTTTTACATTTTTCTCTGTGACCTATTTAAAAATGGCTAAACTATGCTTAAAATTCTAATTCATCAAGTGTTTGATATTCTGGAAATAAGATTCTTTTGCCATAACTTTTCATGCTTGATCAGTTACTAATCCTCTTCGATTATTACCGTATATTTCCGTGTATAAGCCGAGAATTTTTGGGGCTTTTTAAAGACCTAAAGTGAGGGGGTAGGCTTATATACGGGTCCATGGAACAGATCTAATATTTGTGTGTTTTTGGCGACGTTTTTTGCCGTTGGTGACAAAAAATCGCCAAATCGGCAAAAATTAATGAAACGGTAAAAAAATAAATAAAAACAGTAAAGAGAAAATATATATATATATATATATATATATATATATATATATATATATATATATATATATATATATAACAGTCAAACGTAAATTAAGGTACTGAATTGGCTACTGAAAATCGCCAATTTAGCAAAATTAAACGAAACAATAAAAAAAAAACTGTAGAGAACAAAAAAAAAAATGTATAACGGTTAAAACTAAGTAAAACTTAAAAAAATTTTGAAATGAGAAGACTTAAAAATGGAAAAATAAATTTAAAATGACTCATCTATGTTATAATCGCTCCAGAACAATAGTACTATAACGGTAGCAGATCGACTAAACTTCTAATAAATACAATTCTGCGTAATCCTGAAGGAATCGATGAATTGCCAAACATAGCATCTTTTTTCTTTCCTAATCTTATATTGCTTAAATTTAAGAAACAGTTATCTTTATATAGGGTTGCCAAAATTGAAACTTTCCGTTAGCGTCGAAGTAAAAATACTATTGGTCGCATGGTCCAGCGCCGCGATTATCAAACCGTGCTCAACGACAGTAATCTAGATAGTTAATTTCACAATTTACATTAAGACGTATGAAGTTAATTAAAATTTGAAAATGCAAGTTGATTTTCCTCGCCACTTCCGATACTTGCTAAGCTATGTCTTTGTATTTATCTCGGGGTGCGACCAACCCTCTACCTCCGCGGTATTTTGGAAAATATTTCCCCCGTTTTACCTGCTTGGCGACATTTCTGGCTCCTTGGCGACATATTTGAACTTTGAAGAAATTCTTTTTCACTTCGGCTTATATACGGGTTTTGAACTGGGTAAATTTTCAGGAAAAATCGTATCTTCGGCTTATATACGGATCGGCATATATTTGGAAATATACGGTATTTAATTTATTGCATCTTGGATACCTTCTATTGGATTATCTTTGTGTAACTATATTATATAATAAATTAAAATCTGTTCTCTAATATTCTTGCTTTATTTCATGCATATATATGCATATATTTTGTAGAACTATGGTAAATTCTTGATGATTCTAATCTTGTATATCTTTTCTTACGTACTGTATGTTTTTAAAAACTCAAATTCACAGATTAAAACTAAAGTGTCAATACTTTTTTAAAAGCAAAGACTAAGTATTATTATTTTAAATAATATTTTATGTATTTTTCTTGCAGCTCAGCCACTGAAAAATCTCGTAGAGTTGTCATATCTTTTGATTCAGGTTTGCAAGTAAGAGGAGATGTTTTCATTAAATGTTATCACAAAAGCAATCGTCCCCTTGCGAGGTACACCATTTTTCAGTTGCAGTTCCATACTTGCACTATTGAATCAGATCATTTGACTTTTGAAAAGTATGAACTTGATTCTGCTAATATAGGTAAGCTTGTGTATGAAAATCTTTTGCATATTTGCTTTTAATAAGCTGGTCATTCTTAAATGTTATAGTATTGCTTTAGAAAAGATTCTATTAAAATATATTTATATACACTTGTTCTGCATGCCTTGGTGGAGGGCAAGTTCCCCACAATTATATGATATTTTCCTTCTTGTATACACAGTAAAAAAAAATAAGTTTTAATCAACTATGTCATGTTAAACAAAATGATCTAAAAAGTAAATTGGCAGACATCCATAATACAAATGTCTGTTTTTTTATTCCTTTACCTTTGCATTACATTTATTGTATCAATAGAAGGCCAAATTTGATGATTGATTTTATCCCCATTCTTTGCACATACTCTGGGTCATGTGGCACTCACTTCCGTACACAATTTTTATAATGCAATTCAGCCTAAAAATAAGTTATTAACATATTCATATGCGTATTATATATTTAAATGGGGTCATACATAATATTCTGCACTTTTTCAAGTAATTGCACATATTTGTCTAATTATTTTATTTATTCTGATACTTCTATAAAAATGTATGTGTAAGTATCACTTTTTCTGTTCACAGTGCATAATTCTAGTATGCTTTATGATATAGTATTTTATTCTAGTGAAGTTCTAATAATAAAAAATCCCAATTCATTTTGTCATTATGCTCTGTTGCATGAAAAATAAGGCAGGAGGATACTAGTAAATTTTGTACTGTACATGGACAAAACAATATTTCAGTGTTAACACTATTTAAAGTGGTTTGAAAAATTTAAGCTTTGAAATGTAGCTCACTGTGGAATAGTCCATCTATAATCAAGAATGCTAAAGAAGCAATCTTGAAAAATTCAGTTCAGGTAGTATTAGACAGATTAAATATTTTGAAACATTCAGTATGCAGCTGCTACTATTTATGGGTACCCCATATTGTAACTCTTGCTTGAATCTAAACATGAGATTTATTTCTATAATCTAAATAAAAAAGCATTTTTTTATAAATGGTTCATTACTGGAGATGAGAGGTGGGTATCCCCTCTATTATAACAGGCCTAAGTTATCTGTCCGTCTGTCCTCAAATTTATGAAGCAGTTGGACCTGGAATGGATACAGGCATCCGTATTGATTTGATCAAAGTTTATCTTCTCCTAAACTATCGATCCAATTCTAAAATAAATTGGTATAAATATGCTTCATATCACAGCGAAAAATACTGTAGTCTTTAAAATGTTAGAAATCCACCCCTTCCCCACTTTTCGAGTGTTTAATGCCATTATTTTTAGCCCTATTTTTCCCGGTTAAGAGCAGGGGATTAAATTTATCACATAATAAATAGGTAAAAATAACATTTTTTCCAGCATTATGACGTCATTCCTTTAACCATCTCCTTTAATCATTTCTTATTTTAAATTATTTAAATATCGTCAGCAGTATTTTCATATTTTTATCACTGAATTTAGATATCACGTAAATAATTTTCCTTTATATTTGTATTAAATAATATATTAGGTACATATGTGTTAATTTTAAATTTGAACATCAATTATTTTTGCTGCAATGAAAATTTTATGACCGGTATTAACAACAAATACGTTTAATAAAAGTCTAGGAGCCTATTTCACGGACTAATAAATATCTAGCATTTAGGCTATATATCTTTGAAAATTAAGAAATTTGTCCATTTGTGTGTTTGTTTTTCATACATTTCCACATGGTTTGACTAAATGAATTCAACGTGATTCTAAGCTACATTCATAGTATCAGGAGACTTTAGAGGAATATGAAGGTAAACAAATTATTGAGTGTTTACCAGATAATGCTCAGCCAAAAATCAAATCATTATTTATCTGCCTCATAGGGTATTTTACAATTCTGGAAAATTAAAAATTTTACTGATCCCGTCATGCGATGGGCTATATGATAGTTATACAATAATATATGAAAAAAGTCATGGGTAAGCCAAATAAAATCTCTTTTAGTAACATTGATATAAATACTGCATTCAATTCTGTAAATGTGGCAGGGCCGTAGGACCATGTTCTTTGTGAATGATACTTCAGTAAAACTACAAGTTTTCTTCTGCATGTATACCCTTAAAAAGTACAACACAATGAGGTTTAAAAATGGCAAAATGATTTTTAAAAATGATATAATTAACAAATTTAAAGCTTAGAATGAGTATTGAAGTATCTGCACAATGAATTTAATAGTAAAATTAACATTAAAAACCGTTTTTACATTTATCCGTTTAAATATCTCTCATATATATTTGGCTAAATACTAAAAATATAGTCTAAAGTAATAAGTTGAAGCTATTTTAGAAGAGAGAATCTGTCTCAAAATACTCACCATGGAGAACCCTAGACAGGAAGACGATATACAATAAGTATGGAAAATGATCTTGAAACGAATGACCATAGGGAATAGGGGTGTGGACTAGATAAAAGCCTGCGGGCAAGACATTTTTGGCCTCAGCAGTCTTTTTCTGAGAAACAATGTTGATTATGCACAGCTAGGCAGAAGACACACCCATACACATAGTCAATTTTCTTTCCACAAAACGGTCTTTTAGAATTTTGGAATTTCAAGGAGGGACTGGTCCCCTAAATCCCCTTTCTTGCCTATGGCCTTGAAATGTGGTGCTTTGTGTATGAGCATACTCTCTTGTTGATTAAAACTCAAACATTTGTCTGTATGACAAAGAAAAAAAAGGAGGGAACAGTTACCACAAATAGTCTATACATACTTTACATACTACCTATACATACTTTTGTAATAGCTTATATTATAAAAATAAGCTTCAAATTAAACTTATTTTATGAATATTTTAAATTTCTGCAAAATGCTGAATAACAGCTTAGTATTGCATTGCTAGTTCTTAAGCATTTTAAATATCAATTTTTTCATAAATATAAAGAGGGCTTCTGACACAAAGATTATAGATATGTAGCAAACAATCGTAATTCAAAATTAGTATTTTTGGAGTTGGGCCAGTATTGCAGTCCATTCACAATTTGTTCCAGTGTTTAATCAGAAGATTAGACTGATTAACCTTTTACTAAATGAGTTTTAATATATGTGAGAAATTTGTTTGTGTTATTTTATCACACAGTAACTGCATATTTAATTGTGCCCTTTTTTCATTTCAGATTCCAGATTTCCATCTGTTGGTAAAGTTGAACTCCTTTTTTCATACCACAAAGAAGATTTCAGAGGTATTGATTATCATTTCATTAATTGTTATTAACTTTTGCTCTCTTGATGAATGGTCTAAAGATTTTTTTAATCAATAAATCTTGACATCTATTGCTTTAATGTTACATTCCCAAAGTCTTAAGTTAATATGTGATTGATTATAGTAGATGCTTGTGATGCAGTATACTAAAGCTCTGAATTGGAGAATAACAATATTATATAGAATTTGTACTGAACTTTTAAAATAAATTTACTTAATATTGTTATATTCCATTGTATTTTACTTTCTCACATACGAAGTAGAGAAAAAGTATTGCAATCATCATAAATTTTTCTAGATATTGTGATATATATTGATGTCTTAGAACACTCCACCTATGTCTACAAAAATGAAAAAAATATGTTTGTAATTATGATTGTGTAAATTTTTTGTCAGTCCATGTGTCAGACCATCGTTCAGAAACAGAGCAATCTAGAAGAGATAAATAATGTAAATATATTCTTAAGTAGAATGTCTATATTGTACAAATATTGCATCTTTTAAGTCTTAAAGGCTTTATGGCTGTGAAAGTTGAGTGCTGCCGTTTGGCACCTGTCTGTACATTTGAATTCCCCATCTAGCATGAATGTAACCATTCAGAATTAGTTTTAAGTAGTATGGCCTGAGGTGGGCAATATACTAGGCTAGAACCATAGGGGATCACCTAGGCAAGATATGGAAAATAACAGAATGCCAGATTTTATCCTATTTTATGTACCTCAGCTGCCATTTACTTACCTCTTGTAACCATTTACAGCCTGTCTATGCCTTATTTTTTGGCACACAGCATCCTAACTTAAGGGATTTACTGGATGAACCCACACATCCTTTTCTCTTTTCTCCATTTTATAGGCTTATTTTGGTCAATTTAACTTGTTTTTTATGAATTGTTTTAGTACTTTTTCAATTTTTAATTTTAAAATTTATTTATTGTGCTTTATGTTTTTAGCTTTTACCTACCTTTCCTGTGTACTTGAGTTTATATACAGTAGACATTTCTATAAATTTTTTAAAATGTTCTGGTTTTATCTTTGCTGGTTTTAGCCTTTTCTGTTTCTGGATTAGGGCACTTTTATCTGTTATATCTTGTTGTATTTACGGTAAAACACCTTATGCTTGGCACTTATGTCCTAAATAGGATCTTGCACCATAAAACTTTAACTAACCAAGGCCGTAGCTAGAAATTATTTTTGGAGGGGGGACCGAGGGGAAAGACTTGCAAAACTACAGGTGTTTTTATATGTATGTATATACCTAATGAGTACCATAACACAATGTGGTTTTAAAATAACAAAATGATATAATGAACATATTTAAAGGTTAGAATAAGTAATGGAGCATCTGCACAATGCATTTGAAAGTAAAATTAACATTAAAAACCGTTTTTACATTTATCCATTTAAATTTGTCTCTTATTTAGCTATACACCAAAATCTAGTCTAATGTCATAAGTTGAAGCTATTTTAGAATCTGTGTCAAATTATTCATTATGGAGCACCTCAAGCAGGAAGACGTTATACAATAGATTACATAAAATGATCTTACGACTCTAGGGTATAGGGGTAGATAAAAGCCTGTGGTCCCGCAAAACATTTATGGCTGAAGCAATATCTTTCTGAGAGCATTGTTGTCTTTCCACAATTAGGCAGATGACACACCCACACGTGGTGAATTTTCTTTCCATGAAACGGTCTTTTAGAATTTTGGAATTTCGGGGAGGGACTAGTCCCCTAAATCCCCTCCCTTGCCTATCGCCTTGTAACTAACCAACCAACCAACCTCAGCTGCCATTAATATACAAAGCTGATTTTTGGCCCTCTTGAGCCTCAATTTTGTAATCATCTGATTACAAAATTGTTGCCTTGCTAACTTACTGTGGCTTTAAAAAAAATTAATTAAAAAAACTCATTAGTTGTTTATACTATATTATTATGATGCAGTGAATTAAAAATCTCGATCATAGGGCAGTAAAATCATAAAAAAAAATTACACAAAGTTTTTAAAGTGGATTTAATTTAATATTTTTAGGGTTTATCCTTTCTATTTTTCATATATGCAAAAAGTGTTTTAGAAACATTGTAATCACCATAAAATAAGACCTCAAAATTGTGTTGCTTTTATGCATATAGATTAATATATAATGTATTAATTTAGGAAATGGATCCGTTCATGATTCTATTTTGCCAGTGGAGAGTGCAAATGATCCTTTAGTGAAATATGATTCCTATGAAAATGTAGATTCTATACCTGAAGACAGTATGGATGGTATGTATACCATAAATTACTACTCATAGCATTTTGGACTAACTGTAATCAGTAGTTGTTAAGTATAAATAATTGTCTGCAATATATAAGTAGAAAATTTTCTTTAAATTTGCTTGACAGAATTTTGTGTAGAATTTTTCTACTTGACGAAATATGCATGACAAAGTTTTCTCTCATTACTAAACATTTTAATAATTCAAACATGTATATTCACTTAATACTAGTACTTATCCTGAATTTTCAGTGAAAATATACACAGATATGTAACAATGTTTTCAAAATGTGCTATTTCATCTTAAATAAGTAACTAATTATTAAATTTAAGCTATTTGAATATACACAAACTGTAGGTAACATAGCATTATTTTTCTGCAGATGTTGGTTTCCTTGATGATTTCAGTGGTGAGTCAAACTATTTGATTGAATTTATACATGTCTGTAATTTTCTTTTTAAGTTTGTACTGTATGTACTTCCTTTATGTAAATTTGCCTGTAAAGCAACTTTTTTTCTTTGTAAATTATAAAATTAATGAGCAGCAGTTCGAAATTTTTTAGCTGATGAAAAAAAAAGGATGTTTTACTTTTTGAGATTTAATCCTACTTTTAGATTAAATTGGCATTATTAAGTAACATATTTAATTATTAAACAATTTCAGAGACTTTCAGCTTTAATAAGAAGGTAGAAAAGGTATATTGGAACTACTTTGATATACCCCCCAAATTGGAAATTTGGCGACTTTTTTTTCTCACCAAGCAAAATACCTGTTTTTGGCGCATTTTTTTTCTTGCCAAGATGGATTCTCCCTAAATACAAATAATTAATACATAGAAAATACGGAATCATTAAATGCAAAAAAAAAGAATACCTAAAAAATACAATAAATACATAAAAAATACAAATAAATGACACTGAATAACATATTATATGCAATTTACACAAAAATTTTAACAAATACAATTGAAAATACGTGTTAACAATCTAATAAAAAGAATTATTTATACAGAAATTTTGAATTCCTCCCAATTTACTACAGCAGCAATTTCAATAAATTTATTGAAACAATCAACATTAGCCACTAATCATAATTTACGAAACATATTGAAAGCTAAAAGATAAAAATAATTAATAGAAAAAAATATAATTGGAAAATACAACCAGATTTGCAGCAAGTCAGAAATCCGCTTGATCACTTCACAAAGAAATAGCAGTAAAACATATATGAAATCCAAAAATTGTTGCCACAAAACTTAAGAAAAAAACTCAAAAAAAATGGTACAAAATACAAGAAAATACTAAATTTGGCAACAGTAAAAACCTAAATTGGCAACACCAAAATAAGAAACAGCAACCCTAAAAAGTCCGTAGGGAGTGCCAGATTTGGCGCGTAATTTTTTGGTATATCAAAGTTGGGGGTAAATCAAAGTTATACCCAAATATCTGTTACAAATATCTCAAACATACTCAATTTAGTTACCCTTACTTAGTTCTTGTTTGGATGACCCGTTGGTGTTCAGAATGTCATTTGGACATTGTAGATGATGAGTTGTCTTGTGGTCCTGTGTATTGTTAGGGAATATTATTAATGTTATTTAATACCCCCGTATATAAATTAATGTGGTCAAAAACAATTTCAGGGACTTTCAGCTATAGTAAGAAGGTAGAAAGAGTATATTTACAAATATTTGTAACATACTGAATTTAGTTGCCCATACTTTGGTTGGATGTCCTGTTGATGCTCATAATGTCATTTGGACATTGTGGATGCTGATCAGTTGTCCAGCACACATGTGTGCTGTTTAGAAAATATTATTGTTATTAAATATACCCTTATAGCATCAGCAAATACAAAATATTTCAGAACTACTGCTCATATTAAAAAACATTTGGTAGTATGATATACAAATGCATGTTTTTTAAAACTGGTGTGTTAATTTGCTATGATGCATGATTTTATTTAACATTTGGTTATGTTTGCATGAGATAAGTTACTGAGTTAAAGCATATAATGTGATTTGAAATTTTGATTTTGTAACATGTTGCCTAACTTCCAGGCATAGTTTACAAAGCAATCCTTAGTTAAAATGTTTGCAATATTTAAATAACTCATTTTCTTAAAATTAGTTTACATGATTTTACAAGCATTAGAATTTATTTTTGGGGTATTTTATTTCTAGTTACTCAAATTATAAATTAATTGTAAAAGATATCTCTAGTTATAGACTTCCACTTTAACCATATAAATTTAAAAAAAATAGAATTTAATGCATTATTTAATTGCTATTATTAAAGGCTATGACTTTAAGTCTGTTTAAAATGTAATTTCATCTTAAATGTCTTAATACAGCTATTTTTTAATTAGATAATACTTTCATTTTAGTTTAAGCCGAACGCTGGCCGATTGGTTAGGGCGCTGATCGTCGGTACCGGAGTTCGTGGGTTCGAATCCCACTAGGGCATGGATATTCGTAGCTGTTCGGAATCGGCTTTAAGCAGTAGGTCCCGGTCTCATTAGCCCTCGTGTGCAAAACAGTAGACCGTAGTGCTGCAAACCATTTTAGTTTAATTATTCTATTTATTATTAGTGCAATACTCATTTAGAAAATTCTGATAAGAATACTCTGTTTGTGTTTAAATGCTCAAATAAATTTAATACATTCAAATCTTAAATATTTCTAAAGGCAAACATTACCATATGATAGAATGGAAAATTCTGTATGTTTAATGTCTTCCTTTTTAGTTAGATGTTTATACTTACATTCAAAACAGATTTATACCCAGATATTTCACATCAAAGATTCAAAATTATATAGTTTATTTTCACACTTTAATGCATAAACAGAATTCTTTATTCTGTTTTGTAGCCAATTTTGTTTACAGAAATCTTGAAATGCAACCATACTTTAGTAGAAATATTTACTCAACAGGTTAATATTCATCTAGAGCAGAGGTTCCTAACCTTTTTTCACACCCCAACCTTCATTTAACAGAAAAAATTACTCAGCACTCCTTTATAGGGAAAAAAATCACCCATTCTTGAAGTTAGTTGATGTAAACTTGCCAAACTTTTTAGAACAGAGATTATGTGATGCCACCCTACTTAGGTTAAATATGCTTTATTATATATTGCAAAACAAAAGCATATTTATAAATTCATTTTATTGAGAGTTATGAACAATATTGGTGTATTGTGCATAGTTTTTACAGTAGAACCTCTTTATAACGACCCCTTTGTTAGATTGACCATCTTAAAAAGTCACAATTATTTTACCATAGGAATAATGTTAATTTTGAATCATTACAAAGACCCCAAGCTTATTATTTTTAATTAGAGCAACTGCCAATTTTAGTCCGCAGAACTCGTGAGCTATTTCAAAATTATTGTACTGTGGTACAACTTCAAGAAACCTGTATGAAAGAAGAATTTCAGAAAGAGTTGGGAAATCAGTCAGCTGAAATCCGACCGTTGCTGGAACCCTTATTGCCCAGTGCTCCTATAGATGACACTCCAGACACTAATGAAATGACCCAGTTCCTCAGTGTCATATTTCCAGATCTTCAATTACCTTTTGATGAGTTTGTTGCAGTAGACGAAACTTTACAGTACTGCGGAAAAGATTTGAATGAGGATGATTTTATTGCCCGTATTGCCAGAAATAAAGAAATCTGCAATTCCGACGACAGAGAAGAAATCGTTCAAACTTTTGAAAAAGTGAATGAAAAAGAAGTCTTCAATGCAATCAATGCATTGTGTCAATATTTTGAGGGACAATTTAATTCTGAAGGTTTCCTTCAAAATCTAACGGATATGGAATCAGTGATAATGAAAAATTCCCAAATAAACTTGAAACAGGCATCAATCAAAGACCTTTTTTTCAAAATTAAGTAATGGAAATGCAAATAAATAGAACTGTTCTCTAGGTATGTACTGTTGCATCATTTCTTTGCTCAATTTTTTTAAAATGTTACAATGACCATATGATGTTGGTCCCACAGGAGGTTGTTACACTGAGGTTCTACTGTATTAGCAAATATATATTAAAAATTTAATATATTATAAGTGAAAGGGCCGAGGTATTATGATTGTGATTTTTCACCACTTGATATATTTATCATCAGCACTCTGAAGTTACTAAATTAGATTATTTTTGACATTAATCAAAGACTTTAGTGCATTCTTGAAAGCATTGTCCTCCAGATTTGGAAAAGTTGGTCCACAATGCCTCCTAAATTAACCTTAGACCCCTCCAATGTCCTCATGTGGGAAGTAACATACCTGTTGGGAACCACTGACCTAGAGGAATCTAATAAATCCAGTATCTACCTACCTTAAGCAGTAATAAAAAGAGTTTAGTTTTTATGTGCAAATTATTCACTAAAATCTTCACCCAAATGCTTCTTCTTAGACTGCTAACCTTATTTATGGTAGTTCTTTACACAGAAGGTCCTTTAGATGGTAGCCTCTATGCTACTGTCTCAAAGAAGAAATATACTGATGTCCTGATTCATCCACAAATGAATCAAGACACTTTTGCTGACGTTGAAGGACCTCATAGTATTGACTCTGGAATTTCATCTAGTTCTGGTATTCGTAATGTGGGTGAGTTTGAGACACTTGCTTATCTAACAATTAAATTGCATGTGCATGATATGGTTTATATTAATTTCACTGTTTGAAAATAACTGAATGTGAGTTAAGCTGTCTTGATTGAGAATGAAGAAAGTGTATAACAATATTGTTTGATCTGAACTTGTTATTCTGATGGACATAGGCTTATTTTGAGGCAATATATAAATAAAGTATGATATATATTTTGGTGATTTGAGACCATTCATTATTATTAATATTTCAGATAATTTTCTGTGACAAATATATATTACTAAGAGCTATTGTTTTCATTGCATTTATCAAAACTCTGGGGATCTTTGACTTCTTTACAGGAATGTCAAAAGTTTTACATAATTTATTGGAATTTAGAAATCAATTTCATGGTTACATAGTATAAAATAATAAGAAAATAATTTGTACAAATTCTGCTAGATATTTTGATATCTATTATTCTTATAGCTAATATAATTCTGCTAGATCTGCTATGATACTGCACATTATACTAGTTTATTCTTGTTAGCTAGGTGACTTGTGTGCTTAGACAAAATTTCTGAAGTATATGTTAATAAAAAAATATTTATAAATTGACCCTTAAATGTAATTAAAAAAAATCCCCAGTCTTGATGTTTCAGAATAATTTGTGACATCTTAAAATTAATTCATTGTATATCATTCCTTTTTGTTTGTTTAAGCTTAGTACATTATATACTATATTACAGTTAATCTTTTTAAATTTGCAATGCTTCATTAACTTTTTTTTTCTTTATTCCTTTTAGATATAGATAGTCATCACCCTTCAGATCAATCTGCATTGCGATCCACTCCATATTCAAATTATAAAGATGACCAGGCTGAATTGGATGAACTTGTTCATGGAATGCTGAAAGAAATTCAGTCCATCCCTGATGCTCCTGTATATACTAGCTTACGACCATTTACAACATCTCTTTCTTCACAATCTCCACAAACACGCACCTTCTCAAACATAACCACTACTACGATCCACAGTGAATACTCTTCCCCCAAACCTACTTCAATGCCAACAAGCATCATCAGTGTAAATGGCACAAAGCAAGTGGTTCAGCCTAGTACCTCGAAACCTGATGCAGTTTACTATACCCAAAAACATGAAGTTTTCATCGATGATGAAGAAGATGGTCCTTACCATGCAAGGAAATCAACGTCACCCTTTACATATTTGCAAAGTCCTGCAACTGAAAGGAGGAGGCTTCTGTCTGATGGTCACCAACCCCTGGGGTTTCCAGAGAGGCATACTTATGCTGATTCATTGAGGTAAATAAACTTATATATACACAGCCAAACACTGTTAGAATCCACTAGTAAGGGTTTTGGTTTTGGAGCGCTACAGTCTACTTTTTGTAACATGAAGGCTAATGAGACCGGGACCTACTGCTTAAAGCTAATTCTGAACGCCTACATACATCCATGCCATAGTGGGATTCGAACCCACAAACTCTGGTTCCGAAGGAGCCGAATGATGGCCAATTGATTAGGGTGCTGGCCTTTGGTACCAGAGTTTGTGGGTTCGAATCCTACTGTGGCATGGATGTTCAGAGCCGTTTGGAATCGGCTTTAAGCTGTAGATCCCGGTCTCATTAGCCCTCATGTTGAAAAACAGTAGACCATAGCATTTAAAACAAACAAAACTGGTTCCGAAGGCCAGCACCCTAACCATTTGGCCATCGTTCAGCAAAAAAGAGAAACTAGAAGGGAACAAAGATTCTTTTCAGTATATCCAAACCACAATGAAAATTGTAGATTCAACAAATTTATAATTTACTAATTGCAGTAAAAGTGTATTCAGTAGAGATGAAAAATCTATTACAAATCTTCAGTGAATTAAATTCACTAAAATCAATTAAATATCAGTCAGTTAAACTTCAATAATCACTTATTAATTAAACTTTAATAATCACTTAAATTGTAGTGAATTAGTAGACAATTTTGACTATTTGCTTATTAAATTGACTAAAACTGAAAGGCAAATGAAAAGAATAATTCTATACCTGTAACCGTTATTCATTGTTTTGATACAAAAATAATTATGATGTGATATCCAGAAAATTGTATATAATTCTTTGTCTAATGTAACAAGATTCAAACCTTTTTTTTCCACTGGTTTCATGGACAAATTAATTGCATGCATTTTGTTATGAAATTGAACACAAAAGTACCATTCATAACTGTAGAGGAGTTTCGAAACAACAAAAGCCGAACAATGGCCGAATGGTTAGGGTGCTGGCATTCGGAACCGGAATTCGTGAGTTTGAATCCCACTATGGCATGGATGTTCGTAGCCGTTTGGAATCGCATTAAGCAGTAGGTCCCATCTCATTAGCTTTCGTGTTGCAAAAAGTAGACCGTAGCACTCCAAAACCAAAACAACAAAATGGGGAGAAAAAAATGCATGACTGGAAAAAGCTCAGTATATCTGATTTCAGAGGTTCACTATAAAATGATAAATTAGCTTGAAAAACCACATGAAAATAGTGGGATTAATAATTTAAAATTCTTAAAACTTCTGGTCTAAATGTTCTAAAAATGAATTAAAATTGTGATATAAACACAACTTTTTATTTGAGAACCCTAAATACTTCAGATCATAGTTTGGGCAAATACTTAATACAAATATAATATCAAAATCGAATACTTAAGAATTGAATTTTTACTCTTACATTTCTTTTGGCTACTAAAAAACTAAAATATATGAATTTGAATATCAGCAAAGGATTACATAAATTAGTTTATTAAAATGTGTTCCTAGGAACATTGGTGTTGTACAAAAAAGTATGAAGTTATGGTTAGTGAACAAAGAAATCTTTGCATAATTAACATGATTCTAAGTAAAAGAATTTTAAAAGTAAAACATAAAAAGTTATTTGAACGGCATACATAATAAATCTAGTAATTTAGCAGGGCACCAGATAGCTTGCATTTTCAAAAATAAACACTCAGCATGTATTTCTTTTGTTTTGATTTTGTGATAAAAACAAAAGAAATGTTCCATTACTACTTTAGTAGTTTAAAAATGTTTTGTTTTCTATGTACCATGATAAGAAAAGTTCGGGAATACTAACAAAGATGATGTTAGGTTATGAATAAATTTTTTAAATGTGCAATAACTAAATGGATATTTTAACTGTTATTATCCTTAAGAAATATTTAGCACTCTGCATTAGTTTCCAAATATTTTTTGAAAAATAAAGGTTTTTGTATTTTTTATTTGGGGCTTTTATTTTTGCAAATTTCTGTAATCACAGTCTACTCGTGCTTAGTTGTAAAATTATTTTTTCATAACCAGAAAGTAGACTGAGGTAGAAACATGCTCTTGCATGTATTTTTGAAATATTGAGAATACTTCTAATGAATATGGAAACTGAAAATAGTTACACATAAATTTCATAACTTCATTTTTATGGAAAATAAAATGGCAATCATTAGAACTAGATATTCACTAACAAATTCAACTCTAGTTGAAGGAAGTCAATGCATGTATTATGTAATAAAACTCTTTCTGAGATTTCATTTTACTTTTTAAAATCTGTATTTTCCAAGAAGTGGTAATAATGTCTTTTATAATTTGTGTTAATTGTAAAAATAAAATAATGATTTATAATACATAAAATTGGTTATGATGATATAGCTCTAGTTAATATGCCGAGCGGTCTCGCTGTTTGTATTCCCGCTTAGTCTGTCATACCCTAGTCATTTTGGATATGACTTCGCATGGGTCCCTTGCAATGGAGCAGCCATGGAGACAAAATAACCAAACGTAGATGATTAAAACTTAACAAGGTTGATTTATTATAAAAGATTAAAGTGTATGCAGATGCAACCTATCATCCAGAGAGGAGATCACTCTAGATCAACCTGCTCTCTTAGAAGTTCAGCCGGGAGTTTTTCTCGCTTTCTTCTTTTCCAAACAGGAAACCTCGGTTTTAGGGGAGGTTGACCCCTCCCCCCTTGTCCTTGGGGTAGCCGAAACACCCTTTGGTGCCTGGCCGACTGGATCAAAGCAAAATTTCTTTTCTCTGTCGGTGCATTGACAAACAACACGCTTGACACCTCCATACGTCAAGAAAACCATTACGGGGACAATGCTGTCATTTTCCATTGATAAAATGAATAAAAGTTCACTTGACCACTGACAGAGACTGATGTGACTCTTACATCATATTTAGAAACTTTTTTCAATAGCTTTCTATTGTTTAATTTTGGCTACAAATTTAATTAGGATGAAATGTCAATATTTGATAACTCTATTTTATTTATATATTCATTTATTTATTTTTATTTTTTTTTTCAATTTACTGTGTTAGGTTTAAAGGTGATAATTCTTGTTCCTGGCTTCAAAAACAGCAAGACAAGCTGAAAGCTCGCAGGGAAGGCAGAGACTGGGAAGAAAAGTATCAAAAAGAGCAGTTGTTGCTGGAAGAGTTAAGGCGAACACAAAGAAAAACTCTTCCAAATGGGGAATCTATGGATGATGTGAGTCTAGGATTAGACTTTTCTTCCTCTTCACGAGAGACTTCTCCACCTAAGGTAATCTAAAATTTTATTGGTAAAACTTGTAAATGGAAAAGCACAACAATTCTGCTTTTTTGGAGAAGCAATTTTAAAATATGGTATTCAGAGGAAAGCTGCTTTTTAACCCTAATTCTTGTCCTATGATGAATTAATTATTCTTAGATTTAAGACTCCTAATTTTTATATTTTTTTAATAAGGAATTGACTAAAATTCTCTTCAAGTAATCAATAATCTCTTACTACTATTGAGGTTTCTCCTGAATTTTTTTAATTTGATTAAACATAAAAAAGATTTCCAATCTTGAGGCAACCCTAGGCTGTGATTGTATGCAACACATATTACAAATTTCTTTAACTAAAATGATACTATTATTAAACAAATGATTCTGCAGTCAATGCAATCCACAATGTTGAATCATTTAAATCATGTGTAGAATAATTTCTTCAAAAAAAAAGTTGGTCGAACGATGGCCGATTGGTTAGGGTGCTGGCCTTCGGTACCAGAGTTCGTGGGGTCGAATCCCACAGTGGCATGGATGTTTGTAGCCGTTCGGAATCAGCTTTAAGCTGTAGGTCCCGGTCTCATTAACCCTCGTGTTGCAAAAAGTAGAAAGTAACACTCCAAACCAAAACCAAAAAATCGAAAAAAGTTGAACTGTGAGTGACTAGTGGATTATTTTGATGAGAAAATACATGCTGTGATGTTCTTTCTTAGCAAGTTGCATTATTTATTTTTAAAATCAGTTGTAATTTTATTGACTCCAAATCAGCTGTACAGAACCCCAGAAATTCTATAATTTCTTTTACCAAAGACCAGTTGTATGAAAAAATGATCAAGCAGTTGTTTATCTAAAGATAAAGTTTTAAAATTAATACCCAACCAGTGTGAAGCCTCCAGTAATGAAATGTCTATGTTTTGTCAAAAACTGCTTCAATGAGGCATAGAACTATGTAACATTTTGACTGAATGGTAGGATACTGCCTTTTGGCATGAATCTGTGGCTTGAATCATCTTTAAGCACCAGGTCTATCTTATTAGCACCCATGTTACAAAAATAAATTTGACCATACCATTTCAAATCAACCTCTTAGAAATACAAAGCATTCACTAAAAAATTAAGTGTTCTGCCCTGAGAAGTTTGCTAATGACTTCTAAACTTCACTGGACTGAAATCATCTTTTGTCTGAGAAGACTTTAATAGACATAGAATTAAAGAAAGAAAGAAAAAGAAAAGAAGAAAGTGGATTTTTAAGGAAGAATACCCATATATGTATATATAATATATATATATATATATATATATATATACTTATATAAAGTACAAAACTCAAATTATTCATAAATAAGGGCCAAAATTGCTGTAACGTTTCATGGTACGAACAGATTACTAAGTTTCAAAAAACTACAGGAAACATGGGCATATAGTATTTCACTTTCGCATAATTTATGTAACCTTTCAATAAAAAGAGCCATTAGATTTATATTTTTGAGGTTGTAACACTTAGTTTATAATTTTTATATTGGGTAATATTAAATTTTAAAATATTCTTAATCTTTCTGTATGTGTGTATCTTAGTGTATGCTTATTCTGTTTCATTATTTTAATTTCTGTTTTTTATCCTTAAGGATGAGTTAAAATGTGTCCAGTTACTAAACCTTCTAGTAAAAGTTCTTTAAAATTATCAATTTTCCATTGTATTTTTTTCCAAAGTGATTAAATTTATTTTTACTAAATTAAGGAAGGTGTTTGAGAACTGATTACTAAATTTGAATAATATTTCAGGGTTTGAGCTATACTTTGCCGTTACATGTTAACACATACAATGGTCATTCATCTACTACACAAACTGCTCCCATTAAACCTCCCGTTCAGAAAAATACAAGTGCTCCTTCATCCCCTCTACTACCGCAACGGAGCAGTAGCAGAGAGGTAACAAGATACAGGTATGTAAATCACTAGAAACTCCTTTTCTTAACATTCTGATGCATTTATGTGAAAAATTCTTATTAATTTATTTATCTCTTCTATTAGATACCCCCAGTTCCAGACACAAAGCAAAACTCTTACTCGGCAGAAATCTGATACTTCATATGATAGAGAGAGACCCTTTATAACGGCAAAAAAAGCTCACCAACTTGCTAAAGAACAGATTGCCAACAATCAGACTTCACCACAAAATGTTATTGCATCTTCTGCAGTGTATGGAAATGCTTACTCCCCAAAGCCTCAGACAGATCCTGGTTTGTTGGGTTTAGTGGATTCTTCTGATGGGAAATATGGACATGATAAACCAAGTAAGAAAATTAACTATATTGCAGTGAAAACCATGATCCATCATTTTTCAAGGGGACAGAAATAGAAAATGATGGGCAGGGAAAATTGGTGTAGAAACTTGATAAAATATATGACTATGAATAAATTATTTACAACACTAATTGGAAGTATTTAACATTTTATAAAATATAACATGTTGAGAATAATTAACATTTAAAAAATATATTTGTAATACCTGCTATCTATAAATTGATTGCCTGACTGAAAATAAGTGTTCTATCCTCGTTACCCCTTTAAATACTCTGTCACTTGAAGAGTATATCCTTATTTTAATTTTGACTAAACTTTGTGTGTTCCAGAGAAACTGTCCCAGATGGCATGCATACTTGCAGCAAGTTTGATTTTTTTCTGGATATCTCTTCATAACAAATTTGACAAGACAAACTTGCAGCAAAACTCCTGCAAGTTAGAGTATAAAGCGAACACTCCTTTGCAGCATAATTTTGCTGCAAAACTGTGGCAATCTTGTCATGACAAACTTGGAGCAAGTGAAAAATCCTATCATTGCATGAGAGTTAAAATAACAAGTGCATGCACAAACATTCCTGGCAAAATAATTTTCAGTTTTTAACATAAGAACAAAAACAAATGGTAAAAACTAATTATTTTGCATTGTCTTTGTAGCGGAGTCCTGGAGTTTGAAGACAAATTTTAAATGGCTATGCTTTGGAGCCCTCGAGTACAAAGGGTTAATTAGCAAGAAATTAATTTTTAATGAATTTTTAAAATTTATTTAAAATTATTTGTAATCTTAGTCTTTCCAAAAATTTAAAAAAAAAAAAATCTCTTTAGATATGTTACTTAAACCAAACAAAAAAAGTTTTTTTCAAATGGTGAGGGTTTTTTTTTCCAACCCTGGATTGCAATGAACTTTCTGCAAGTTTGATATGACAAGTTTGCTGCAAACTTGCACGACAAGTGTACTGTAACTTGCATGACAAGTTTGTTGCAAGTTGGAGATATGGCGACTTCGAAGTTTACGTAGACTTGCTACAGTCTTGTTTCAAACTGGCAGACCTGTCATGCTGAACTTGCAAGTTTGCTGCAAACTAAATTTGCTATCTGGGGTATTAATTATAAGCTTCGATTCAGTCTTGCTCATGGTTTTGCATCAGATATGTGCATTGGTCCACTTCTGTTATGACTACATTAGTTTTTAAGTTATTAATCTTCTAGTGATCGAGAAAAGCTCATGATGAGCCCTGAAATATTTCCGCCATTCACACAACCTTGAAACGGAAGTAAAAATTTTCAATGATAGGTGCAGGAAAAAATAGCATTGGTTCTATGGGGATAAATTCCAGACAAAATGAATCTAACAGTTAAAGCAGGAAAAAAAGTATGTGGGAACAATAGATTGAGGTTACACTTTTAAAACTGAAATGTCTTTTTAAAATTTCTCTTATGGGCCTAGAGCAATGCTGTCTAACAGGTGACTTGCAAATTCAGTTTTGCAGTCTACCTAGGAAAATGATTTTCTTATAAAATTTCTTTAACTATTTTTAGTATAACTATAACTATAATTTAAGATATATAAATTTAAATTTTTATTTTGATTGGTAATTTTGATAATTTGTGCCAAAATTGGATATTAAAAATTTTAATACAAGATTGTCATAATTTTAGACATAGTTTCAATTTATTCATCAATCATTCAAATATTAATATTAGCTTTATATATCCTAAAGTTCAAATGAAATTATATAACATTTTGGCTGCAACATTTATTGCATCTAGTAAAGCACCAGAAATAGTTTTTTTAATTTTTAGATACAGAAAAATATCCTTTATTATGAGTGGACTTTAAATTATTTCTGTGTTTGAAAGTACATATATCTGTGAATGTTTGTACTCCAGTATAAAATTATAAAAACTCCATAAGGACTTAAAATGACACTACTTGATGACTTGATTATACACTTGAAAATAATATCCTTTAACTCTCAGCACAAAAATATTGTTGCTCAACAATTACACCTGCTGAGCTCTCATTACTTTGCGTAAAATTTATATTACATTTTTTAAAGATTGTATTTTAATGTTTTAAATAATATTTCTTTTGTGTAAACTAATTATTAACAAAATTGACTTTTTTATTACTACACTTCTTTTGTCCTTAAATGTTTGTGAAAGATAAAGTGGCTGATGAACTGGGATAAATTGGATAGTGCAAACAGTGGTTCCTAATGTGTTCCCAATGTAATAGATATCATCTCAATTGCACCATCCATGAGATATTACATAGTTTTATGTACATTTTTAATTCAATTTTATAGATTGCAGTATAAAGCTAATCACTATCTTAGCTTTATGCTGCAACCTGTGAAAGTAGTAGTAGTAAAGTAGTGGCATTAAGCTAAGCTAATGCTTAACTTAATTGCACTACTTGAGTAATAAGTAAATTATTTCCATGAGCTCGACAATATTCCCATACTTTATGTTCCTATATAAGGGATCTCAGTTTCATGTGATTTCAATGTGGGAGTGTGTATCAATTGTTCACAGGCTAACATTGTTAACAAGGTTCTTCAGTTGAATGTTGTTACGAACAAGCAAAGCTGATAAGTATTTTTTCCCCATGACTTAAAAGATGGATCTTTTTACTAAACAGTAATGAGTGTTATAGGTGTAAAAATCTTACTAATTATTATATTAAAATTTGTTAAATAAATCTGTATATGGCCTAAAATATACTTTATTAATAGTTCCATCATTTTGTGCCATTAGTTTTTATTAAACATTTGCTGTGACTTTGGACATGCTTTATAAATATATTTATTAAAGATTTTTTATACATGTATATATTTAAGACACTATTTCAATTAAAAACAGAGAATAAAATGTGATCTTTAAGAGAAAAGAACTTTTAACCTTTTAAGCAGTTAATTTTTTTTACCAGAAATGCTTCCAAAAAATGCATATTATTTTATTGAATATAATTAAGTACCATACTTAATAAAATAAGAATAAAGAGAATTTTTTTTATATTTTTTTTCCACTTTTAATGTTTTTACTACATTTTTTATTTTACAATTTTGGAACACAAAAACTTCTAAATGTTTGCTTTTCTCAAGTACATTCTGCATGCAGTGAAGAATGGTTTACAAATTCTACAAAAATTTCTCTCATACTTACTGTGAATTTTGAAGTTTACACTTTTCCAAACTGTTCAGAAGTCTTTTTGAGTATGGTACAATTTGAAGTATGGTGTAATGCAAAGTCCTACATCGCAATCAGGGCAGAAATATTTCTTTTCAGATTTTCTTTCCATTCTAATTTCTTTTCGAACAGCACATTGTCTTGCAGGTCTCAGATTCAGTGGGAGCAATTATTTCCAAAAAATGTCTCTCTGTCAGTCGCAAAGGATTAGGCTCTGAATCTGGTCATCCACGTCGGAAATTTATTCCCGAATGAAAGCAAACCAGAAAAGGAAAGGAGAAAATCTCAATGCCCATACAGTCAAACCAGTTGAGGCCAATTTTGGGTAGTACGTAGACTGTACGGGCAAACTGCTTAAGGGGTTAAAAGGAATTTTTCTATAAATTACTATTTATGATTTTTACTGCATAATTATGATTTTTAAAACTAAATTTGTAGACAGTTCAAAATGTCACCTCCTTTTAATAGTCATATGTTAATTGACAAATCAAATCATAGCCAAACAACTAAAGCTTCAACTTTATAGTAAAATAATTTCTTATCTGTTTATAAAGAATTTTAAAGCAAGATTTTCTTTTTAATTTAAACTGATGTCTTTTTTGATTAAATTATCATAACACATTAATATTCCTTAAATGTTTGATATAAAATTTGCTATAGATTTTATAACTTTATTTATTGACATTATTTTTTTATTGTTTTTGTTTGTAGCAACTGTGAAGCTTGATAAATTGGAGCAGTCTTTGCAAGCAATGTCATTATCATCGCAGAGTCCTACTAGCTCACATGATAACCAAGGCTCACCTTTACCCTTTTCACAATCTACACCATCCAAGGTGAGAACTTTAGTCTGTCAACAGTATATGAAATAATTAGAATTTGCAGTTATTCATATCAATCAATTTTTTTTATACGTTGTTGCTCCCAAAGAATTACAGGGGATAGTAGTGTTAAGAAGCAAAACTTCTTTTTAATTACAGAACATTATCTAGAAAAAAAATTATTTACGCAATGATTATAAGTAAAATTAGGATATCTAATTAAGTGTTTATAATAATAAATGATAAAAAACTTGCAAAACAGGATCACAGCAAAAAAAATTTTTTGGGGGTGGGGTGGGGGGTGGACTCTCTATTTTACAATTCATTTTTCTAAAAAGTACAGACTTTAGTAAAACATTATATGAAATCTAATATTTTAATAATTGCATTAGAAAATATATAAAATTTAATATCTAATTTTCTAAAAGTCTCTAGTTTTAAAAAATCCACATTTCAGTAAATGTACAAAACAATTTGGAGCAAAAATATTAAAATTAAAAAAATAGATACAAATTTAAAAGATTGCAATCTTTGTCTGAAAATTAAGTTTCGATTGAGAATGTACAGAATGTCAAATTAAAAAAATAACATTATTTTGAAATTATACTTTTATTTCAATGTTAAAATGCAATACAGTAAACATATTTTATCACTCCAGTAATACCACCCATGTGGGAAAAAGACATATCAGTAAAATGCATTGGTACATACATTAGTATAAAGAAGGTGTGTTATTTTATTGTATATATCATATTTAGTTCAGGGATGAACAAACTATGACCCAATCCCTGGTCCATTTCTAGCTTGCCAACAATTAAAAGAATTATATATATATATATATATATATATATATATATATATATTACAATAAATTGAAATGAGGGAAAAGATTATTTGCAATTCAAGTGTAGTTTCCACTCTGGTTCAAATAACAGACTAATTTAAAATTAAATACAATAGAGGTATGTAAAAAAGCTTTTGTTTGTTAACTAGGAGAATCAAACAAAGGTAGAGTCAAACAATGGCTGAATGATATAGTGCTGACCTTCGATCTCAGAGTTCGTGGTTTTGAATCTCACTGATGGCATGGATGTTTGTAGCCGTTTGGAATCAGCTTTAAGCTGTAGGTCACAGTCTCATTAGCCCAGGTGTAGCGAAACATTAAATCATAGTGCTCCAAATCAAACCAAACATCGGTGGATTTGGAATACTTCTTAGAAAGAATTTTATCAGAAAGAGACTAAAAGATGAGCGTTTAGCATCATTTCTCAGAATTAGTATGTCACAGTTTAAACCTGAATATAAAGAATTGTTTAAAAATGCAGTTTTATTCCTTAGATTAATATTTGTATTGCAATAGTTGTCCTGTGATTAATTTTTTTTTTTATAAATTTAGAATAAATTATATTGGCCCACTTCTAAAAAGTTTGTCCATCATTGATTAGTTGGATAAACATTTGTCTATCTATTTTCAGACCTCTTATACTTTGGATAATGCATCATGGTCTCCTTCAGTTATAAGTTCAAGCCCTCCTGGTAGCCCATCAAGAATGGATAGGCCTATCACACCAGCATTTCCAGTACCTCCTGGAACACCTTATCAGAATCAAGGTAAACATCTTTATTATTTAGATTTATTCTGATTCACCTCTTCATCTAGTTCAGGGGTCAGCTCACTCTTGAGAGAGAAGAGCCAAGTTGTCTATAGATATCAAAGGTATTAGGGAGTTTTAAGTGCAGGCCATTCTCCTCAAACTTTGGTTCCATTTTTCCCTCTTAATCAATAAAGTTATTTTTAGGTATAGAGATTGTAATACTAGACTCAAGACTCGAGTTTGTGTTACATGGACACCTGCATTTTTTTTATGGCACTAAGGAGCGAAGATGGACACATCGAGAGAGGGTAGACAAGCCCTACTCCAGGGAGGTGAAAGTTCACCAGGAGGGGAAAGAATGCCACCCCCGCCCCTGCAAGCTTCGAAGAAGAAGGACATTTTCCCATGGAGGCGAAAGCCTGACCAAGAGGGGGGGGGATTCTACCCTGGTCCTCGTGAACAGTAGAGGGGATATGCCAGCTCAAAACGATATAGAACAGACATTTGGTGGAGGAGAGCTGAAAACGAGATAGGCACTTTCTGCTTGGTACTATTTGGTTATTCTCGGGAGGGGGGGGGGTTCAGCCATGTTTTGTGGTTAACAATGTTCAGTGTACATATGTTCAACAAATTTGTAAATAATAAATATTTAGTCTAGGATTTGTCACTGCAGTAATTAATCATAGGCAAGATAAGCTATCAGCAAACCCACGATACCTGCTCCAATAACAATAGGCTAACAGGTACAGAAACGATGCATGCAGTCATCGGGAAAGACAGCCACAGATGCACACCTTTATGTTACAGAGATAATGTGAGAGCATCCCAAAATAATTAAAATTAATCTTAGGCTTGTGACTTTGCATATGTATTTCAGCTTGGTTATTATAAAACTGCTAAGTCAGCAATGCCAATTTATTTAAGCTTGACCATGGAAGCCAGATTCACTCTGCTTACTTGGATCTCAACTTGTAATAAAGTAAATTACTACACTTTTCTTTGCCTGTATGAAAATGGCAAGAGGCTATATTTTATATTGATAGTTAATTACTTAATGATTATCATCTTAAAATTAAATAAAGGACTTATACTCTTGCCAGTGATTTTATATTGTATATATATGATTCTTCAGTATTATGCATTTAATGGGTTTGAATTATTTGTGCAATCACATGTATGTGTCTGCATATCCAGGTATTAGTTACAATCTAGATTGTCACTATTATACAAATATTTTTTATATTTTATTCATTTTCCATTCCCTCAAAAACTGAGAACTATCTAAGGTATTTTAATTTCTGGGGGTTAGTGCAAGACAAACTAACATCAAATTAGCAAAATGTTTAGAATTCAATCTTCAAGCATTTGAAATAATTTTACTAATTAAAATTGCTTTTGGGTTTATTTTCTAAATGCACAACTATTTCATTTTCATATAAAATTGACATTGTTTTTAAATTTAGCTATGCATTTTTAAGAAACCCTAATTTAATATCACTGGTGCAAGGTTCAGCCATGTTTGTAGACTTACAGTTAAATTTAGACTTTTACAGAAAAAAACCATGAACAATGACATTGCATGACTTTTGAAATTTTTGTTATGTTTGAAAAACAGTTTTCAGTTTCAAATAAATTGTAAATTATCATAACATTTATACACAGAACCACACTCAGCTCGTGAGCCATGACTTGCTGACCTGTTACCTAGTTTAAAACTGTAATGGAAACTAAGATTTTAAAAAATAATCAGGTTTTTCTATTTAATTGATAAATTTAAAAATTAAAAAAAAGGGAAAAATGGTTATTTTAAATACAAAATTGGAATATGGGAAGTATTATACATGACCACATTTTACTCATATATCAGTGTATTATTTTATGGTATTTTAGTAATGGATGTTCTTTGATTTTCAGATTCTACAAGTTCTGCTTTACCTCCTAAAAGTCCATTAATGTCTCGGTAAGTTAATATGAGAAAAAATATTTATCACTTCCTTTCCTAAAAAAATTTAAAACAAAGGAATATATTATTGAGTTTTAAGGAAACTATAGTTGATAATTTATTCACTTGTAAAGAGGGAATGGACCTACCTAATCCTTAAAATAGATGTAATTTACTTCCTAACTACATTAATCTTTATGAAATGGCACCTGAAGCATGCAGTTCTTTAATAAATACTTTTAACATTTAAAGCTTATCCAAAGTATTAAATATTTATTAGAAAGGTCAAGTTCCTCTTTAAATACTTATATTTTCTACTAATTCCACCCAGCAACAGACATATTAACAGATAATTTTAAATCAAGTAATTTAATAAAATAATTTGTTGGAAATGTAGTTGTTTTACTACACTAATCCTATGTGTGTTACATCCTATTTTAATATCTTGGAATGAAGCCTGAACTTATCATACCTTATGATTTTTCAGAAACTGTAAATTTGAGTCGATGAAAGATAGCTGTAGGTCTTTTGGGAATTTACACTACACAATATTTAAACTATACATAGTATTCATTCATTCAAATAATTAATTTAGAAATTAAGAAGTTTAAAAAAGCAAAAATGTCACCTAATAATTTCTTCCCTAGTAATTAAAATTTATTTCGGGAAAAGCCATTGTGCTCTCAATCCCTTGAGCTCTAAGGTTGTTAGTGAAAGCATTCCACTAGTGACAAGATTTCTTGTGATAATACAGATTTTTTTTACCAAAACTCTCTAAGCTATACCAAATGATTAGACATAAAAAGGTATAATTTAATTTAAACCAGATTATTAATTAAAATTTGAAAATTATTAACATAATTAAAGTTAATACTAATTGATGACATAATGACTATCAGAAAAAAAAATTAAGGATGTTAGTTCAATTAGGAACAGTATTTGCTTTAATTTCTTCATTTCTGTCAGAAATACCACTGATTTTAAAGTCACTGCTTTTAATTTCACTTTTTGTATTTATTGGATATGTAATTCTCATGAGAGCTATGATAACTCATATCTACTTAATAATTTAACTGAAATCAACTACATTGTACACAAAAAAAATAAATAAATAACAATTATGCAATTACTATTATTTATTTGAATGTCTTCACAGATTACCTTTCTAGCATCCCTAGCAGATACCCTAAAAAACCCAAGGTCATTAGTCACATGTACAACAAACTCTTTACATCTTCATAGCATAATGACATGATAGTAAAGGAAAGGTATACTCAACTATTACATAAGGTATGGGTCATACGTCCTTGTCAAGGTCTTTCCACACTATGGTCCACTGCAAGTCATTACCACTGTGTGGAGGAGGTATGGTTTATCAAGGTCAGCAACAGCAGACGATAAAATGGCCTTGGCAGAAAAAGCAGTTTTTCTCCAAACATCAAAGCCAGCCAGATGTGCTACAAAAGTACACAGTAGACTCTATGGACATATTCATGTGCTCAGCTCATTTAATGACCCAATGTGTGGATTCAACCCATGAGCCATTGTCCAAGGTCACCATCAAGGCCAGTATTGCAGCCATATTGAGCCTTAGAGTGGAAAAAGCATCAGAAATGACCAAATTACCTTGCATACGTCAGAGTTCCGGGGATTAATACATCATTGATTTCTTGGATAATATTCAATTTTGTTTCTAATATACAATTGCAGAATATAAAAATTCAAAATTTCAATTTCTTGAAATCATTAATGAAAATTTTTAGCTATCCAATCAGCCTCTTAATGCATGTCTCCTAATAAACTTTCCTTTCTCTGTTTTATAACTAATCTTGTTTCGTGAAATAATATACTAACCCTTCCTTGTGTGTACTAGCTTCTCTCCAAGCTACAGGTTAGCTTTGAGGGAAACGTATGCTAAATTGAACTCCCGCAGATGGTCCTGCTTACTTGAAAATGACTGGAAGTAAGTGGCATGAATAGTGCACCTCTTACTGCATGCCCAATTTTGAAAACTTAAAATATTTTTAATTTTTTATTTCATTCCCAAGGATTATTTTTCCCCAAAAAATATACAGTGAGAGACAGATTTAAGCTGAATTCTGAACTTAGGCATTTTTAAAAAATAATATTGAATTAATTTTATAAACAGTTTATATCTCAAGTTCTTTATACATTTTATACCACAAGAACTAAAGAGCAGGAGTAAATTAATGTATGATTCATATAGTCAAACATATACAGATGCAATGTATATGTAAAATCCTATCTTTGTATTAGGATTTGTAATTTGTAGATTATAAAGTCCCTATTCTGCGTAGATATTCAGATGCATGTTGTCTGGGAGGAGGAGAAATATTGATGTAGTCTACTATTTTCTGTCTGTAACATCCTCTCCAAAATAAATTCTTCTACTGTGATTTCGCTCATGAATTATGATGCACATTTACTACCCTTTATATTTACCTTTTCTATGAATTATCTTTATGTATTGCCTAGCCATCTAGTAATTATTACAGGTATAAAATAAAAATGGGAATATGGAAAAACTATTGGTAGTTAGCTTAATTCATACTTAAATATGGTTAAAAATTGTTAAGATTTAAAACTTTTTAAAATCATTTTCAGTAACTACTTTCAAATAATTTATTTCATTTATTTCGTTGTGAAAAAAGGGTACAAATAAGTTATCATTTTAATAATTTTTAGAACTTTCATATTGAAATTTCTCCTTTTTTTGGAAATACTTTATTTGTCATTGACATTACTTCTCTCTGCCATATTTATTTTAGCTAATCCAAGCAATATGTGCCTGCTCAGATCATTATATATATTTTGTTGCACATCTGTTATAAATAAAACCTAATTTTCAATGTTTTGTTACCCTTGCATTGGGAATCATTTATTTCATAAAATCTATTTTATTTGTAGCAAGGACTACAAGGATCGCAGTCCCTCTCCAGCCACGCTGCATCATGATGGATTAGTCCGTGCAAGTAGTTCTAATGGCCAAAGTTCACCAACCGTCTATTATGGCCAATCTAGACCTTCTAGCATGGTTTCTTTAACTGGTAATATATCTGAATTATGTTTGTATATTTTAGTAATACACAAAACTAGCATTTGGTTATTTTATGCTATCAAAATTTATTTGCAAACAAAATTTGACATAAAATAGGTACTTTGCTTGATAGTTTTAAAGAAAAATTCAATTAAATATATTGCAAAAACAGTAAAACAATTTTTTTATAAAATTCTGTTATTAAATATCAGTATAAACTGTTTACCACTCACTTCCATTTCAACTTTGAGCCAAATGATGGCCAATTGGTTAGGGCATTGATCATCAATGCTAGAGTTCGTGGTTTTGAATCCCCCTATAGCTGGGATGTTCATAACTGTTCAGAGTTGGCTTTAAGCAGTAAGTCCTGATCTCATTAGCTCTCTTGCTGCAAAAAAAGTAGACTGTAGCGCTTCAAACCAAACCATTTTAACTCTGGCATATCACTTGTAAGAAACTCCATTGGAAACCAAAAATAGTTGGTGGTCACATTAATATGACTAGACTGTGTATAATTAGTTTAATTTGTATGCCTGTTACCATAATTTTGTGTAACATGAGCCACCCTGGCATGAAAAAATTTTAGAAACATGGGAATTGGTTTGAACTAAATTATTGTAAGTGGGAATATGATAGAAAATGAGAGGAAAATAAATCAAAGAGAGTCAAGACACAAGTGAATTCTTATATATAAAATTATAATGTCTCAATGTTTATCAGAATTTTTACGAATTTTAATGACACTTTGCTGTAATCATTTTGCATAATCAAAATACAATGTATTTAAAAATTAAGTTTTTGGTTTCAGATACTTTAGAAGTAATCCATCACCATCCCATGTTTGTGAAAGATACTTCCAAGTATTGGTACAAGCCTAATATATCTAGAGAAGATGGTAATTATATACAATATTTTAATTATAATTTTAAAAAGTTATATATATATATATAAACAGGACCATGCAGTTAATTTTCCCTGTATTTTTTAATTATATGAAACAGGAAATGTTTTTATACAAAAAGTGGAAGTAATAAAATTATAGCATTTTTAAATCAAGCAATTATGTATTCATAATTAAAATTTTAGAGTGAAGATTATTTTTAAAAAAATTTATATGTCAATTTTGTATATTATTAGAATTGTATCCAGTAAGTGAAATTTACATTATAATAAAAACTAAAAATCACTTCATTTAAAATACTACTTTATTAATATTCAATAATTTTAAATTTTTACACTTTAGGATATATGTTTAACATGCTAACATATACATGTATGTCTTAACAAAAAACATTTAAAACTAATAAAACATTAAAGAGTGAATAAATGGTAGCTTATAACAGAGGAATATTTTCAAGTCTGCTGATTGCAACTTGAAAATATTCTTCTGCATCAAGTTTTAACAGTTTTTTCTCTTATTTTTTTCACAGCTATAAATAATTTAAAAGACAAACCACCTGGTACATTTATTGTACGAGACAGCAATTCTTTCCCTGGTGCCTATGGATTAGCCCTCAAAGTTGCCACTCCTCCTCCAAACATACAAAATAAATCAGGTAATATTAGGAGAAAAAAAATTCTGTATATAATATTTAATGACAGTAACTGTTAACTTACTATTTATTTAAAAATAAAATTTTATTTTAAAAAAGTGAACATTGGATTTGAAATCTGGTACAAAATACCACACTATGCTTTTAAATAGCTAAAATATTTTTGCCAAACAGATTTATTCCAAATGTTTCATTTTCCTTCCTTTTATATAGGTGATCCATCAAATGAACTTGTCAGACACTTTTTAATTGAACCTACTTCTAAAGGTGTTCGTTTGAAAGGTTGTCCTAATGAACCAGTGTTTGGTAAGATCTATACATAGTTTGTTATCCTGCTACAACCATAAAATTAGTAAGATCAATTACTATAATTATGATTTTTTTTTTTTAGGAAGTTTATCTGCTTTGGTATATCAGCATTCTATTACACCCTTAGCTTTGCCTTGTAAACTTGTTCTCCCAGAGCAAGGTAATTTTTCAGATATTTGTTATTCTTTGTGAGAAAAAGTATTTAATCATTTATATACATGAATGAAATTTTAATGATATTTAGATACCTATAACCACTCGTAAGGAGTATGTTAAACATCTGATAGTGAAATAACTTAAGACTTATTTTAAAGTAGAATATTAGATCTCTCTATAACACTACAATAGATTCCAGGTTAAAAAATAAAAGGACATCTAAATTGCACTGAGTTTAAGAAGTTAAAACATAGAACTCTACAGCTTATTCTTTGGAATTTTGAGGCTCATCCAGAAAGTGAGTTTCCCTATTTAAAAGAAAAAAACTCATAGCTTCATGGACATATATTTATTAGCAACATGTTCAGCAATGTTTCAGCTGTTTTTTAACATAGCCACCACCAGAATTGAGACACTTGTCGTAGAATTCTGCCACCTGTGAATGGAAGTAGCCTTTCTGTCCCAGAACATCATACATATCCCTTTCTGTTCTGACAGTGTCTGTTTGAATTTGGTCCTGACCGCAGATCCACTATGATGCCAATGGATGGACTGATGCTTGGTTTCCGGAGTAAAGTACGAAATCCAAGTCTCATTGCCCATGACGATCCTGTTGAGGAACTCGTCGCCGTCATCGTGATACCGTAGCAAAAATGTCAGTTCTGCTCCTAAAGAGTAGAATTTTGAGTTCAGGTGTCAGTTTTGACTCATAGACCTAATGATGAATTTCAACTGGTGCACTGCTTTGTGCATTCAAGATCATCGACCAAACCTTGCAGGCGACGGGAGAAGGAATTAGAATTCCCATTTCGGTCCACTACTGGCACAAATTAGGATTTGTCCAGTTGGCTTATGATTAATACGTCATATATCTGCTAAGTATGACTAATTACATTTACTTTAAAGGGGAAAACATCAGGAAACTTACTTTCTGGATGCACCTAGTATAACAAAGTACGTTATGTAATATAACATTATTAAAATGTATATTCCAATTCTTCTTAAATTGTAGTATACATTTTTTTAATCCATGTTTAGCATTTACATGCTAGCTTTAAGAATAATCATTTATTTCAAATAAAGATTGTTAAAATGATATTTAATTTTTAAGGGCAATATTTTATAGCTAAATAATTATTTAAAATAGAATATTAGAAAGATTGTACTAATACTTATAAATGTACTTATTGTAGTAAAATTCTTCTTTGGCCTTATAATATTTGTTAATCAGAAAGAATACTTTATTATTGCAGATCTGAGTGGAGAAGATGAATCCCAGAGCTCTACAAATGACTCTTTATTAGCACAAGGAGCTGGTAAGTCAGATGTAGCATTACATAAATTCATATATTATATTCAAAATTTAACAAAATACCCTGCAGATTTAATGGAAATCAATCCAGCAAAAATTATTGAAATTCTTGCTCTAGGCTAGTGCTAAAACAACCAGTTCCTAAATCTAAATACCTTATAGAAATGTTTCTCAAAATGTATTACACAGGACCCTAGGGTTTTGCAACAACCTTCCATGAGTTCAAGAAATTTTTCAACACTATTTGTTATAAATGATAAAACCTTGTTTTTCATCAGAGGAATATGAAAAATTTAATGAACCGACATTGGATTATTCAATAACATCACTTTATTAAACAGTGTAAGTGTCTGAATTCTAGGGTCATTTGAAAGAATATCCATTAGTCTCAGAAAAGTCTGTGTTTGTGCTGTTACCATTTGCAGTGACCTATATTCTTGAAACTGGCTTTTTTTTTTCATATACCTTAATGAAAACTAAACACCGAAATATTGTGGGTGCAAAGAATGATATGAGGATAAAAATTTCTTCAATATAATCAAACTGTAAAGAACTTTGTGACAAAGCCATTCATCCCAATGATATTTTTCAACAATGCATCATTCATTAGAAAAAGATTCTTTCTTCCATGTCACATTTTCTAAGTATTATCTACATTTTATATACTGCTAAATATTGCTTATATTTTATGTTTATATCTAATTAGTGATTAATGATAAGCCCTTAGTTTCTTCTTAAGTAATATTTAGTCAAGGGTTCTGTTTCTGTGTATGGGGTAAGAAAAGGGTTTCATGGGATAAAAAATGAGAACTACTACCTTGCAAATACAACTGAATAGTTACAGCCGTGGTACCCTCTCTCCTTTTTTAAAGAAATGGGAGAAAACTATTAAGATATAGTGCTTAAAAATCAACTATTTCATCAGCAAAACATTTGTACTGCATATTTTAAGTCTTTTTGTGAACTTTTGACTATAAGTGAGATTACTAAGATCCCAAAGCAAGTCTATTATTTGATGACAGATCTAGGTTAATGCATGTTGTTAGTTCTAAACAAAATGTCTTTGCTCCTGCTTTTCAAGGAAAGATTGATAATAGTCTCCTCTTTTGATATTAAATGAGTACATCTTTCTTAATAAGGAAAGGGAAGGGATATTTTGTTGGATTTACACTTGAAAAAACATTTAAATATCTCAGGTATTGTGAATATTGGGAACAGGTACTTGTATCAGTCTACAGAGAGTAGTTTTTAGTAACATTCTTGAGTAAGAATACCAACTTTAAAGTAAAGATATACTGAATTAAGTCAAATAATACATTTAACTTTTATAATTTTACTTAAATATAGTACCATTACTTAATGCTAAAATTTAATGTATTTTGGATATTTTTATAAAATATCTATTTTTTATTTTACAGCTTGCAGTGTGTTGTATTTGAATACAGTCGAAATGGAATCTCTGACTGGTCCGCAAGCAGTTAAGAAAGCCTTGACAGAAACATTAGCAAAGAAACCGTTACCTGCTGGAGTACCTGTCCATTTCAAGGTGTCTGGTCAAGGAATCACGCTTACTGACAATACTCGGAAGTATGAACACATTCTCTCTAAAAATAAGACATTTAATTTCTAATAAAACATTTTTAAAGAAACCAATAAACTTTAAATAAAATCTGAGCTTTAACTTAGGCATAAATAAAATATAAGAAACAATAGTATGATAAACATTAACACAAATTACTGTAAGTTAAAATTATCACCCCATGAGTAGTATATTTCATGGTAACTTTTCTATTTTTGTTATGTAATAACAGTTGCATGTTTTGTAAAAAATGTAAGTCTTTTAGCTGCAATAACACATTTTATCATTAACTTAACACTTTACCGTCCGGTCGTCAATTAATCGACTTTTGATCTTTCTGTTAGATTTGGTTAGGTTAGATTGACAAGCAGCAAGCATTTCACATTCTTTATTCAGATAATCTTGCTTTTTTTCTAAACTTTAGCCCTTAGAAATGAATGGAAAGGATAGTCTCGGCGAGTTTTCTCTCGATGACCTGTCAGATTGTCTTGACTGCTGTTCAGCAAGTAGTACTGATGATGAAAGTGGTAGCAGTAGTATAGCCATTCGAAAGCGATTTCCTGTACCGCTAATATACAGTGATTCAGAAGATGAGGACATGAATAATAATGTTGAAGACAACAATGATACATGGTCAACGAACAACAAGAGTATAATTTAGGAACCTTTCGAAGGCAGCTCTGGCATAAAAATTATGCCAAGTTCCTCCGAAAGCGTTATGGATATTGTGAATTTATTCATTGGAAGTGACCTGATTGAGCACTTCGTGAGGGAGTCTAATAGATATCATCATTAAATTGTGAAAAAATATAGAATTACATCAAAAACAAAAAAATGGAAAGACGTCAAGGTGACTGAAATGAGAAATTTTTGGGCTTGATCATTCTCATTCAAAAGTAAAGAAGGACGTTCTCTACGATTATTGGTCTACAGACCCATCTATAGAAACGCCGTTCTTCTCGAAGGTTATGAGCAGGAACAGATTTTTACAAATAATGCAAAACTGGCATTTTTGTATTAATAACGATATTTCTCCCAATTCGCATAGGCTGGTGAAAGTCCAGCCTGTCACTGATTATTTCAAGGAAAAATTTAACAACGTATATAAACCAGATCAACAATTGTCTCTAGATGAATGTTTAATTCTGTGGAGAAGTAGAATGTCAATCAAAACATAAAATCACCGAAACTGAGCCGGTGTCTCAGATGATCTGCGGCTGAGCAAGCAGTAAAAGGGCATAGTATGTTTGCACCACTACCGGTCGGTAAAGTGTTAAAATACCACCATTGGAAACCAAACAGTAACAAGAAAGAGCATGTAAAGTGAAAATTCTAATTGCTGGAAGTAACCCAAAAGTTGGTAGAAATTTTTCAATAATGTAGTTTCAACAATTTATTGAACATTTTAAAACAGCATTCTAGTTTTATGACATACTTTAACAGACAATGTCCAGAAATTTAGAAAAATAGTACACCTAGAACATTTCGAAGTTGTAGGTAAAGTAAAAACATCAGTTTGGAAATAAATGATTTTTAAATTAAAAAGAAATAAAATCTAATTTAATTATAAACATCTGAGTTGATTATGAAAGATATGTTTGTGCTAAGGTCAAAATAAAAGGTCGTATTTTCAGTCAAATTCTGCTATTTTGAAGATCTCTTGCTCTGCTGAGGATTTCATTATTGATTAGAAACTAGATTTAATGCTTGTGTTCTATGTATCTTATTAATATTTCTCTACAGAATAACAGTATAATTAATGATAACTTTTTATATATTGTTATTTATTAAACTATTTTATATATTATTTTAATGATATAGTGTAGAAGAAAGTATTGTAATTGTCCATATTGCTCTAATGTACATATTCAAAATTTGGTTTTTGAAGTCAAAGCATACTCAAGTTATGTTCACAGACACACATAATTCCAAAAAGGCTATTTTGAAACTCAGAGTTTCAAAACATGAACATAAATCAAAATTTCATGTTTGAATTCTTGGACGATTACAATACTTTCTCCTACACTAGACCATTAAAATAGTTTAATAAATAATAATATATAAAAAGTTATCAACTATACTGTTATTCTGTAAAGAAATATTATAAGATACATAGAACACAAGCATTAGATTTAGTTTCTAATCAATAATGAAATCCTCAACAGAGCAGAATTTGACTGAAAATACAACCTTTTTATTTAGACCTTAACACAAACATATCTTTCATAATCAACTCAGATGTTTATAATTAAATTAAATAGATTTTTTTATTTTTTCAATTTAAAAATTCAAAAATTATTTATTTCTAAACTGATGTTTTTACCTTGCCTACTACTTCAAAATGTTCTAGGTGCATTATTTTTCTAAATTTCTAGACATTGTTTGTTAAAGTATATTATAAAATTAGATGTGCTGCATTATTGAAAAAATAGGTTAAGTATTTTACAAATATAAATAATTAATATACATAAATTGCAATCATTATAAGAGAAATTAACATTTACAGAAACGCATAACTGGATAAAGTGACAATAACATTTTAAAAGAATAAACTCAAATTTCATTTTTAAAAATTCTTTTTTTGTATTATCATTTTTTCTGTCATAACATTGATTATATTAAAAATAAAATTAAGAATTATGCATTTTTTGACAAAAATTATGTCTCTTTCAGACTCTTTTTCCGTCGTCACTATCCTGTGAAATCTATCAGCCATTGTGGATTGGATATGGATGACAGAAAGTGGACACAGACTAATGAAGATGGAGTTCCAATCAATACTTGGTATTCTTTTTTTTAATTTTAGAATTTAATATTTATAAAACATGTAATAATGGTATAAGTTCAATAGCTTAATGACAAAAAGATAAAATTATCTTCAATTTATGAAAAAATATTTTATAATGCTAAGTTAAAAGAAGTTTTAGCACTGAAATGCACAGTGGCAAAAATTAAAATAATTAAGCTTTTAATTTTAGTTTATTTAAAATAATATTAATAAATATAAGTAAAACAAAAACAGCAACATAACTAACTGCACACAGAAAATAAAAACACCCCAATGACAAAATTAGTCAAGCATTAAAGTTGAGAAAAATTTAAACATTTCTTCCATAAATTAAAAGTCAATGACCCAACTGTTATCTCTTTATGTAAGCCTCCACACTATGGCCAATTTTTCACTACTTCCTGATGGTGACTTTGATCGATGATTCACGGGTTGCATCCACACACTGGGCTACTAAATGAGCCGAGTGCACAGATTCCTCCTTAGGGTCTACTGCACACTTTAGTTGCGCATCTGGCTGCCTTTGATGTTTGGAGAAAAACTGCCTCCGAAGCCATCACCCACCACACTAAGCCATACCCCCTCCAGACGGTGGTAATGGATTGCAGTGGACCATAGTGTGGAGGGGCCTTTAGATACAATAAATTCATTGGCACAAAGCTACTAAAAGAAATAAATCTTAGTTCACAGCTAATTTTAATGAAATTGCATTCACTAGGATTGTGTCTAAATAGTGGTCGCAAGACTAAACAATTGTACTGCAGAATCATGGATGTTCTAAATTCTATTAAAACTACTACCAGCTGGAGAAAATTAAAATGGTCTGAACAAATGGAGAAAATAGCATTTTTTTATTGTTTAACTAGATTTTATTATTTTATAAAAGTTCTGATTTTTATTAATGTATAAAATAAAGTACAGTTATTGAAATATTTTAAAATACTTACCCTTTCAGAAAAATTAAAACTTAAGATTTATTATCATAATACATATACGAACAGATCAAGGGAGTATGATTAAATTATTACAGTATGTTTATAATTTTTTAAACATAATTAGATAAGATTACATTCTAAATAATGCATATCTTAAAATTAAAACAAATAGTACTTTTAATTACTTACACTGTCTTGTTTTCCAGCCGAATTTTTGGATTTGTTGCTCGCAAACCAACCAGTCAAACTGATAACCAGTGTCATCTTTTTGCTGAACTAGAACCAAAGCAGCCTGCAAGTGCAATTGTTAATTTTGTAACCAAAGTTATGATGACTGGAACTCAACAAAATTCACAGATGGTTTGAAATGTGTAAAGAAAAAAAATCTTTTCTCTCCGACAAGTGTTTTCATTGTGGTTATTAATGAAACAATGATTATCTACTTTGCGACATTACCTGTCTGAAGGTAATTTTTTTCAAAGTTGTCTTAATATAGATCTTTGAAAGAATATAAACTAATTTTATTTTTAGACAGCTATTTTCAAGCATTTTTATGAACATCATTCAGCTACAAGTCAAATATCTAATTCAAGGACAGTTAGTGCTTTATTTTAATTGAATTTGGAATTTAAACTAATCTGCATTGAAATGCTCTTGAGCTACTTAATATTGTTTTATATTTTACTTTTAAAGTAAATTACATTGTATGCAATTAACTAATACAACAACAAACTTTATATACAGTATAGTTTTGTAATTTTTGTGTATTTAAATTTGTACATTCATGATACTTTGCAGCTATATATAATTCACAGCAAGTGCCTCTTATTTAAAGTTTTGTTTGGAATTTATGTGAATAAAATAACTTGCTGTGATTTTTTATCAAGTATATGTAGTGCCATTTTAGTCTGTAGTATGATGTTTTGTATGAATCAAAGCTGTAACAATTATAAAGGAAATAGTATAAATATCATTTCAGAGACAACAGAGGAAGTTTATCATTTATGTGTACATAGAAAAACATCAAAAACAAAGTTAGTTTAAACAAGCAGTTCACTATTAGAATTGTGGAGTAAGCTTGTGTATTAGCTTAGATGCATAGGTAAATTTTTTTTTCACTGTTTAATTGCACAAATTTGGTTATACTGTAAGCATGTGTAAAATTAGTTTTTGTTGAAGACAGCCTCAAGTTGCTTTGAACTTTCTAAGGATATTTACTATGATGTGTGCAACAATCTTAATTGTTTTCAGGGACTAAATATTTTAACTCAAAGAATGAATAATTTCATAATGACAGTTTTTGAATGTGTTTACTTTTTGTTGCTGGTGTCAGAAGTGCACCTGTGCATATGTTGTTGTTTGAAAGTATTCTAGCGTCAACGTTATCATTGTTATTCATTGGATTTAATGTCTATTTTAAACATTTACTAATGGCATTAAAAACTGCAGCTAACTATGTCCTGTGTGCTTTGTTTTACTATTTTTTATCAACACTAAAAACAAACAATACGAATTTCACATACCATGGTTTTCAGGCTTTGACCATATTTAATCACAAAGCATTTGTCAATGGCAGGAATATAATCCATAGAAGATGTACACCTGTTTTCTTATAGACGTCATTTGATTCAGCTAAAACTAAATTCAATTTCATAAATAATAAAAGTGCTGTTATTTTATTTTAAGTAACATTTTCAATGGATAATATATAGTGAAACCCACTTAAGTTTTCCAAGGGCCTAACTGATAAAAACTTAAGTGGGAAATCAGGCAATAAGCATTATTTATACATACATATATACAGTAAAACCCACTTAAGAAGTTTTCTAAGGGAATGGAAAGAGAAAACCTCTTAAACAAAATTAATTTTTTAAAAAACAAAATAATTACATAGATCATTAGGAGGGTTTTTTTTTCTTTATAAAATAATATATAAACAATAGTTTTGGATTTACTCAAAAAATCAGCTAATTAAGGAAAACAACATAATTATCTTAGAATTCAGCTATGAAATTCTGCTTTAAACACCACTGAAATCGATTTTACAGAAAAATCGGTTAGTTTTTTTTGTTTTTTATTGACAATTTGTAATTGATAACAGTCCAGTTGTCTTAGGCTTTTAAAAACTTCTTCAGGCACATTTGAATAAAAATGACAACAATCGTTTTCAGTCATAAACATTGACCTTTACAAACAGAGAGGAGAAAAAAACAGTAATCATAAGGCAGCTATAAATGCTTTCTGTAAGTAAACTTAGAAATGAAAGAAAACATTTAAGCGGGAAAGAATTTAGAACGAAATTTTATAAACAGGTTATTTTAACATTGTATGAATATGGGAAAGAATGGGTACTGAAAATATAAACTTTTTAAGCGAGAACTTCTTAAACAGGTTTTACTGTACAAACACGTAATTTTAGAATTTTTACCATCAGTAGAAAAAGAATGTTTTATTTTTCTCAGTAAGTGAACTGTTTAAAACTATATATTAAACACTTTATTTTTTAGTTATATATTAATCCTATATTTCATAATTTAGTGTATTGAAACAATGAACATTTCGTGTGAAAGTTTACAGCTAAACTTAAGACATTCAATATGAAGTTCATCTGTAATACAAGTTTGAAGTATTAAGATTTTTAGTAAAATTTATCTAGTAGAATTTACAATGCTAAAATTTATAACTTTGAATAAATTGAAGAAAATATTTGGTTCCATTTTAAATAAAACAAATGTCACTTGTATGATTGATATAAATTATATTTTAAAACAGTTATAAATTGCCTACATGATTAAGGTTATATTTAATTTGAATAACTTCTTACCAAACTTGCCTTTTATATTAATAAAGATATAATAGCATAATTATACATGAAAGAATAATAATTGCAATTAGATTTTTTTCACTAATGATAAAATGTTATATAAAAGATTACCTTATATACTGATCATGGAAACTGCTGACCCTCTTCAAGTGGCATACAAATTTAACTTTCGAAAAATAGTTGCTGTTATAAGATAATGAGATTCCATCAGTATCTCAGAAGCTTTGTACTCTTGCTTCTGCATGAAATCCAAAACATGGTACATATTCGTTGAAACGATTTTCTTCCAATTTAAAGGTTATCCAAACATTGATCCCAGATCTTCATTATCTGTTTTACATTAATGATTAGTAGAAAACTATCTACCATACAACCAATGGAGTTAATAATGAGGGAAAAAAAAACCTATAATATTTAATACATAAAGGCTGTACTTTGATAGATTTAGGGTGGGGCAGCCCATAAGGGTACCAGCACTGCGACCTAAGGCCTATTGTACTGGAACAAAGAAGTCCCAGCATAAAGTTAAGAAATATTAACAATTAGGTCTCAGAGAGACCAATAGCTGAGATATATCTAAGCAGCAATTTAACCGGGAAGTTGACAGCTTGATGAGGTGATATCCAAGAAATTCAAATCCCTTGGCACAGTAGTAGTCACATTCACACAAAATGTGTGAGGAACTCTCCTCCGCCATATGGCACCCCCTACATACTGGGCTGTCTGTGATGCCAATAATGTTAAGGTACCTTTTGAGGCAACAGTGGCCAGTCAACAGACCAATGGCCACCCTTAGCTCATTAGCCCTCATCCAGGGATAACCCTGGTTAAGCTCCTTGGCCTGCCTTTGATTACCAGAATCAAGCCAAGCCCTATAATTCTCCTCCATTAGAAGGTCATTAACAGCTGTAACATTTGAATTTACAAGCTTTAAGATATCCCTTAAAAAAGAGATCTACATCGATACCTGTTAGCAGCAAGCAATGCATGAGAATAAGTATTTAATATATGTAGTAAGATCAGTAAATATAGTACCTTAATATTAATTAGCAACATGTTAAATTTGGTAGAAAACAAATTAGTTTTATTATTTAAAAAAAGTCTTTACATTTCTAATGATATTACAGCTACACATTTTTAAACAAGATTATTCAAAAAGCCAGAAAAAAAAGGTTATATTGTAGTTGTAAATGATAAAAAGCTAAGGAGCTACAAAAGGAATGATTCAAAAATGCATAACTAAAATATATGTACTATAAGCTCTAGGGGGAAAAATATTTTAAATTAAGTAGAACAGTCACTTAAATACCACAGTTATATTATAATGCTAAGATATTAATACAAATTTGTAAAAAAAATTTAAGTATACATCTATGAAAGAATTACGAACTATTTTAATAAACCAATATAAAACAAGATATTTTGATTTCAGTTTATTATACATCAATAATTCACATATTTTTAATTGAAATTAAAATTTTATAAGCAAACTATTTTAGAGAATCTAAATTTTACAAGTTTTTACAGAGTGGTGAACAAACGGTTTTAAGAGCACTCCAAACTGTTCCAATGCTTGCCTTACCATTACAGTTCACATTATGCCAAACATTTTCAAAGGCAGTATTATTGAATATGATGCCACTGCTTCTAAGGATTTGCTGGATCTAGGAGAGTAAAAAAATAATGCATTATGATTAAAATGAATTAAAGTGTAATATTTGTTTTAAAAGTTCTAACCACTAGTTGTAAATAGAAAATGAAACAATAAAAGGTTGAGAAAGTACTACAGTAAAACCTCCATAATTGATATCTCCAAATAAAAGACACCCTTCTTTAAGAGAGACTTTTTCACTCCTCTTTCTCAACATTCATATTTTCTATGTATTAACCTCTAAATAAGGGACACTTCAAATAGTGGACGATAATGTGGGCAGATAAAGAGGAATAATGAGTTATTTCATCAATACAAAACTCTTAATGTAAAACTTTCTAGGAGCAATACAAAATAGTTGTAAAATTTTCATATAATAAAGGATGATTCTGAAAAGTTAAAATCACTGATTGATTTACAAGTTTACATCAACAAACAAGCAATATATGATGTGAAGCAAAAATAAACCCAAAAATAAATCTATGTAAAAATAATTTCATTAAATGCACATACTAAGTTTTCATCATGATTTTTAACAAATTTTAATTTTCAAATAATTTATGCTGACATATCTTTATACATACATATGTAAACTAGAAAATTAAACATTTTCTAATACTTTGTTTCTACACCTCCCTTGAAGAGACACCTAAATATGGAACAAATTTATTATTTCAGAGCCATTCTGTATTCAGAGGTTCCGCTGTATAATTAATAAAAAGAAAGTATACATACATTTTGAGTAAGTGAATATAGCTTGCAACAAAAAGCACATAAATGTAAGTTACACACATAATTTTTAATAGTTTTTTAAAAAATTAAATTCTTTGCATAATGCAAAAATTAAACTTTTAATGAAGATTTTTGAAATTTTTAATATATTCATTTTAATCAATTCATGTTTTATATGCATTCCACATTTCTGACCTGAAAAAAAAGAAACCTAAATCTCCATGTACATTTTTTATATAAAGAAATTAAAATGTATAGACCCAAATTTATAGAATTTCACTTATAAAAAATTATTAAGAACTATGTATAAAAAATATAAAAAATTCACAATTTGATTATGTCACAGAAAAGTGTCATTTTAGATGGTGTATTTTAATATGGAAATAAATATATACATAAAGGCTTAGAAAATTTTACAGAATGTATGGTTTTTTAAAATTTTTCTTATTAAATTATCTTTAATTAGAAAGAAATATTCTAAAGGAACTGTACATGAAGAAGTCTGGTTTAATGCACTATAGTAATTCTTTTATTTATTTATTTTACTACACGGGGGTTAGTTAGATTAAGGACTTCTGCTTAATACGTATTCCAAACAACTACAAGTATCCATTCCAGCAGCAAAATTTAAACTTACAGGTTACAGTACCGACAGACATCCACAAGTCAGTTGATTGATAGAAATACAGATAGTATTTACTTGGTAAAGTTTCATCTAAACTGTACTCTTCAATTTAAATATAGAATTTCTTATAGGTACCTAATATCACACATTTTTAGAACACAACAAATGTATAATATTAAAATGTGGTTAAAATTCATACAATGTATATGCCAAAATGTACAAGATGACTCATACATTATACAGTGGCTTCTAAAAATATTCATACACTTAAAAAAAATTACAGAAATGGCAAGGGTACCACAAATTGATTTTGCATATGAAATTCTAGACTTTTTCTTACCATCTTCATATAATTTTGAATAAATCCCAACAATTATTTTTTGATATATAAAAATTAAGAATAAAGAAATAAGATTTTAAAAAAAAAGAAAAAAAAAACACATGAAAAAGTAATTATACACCAAAACATATTTGGTTACATTGGAAATAAAAAGAATTATTATCTATAACTCTTTTACCTTCCCCCCCCCCCCAATTAAGCTCATATTTAAAAAACTGGCTTTAAATTTTGTTTGCTTATTTCATAAAATTATATATATATATATATATATATATATATATATTTAAAGGCTCATATATAGTAAGCAAACAACTAACAAACAGTGAAGTTTATCCCATTAACTGAGCATGGTCAGATATTTAGAAATTTATTAATTTTTAGCTTAATTAAAATTATATATTTTAACTTTTAATTTAGAAATTAAGTTAGAAACTTTGTATTAAAAAAAATTCCATGTCTGAATGTTGTAAAAATTTCTGAACAATTTACTGAAAAATGGTTCATTTTAATTTTATGTGAAACTGTTCATTGAACCTTTAGAGTAGTTGGAGTACATGGGTATTTTTCTAAGAGTGAAAAGTGGAAACTTCATAGAAAAAAGTAGAAGTTTTCCTTTGCAAAACAAAAGGCAATCAAATACTGCCTTTTTGCAAATGGAAGCAAATTTAACATTGTGGGTTTTAATAGGTATATGATTTTATAGCAAAGCGAAATGTGCAGATGCATGACAGCATATAAACTGGGCTCTGCGGTATTTATTGCAGGACTAATAAATCATGCTTTATATATGTATATTTAAAAGATAATTTCAAATTATCATCACAAAATTTAGGAATTGAAAAAACTTTTTAACTAAAGAATGATTCTAAACACAGAGCTCTCAACTTGTGCCTCTGGTGTCCTATAAGTGCAAACAAATTCTGAAAACGCCACCACCACTAGAACACATATGTCACCAGGCTTAAACCCACTAGAACACATTTGTAGATAACTATAAGTTAGAGTACACAGACATGACATTGAAATGAACAGAGATATAAAAATAGTAATGAATAAAAATTAGAGAAACGAAAAAAAAAAATGAACTATTGCCAAAAGTTGTAGTGGATGCTCTAAGATATCTTAGTTCCAACTGCCAAACGATGGCCGATTGGTTAGGGGGCTGGCCTTCAGATCCGGAGTTTGTGGGTTCGAATCCCACTGTGGCATGGATGTTCGGAATCGGCTTTAAGCAGTAGGTCCTGGTCTCATTAGCCCTTGTGTTGCAAAAAGTAGACTGAAGCGCTCCAAGCCAATCAATAGTTCCAATTGATTTAAATGTTGCAATATTTATGTAAATTTTATATAACGTGAACTTAAAATTTCACATACAAGTGACTTTCTTCATTGTAAACCAATCACTAAGTGGACCTAATGAATAAGTTCATTTAATGTTAACCTAAAGATGATTCTATTCTCAACAAGTCTTTCATCCATATTATCTAAAATCATTGTATGCCTCTACCCTTTTAAAGAGAGTTATACAAGGGATTGTATTTTCTTTATTTCCTTTCATTTTATAAGAACAAGCATTTTGTTACAATGTAAGATAGAGAAGACATCTATATAAATTGCAACATTTAAGCTAAAAGCAGGGCAATATGCAACAGAAAATGCTTCAAGTTAGAAATTAAGTACTGAAAGTTAATTAGTATCACTAGCACTGTTGTATAAAAGTAGTACAATAGGAATGAAATATAAATACAGTGATATTTCAGAGTATGGCTTATGACAAAAGTTGAGGCACCTCAAAAGAACACCAGCACTGTGACTGATAGTCTTTTGTACTGAAAACCCCTCAATTCCCTGGGGTTAAAAAATCCCAGCAGCACAGAAAAACCCTTAGGTCTCAAAGAAACCAATGACTGAAATAAATTAGAGCAGTAGTTTAACCAAGAAGTTAGTTAACTCCCACAGTTCAATGAGGAGGTATCCAAGATACTCGAAACGTTTAACAGAGTAATATTCACAGTCACATAAGATATGTAATGAACTCTTCTCTTCTACTTGGCATCCCATATATATACTGGGCTATCAATGATGTCAATGATGTTCAGATGCCTTTTGAGACAGCAGTAACCAGTCAATAGACCAATAGCCACCTTTAACTCATTCCTACTGAGCTTAAGTAACTCCTTAGTCCTCAACCATGGAAAATTTTGGTTAAGCTCCTTAGCTTGCCTTTTATTGTTAGTTTTAAGCCAAGCCTTTATATGTCTCAATTAAGAGATCCTTAAAAGTCTTCTTAACTACATTCTAAGGAAGACCAAGATCTGGTTCTGGCCCAATAAAGGGCTATTTCAGAGTAACATTTTTCCTTTTAGTTTTCTTCCTTAATGCCTGCCTCTATTGTACGTATATCACACTATTACAGGAAATAATAACACTTATTGTGTGTAGTGCTCACCTTGAGTTTTGCCCTAAATTGATGAAAAAAGAGTGCACATTCTATACAAGCAAATAGGAAAATTATTACTATAAAACTGTCATAGATTTTAACCTTGCTGGTACATAAAGAATACAATTCAGTTTGAAATTGCCCAGCTGTGATTTCATTTTCATCTTAAATTCACTGCTATAAACATTAAGTCCATTTTAACAAATGCACAACCACTTAATGGGTTTCTTTGGTGTTTTTACAATATTTTTATGCAAAAGTACTTAAGATTTTAGAATTCACAGTAAATAAACTTTAAGAATGTTTGCAATATTTAATTAATCTAAAAACAAAAAGAAATCATAGTGAATACTTCTCCAAAAAACTTATAAAATTACAAAATTTTCAGTTCTCAATTTTTCAACAGATTCAGAAGGCAATACCACAAAATTTGTATGAAAATATTTTCCATAGAATGTCGATCCAATAAAATAAGATACCTTAAGAAATATTTTAAAATTATGTAATAAATCTGAAAATAACATTTTATATATGAAAAAATTAATTACTATTGATTTTTTATACAGTCTACAATAAAAACCAATTTTAAGTAAAATATAAAAAAATATTTAACACTAACACACACACACAAAAAAAAAAAAATAAATAAAAAATAAATAAATAAATAAAAAATAAATTTGAACACATGAAAGAGAAATTATGTGAAAAGTTCCTGTATGAAAATTGTAATGAGTTGATAATAGAAAAATTGTATGAGGAGCTTCTATAGGATAATGGCCAGTTATTATGAGACTAAAATTAAAAGCTTGGGGCTCTTACCATATAACAGTTAAATGTCACATTAGTATTTTAATATTTTAATATAAATACTCCCTTATACAATTATATTTGTATTCAGAATTAATTACTTTGACATTGATTACAATTGCGTTCCCCTCTTTTATTTTTAATCACATAAACCATCATAACAACTGGCCCTCGTCTGAACCAGGATTTACTATTTTAAATTTATTCATATCACTTAGTTATGGTGTTTGTTAATAGATGGCAATAATAGTTTAAAACCTCTGCAATTGGGATTACAAGTACTCTGAACAGCATTTTGCATTTACTAAACTGATTTTTTTTCTGACAATTATAAAATTGTATGATTGAATATTATATTGTTAGTGGAAATGAACCGTTGTGCAAAATTTTATATTTCCAGCAAGTCTGGAAGGTAGTTAAAAATTTATTACAAGATTTAAACCAGGGTTGGCATGATTTAAATCTTGATTTTTTTTTTTGAAAAAATCATTGATTTAAATCATTTTTTTTTTCACTTCTTTTAAAACCTATATTCCAAAGACAGGAGAATTGGGAATCAGTCAGCACAGTAATACCAATAAGTAAATAAGAGTAAATAGATAGCATGTGCTTTCCAAGAATTTAGGGGTTATCAGAAAGTATGTAGTAGGGGTAGTACAATGATTGATTATGACTGGTGGAATTCATTTTATGTAATGGGAGGTAAAGAGAGTATTACAGAACTTGAAATCCAGTTTGTCTACCAAATAACAACAGCCGTGGCTTCATCTCCTGGAATGGAAAGACAGTTTTCTTCTTTAGGTATTGTCATTCTAGCCTTCATAACCAATTAGGAGTGGATAAAGCATCAAAGCTAGTGTTTTTATTAAAACAATTAAATCCATAATTCAGTGCTTAAAAAAATATTGAAATAATTGTGATTTTTTTTATTTAAATAAATAGTTTGCATTAAAAGAATATTTAATTTGTTCTTTAAATTTACATCTTATTTAGTTTGCACTATCCAATTACAAAATAATGGAATATATTTAAATTAAAATTTATATATTTAATTTTAGGTAATCAGTGTGTAGACTATACTAGATAGATAAGATGTTGTTTTTTATAACAAATTATACTATGTAAATCGCAAAAAACAAAAAAATAATTAAAATTAATATTCAGAAAAAAATCAAAGAAATCCGATTTAAATAAAAAAATCTGATTTAAAAAAAAATTTTTTTCTTCTAAATCAAGATTTTTTTTTCCAACTCTGATTTATACTGGCACACATAAAAGTGATTAAAAATGAGAAAATAAAGTACATATTCATTGTTTAAACTCCTTCTTAAAAAGTAAGTAAAAACCTTTCCTATACCTTAAAAAAAAAAAAAAAAAAAAAAAAAAGATTAAATAAAATATAATAATTCTTTAAATTTTCTGATGTTGATTATTTTAAGATCTCTAAAACTATATATGATTAAGTTTTATTCAAACCTACAACTATCACAAATTTACAAAAAAATAAATAAATAAACACACTAAAATTTGAACATTCTGAAATTCTAGAAATATTAAACTACAAAAAATGTGTGATTAGGGAAATAGAACAATGTTCAGCATGCTTTATTACAACAAAGATAAAAAAAATAAACAATAAAAAGTTGTCTGCACTTAAGAGGTCAACATTTTAACTGCTGTAAAAATTGACAATATCAACCCTGCAATCGTCAACAACTTAAAAAATTATTTATGAAAATCAGATGTTTACTTGATAATAATATTTTTATTCAATTATCTAATACTAAAAATTCTCGAGATTTTTAACTGGAAAAATTTTCAAGCATAAACAACCAACTCTTTGCAACTGTAACAAACAATAACACAAAAACAAAAACTTTATCACCTAAAACCAATAACAAGTCTGATACTAGCTTTTCACTTTTGGCCAGAAAGAATCATCATGTGTCAGACACGAGCTTTTCACTTTAGGCCAGACAGAATCATCACATGTGTGATACAAGGTTCTCATTTTAGGCACTTCAGTACAATCATGTCTCCCATATGTTGTTTTAAGGCAAAGGGTTAAAAACGTTTTGCATCGTACTTGAAATTCAAATCAAGTTTGACTATAACTCATGTGATTTAGTAATTTACCTGTTCTTTTGAGTAAAGCATCCTTAGATCCTCTTCAAAGACTCCATATTTAGAGAATGAGTTTGGTTGTATCATTGAAGATGCATCTCCACACTCCTTAAACTGTGACACTCCGTTTAAATTAGAGTTATCAGCATCTATACGACTTGGTAATCCAGCCTTCCTGGAGTTGACTAAATGGAATATAAATATAGTATAAATAACAAAAAAAGGCATTTCTCAAAGCAGGGCCCTAACTAGGGTGTGGCAAAGGTGGCATTTACCATGGGCGCATCAGTGTTAGGGGTGCCGCACCATGAGGAAAATGGAGGTCCGAAAGAGGATGATTCGCCCGAAGTAGAAATAACAAAAAGTTTAAAAAAATTGTATTATAAAATCTATTCTATTTATAATTTTTTTTGTGGATTTTCTTATTTTTTAAAATACTTCTAGAGACTAAACCTGTTACAGATTCTTACAAAATGCTTACCATACACTCCTAAAATGCCTTAATATAATTACGGGTATGTTTTAAATTTTAAATTTAATAAAGTTATTAAAACTAAATTTATGTTTAGAAATTTGCCAATTTTTTTATGGTAATTCAACATCTAAATAAAAAATAATCCCTTCAAATAAACTATTCAGTTTATCAGCAAAATAATATTCCCAAACTATTCAAAAATAATTTAAGTACTAATAAGGAAAAGTAGAAAAAAATTTAATATGCTAGGGCCATTTTAAGAATTAATAAAATATTTTGTGAATTCATTCTGAATATATGACATATATATATATATATATATATATATATATATATATATATATATATATATATATATACATATATATATATATGTGTGTGTGTGTGTGTAAGGAAAATTTTCAGGGGTTTTCAAAATTTAAATCAAGGGTAAAAATTCCCGCATCATTTTCCATTCATCTTTTAACCCCTAGCCTAAATTGACGACTGGGGCTACAGATTACGCCCTCGGAGAAGGGGCCTGACCAATTATAATCCTACATGGCCCTAGTGGACAATTTAGGAAATTTCCAAATAAAAAGGAGATAGATTTTTCTAGAGATATTTTCCCACAGATGTTGACCCAGGTGTTACGTGTTTTGTACATAGAACTTCATGTTAGCTGACCCTTCAGTTTGTCCTGTCCCTATGATGAAGTGGGAACCCGTCCTTCAACATTATCTCCTTTTTATTTGGAAATTTCCTAAATTGTCCACTAGGGCCATGTAGAATTATAATTGGTCAGGCCCCTAATTTTTCTTACATATATATATATATATATATATATATATATATATATAACATGTTTATTATTTTCTCACTATATTTGGTGGCAGGGTGCAGACCAGTTTTTTGCCCCGATCGCTAAAGGACCTAGTTACGGCCCTGTCCCAAAGAGAAAATTTAATGAAATATACATGATTATAGCAGGTTATTATAATCAGGTTATTAATAATTATAGTTTATATATGATTGATCCCCCCTACACATATAGCCCTATATTGGTTAGGAGACCAAGCATTCCTGATCTGATGAGGGACTTCAACGTAACATCAAATTCCATCTTGCATCACTAGCAGCAATATATCAGAAGCATAAATCACTAATATGACAAATACCTGAATTTTCACTATGATTAAGTAAAAAAAATAAGTGTTGTACATAACTTATTAGCAGACCTACCACCCCCAAAAGTCCAAAAACTTGCAATAACTTATATTGATTGATTAATATAACACCCTTATACTATACTAATAAAAATTTTTATAAAAGAAAGCTAAATTATATAATTAATTTCTATATATGGTTACTTTTGACCAACATCCAAGAAATCAGGATACTAAAACAATGGAAAAAATCAATTTGAAGTTATTAAACAATGAAAATAACATTATAAATGACATTAAACAAATAAAAGTTATTGGATGATGTAGATTTTGCTTCTTTTAAAAATTAGAAATATTTGTTAACCAAGGTCCCTGAAGTCTTGATTTGCAAATCACCAATTTTTAAATCATTTCATTCATTATTGATGAAAATAAGAAGCTATTTTTGTGACATGGCCTTTAAATCTGCCCACTCTGTATTACTATGTAGAATTTTTTATAAAATATCATCACTGTTCTTTATTTGGCCAATCAAATGTCACTAGTTATTGATACATCCCTCTTCAAGAATTGCAGTAAGGATTTTACTATATACATACATATAGATATGAATACATGCCCATACAATCCAAGAACATACATCAACTTATTTGCTACACAAGGGATAACTGAGACCTACTGCTTTAAGCCACTTCTGAATAGTTATGAACATCCATGCAGCAGTAAAATTCAAACCTGTTATTTCTGGTATTAAAAAGCAGAAACCTACCCATTCAGCCATCATTCTGCTTAAATATAAATAAATAAATAAATAAATAAATATCCTAAAAGTATTTTCACTTATTTTATTAAAATGCAATGAAGTTGAGTCAGAAAATATATGAAAGGTATTACACAAATGCAGATTAGCTCAGTTTATATACTACTCCAATTTAAAAAGTCAATATTAGCAGGTGAAGATATCTACTTTTTTAATTGTAACATTTAAATGCAATGTCAATCTTTAAAAGCATTTCCTTTCATTACAAATATTAGTTTTAATTTTGAGGGACAACTAGAAAAAAAATATATTTCGATTTTTTTTCCTTTTTTCAAAATACAGATTTTTAAAATTTACAACTTAAAACTAACACTTCTGTAAAAGTAGTGACCAGCAAAAGGAGTGGATGAGGGAGTTGTAACTCCCGACATAATGGCTGCTGTATATAAGTATTATCTATGTAAGGATGGCTGCATGAGCTGTGGTAGCTCAGTCAAAAAAAAGGCAACAATCTCATAACTGGACAGTTGCAGGCTCAAGCCTCAAGTCGGCCAAAGATCCACTGTGTTCATTAATGGCAGATAGGGCATGTAAAATAGGTTCATAATCACAATGTCTTCTAAGCTCCCACATGATATGTATGGAGATAGCAGACCAAACCTCTGCTTGGTCCCTACTTCTAAATTACAAGGACTTACATTGCTTGTTTGTGTAATATAGCTGATATTTTGTTATTTGTATGGTAACACAATATTAGGTTTTTTATGGTTGGCAACAAGCTTGGTCAATGTGTTAGAGTAGTTGATATAAACATGCAGCCATAGACTCTGTGCATGCAGCATAGCGCAATTATTATTAATGTTACTGTATAACTAAGATTAAATAAAGTTCATATAATAAAGTTCATCTGTAGTTCACATCGTCTATGTATATCAGTTGCAGACGTAACAGTTTGTTTTGTCTTAGGGAATAATGTTGGCTGCCTATATGGTGCTCCTGTTTTAAAATTATCAAAAATATCCACAGCCATGGGCGTAATTTGGGGGGGGCAAGGGGGGGCAATTGCCCCCCCAGAATTTTTAGAGGAGGGGCAAACTTATAGTTTTGCCCCTCCAGATTTTTAAGATTGTATTTATATATTACATTATTAAATTATATATTAAATATTCATATATCATTCATATATTTTCATATAATTATTCATGTATTAATTGATATTTTAATATTCATATATTAAATCATTAATTTTTAAATTGTTGATTCGACATTTTAATGAATGTTAAAGTTAATTTATTTTTATTAGTGTGCTTAAGACTTATTCCAATTATAGTTATCTTCCTTTCCTGGGGCATTTTTAAAGCAAGTATAAATATTCGAACTTGTAGTTTTGCCCCTCCAAATGTTATGGGTTTTATCCATACACTAAATTTCTGACATTTTAATAAATGTTAAAGTTATTCCGTTTTTATTAGTGTGCTTAAGACTTATTCTAATTGCAGTTATCAACCATTTCGGGGACGTTTTTAAAGCAAGTTTAGGTATTCGAACTTGTAGTTCTGCCCCTCCAGATTTTTAGAGTTTTATTCATATACCAAATTGTTGATTCGACATTTTAAGGAATGTTGAAGTTAATTTGTTTTCATTAGTGTGCTGAAGACTTATTTTAATTACGATTATCGTCCTTTTCTGAGACACTTTTAAAACAAGTATAGGTATTCGAACTTGTAGTTTTGCCCCTCCAGATTTCAACATTTTAAGGAATGTTGAAGTTAATCTGTTTTAAGTAGTGAAGACTTATTGTAATTACGGTTATCTTCCTATCCTGAGACATTTTTAAAACAAGTATAGGTATTCGAACTTGTAGTTTTGCCCCTCCAGATTTCAACATTTTAAGGAATGTTGAAGTTAATTTGTTTTCATTAGTGTGCTGAAGACGTATTGTAATTACGATTATCGTCCTTTTCTGAGACACTTTTAAAACAAGTATAGGTATTCGAACTTGTAGTTTTGCCCCTCCAGATTTCAACATTTTAAGGAATGTTGAAGTTAATTTGTTTTCATTAGTGTGCTGAAGACGTATTGTAATTACGATTATCGTCCTTTTCTGAGACACTTTTAAAACAAGTATAGGTATTCGAACTTGTAGTTTTGCCCCTCCAGAATTCAATATTTTAAGAAATGTTGAAGTTAATCTGTTTTAAGTAGTGTGAAGACTTATTGTAATTACGGTTATCTTCCTATCCTGAGGCATTTTTAAAGCAAGTTTAGGTATTCGAACTTGTAGTTTTGCCCCTTCAGATTTCAACATTTTAAGGAATCTTGAAGTTAATGTGTTTTCATTAGTGTGCTGCAGACTTATCGTAATTACGATTATCGTCCTTTTCTGAGACATTTTTAAAGCAAGTATAGGTATTCGAACTTGTAGTTTTTCTCTTCGAAATGTTTTCGGTTTTATTCACACGTTGAATTTTTGACATTTTAAAGAATGTTAAAGTTATTCTGTTTTTATTAGTGTGCTTAAAATTTATTTTAATTACGGTAATCCTCCTTTCGTGGGACATTTTCAAAGCAAGTATAAGATTTTAAACTTGTAGTTTTGCCCCTGCCGATGTTTAAGGTTTTACTAATTTATCGAAGGAAATATAGGTATTCTAATAACGGTATGCTTCTCGATTTTTTCAAGACCTTTTTTGAGGAATAAATATATGCTACTGAAAAAGGAATCGATAAGAAACTAACAGATTTTTTATTTCAAATCCGTAGTCGAGGGGACCTGTGCCCCCCCTTTCCTCGAAATTCTAAAATTCTATAAGACCGTGTCTTGGAAAGAAAATGGATTCTCTGCTTGGCTACAGTTTACTTAGAAAAAGACTGTTTCGTTCAGAAATGTTTTGCGGGCCTACAGGCTTTCTCCACCCCCTGTGGTCAAGAAACAGGCTGTGCTAATTTCCGTAATCTTTGACATTCATTTTAACATTGACCGATGAACAATTGAAGGGTCTAAACGGTTCGAGAAATGTCTGTATGTTTGTGGAGGGTATTCACTTAAACACTGCGGGTGTTGAAAATGCCAAGGAAGTCCGGAAAGGAAGATAAATGGACACAATATGGGGTGCGCATGGGATTCAGTCATTAGGAGTAAAACTGATTAAAAAGCCATTTCCCCCTAAAAAATCTTCCCTTGAATTGAACTTTTTCTCCTTGGAGAGGGAATTGCACATCTGGTTGGCATAAGTTTTGTGTAACCTAAGGCTCTACTATTCCTGGAATCGTTTGCAAGGCTGGGCTAGACATATTACTAATCCATTAAATAAACATCATGTTAAACAGAAAAGGCATGATTTAAGTCTTAAGTATAAATAATTCTTACAAATATTCCACCCTAGCTTATAGGGGGGATTCCTCTTGCAGCTGTACTTCATTATCAGACTAACGGACGATTTATACAATAAAATTTTAAGTGACAGACTTAAAAGGACTAGTTCAAGGGAGTCCATCATTCGTTTAGGTGATAGTAGTTGTGCTTAAAAAAAAAGATATTGCCAGCCTTCGACAATTTCAGATTTTCAAATTAGATACGCGTGATACAACTAGCTATGTTTGATTAAAGCATATAGACTTCCGCTGAAATGGCAAACATCATGCGAAATGGCAAGTATTTTTTAATATATATATTTTTTAGTTTTCATGTTTAGCTTTAAAGTTTGTGTATCTATATAGGAGTACAAGTATTATATATTTTGGAAAAAAAAACAGGAATTAAAAGGTCATCAAAAGCTTTTAAAAACTACTTCAATCATCGAGATCCTTAAAAATTGGGTTCTTGAAATCTTAAATTTTATACTAGGCCCCATAAGAAAATCTTTAAAAAATTTATAAATTCCTTAAATTTTCATGCCAAAAAGGGACGTATTTTGTTTGATTAAGATTCCATTCTTTGTATTATTTAATCTGTATTATTTCATTTAATCGCATAAGTAATCATCAACTTGTATAGTTTTTGTGCTATAAATGATTTTTATAAGTGAAAGAGAAAAATATTTGTGTATTGAAATAGTATGTAGTTTTTGGATAATATTTATTATAAATTTCGATTAACAAAAGTCTTATCGTTGAATTAATATTAAGGAGACATATTTAAATATGTATATAAAAATTTGAAAGTTGATGCTAGGAAACATTTTGTTCAATGAAAAAAGTTTGAGTATGTTGAAATAGTCGTTTCTGAATTATTATAATATTTAATTAACGAAAAATTTTCCAAATATGCTTTCATTATGAAGTTTTGTTTCCTAGTTTATAAAAAATAAAATTTTAGTGCAAAATATCTCTTTGGAGTTTAATGTTTTAAATACTAAAATGAGGTTAATACTTTTACAGTTTTAGCATTTTAATTTAATTTAACTGAAAGCATTTTCATGGTATATATAACATTTTTGTATACCTATTATTTTTTATTGATATCTTAAATTTTGTCTATTAATTTTTTCATATATATCTTTATAATTTATGCTTGATGGATGTCATTAAAATTGTATTATATTGGTGGATATTACGAAAATTTATATTTAAATATCAACTCTGAGTTATGAAACTTTATATATGTATAAATTGAAGTATTAGTAAATTAATCACAGATTTTTCTTAATTTAAAATCCGATGTGTTTAAAAATAAAGTTTTTTTACGAATATTTTTTAATATTTAAAATACCCCTCGTCCTAGCGACCTAACTTGTTAAAGATTTTTTAAAAAATGTTTAGCAAATACTTCTATTTTGTTTTAAAAAATCTGGGTTATCCACTTTAAATTTTGAATTTATTACAGTTATTAAAACTAAATTTAAATTTAGATATAGTCATGAAAATTCAACGTGCAATTAAAAAAATGTTCCCCTTAAATTAACTATTCAGTTTATCTGCAAAATAATACTTCCTAGGTGTTCAAAAATAGTTATAAGAATTAAAAAAGGTAAAATTGAAGAAAAAATTAATGTACATGGAACATTTTAAAAATTAACAAAAGATTTCAAAATATTGATTAAAAAAACATAATTTAAGAAATTTTAAAATGTAATTTTCATAGGTTTGGCATTAATGTCAATTCAAAATTTAAATGTAACTGAAAATAAACCCAAATAAAGTTAGTTCACCCCCTCGTGACGGAAACTAACATTTCAAAGTACGTCATTCGTTTGATCATTGTTTGATCAGATTTGAACAACATATTTCATCGTTTGATCAATTAAAAAAAATTTTGAAAATCTAAGGGGCTAGGAAATAATCTTATGGATTTTTTAAAATGATACAAATGAAAAATATATCATTCTAATAAGAATCATTAGATCGGATTAGATCAACCATTTTTGGCATTTTAATCAACACTGAAAATGCCCCCAAATCACCCCCAAATGTGTTCCAAAATCAAAATTTTACCCCGCCACATTTTGGAATTTTGTGACAATTTTAGTATCATTCGAAAGGACATCATTAGATCCGATTTAAACAACCATTTTTGGCTTTTTTTAGTATTAGAAAAGGCTCAAAACAATAAATTTATCCCCTCTCCCAAATAGGAGCAATTATTCAGACAATTGGGAGGGGGCTCTTATGTCAGAATTTAAAGACAATTTTACTGTCATTCGAATGAGCATCGTTAGATCATATACGATAAATACCTGAGTGTCCCCAAATGTGCAGACGAAACATGGCCAATGCTGCTTTTCGGTGCCTGAGTTCGAATCCCGCTGAGGGCATGGATGTTCGTAGCCGTTCAGAATCGATCTTTAAGCAGTAGGTCCCAGTTTCATTAGCGCTCGTGAGCAAAAGAGTAGACCGTAGAGCTCCAAATTCAAACCAAACCAAACCCCAAATTTTCACTGAAATTCTAAAGTTCAATCCATGTTATAATTTCGAATAATCCTAATTATTAGTTTTATAATATGTAAGAACTTCAGAATATACTGAAATCTTAATATTAGTGTTCCGTTGGTGAACGAAACACTGATATTTAAACTCACTTGAAAAGTAAAATAATACATACATTTTAATGATAGCGTGTGTTTGATTGAAGAGGTTTGGTTTGGCTTGGAGTGCTACGGTCTGCTTTTTGCAACACGAGGGCAAATGAGACCGGGACCTACAGCTTAAAGCCGATTCTGAACGGCTAGTGTGGGATTCGAACCCACGAACTTCGGTACCGAAGGCCAGCACCCTAAACAATCGGCGATCGTTCGGTTTGATTGAAGAGGAGAAAGATAAAGAAGACAAACTATTTGAGATAGATTATGTAGTACTATGCATTCAAAAAAATAAATTATGTCTATAGCTTTGGTAAAAATCAATTTGTGCTTTAATTGAAAAAACCAGCATAATTCAATTTTACTTAATTGAATTTTTTTTACTTATTTGATTTATCAGGCATTTACTGCTTAATCTGACCTCCCCTTCGATCGCGACATATATATTTGCGAGCTTGGTGAGAAAATTTTTCGGAAGAATAAACGAAAGGAACCATCATGTTTTGTGATTTGCATAGATTTTACAGATTTGTTGAGATTTTGTCATTATAACTAAATAAACAATAATAAAAATAATAGTTAAAAAAGGTTTAAAACATAACCATTTTAGGATTATCGAATATTCAATACTGAAAATTTTTGCCCCCCCAGTTGTAACTGCCAAGTTACGCCTCTGTCCACAGCAATATATGGGCAAATTCTTAAGAGACAAGGGACCCCTGTTATTTAAAAAAAAGTGAGAGATCGCTGTATTCATTTTGAGATATGAGTTAAAAGGGGATAACCCCCTACCCCCACATGAAAAATTATTCTTGATATTCCTGTGTAAAAGTCATCTTCAGTTTTATTGTTGGTACAATTTAAACATTTTTCAATCATATTAAAATTTACTACCATATGTAATTTTAAGTTTTAAAATAATATTAACTATCTATCTAGTTTCAATAATTTAAAAGAGCAAACAAACCTGGATGTCTATGATCTCCAATGAAGGACGATGTAGTTCTATATAAATCAATTATATCTTGTGGAGGACTATATGAGCTTATTTCCCAATCATTGGCATACTTAGAAGCTAGAATAAAAATTACATAATTATGCACATATTTTAATAACATACTGAGTAAAATAAAAAAAAACTGTTCCTTGTCAAAGGAATTTATATTTTAAAGTATTATTAAAATGCTAAGAACAATTTATGAAAATATAGTAGCTGAAATTTATTTCACTTTAACTGATTTTTCAGCTGAATAAAATCTGATGTTTAACTTAATTGTATATCTATTAAATTATATATATATATATATATATATATATATATATATATATATATAAAGAAAATTTTGATTGTATTAAACATCATCAAAATTATCATTTGCATATTCCCTTAAAGTTCAAAGTTAGTTTCGTTTCTCAAAATAACAGTGTTCTTTGACAGTTCAAGTACTGCTACCTGAAAGCAGACATGAATGCTAATATCCATCATAGATTTTTCTTTGTTTTATAGATGCTTTGTTATAAACCAGACTTTTTGACAATTACAATATTTCCTTTACTTTTTACCAAGTAATAAAAAAATTTTTAAAAAATTATTCCCTGAAAAATTTTTGTAAAATGGGCTTAAAAATCATTTCAACTGCTAAAAAGATTTTTTTTTTAACAGTGAGAGAACAGATCAATATCTTTCTGTTATGTTGTAGTAGAGCCCAAGCATTGCCATTTAGTAGATACCAATAATGTTAATAAAAGTTATACAAAAAGTTTTCATTTTTATGAAATGAAAAATTTTTAAATAACTTTTATTAGCATTAATGGTATCTACTTGCAGATCTAGTGCAGATTTCAATCAAAAAGGGAAGAATATAACTAGATGTTAAGTTCTAAATATAAAATTATTATTTTATGAATTATTTTGGAATTATTGAGATAAATACTTATGTATGTATGTATGTACAATACATTGAAACTAATCAAAATCATTTAGGGATTGTCAAAACAGATATTTAGAATTTTGAAGGAAATGTTTCCTTATATGCACATATAAATGTAACCTCCAGATTAGTCCAAATTAATCCAGACATGGCCAAAATAGGTATTTCCTTTATAATACTTCCTTTACTTCATACAAGGAAATAAAAAAATTATTTAATTTTTTTAAAATTATATTGAATTTCAGTACAGTGGACTCCATTTAATGTGATTGCGGTTAATGTTATCAATCACTTATTGTTATCAAAATCATTTGGTCCTAATTTTCTCTATTCATTTGTATGTTAAAATTATCGCTTTATGGGATCGTTACAATGGTTAGTGAGATCAGTTTTGAACTTCATTTCAACTGGCAAAGGAATATTCACAATATATTCAGAAGGAACCCATTCATTTCCTTCCCTTCGCTGTTGTTTGAATTTCCGAGAATTCTCTTCAACCTAGGGAAATTGGGAATAAACAAAGGAGTGGGGTATTTACACGTTCCTGGAATTTTTCAGAAATATGCACACCCTGCTGATGGTCAATGGTTGTCAGATAAGCAGAAGGCAACATATTATTATTGGAACTGAGAAGAAGCGTATTCACATTTTATGCCTTGCTCGCTTACATGCAGCTTGTCAATATGGAAGCCAGAAAGCGAAATGATTTAACGTTAAAACAAAAGATCCAAATCTTAAATCGTTATGACAGGTTGATTATGATTACGAACAATTTATCAATGAGCTTCTTAGAAAAAATTGTAGACAGTCAACAATGGATAAATTTTTTAAAATTATGTATACAATTCTTATGTTTTAAAGGATAATATACAGTACATAAATATAAGGTGTGTTTTTTCATTTTGTTTTGAAATTTAGTTTGTGTGAATTAATGGGGGAGTGTAAATTTATCTAATTTTGCATATCATTTATTGTTATCAATCGGAAACTGTTATCAAAATCCCAGTGTTCCAAACTGATCACATTAAGCAGAGTCTACTGTATATCATTTCAATTTAATAAAGTATTCAATATAATCCTGCTTTACAATTCATTATTTTAAAATATTTTAAATCGAAATACTGTTTGCAATAACTGTATTTAAACATATGTATATTTATAATCATCTATATTTTATTTTGTCCTGTGATCAGCTATATTTTATTGTATTATATTATTTGTTACCTTCCATTAGAAACAGCCAATAATGATTTGTTTTTGGTGTTGATAAAAGCATGATCTTGTTTGACATTTTTGATGAATAATCCTTCCATTTAATTCCTGATTAATGTATAATTGTTGTTTATAATATTAATAATGCTACATATTTAATTTTAAAACCTTGTGTCAAAAATAATTCATATAACTTTTGAAAGTATACTTATATATGGCCATATATGGGCTATTAGCCATATGCATGCAATGCAGTATTTGGCTGCCTCATCTCCCCCATCAATGCATAGTTATTCTATTGGCCACTATAGAAATTTGGCCACCTGCATACATGCACACACCACTTACCTACTACCACTACCCTTGTGTGTGTGTGTGTGTGTGTGTGTGTGTGTGTGTCTGCACGCACACACGCACATACATATAAACAATGGAAGTTTAGATTTTATTTCAAGGTTTACTCTTTCATTCTGATTTTTGAATTATAAATTTAACACAAAGCTAGTTCAGGTCAAACATGTCCTACATACATGGCTGAAAAATTTTCACAATAAGTAATTATAATTTCTGTTGCAAATGTGTAAAAATAGAATTGACTAATGATATAAACACCTTTCCTAATATGACATACCGTATATTTTCGAGTATAAGCCGAGATTTTTGGGGCTTTTTTTAAATACCTAAATTGGGGGGTTGGCTTATATACTGGTCCATGGAACAGATGTAATACATACATATGTTTTTAAGCAACATTTTTTTTGCCATTGGCGACAAAAAGTAGCCAAATCTGCAAAAATTAACGAAACAGTGGGAAAAGTAAAGAAAAAAGAATATGCATAAAGGCGAAGAGTAAATAAAGCTAGTAAAATTTTTGAAATGAGAAAACAAAGATTGAAAAATAAATTTAAAACAACTCGTATCTGTGTTATAATAGCTCCAAAACAACAGTACTCGAACGGTAGGGAATCAGCTAATCTTCTAATAAACACAATTCCATGTTAATTGGAAGCAATCAATGAATTGCCAAACATAGCATTTTTTATTTTACTAAGCTTACAATATATAGATTTAAGAAAAAGGTATCTTTATATAGGGCTGCCAAAATTAAAACTTATCATTAGTGTTTAAGTCAAACTACCATTGGTAGCATGGTCAAGTGCAGCAATTATCAAACCGTGCTCTACATCAATAATCTAGATAAATTAGTGTAAATTGTAAAATTAACTAAGACGCATGAAATTTATTAAAATTTAAAATGTAAGTTGTTTTTCCTCGCCACTTCTAAAACATGCTAAGTTATGAGCCTGTATTTATCTTAAGGTGTGGCGATCCTCTATCTCCGCTGTATTTAAATTTGATGCTGTGGCAAAAAAGCGTTGAGAAGCATTGGTTTAACATTTTAAATTAAAGCAACTTGATTGGAAAATATTTTCCCCACTTTACCTAATTCGCGATATTTTTCGATTCTTGACGACATATTTGAATGGTCTAGAAACTGTTTTTTTCTTTTCGGCTTATATAAGAGTTATGAACTTTGGGTAAATGTTTAGAAGTAAATTGTACCCTCAGTTTATATTCGGAAATATAAGATAATTCCTTTCAGAAAAGTTTCAGGGTAAAAAAAATAATCATTTAGCGAAATTGGAAAAACTTATCAGGGTTTTAATATATTTAAATCAAAATCTTTAAGATACCAGTAGATTTGAATCATCAATGCACAGAAGTCAAGGTCAAAGAAGACAACTAATATTACAATTGTCTGAAAGATGACAAATGAAATACTACAGGGTTAGCCATTGATGTTAAAATGTCAATCATTTGAAGATGAAATACATATCAAATCAGAGAAAATGAAAGTTTGACTTATAAAAGTTAGAACATTTATATAAATTTTTTTAATAGATAAAAGAATGATGAACAGGTTTTGGGCAGTACAATAAAATGTAGAAGCAGCTATTAGAAGGAAGAAGAGGGGGAAAAAAGTTCAATACATTTATCCAAAAAATATAAATTATATTACAATTCTATATATGTTTATGCAATGTGCATAGATATTGTATTTTCACAGTGTCTGTAATATACACAAATAACTGTAAGCCTTCATTAAATTTTAACAATAGATATAAAGGTATAATTGTCGTCAGACAGCTAGTGGTGCAATATCAGAGTTTAACTGTAACTTTTTAATGTATTTTTAAATTTTATTTTTATTATTGAAGTTTTGAAATAATTTATTTTCTTATATAAGTACATTTTGTAAAGTACTTAAATATATAGAATATTAGCCATAAAAATTTAAAATGAATGTGACTTTACAGGTATTTAATATCATGCATTTAAAGTACATACCTTCAGAATATATCAAAAACCAGAAAACAACTAATTGATTTCAGGAATGTCTACTCCCCAGTATAAACCACAGTGGATTTTAGTGTATTAATTATTTCTTGTTTGTTGTAATTTTTTTTCTAGACAGAATAAATTTAATTTAATTAGTTTATATTTAAAATTTAAAATTTACTTTTGAAATTATTGTTCTCAGGAAGCATATCTTTCCAATTCAAACAATGAATGAACTCTTCATAACTTATAGCACCATCTTTATCAATAATATCACATTTTTCCACAAGTTTCTCTATAATATGAACTGGAGCAGCTATTCCAAGTTTTTCACACATTTGTTGTAAATCTGATACTGTTATTTTGCAACTTCCATTCTAAAAATCATTCAGAAAATTAGAAATATAAATTATAAAATTCTGATAGACAGTCAAATTATTCTCTTGCATAAGTTTAAACATATACACACACACAGAGAGAGAGAGAGACATGCATACACTCACACAGAGAGATACTCACTTAATAAGTTCCAAAGTAAGAATGTTTACTGCTTAAGATGGTCTAATTCTGTGTTCAAGATTTTTATCATACATCGATAATTGCAAAATTCCCTGTTACAGACGTTTTAATCAAAGTACATTCATACTTAAACAGTTTTTCTCTTCTGAACCTTGAATGAATGAAATCCCCCTTTAGGGCAGCTCTTGGGGGATTCCCCAAGATCAGGGCACTGCAACCAGAAGTCTATTGTACCCAAACCCAGGAAGAACAAAGCATGACCCAAGAGCACCTAAGAGAAAAGGCTACAAGCTGAGGCAAATATCAGCAGACAACTGACAAGGATGCCCTGCAGCTCCCATGACTCAAGAAGGTGACGACCAAGGTGCTCAAACCTAAGAGCAAGAAATACTCATAATCACACAAAATGTGGCGAGCAGTCTCTTCCTCAAGACAGCAGCCACGACACAGGGGATCAGAACTAATCCCCATAATGCTGAGGTGCCTATTGAGGGCACAGTGACCCATAAGAAGACTAACTGCCTTCCTCAGGCCATTCCTATGAAGCGACAAGAGCTCCTTACAACGCAAGCTGGGGCAGTCATGATTAAGCGCTTTAGCTTGCCTATGACCATTCCCAATAAACCACTTGGAATACTGAAGGTGCCTAAAATGCCTAAAAACAGAATTCCTAATAGACCCCATAGCAATACCAAGAACAGGCTCAGGTCCAGTAAAGGAAATGCTGGACCCCTTTCTAGCTAAATCATCAGCTAGCTCATTACCCTGAATTCCCATATGACCAGGAACCCAGTAAAGATTTACGTTGTTGTCTGAGGCAAGGTCACAAAGAGACTCCAAACACTCCCAAACCAATGCAGAGGTAATACTACACCTTGACAGGGCTTGAAGTGCAGCCGGATTATCAGAGCAGATATGAATGGTTTGTTTATGCAAACCCCTGCCAAGGCAAGTCCTGAAACACATATAGATTGCAGAGACCTCAACTTGGAAAACAGTAGCATATTTACCAAGCAGAGAGAAAAGCTTGTTACCATCTGTAGGGCAGCACACACACCTGATGATTAAGTTTAGAACCATCAGTAAACCAAACCCTCCAGTTGCCCTTAAGCCACCCAGTATTCTTAAGCCAATCCACCCGAGAGGGGAAATGAACACTATAGGGTTTACAGAAAGTAAACCTGATATTGATCACATCAGTAGGCATTGTAAAAAAATGCCTTGTTAGCCACAGAAGAGTCAAAACATCCCCAACAGATATAAAAAGAGTAATCCCTCCAAAGAGCCAGACTCTTAAACAGCTTCATACAGATTATAGCCTCAGCTTCAATCCATAGATGGAAAGGAAGCATACCTAGCAAAAGTTCTAAAGCAGCAATAGTATTAATACAATCCATGGGAGCAATACAGATCATTCTCTGCAGCTTATTTGGATCAGACTTAACACAATCAAGTCTGGCCCTGGGCCACCAGACAATAGAGCCATAGGTGATAATAGGACTAATAATCATATTACAAATCCAATAAAAAGCCTTAGGAGAAAGGCCCCAAGTCTTGCCAATAGAATTCCTACAGCTCCAGAAGATCTTCTTAGCCTTCTGCAGACAATAGGAAACATGATAACCCCAGCTGAGATTGTCAAAATAGACACCAAGAAACTTAACCTCATTAGATAAAGCAAGCTTCTCACCATAGAAGATGATATCCCCAAGATTTAGGTGCTTCTTCTGGGAGAAAGCAACAAGCTTAGTCTTAGAAGGATTCACAGACAAGCCAAAATTGTTACACCCCAAGGCAGTATGCTTAAGTGCATCATTCACAATGCCAGAGATGGTTTAACCAAACCTACCTCTAACAATTATAACAACATCATCCGCATAACCTAAACAGCTGATGCCCATCTTAATGAGGTGAACAAGTAAATAGTCCACCACAATACTCCAAAGAATGGGAGATAGAACCCCACCCTGGGGACAACCAGATACAGCCTGAACTACCTAGTAAAAGCTATTTTTAAACTTATGTACTGTTTTTTACTGCACCTAATTACACAGTTTTTGTAAAATAATTTGGAAACAGAAGCAATGCATTTAAAAGCACTTTTATCATTTTTGACTTATGATATCTCTGACTATTATGATCTCAAAAACATTTGTTTCAAATACAGTTGAACCTTTATTTAGCAAATTTTGTGGATTTTGAGCCTTTTTCCTTGAAACTAAGAACATTTTGCAAATTTCTTCAAGAAATAGAGTCTAAATAAGTGCATTCTTAATTTAACAAACTTTTTCTGTGATATAATATTCTTTCTCCCTGTTTTTAAAAAATATTTCTGGGTATTTCAAACTTATTCTTTCTTTTAACACATTTTATAATGACAAATGACCTTGAACTTGTTTTACTAGGTGACAATTTTACAGGTTTGGTTTGGTTTGGAGCGCTACGGTCTACTTTTTGCAACACGAGGGCTAATGAGACCGGGACCTACTGCTTAAAGCCGATTCCGAACGGCTACGATCATCCATGCCACTGTGAGATTCGAACCCACGAACTCCGGACAATTTTACAGAGAACAGTAAAATTGCTGTCATATTTTGCTTTTCACCTTTTTCAGATACATAATAAATAAAAACACTTTTTCACAAAAAAAAAAAATAAATAAATAAATAAATGAAAATTTACACTTAAATTTACTAATGCATGTGGTAATGAATGCTTAAAATTATTTTCTATAATAAATATGACAATGTTATTCAAATTAATTAACTTTAATATACACATCTTTTAAATGAAAATACAATGTATTCCCACACAAAGTTTTGCTTTGAATTCTGTTTTTCTCATGGATTTCTTTTTAATGGGTAAAATAATTAAAACAAATAGATATTAAATTATATAAAAGTGTAATTAATTATTTTTATTGATGTTTAGTGTTATGAGTTTAAAATTTGTTTTGTGTATTTTAAAATTTGAATCTCTATTTAAAAAAATTTTCTACATAGCACTTCTTTTTTTAATTGGTTTGAAGTGCCTTGGTCTACTTTTGTTCTACATCAGGGCTATTAAGACAAGGACCTACTGCTTTAAGCCAATTCCGAATGACTATGATTATCCTTTATGTAGCAAAACAATAGACTGTAGTGCTCCAAACCAAACCAAACAGAACAGCTAAAAACATTGATGTCAATTCAAACCCACAAACTCCAGAACTGAAGAGCAGCACCCTAACCATTCAGCCAAAAGTTATTTTTTTTAGGAATTTAGTAAGTTTGTTAAATTTAACTAACTACATCATGAAAGTTTTATCATGGATTCATCTATTTTATAGAGAATTAAAATAGAATGCTGTTTATAAAACTGAAAATTATTCTATATAATTACAGTTATGTTTCCTATAAATTGAAAACATTGCAATTTAAAAAAAAAAAAGGAAAATACACATGTTTAACATTTGTTTCCCTGTTTTAATAAGGTTTAATTTTAAAACAAGTCAGTCTATTACTATTACAAAAGCAATTACAAAGTCTCACAAACAATTACAAAAGCAATTTACCTGGTTATATTTTTTTAATAACCTAAGCTATTCCAAATTAGATTGTATAATAAATCTATATAGATAGGAAAAACTTATGCAGTTGAGTTTAGCTAATATACTTATTTTGGGAAAATATGCCAAGAAAATCATAAAATTCATACTTTTCAGCACTGATGTATAATTAAGTAATTACTATATTCCCCACAATGGCTTGAATTAATCTGTAGCAGTTGGAAAGTGTTCACAGTTATGTAGAACTGAACATTGCCTTTTCTTTTAGATGAACCTGGTTAGCCAACCTGAGTACTACACAGTGATCTACTAAAAGATTAACCTCAAGCTACTGGTATCGACAATTAGTAATTGACAGTTTGGCAATCTTTGTTCTACATGATCAGCAATATAAAATTAATAATATTTAGCTTCAACTCTTGCACTAAGTCTTAGATGTGAAGTTTAGCACTTTCTGTTTTCAAAGAAAGAATTTTCCTTTATACATATATTTTTTTACATAAGATTTACATTTTTTAAATCCTTTCCAAAAGATTAGAGAGCCATTTAAGGTTTTCAAAATACAGAATATTCCATCACAACTTTGACATGTAACAAAAACCAAAGCTCCCACCACATATAAGTCTAAAAGTTTTAGGTACTTAAAACAGATCTAAATATTACTACAGTACTTAAATATTTAAAAAATATTTCATAAGAATGGATATATTGTAAAAAGAACAGGGATTGACTAAAATATAATTTGGATAGCAAAATTTAAAAAAATAAATAAAAGTAATCAAGACAATAGGAAAGCTAATGCTATAGTAACAGAGAAATAATATGAATCATAGCAATTTATAAGAAAAATAAAATTATTTGTAAAGCATAAACTAAAATATTAAAGTAATTTAATTAATATATATATACCAGCATATAGCCCGTCATATGATGGGATGAGTAAAATTTTTAATTTTTCAGAACTGTAAAGTACTCTATGAGGAAGGTAATAAAATGGTTTGATTTTGGCTGAGAATTATTTGGTACATGTTCAATAATTTGATTATCTTTACTGACCGCATGTTAGTTGCCAACATCTTGTCACATTACATGATAGGATGGAGAGAAGACGTTTTAATATTGACAATGATTATTTCGGGATATATATGAGAATGTCCAAAATTTAGCAAATCGATTGCAAACCGTGTGGTTATGTATAAAAAACAAACACACAAACGAACAAACTTCTTAATTTTTGAAGATATATAACTTAAAAGCTAGATATTTATTAGTCCATGAAATAGACTCCTAGACTTTTATGAAAAGAATTTGTTGGTAATATCGGTGATAAAATTTTCGTTGCAACCAAAAATAATCTCTAATCAAATTTAAAATGATCACATATGTACCTAATCTATTATTTAATCCAAATATAAAAGAAAATTATTTACATCATATCTAAGTCCAGGTATAAAACGTATGAAAATAATGCGGACGATATTTAAATAATTTAAAATAAGAAATGATTCAATAAGATGGTTAAAGAAATGACATCATAATGCTAGAAAAAAAAGGTTATAATACTTATAATGTGATAAATTGATAAATTTAATCACCTGCTCTTAACTAGAGAAAATAGCTTGAAATAATGACATTAAACACTCGAAAAGAAGGGAAGGGGTGGAATTCGAACGTTTTGAAGAAGACAGTATTGTTTACTGTGATATGAAGCATATTTATATCAATTTATTTTATAATCGGATAGACAATTTGGGAGAAGATAAACTTTACTCAGTTTGAATTTTGCTAACCATAACTCATCAAGGATCCAATAGATGCCTCTATCCATTCCAGGTCCAACCGCTTCTTAAATTCAAGGACAGACGGAGAGATAATTTAAGGCTATTATTATATAAGGGATATGGTAATCCATTTTTTATAAAATTCCTTGACAGGGAGAAAGCTCAACAGCTAGCAGTAATAAAGATGCAGTCGGGACAACATTGAAGAGAATGGCACCAGTCTAATTGAAACTTTATTCCAGAGCAGCTACAACACACATCTATTCTACTGCACAACAGACAAAGAAAAGCCACAGAGCTCACTCTGATTGTACAGAGGTGCACCCAAGAGCGAAGACAAAAACAATTTTCCCACGGTAAAAAAAAAACCTTAATAAGCAAACTAAATGCAATATCAGCAAAATGCGAAACCATTTGCCACCGACAGCTGGAAATGTGCTGAATAGACAGAAAGTTTACATTTTTAGGATAGACAGCTTTATGGAGAATTTTAAGTGAAAACACTCCTTTGATTAAACTATTTAGAGGCTGGGAAAAAGATTTAAAGGAATTAGAATGGGAGAGAGGCAGTTTTTAAGGAAATATTAAAGTTAGATAATTTTGATATATTACTGCAGTGTTTTGGGGGCCTTAATATAAGATGCAGATGTTCATGAAAACATATTTATTCACAAATCAGGTTATATATACATTTTGAGCCTGAAATTATTGTTCTAATGTTCTACACCAAAAAACTCAATTCTCCTGATTTTCTATCTGGTGTTGCCAGATTCCCCTTAATTATGCTTTCTTTTTATTCTGGCTGTTGCCAGATACATTATAATTACATATATATATGTGTATGTGTGTGAATACATATATATATGTGTATGTGTATATATGTGTATATGTGTATGTGTGTGTGTGAGAAAGGTCTTTTTACCAAGAAACATACAGAAAATAGTAAAAATTCTTGAAATAATAATATATTTCAATAACAAGTAATGAACTCACACTGTGTGCTTTAAACATAAACAATAAAATACCTGGTAAGCTTTGAAAGCAGAAACTAAATCCGAAAAATTGACATGATTCTTTAATTTTAGGGAATTCCATAACACTTCAACATGACTCCTTTGCATCTTATCCTTTTTATCTTTTATCATCTTGCTCTCTTTGTCTCTTGCTACACTAAATTTCTGTACGTGCTCAGGGAAAACACAAGCAGCAGTTTCCCTGTAATAAAATACCATTAAATGAAAAAAATATTCAAAACTTATAATAAAAGCAATTAAATCTATAAAGATTTACCAGTAAATAGCTGTTCACTATATTTTTAGCAATATAAATTAACAATTAAAAAATTCTTTGTTCTACCTTAGGTTAAGGGAAAGCTTTTATATATATATATATATATATATATATATATATATATATATATATATATTTATTTATTTATATATATATACTAGCATATAGCCCATCATATGACGGGATCAGTAAAATTTTTAATTTTCCGAAATTGTAAAGTACCTTATGAGGCAAGTAAAAAAATGGTTTGTTTTTTGGCTGAGAATTATCTTGCACACAAAAAATAATCGATGATTAAATTTAAAATTATCACATGTGTACCTAATCTATTATTTAATCCAAACATAAAAGAAAATTTATGTAATATCTAAGATCAATGATAAAGTGTATGAAAATAAGGCATTATTTAAATAATTTAAAATAAGAAATGATTCAATGAGATTGTTAAAGGAATGACGTCATAATGCTAGAAAAATGTTATTTTTTTCCTATTTATTATGGGATAAATTGATAAATTCAATCGCCTGCTTTTAACCGGGGGAAAATAGGAGTTGAAATAACGGCATTAAAAGCTCGAAAAGAAGGGAAGGGTGGATTTCGAACGTTTTAAAGAAAGCAGTATTTTTTGCTGTGATATGAAGAATATTTATACCAATTTATTTTAGAATCGGATCTATAGTTTAGGAGAAGATAAACATTACTTGCTTTGAATTTTGCTAACTGTGTATGCCTCTATCCATTTCAGGTCCAACCGCTTCATAAAATCGAGGACAGATAACTTAGGCTATTGTTATATAGGGGATATTTATATATATATATATATATATATATATATATATATATATATATATATGAATTATTAAATCAAACAGTTATGAGTATGAAATTCATTAAGTTTACAAATTAAATATTTTTTATAGAGCCAACACATTAAAACTATAAAGAAAAATTAAGAACTAACCCATTAGGCTTCATATTGAAACAGTCGGCAGAAACTTTTTTGGCATACGAAGGAGCAATAACAGTAGAATATTTATTCCTATCATAATTTAAGATCTCTTTCATTTGATATCCTGCATTATTAAGATGATCAGCTTGTATTTTTGTACCCCTTGCAGACTCAGATGGTCTAAATTTAGGAAAAATAAAATTATTTGTAAAGCATAAACTGAAATATTAATTTAACATACATATATATATATGATAAAATATTATATCGATAAAGACAGATAGTTAAAATTAGCATGTAATGCACTCCACACAGCAATTACATTGAGGTAAATATAATAAAAAACAGAACCAAAACACTATACTCCATTAAGCCCAGTAAATGTAAAATGGATAAGAAGAAAGATGGATTGGGTGTGAAAGGTTTACGACTTCCATACACGGTTAAAATAATTGTTTGAACAGGCTTGAATGTTCCTGTACACTCAAAATTTGTTTTCATATTCTTCAGGTCTTTTGTGTGTACAGGAACGTTTAGGCCTGTTCAAACAATTGTTTTAACCGTGTATGAAGGTCATAAACATTCGACATCCAATCCATCTTTCTTCCTATCCGTTTTACATTTACTGGGCTTAATGAAGTTATAGTGTTTTGGTTCCGGTTTTAATTCTGTTTTTTTATTATATATACATATATTATATACATACACATATATATACATACATATATATATATACATATACATACATATATATACATACATATATATATACATATATATATACATACATATATATATATATGTATATATAATACAGAATTGAGTACAAGTAATGTGAACATAACATGTTCCTTCTGCATGTTATTATACATATATTTAAGAAAGTATATATAGAAAATAAACTTAGAAACAGATTCTAGCATAAATAAGACCTAATGTAAGAATTAATGTAAAAAGGGCAAGTACAGAATACAACCACACCCACTCTCTTAATTGTTTAAGGACATAAAGTTAATTTGCCCCTTTAAAGTATGCAATTTCCTTTGTTTCAAGATAACTCAGACCAAAATTAATGTATCAACCTAATCCAACTATTGGTCTTTCTTAGAAAAAGTATTTTGGGCCTAGAATTCAGCTCAGATGGTTCTTTTCAAAGCAACAATAATGACATCCTCTCTAACATTGATCACAAACCAATTTGTAGCACATAATCCTTGATTCAAATGAAACAAAAATACATTAACAAAAATGTTATAATAACTGTAAACCTGCAACTTAATCTACACAACTTTTTAAATGTTAGCTAAAATTCTAGAAACTCTGCCTAAAAAACAAATGAAGAGATAGAAAGTACCTTGAAATAGAAAAGAAAAATTTAATCATAAAGAAACAGTTTATCAAATAAAATATGCACTGGAAAAAACCCTAAATTTTTTTAAACACTAGTATATTTAAGAAAATATATTCATAGCATATACAATATACATTACATACAATATACAATATCTATCAAAATAATAATAAGCAAATATCCATACAGCTTTAACAAACAAATACAAAATCATTTGGCCCTATTATAATTTCTTAATTACCCAAGATATTTAAGATTAGATTATATAATAAAATTTATACGACTATTAAAAAAGAAAAACTTCTGCATTTGTGTTATATTGTTGTGCTTATTTTAAGAAAATATGTCAGACAATTTGTGAAACCATTATTTTTAACATGGATGCATAATTCTCCAATTCCTTCATATTTTTCATGATGATTACACAACTTTTCCATAATCCATAACAATTGGAGGGTAATTACTATTATTATTATAGAAATTTCTGGAAGACAATTAAAATATAATTTGACTTCTAATTGAGTTTTATCTATGTATTAAAAGATGTAATGAACCTTTTTCCCAGAGTCACATAGAAAGTACAAGGATAAAATTGCAAAGTGAGCAGAGACAAATGAGAAAACTTTTCTTTTAATTAGTATTTTGCTGATAATGATAGTTACATTTTTCCCTACAGATGAATCTTGTTTATTTCTAATTTATTGTTAATTTATTAAAAGTTTAATACAATGTGATTAATACAATTGCAATAGTTTTGTGAACATAGAATGAAAACAGTAAAATTCAAGCATTAATGAATAGACAAGAAATTGATATTTGTGGCTCTTAATGAGATCAATCACTTATTTTCAGGAAGAAAAAGCACTGCTTGGGTGTTTCACTTGATACATGTGAAAATAATGCAATACAAAAATATTAGACATACGTAGATCTTAAAAAATATCTGGGACACAATACATCTAACTTTCATATTTAAGTCATAATGCCTTACCAGAAAACAATCGAGCCATGGGAATTGATTAACTTCCTGGTTAAATTGCGGCTGAAATTTATCTCAGCTATTGGTCTCTCTGAGATCTAATAGTTAATATTTCTTAACCTTGTGCTGGAACTCTTTGCTCCAGTGAATGGGGTTTTTTTCAGTACAATAGGCCTTGGGCCGCAGTGCTGGTGCCCTTGTGGGCCGCCACACCCTAATTCTAATTCTACCAGAAAACAATAGAACTTTAAACAATGTATACAAAGACAGCACTGTAGCTAGAAAATAAATTCAGAGGGGGACCAAGGGGAAAGACATTGCTTTTGGGAATGATACTTCAGAAAAACTACAGATTTTCTTATGTATGTAAGCCCTTAATGAGTATCATAATACAATAGGGTTTTAAAATATCAAATGATTAAAAAATGATATAAACAAATATAAAGCCTAGAACGAGTAGTGAAATAACTGCACAATCAATTTAATAGTAAAATTAACATTGAAAACTATACATGGTATTCAATTATAATTTTAAAAACAGAAGTATAACTAACAAAAAAGAACAATTTTGAAAGAAAATGAACATGTCCACATTTTTTATCTGTATTTTATAAAATATGTTCACCTTGAAAGTTCACAAATATATCTGAATTTCTTCCGATTGTACATCAATATTGTGATGCGTTGCTAAAAATGCTATTAATCTGCTCTTAATGGTTGAATACAATTTGCATCTTTTGTTTAATTCAATGTCACTAAACAAATCGTTGTCAATGCAGTCAGGCAGATGACACAATGTCAGACATAGTCTATTTTCTATCTGCAAAACGGTCTTTTTAGAATTTTAGAGGGGGACCTGTCCCCCTAAATCCCCCCTTTGCCTATGGCCTTGTACAGTGAACCCTTAATGTGCTAATTAATCTTCCTGGTTAAATTCATCATTAACATTTACATTTAAAAAAACTTTCTACCCTACACCCAGTAAAATGAGTTCAACTATTACAAAGTTTGATCTATATTAAGAAAGTACATAATTTTATAAAAATCCATCCAAAAAAGGGTGAGATGAGGGTCAGGAGAAGTATGAAAGTCCAGCCAAATGCAGGTACAGATAGTATATACATATCATTTAAAAATGAAATAAAGAGGTTTTCTTTAAAAGAGATAAGAATAGATCCAAGAAAATTAAAAAATCAAAAGAAAAAGAAGGGGAAAACAAATATAAATTATTCAGAAAGGAGAAGACTTTTGTAAATATAAAAAGTTACATTATCATGTTGATATTTTACCTTAAAGATTAAGTAGATGATAATGCTACAGATTAAAACTGTAAAACTAGTTATGATAGAAAAGGTTAAAGAAAAAATAAATTGAAACAAAATAAAGTCATTCTTCTGTTACTATTCAAATTTATGCTTCAACTCTTACATTAATTGCATTTAATGCTATAAATGTATATTTATTATAATTTCTCTATATATAGGACACATTTGTTGTCTGTTCCCTTATAACTCAAGATCCAGACAACCAAATAATGTGAAATTTGGTACACATACACAAAATTACATGGGGAAGGTTCTTAGACAGATATCGTTCCATCCAAACCTCCCTCCGTCCTCCTCCAGTCAAAAGTAGTGCTCCATGTGCCTTGAGCTATGTGATAATGAACCAAGAAAAAAAAGGAAATCATGCAAGTTGGTCACTGAGAGTTATTTTGTATGTTTCTGTGGTGATGATGAGATGATGAGGATGTATTTCTATATATATAAGATGCATTTGTTGTCTGTCTGTTCCCTTATAACTCAAGATCCAGACAACCAAATAATGTGAAATTTGGTGCTCCAATAATGCTGATCCAAAATATTGATGCACCCAGGTTATGCAATGGCAAAAGTTTAATTGTGAAAAAGCTGATGCAACATGTCATTCAAGCCACAGTACTCACAGTGTGGTAAGGGTGAGGATGTTTTCATTCCAAAAATACCTATCACTCCCTCAGACAACACCATACAATTTAAGAGAATACAGTTCCCTTTGAAAGTGTGCTTTGCCATGACAATCAACAAGTCACAGGACCAGTCTCTTAAGATTGTTGGTATAGACTTGCAGATATCATGCTTTTCTCATGGGCAGTTGTATATGGCCTAAGATATGTGGCCTGTCCTGCTCCAGAGAGGGCAATGAGGAAAATCTTTTTGCACACACTCCAAATAGAACTGCCAAAAATGTTGTCTATCACATTGCTTTAAGATAAATGTACCCTTTTATTGCATGCAAATAAACAGTTTTGTATGCAACTACAGAAAACCTTATTTTAAACCCAGGCAAAGCCAGGTACTTGCAACTAGTCACTAATATTTTACTTGAAAGTTTGTATTAAGTTTCAAAGAAAAATAAATAACTTTACAGGCTATGTCTCTACTAATAATAGCCTGTTTCTAATTCAATAAAATATTAAAAATTATACTGAATTTTAATTTAGGTTAAAATTAGAAAAGATATACAATAACAGCATTTACTTTTTATAACTATATATTTCAGAATAAACAGACTGATTTATCCTCTTTTCTGATGGATATATTAAGTCTCCAGCAGGTGTATCTAAAATTAAAATTATGGATATTACAAATTGAATCTTTTTAATTATACTAAAATGAACTTGCCAGGCTGCATACAGGATATATAACTTAAAATATGTTACTCTATGTTGGCAAAATATATGATTTGGTTTGCTATACTATAACATGCAAAAGGTAAATTCTGGTTTATAACAACTACAAGATAACAAAACAACAGTGCCTGCAGATAATATAATTTTACTGCATACAGGGTATCTGCCAAAATAAAATTTTTCAAATCCATGACTTTTCATGACTTTCCCTGATTTAGCGGATCATTTTCCATGACTTTAAAAAGCTTTTGTTAAAGTATATATGAATAAAACTTCTGATGTACATACAAATAAAATACATGTTTTTAGAGAAATTACAGGAATTTTATCATAAAAAACTATAAACTTTCTTTATAAGTGTTAATAAACTCACATACATAAAAATAAATTGTTGTATCTACATACCTAAGTTTAATCATATAGCAATTTTTCAATCAAAATGTTTCCAATTTGAATTCAGGGTACTTTGGTATTATCCAGATGACCATGAATAATAGCCAAATATAACCCTATAATGTTTATATACAATATCCCTAGAGATAAACTTATATTTTGTGCAAAAATCTTAACTAATTTTTATTAAAAAATAATTATTATTATATTAATAAAATTTTAATCTACAATTTAAGAAAAAACCAGAATAATATACATTTACCCACCCATTAAGCTTTCTTGCTTTGAGTTTCCTTGGTGAACAAATTTTACTTGGCAATATGGTCAATAAGATAATACATAAATACCAAACTCAGTAACTTCTGCCAAGTAAAAATAGAATTAAACAATTCAATGCATTTTTATTTAATCGGTAGTTTAGCGGATCCATGACTTTTACTCATTTTACTTGAAAAATCAAGACTTTCCATGACAAAATTAATCCATTGTCTAAATCCATGATTTTCCATGACTTTCCAGGTGCGCGGAAACCATGTGCATACCTTACACATTATATCATTTATAAATTAAGGCATGCTATTTAGGTTTAAAGATACACAAAAATTGAGAACTAATGATAAAATTAAAGATTATTTGACATCTATTGTTCCAAATGGGGTTGGCAGATGGCCATATTGGTAAGTAGAGCCTTTTAGTGTAGGGTCCAAATAAGTTGCTGTTTGAATGGTCTTTAAGCAGTAGTTCTTCATTAAAATAGTCATTTTGTACCAAAAAGTTGATCTAACACACACTCTAAACCAACAAAAAGCAGGTATCTTGACATATTATGGGCTCTTTATTATTTATTAAAAAGAGGAATAAACTAAACCAAAATAATATTGAAGTTTTAAAAGCTAAGAATATCTCATTTAATAAATTGAAAGCAGGCTTTATATACTAAAAAAATATTTTAAAAGATAAAGTATTATTCATAAGTATTATTCATAAGAGTTTTTTTTTTTAACACTTTCATGTAAGGAAGTTACTAAAAATGAAGTCATTAGTGAATGTGGTTATATGTTATACAGTCAAATGTTCTCAACTGAAATGAATAAAATTCTAAATTACTATTTATTATACAGTCAAAATTATTACAACGTAAAAACATTCAATTTTATAAATACAATTGATTAATCCAAAGTCTAAAATAACTACATTTTTGCTGAGTATGCATTTAAAAAAATGGCCAATTTAGATTAAGTAGTTATTTATAAAACTAAACATGTGTTTAAGAAAAGTACCTCTATCAGTTAATAGATTAATAAAGGTCTATAATTTTGGCATAAAAATGATATACACATTTTCATCCATCAAACTCGTTGAAGTCTATGTTCAAATATAAATACCAAGCATAACTCTAAAAGAAAAAATTATTTTGAATTAAATTTTTAAAATGTCAGTATTCATTAAAATCTCAAAGACTTTATTATTTTTTTATGATTACATAATTTTTTCTCTACTTTTACAAAATAAAAACTGCAACTTGAACTTTTAATGTATCATAATCCTTTCACTCAGAAATTACAAATATATATATATATAATATTTGTAATATATATATATATTACATACATATATAATATATATATGTATGTATGTAATATATATAAATATTACAAATATATACGTGTAATGATATATCTTTTCTATGTAACCCAAGATGTGTAACAGTCATGTATAGAGGATTGGTTTGCTTGGAGCGCTATGGTCTACTTTTTTGCAACGCGAGAGCTAATGAGACCAGGACCTACTGCTTAAAGCCGAATCCGAACGGCTATAAACATCCATGCCATAGTGGGATTCAAACTCACAAACTGCGGTACCGAAGGGCAGCAGTCTAAACATTTGGCCATTGTTCGGCCATGTATAGAGGAAGAAGACAAATCATCTTAACTAACTGTTGTCAACCACTAAACTCTATGAGCTCTAGTAAAGCAATTTTTTTACAATATTGATGCTTGTGGTTTTGGGAGATTCTAAATACAGTCACTAGTGGGTGCTATTATTTTACATTTTCTTAATGGCTGACCAGTTAAGGCTTTACCATTATTGGACATGAGAGATTAAAAACTAATCCCTCAGAGTTTTAATCCTAGAGCTTAAGTTATCTCAGAAGAACTCAGTTTTCAACTTTTTTAATGAGAACATTATCCTGCCTCAATCAGGGACATAGCCAGAAATTATAGTCGGAGGGGGACATTGTTTTTTTGTAGATGATGCTTCAATAAAACTACAAGTTTTCTTAAGTATGTATATTCCTAATGAGTATCATCATATTACAGAGCAATTTTAAAATATCAAAATTAAAAAATGATATAATGAACAAATTTATAGCCTTGAATGAGTAATATAGTAACTACACAATGAATTTAATAGTATAATTAACATTGAAAAGATACAAACTATGCATGGTATAAAATTCTAATTTTTTAAACAGAAGTATAACCAAAGAAAAAGAATAATTTTGAAAGAAAATGAAGATGTTCACATTTTTATTTGTATACTATAAAATATGCTCTTTTTGAAATTTTTGCGAAAAATTTTTCACAACTCCTTTCGATTGTGCAACAATAGTGTGATGAGTGGTTAAAAGTGCTAGTCAATCTGCTCTAACTAGTCGAATATAATTTGCATATACTGTTTAACTCAAGGGCACTGTTCTATAAGGACTGTTGTGTATGAGCATCTATGCAAATGACACTCCAACATACATGGTCAATTTTCTCTCCACGAAACAGTGTTTAAGAATTTCGGAGGGGTCCGGTCGCCTAAATCCCCCCTCCTTGCCTACGGCCTTGGCCTCAATGTTATTTACAACCTTAGTGTCTAAAGACATAAATTATAATCTCTTTAGGTGCTACTCTTAGTCAAAATGATAAAATTTGCCTAGGGCAAGATTACTAATTGCAATTTTAGAATAAGGGATTCAGTATTTTATTTATTAATTATTCTTATGTACTAATATATTATTGCAAGCTAAGTTTATTAGCTTACTATTATACATATATGCTTATCCAACACTATACTCTGTGTAAACTCAATAGGCACTTCAAGGTCACTGATTTTTCCCCGATGACCAACCGTAACTATAGTAACGACAGTTGGGGAATGACTTTACTTTTTTTTCCCACTGTGTTAAGGGGTGTCATGCATCGTGTGGGCTCTCCGTGCGTGATGAAAGTATGTTTATTTATACTACACTTTGAAGAATACTTAATACTCTACACAAAATTTTATGAGTAATTTCAGACCTGTTTCTAAGTTCATAAATTTAAGATATAATCCCATTTCATAAAATTACAATTCAAAAATTGCATGTTATAGTCTAATCCGTAAGACTTAAAAATTCTACTGAAAAAGCAATTTTTTTTTTTTTTTTTCAGACACAGTTGCATTATTTACAGAAATATCATTAAGATGATTGAATATTTCACTAATTTTAATGAGTAATTAGTTATAATTTCTCACTATTTTTCTTTATATTTGTGCGATTCTTTTAATTTAAATATCAAAAGTATTTCTTAATAATTAATTTATTTAAGAGAATGTAGTTCTGGAATTCCTTAAATTTAAGTTGTATGTTAATAAGTATATTATGAAGTTATGTGTACCATAGTAAAGTTTCTATTCCAAAATTATACTGTATTAATTATTTTATGATTTTACAAGAATTGAAAGAGGTCCTAATGCAATAACAATATTTTGTATAATTTTATTATGTATTTAAAGATTTAAGGTTCTGTTGACACATTTTTAGAAAGTGAAAGGTAGAGATTCATAATGTTTTAGTAAGAATTCTAAATTAAAAGGAATTTTTGTATTTTTACAAAAACATCTGTGATTTATTATAACCATTTTATACATATTGTTAAACTTTTCTTTATGTAAATAGTTAACGCATTTATGCACAACTGAAAATTTTGACTTATAATAAAGCAAGTCGTCTGAATGTATTGGAATCAAATCCTCAACTGAAGTGCTGAAAATAAGGGTGAATGCACAGGCTTCTTGGTCGCTACCATAGTAATCGATGGCTGGGGAAACGAGAAAGTGTGACCTTGAAGCGCCAATAGATTTTACATGGACTATAACCATATAACATATGCATCAATAACTTTCTACTAATTATGCCACTCATTATGCCCTATGTATGAAAATCTTAAGGGGCATGGAAATTTATACAGTATGATTTTTAAAGAAATTACAATATAATACTAAAACTTATTAAACAAATGTTTTCTAATTACAGGGGATACAGTAATATTTTTTAGAGAGAGGTAAGAAAGAAGACTATTAGTGTCATTCTTAAATATTCGTAACATTGGTAAATCTGTTACTGGAACATAAATAGCTAATATGATAATAGCTCATACATAATTAATTTTCAATGAAATTCCTTTTTAGAATAGACAATTCATCTGAGTACCTTAACAATTTGAATCCTATCATAGCTTAACTAGCTGTTGATGATTTTCGCAACCCCTTACTATCAACACCATTATATCTTCTATGTTGTAGAGACAATGGATTATCCAAGCAGGTCTATGCAACCAAAAAATATATGAGATAAAACTGGAATTGGAGCTTTTTCTTTTAAACAGGGTATTTGCCAAAATAAAACTTTTCAAATCCATGACTTTCCATGACTTTCCCTGATTTAGCAGATCATTTTCCATGACTTTAAAAAGCTTTCGTTAAAGTATATATGAATAAAACTTCTGATGTACATACAAATAAAATATATGCTTTTAGAAAAATTACAGTAATTTTATCATAAAAAAACTATAAACTTTCTTTATAAGTGTTAATAAACTCACATACATAAAAATAAATTGTTATATTTACATACCTAAGTTTAATCATATAGCAATTTTTCAATCAAAATGTTTCCAATTTGAATTCAGGGTACTTTGGTACCATGAATAATAGCCAAATATAACCCTATAATGTTTATATACAATATCCCTAGAGATACTTATATTTTGTGCAAAAATCTTAACTAATTTTTATTAAAAAAATAATTATTATTATATTAATAAAATTTTAATCTACAATTTAAGAAAAAACCAGAATAATATACATTTACCCACCCATTAAGCTTTCTTGCTTTGAGTTTTCTTGGTGAACAAATTTTACTTGGCAATATGGTCAATAGGATTATACATAAATACCAAACTCAATAACTTCAGCCAAATGACAAGTAAAAATAGAATTAAACAATTAAATGCATTTTTTTTTAATCGGTAGTTTAGTGGATCCATGACTTTCACTCATTTTACTTGAAAAATCAAGACTTTCCATGACAAAATTAATCCATTGTCATGATTTTCCATGACTTTCCAGGTGTGCGGAAACCATGTTTAAATGCATCCCATACATGCCCTATGATAAGGGTTCTTACGTAGTATTGTCAAGGGAAATATGGCCCAGAAAACCAAACCCTTGTGTGGGATAATATTTTGCCTTGTATTTATAAAATTTTATTAGGAAAAAATTTGCATAAAATATTTTACAAAATTTAATTATGTTACTTAATTCTATTTAAAAATTTAATTACAGTTAGGAGGCCTGAAGCATAATTATTTTTATTAGATTTATTTGCAATGCCAACCTCTGCAAATAAAATGTATAAGAATATATATTTTTTTAAAGAAAGATTGTGCTACATAGCAATTTGTCATAAGTATATAATGAAGCATTGGTACATTTGCTTTGAAAAGGATTTTTGCTGGCCTATTACAAATGAAAAGGTAGTGTTTCTATTATTTCATTTACCTATTACTATGTTTAGGTGGCAAGCACAGACAAAACTGTCTTGTTTAGGCAATTCAAGGTAATAAGAATAAGTAATCAGTAATGTAAATTTTTTTAGATGAGTAAAATATTATATTTTATGTTTATAAACAGTTTTGTAAAATAATCAAGAGAGGGCATCCTTTTAAATCTAAATTTTAATTTAAACATTTTAAGCAAAACTATGATAACCAATCTTGTCATTGTACTCTTGGACTTTTAAAACAAGCTGTTTAAGAACAGTATCACAAGACACTTGATGAACTCAAAGATTATTGTAGAGAATTGTAACAATAAACCTCAATACTTTAAGAAAAATTCTATTATTGTAGATATCAAGGAAATCATATAAAGTAAAAATATTTATTTGCTTTATTAAGTCCCATTGCCTTTCTTAGCTTAGACACATTGAAAGGTGAAAAAGGTTGAAAAAGAATCTTGAAAAGAATCAATTGGATACCTATGAGAACAAAGCCCAGAGACCATCCAAGAAAAAGGTGTTTGGATATTATTAATGACTTGAAAATAATGAAGATCTGTGGATTAGGGCAGGGTTCCCACTCTTTTTCCAGAGCAAAAATTAAGGACTTTCTAAGGACCAAAGTAACTTTTTATAAGGGCCTACTTGAAATACACGACATAACCACATAAACCCTATTTCCTAAGGAACAAATTTTAATAATTTTGAACCAGACAAGGAATATTCAATAAATGCCCTACAATATTTCAGAACTAAGTTTTTAAAAATAGCTAAAAATTAATATAAGATAAACCTATTTGACAAAAACATTTTGAAAAATGTACATCTAAAGTTTTTTGAGTAATCAAATTAAAAATAATATGACTAGAAAATGTAAAAGAATGTCATGAACATTAACAAATATTTTATATATTCTTTGACCAATACTTATCACCTGTACTAACATTCTTAATTAGAACCAGTTTGGGGCAAGTTTAACTCCGAACTTACAAAACCAGAAAGTTTGTAGAGTATGGCAAAAATTGATAGGAAATCATGTGACGGCAGATAAATTGTTCAAGTTCCAATTTAAAAATTAAGGAGTTTTTAAAGACCTTTGACAAAAATTAAGTAGTTTTAAGGGCCTTTAAAAATGAAAGCTAAAATTAAGGAGTTCTTAAGGACTTTAAAGGACCAAGGGAACCCTGCAGGGCTGAGAGATTTAAATCAGTTGAATTTTTTTAAAAATCATTGATTTAAATCAATTTTTAAAGATTGAATTTTTAAAAGAAAGCTGTTAGTAATAAGCACAATAAAAAAATATTGACAACCCAGAGTTGCTCCTAGATGGTTTCAGGAGGCTGCTGCACCCTGCCTGTTCTTGTATTATTACACCCTACCTGCTATTCATTTCTTCTCCCCTATCTCTTTCTTATCTCTCAGTCAAATGTTGTTTTCGTCTTTTGCATTAAAAAATTACTAGCACAGTAAAAATTTCATTATCATACCTTGAAAAGAATGCCCTGAGTTTTTAAATATTAAGTGCCTCTAAAAAATAAAAACAAATGCACCCAAAAATATAATAAGTATTATCCCTCCCTGCTTTTATTTATTTATTTATTTTTATGAACCTGGGAATAATTCTGGAATTCTGAAACAACAAAGCAGCTAAACTCGTTTTTCTTTATAAATCATTTAACATTTAACCAATGTCACAAAATAAAAAGTTGGTTGTAAAATTTTCATAAAAAATAAAAATTGTGATTACTTAGCCCTTAGTCTACCCTCATTTTTCTAATAATTCTATAGTTGAAGGAGTAAAATGTATAAATTAACATGAAGCATCCTTAATTTAAATTATGATATAGATAATTAAAACAAAAAAACCCTATATTGCGAGTAATTATTTTCTACTGATTTATGAATTCTTATATATATATATATTTTAGTCATATGGATTTTTTATTATATATAAAAAAGAATTAATTGATTTAGACATCTAACTTGAACAATTTAATTTGCTTGTATCAAATATTATACTTAAATATTTAAATTTCAAAAATCCTATTTAAATAAAAAAAAATCTGATTTGAATCAAAAAAATCTGATTTAAATAAAAAAAAATCAGACTTTTTTGATTTCTTTAAAACCATGATTTTTATCAACCCTACTGTGGATAAAGGGAAAGTCAAAACAGAGGGCTGTTTCAAATGTAATTGGGGAACAAGCCAGGGCCCATAAAGGGCTGTAGAGCCATAGAAGAAAATATCAAGATAGTTTATGAAAAGGGTTGCCTGATTACACATACTAGAAAATAACATTCTTATTTTGTATGCATACATATGCATGATTGGGTCTGGACTTTAAGCTACATACCTGCAAGATCATTTTAGATCACCCCGTATCAATATGGATTACTAGTAGATTTCCTACTTAGTCCAATGCATAAAATGCTTATTGTTTATACGACTGCTCTGCTTACTATGTTTATAATTAAGCGTAAAAAATTTTAAGTTTATTAAAATATATGTCCTATACAGCCATAGTAACAAAGTGAATTGAGAAGCTGCACCTCTTCTTTCTTTCTCATTTAAGGTATCCGCCTATGTTCGAAGAATTTTCTTCTTTAAACGTAGAAACTAGTTCATGTTTTTACATTTTTAGATTTATTTTTAATATTATTATACAGAATTGCACTTAAAAAATTTATTCCTGGAGAAGTTTTTATAAAATTTCTAATAAATGAAGAAAATTTAGTAAAAAAATCTATTTTTTTTCAAAAGGTCTCATTTTTTAATAAATTAAATTATTTCAATATCTTTTGATGCAATACATTTCTTATACAATAGACTAGTGAATCACCTAAAATCCTCGCTTAATTTACATTTGGTAAAAAATTTTGGTCCTTCAAAATCATATACACTGAATTTTTAACAAATTTTTATTACTTTTATATCTAATTATGAGTGTAACATCATTAAATTTATCCAAATTTAAAGCTTTTAAGTCATTTACTAGTAAATACTATCAAAAGCATTCATAATAATTTTCAACAAAATATTTTAAGAACTTTTTGAGAAATCCCATTTCAAGTTTCAACATTTTATTAAAAATACCATTCTGAGAAAAACGCATTTGAAGTTTATGAAAGCAACTTTAACTATTAAAAAATTAAAATACATGTTTAAAATTCCCCACACTTTCTTGCTTCAAAATTTTCTAAATGCCAAGTTGCTAATTATTAAACGTTCTAGAAAAATGTTTAAACTAATCTTCATGAAAATTAAAAAAGTTTTGTCCGAAAAATGCTCTTTAAAAGGCTTTAAATTCACAACTTCTGGTTCTTCAGTCGCTACTTCCATTTTGTTTTGACAGCTGCTTCTGATGTTTAAACAGCTGTAAATTTTTTTGAATAACATAGAGACAAAACAAAAACAGATTTAGAAGCCTAAAAGTTGAAATTTTATAATAGAGAAAATAAAAAAAAAATTATGATTTTTGGCAAAAAATGATGTTTTCAATGTAGACTGATACCTTAAGCTACATGCTTGAAAGATAATTTTAGACCACCCCGTATCAATATGGATTACTAGTACATTTCCAACTTAATCCAATGCATAAAATGCTTATCATATTTATAAGACTGTTCTGCTTATTATTATGTTTATAATTAAGCATAAAAAAGCAAAATATTTTAAGTTTATTTAAATATATGTCCTACACGGCCACAGTAACAAAATGCATAGAGAAACTGCACCTCTTCTTTCTTTCTCATTTAATGATTCTTCGGTAATATGTGGTGATAATCACATAATTATTTTTGAGTTGCAAATAATCATATCTAATAAAGACATACGAAGAAACTAGAATTTGGTATCAAAATTTTAATTCACATGTTACATATTACTGAAAATCTGTTAGAAGTCTTTGAAAACTCTGAAATTTTTGTAAGTAAAACTTGTTTAAAAGACTTAATATATTTTAAATTGCTAACTTAAACATAATAAACACGAAGAAATTTTCATTAAACACTAACCAAAGTGCAACTGAAGTATAAAATGGATTACTCCCAGCCATGAACTGACAGATTCTCAAACATTTTCAGTAAAGTTTATTTTTGACAACAAAAAGGAAAAAAGCGCTTACCATATTTTAGTATTTATTCTGTCAATTGCTCTAGAAATTTGGCTACCTATGTACACATACATACTGTACACCAGCTAGCCCCAGCTCTGTATGTGTGTATGTATGTGTGTGTGTGTGTGTTTATATATATATATATATATATATATATACATATACAAATTTCATTTCCACATATGAGCAAGAAAAATTAGAACATAAAAAACTTTCCTGAGATACATTATGTATTTTAAAAGGCTTTTCAAGCTTAGATGAAGAAAAAGAGTGAAATGCCAAGGTGAAAACTTCTTTATTTTAGAAAGATCCAAGAAAATGTATACCTTCCTGCCATCTGAATCTTTAGGTAATATAATGTCTTCAGTTAAGTTCCATCATAAAAAATTATTAAATAACAGTCCATCATTAGTATATAAGGGCTTAATAACCAACTATTCATATGTTTATCAGCCAAGATTATAGAGAGTATTCTTCACAACTGGAATGAAACGCCTTAAAAGGATGGAAAAAGCCAATAAGAACAGAAAAACGATAGTAAAATTGAGTAGTCATTTATTCCTAAGCACACTGTTAATGTTTATTGGAATTTTTAAACTTGTTACTTTCATTAATTATAACGACTTTTGGATATACTTCATAACGAGAGTAAATATCGCCAATGAACGTATAGTTTTAATATAAATACCTTTAAGAGTTTTAACACCAAATACTATTTCTAAAGTTTCATAGGGAATGTTAGGAGCACGAGTAGAACCTAAAGGCGCCTTTTTTCGAGAGGGGTATAACTCTTCAATAGCATCTCTTTGCCTCACTAAAAATTTGGACTGCGGCGGCGGATTTATAGCTTTAGCTATCTGAAAAAATGGATAAAAATATGTAAAATAAGTAAATTACTGGGAGAAAGTGCAACAATTTTTTAATATGTATTGTTATGCATTTTCCCCTCTTTAAGCAGCAATAAGCAAACATGTGATCAAGTGGTTTCTAACTTTCGAACAAAAAAGTATCACAAACAACGAAGAAATAAAAAAAAAACAAAGAAAAAACAACAGAATGTGTATAAAGCATTAAATAAATTCAATACTTCGGTTGTAAAGTAATATTTATCCATCCGTTTCTGCTAGAAATGTAAATTCGTTATTTAATTAAATAGCTCCAAAATAATTGCGCAACCAAACGTAACAGAGGTAGTTGTGAAGTGAAACATTATTGAAACGTCACGTTACAAGTATTTGAACTAACCGCGAATTCTAACTGGAATTTCTGCACAAGTTAAAATATCAATTTAAAAACTAAAAGAACTAGTAGAGTTTCCGTAAAAAAATAATTTATTAATATCTTCTGATTTTATATCTTTAAGACTGAAGGATTCTCCGCTTGTCACATCATAATAAAAACACAGCTGATTCGAGTAGTACAGCAGTAAATAAGAAATATAGTGCGCATAGTGGATAATCTTCTTTGTAATTAAAAAGACAGTAAGTCCCTTTTTTATTACGTTTTCAAACAATTTTAATTCTTTAAAATCATTTAAAAACTTCTAACTCTCATATTTAGAATGTGTTTTAAATTAAATTACTTTATTTCGGTGTTGGCGTAATGGCGGATTTAGAATTTGTCAAGTCACGTAATATGGTATTATTGAGCTGAGGGTGGTTCATGTATGTGCTCTCAGCTTATGATTATTCCTCAAATGACGTAGATTATTTTTGTGAATTTTCTTGAAAAAGACTGTGGAATTACTTTTTTTATAGGCCTAGAAACTGTCTTTGTCGTATCTTAGTGTGTGTGTATAAATCTTTGATAAACTTAACTTCTTCCTAGTCGTGTATTAAAGGTTAGTATATACTGCTTTATTTGTGTACCACTACAATTATGATAAAAATGTTTATCTGCAGTCTAAATATTATGTTTTAAAAATTAGTGAAGTTTTGCATTTGCTTTACTTTCTCGTATGATTTATATTTTACATATAACTGTTATTTTTTATTTCATTTACTGCGTTTCAGAAAAACAAAGACATTAAGCCTAATATTGTTACTGTTATGCAATGCTAATTATATCTGTGATTTTTAATTAAATATTCTTAAAAGGTTTAACATATTTAATTTTAAAAGCATAACCGCATCGTATGAAGCAGACTTGCTAATTGAATTAGCTTCGTAATGGATCCTAGAATACTAAACTTGTTAGTCATTGTGTTGTTTTGACTTTTAATTTATGTATTAGTTTACGCTACTAAATTGTCAAGAATATTAAGCTATCTACTTAATTTCAGGTAATAACTATTACAAGATTTATTTATTTAGGATTAAGCTGATAATGGTGCTCTCTTAATTAAAGCATAGACCACTCGCATTGTTAAATCCACCCTCCTTCAACATAACAAAGAATTCCTGCCGTTTTTTATCTTCCGTGGTAAATTAACTTTCCTCGAAATCTAAGCTTGCTTACTTACATTGTTGATTATTTTCTTCCTCTTGGCTTGTAGTAAATGAATGGGAATCATTGGTTTAATTATCTCTTTTAAGTATTTAAATATTGTACTTTTAAATCGGTGTTATAAACGTGCATTTTCCTGGTTTTATTTCTTGGTCTGTTATGTATTATTTATTTATTTTTCGAAGATACTTATATCAGTCGTAAAACTCAATATTTCATTCATATAAAATAATTTTTCCCGTCCAGTTTGTACATTCATGTACACTTAAGCCATGGAAATTTCACTCATCTCATTAATGCATATTAAAGCCTTGATTATTGCTGCATAATTGTTTATTCAATAAGTGAAATTTAGTTTTGAAATTTTATTCATGTTTATGTATTTATTAACTAAAAGTCAATGTAGATGTGCATACCATGAGAAATTAATAAATGTATTTCTCTCCTGAAAATTTAATGGGTCACAGGCAGTGAGGTGTTACAATCTGCTACGCTTATTGAGCAGCTGTCTAAAGATAGCAAATAAGAGAATGATTTTGTCTCAATTGTTTTGTTCCAAGCTTGCTTTTGTGCATATATTTGAAAGTTTATAGATTTTTTTAAAGGTTAATCAAAAATTAAGATATATTCAACATATCTGTTGATATAATGTATAGTATGCAGAGTTTAAATGATCAAATTTTTGTAGACTTGTCATGTAAATTTTATATAAGATTCCAATTTTTACTGGAGAAATGTTTTTCAAGTTTTGACTTATAAAATTGTAATTACTTATGAATATCAAAGTTTAATGTTTAAATTAATATCTAGAAAATACATTTAAACAAATATCTAATCCTCTTAAGTGCTCTCCTAAATGACCAATCATTTTATTTAGATACTTTTTGTAGAAGTAATTTTGTTGTAATTCTAAGTACTAACACATGTAAAAGTTTCACTCAATGAATTTAATATTTATTACACATTTATTTTAATTTTCTAGATATTAAATGTTATTTGAAACAACTGCTAAAAATCTTATTGTACTGTTTAAATCAACAAATTATTAAATTTAATAATATTTGAAATATTGCCCTCCCCCCTCACTTTTACTCTAATATTTATATAATTGCTCGTTAAATGCTTTGTGGGAATCATATTTTGAGTGTGTTTATATAAGATTGTAATAGTTTAGACTGAAGTTTGAAATTAAGTAGTTGATATTGAAGATAGATTTTTTTTTTTTTTCCTTTCTCTTTTTAGTACCAATTAGGGTTTATTTTACTGTTAAACATCGGTAAACTATGCATTTAATGTGTACATTTTTTTCATTTTACATATGTAGCTTTATATAATTTTATTTAGACCCTGTGATGGCAAACCGGGGTGGAGCTCAAAGGCCTAATAATTCATCACAAGGCAAAATTTGTCAATTTAAACTTGTCCTGCTTGGGGAATCAGCAGTAGGAAAATCTAGCTTAGTGTTAAGATTTGTTAAAGGCCAGTTCCATGAATATCAGGAAAGTACAATTGGTGGTAAGTAGCAATTTTCTGTAATCTGTCCTACATTATAAAACTAATGTCTTTAGATTCACTTGTATCTTCACATTAGAACCTAGTGTATGTACTGCAAATAAAGAAAATAACAATTTAAAAGTATTAAAACGTTTAAAGTAATGTATACACAAATGTATATTAAAATCATTTAATAGTGAAATATTTCTGCTCAGGTGTTAATAAAAATTATATTACATAGGTTAACTTGTTTCTAAGCCAGGAATAGACAAACTACAGCCTGCCGGAAGGTTTTATCCGGCCTGTGGATAAATTTTTAAGTTGTTGGTCCGGGGCAAATTAAAAGATATATTTATACATTATATATCCATCTCCTTTTCTACTTTGCTTAAAAATTATATCCCAAATTTATTATCTCGTGCCCAGAAGATCAGCAGTATATTTGCTTCTTATATGTGAACAAGTGTTTTCAACTTTGAACCTTTATAAAGAATAATTTCAGAAGTAGATTGACAGATGAGCATTTAGCATCGTTCCTTAAAATCAGTACATCTCACTTCGAACCTCAGTGTAAGGAACTTTTAAAAATGAAATCGTAATTTCATTCATTTCATCAACGTATTTAAACTGTTAGGTACTTGTATATTTTTAAAATTTTAGAAAAATTTATCTGGGCCCACCAAACTTATTTTCTTTTGATTTTTGGCCTGTGGCCTAAAAAGTTTGACCATCCCTGTTCTAAGCAAAACTATTTGATCTCTAGAAATAAATTGTATTCTGGAGAACATTTGAAGGTTGAAGTGCATTTTTTTTTTTTTTTTTTAATTCAAGCATTTATTATTGCTAATGATCATTTGTAACTTATCTGTTATAGATTTGATAGGACTAAATATTTTCTATTGGATTTCTAATACATCCTTTCATTAACAGTGTAAGAGAGAATTTTAATTTAAATTTCAGTGCTTAAAAAGGTGGCTGTACATTAAAATTATTTTTCTTCATTTTTAAGTAACCTGGCAGTGATTGACAACTTGATTCTTTATATCAAAAGGGAGTTAACTCTAAGTCACTGCTTCCCAAAGTGAATGTCCATACTCTTGGTGGACATGCAAGGATGATTTGGAGTAAAAGAACTATGGTTCAGTTAGGGGGCAATAGAAGTATTGGGAGGGGAGAGTTTTAAGAAAGTTGTCTTTATTATATTGGTTTTAGTGTTTATTCATTTTGGTTTGGCTTTTCTCTGTTTTACAGGCTTATTTTGGTCAATTTAACTTTTTTTATGAATTGTTTTAGTACTTTTTCCATTTTTAATTATAAAATTTATAGTGCTTTATGCTTTTAGCTTAACCCTCTAATGTTTCATCATTTTACCTTTTATGTACCTTGCCTGTGTACTTCAGTTTATATACAGTAGACATTTCTATAAATTTTTTTTAAATGTTATGGTTTTACCTTTGCTAGTTTTAGCCTGTTCTGTTTCCGGATTAGGGCAATTTTATCTGTTATGTTCTGTTGTATTTACGAAAAAACAGCTTGTGCTTGTCGCTTATGCCCTAAAAAGGACCTTGAGCCTTAAAACTTCAACCAACCAACCTATAAGTTATCAGTTATATTTTTAATTTGCATTCAACAGCAATTTATATGTTCATATGCTAGGAAATGTAGGATATGTGGTATACATTTTGAGTTACTGGGTAAGCATAGTCTTGCAACCTTTTTGGTAATATGGTCAATAAAACTTTAAACGTTGTTAAATAGGACATTCATTCATAAAAAGATTAATAATTATTAATGAATTAACCAGGCATCATCCTGTAACAAATCCTGCTATTCCAGTTATTAGTTATGGTAATAAAACCTGAATCATAGTGAGGTTTGAAATTTTTGAAATGTGGATGAGGTGAAATTCTTATTTGGCCAAATATGGTCATTACCAACAATGGGGATGGAAAGTGAGAAAAGGGTACTATGGAAATTGGTGAAATGGGATAAATTAAGATCTTGATTTTCAATATTATTCTTTTAATACTTAGGTTTGGTATTAATCAATATTACCTACTAACAGAATTTGTATACTCAGATTTCTGGCTTCATAGATTTTTTACAAATGAACGTACCTATTTTAGATTGTTGAACTACATTGAAAACTTTTTAATAGTGCAATAATTAGTACATTACCAGTATTTCTATCTACATAAGCAAATACTTTTACTGTATTCTAGATAATGTTCAGTTGTATAAAAATAAATATTTATTTCACTTTATTTGGTTGAATATGGATTTGTAGTCACTACTCTGTATATAACAAATTAAAAATAGTAAAGAAAAAGTTAAATAGTGGGATTTACATTTCAGCTGTTAAAAATAGCCCTAGACATTTATATATCATTGGCCTCATCTCATATTTATTCCTGATATATGTAGAGGGAAAATTATATTTTTCTCATTTTAAGGTTAATTTTATTAACATATGTTGAAAATTTTCTCAACATACTCTCATCCGACAGTAAACCTGTTCATAATTCATCAAAGTTGTCACTATTGTGCCAGGCCATCCATAATTGACTAAATATATCACGGTCCATTTTTAAAAATTTATTGAAAAAATTATCACCAAATAAAGCAACAATACACCATTAATTTATAGAAAACCAATTTTTTATCTGCTTAAGATGTGTTAAATTTTATTAAGCTTATCTTATATTTATAAGCATCTTGTAGAAAATGTTTGGGAACTTATGAAGTGAAGATAAAAACTTTCTCTCCTCCCCATAAAAATAAGAAATATATTTATTTTATTTTGAACTTCCATGATTAAAATTAATGAAAAACTTTTAAATATCTTTAATGTCCATTTTCTTAGGTGAATAATTTAAAAAAATTAGATTGTTATTTAAATCTGTATTAAAGTTATTGTTATAGTTTATTTCTATTCTCAAATTATAAAATAAACAGAAGGTTTTGAAATATATTTAACTGGAGACCATCTTTCTGCTTTTAGCTGCATTCCTTACACAGACAGTTTGCCTAGATGATACCACAGTGAAGTTTGAAATATGGGATACTGCTGGCCAAGAACGATATCATAGCTTGGCACCTATGTATTACAGAGGAGCCCAAGCTGCAATTGTTGTGTATGACATTACTAACCAGGTAACTGTACTATTGTAGATATTTAGATATGTGTTCTATACAGAGTTGCAAAAAACCCAACCTGGGTGGGCTTTATTGGGGGCTGTTTTTAAGAGAAGGTAGGAGAAGTACCACATTTTAGAAAAGATTAAATTGCTAAAACTCATTATATTTTTCTTAGTTAATATTCAAGAAATTATAATTTAATTAATACAAATCAGTATAAAGACTATAAAAATTTACTGACATCACAAAGTGTTATATATTGACATATACCACATATTTGAATGTTATTTTAACAAAGGATTACTTTTTATCTATTCTTTCTCCCCTTAAAAAAAAAAACATTTTTGAAACTTTTTTGCATAAAATTTTTGTTAAAGGTAATAGGGCAATCAGTGTGTAGTCAGAGTCAAGTCCGAGGAACAATGTAAGGCCACTTCTCAACAGTCAACACAACCCATTTTTCACAGTGAAAGGAGATGAGAAGGGGGATGATTTTCCTACTATTTCTTTTTTACTGACAAAAGAATTGAATACAGGACTGATAAGGTTTTGACCATTGAATACAAGTTTTGTAAATCATCTTTCAGCTGTAAGGAGGAGATACCAGTTATTCCCATTTCAATCTGAAAAGTTGTGTTTGTGCATGTGGAGTGCAGCAGATATCTTTATTTCAGCTTATTAGTTGTTACTAATACTAAGTGTGGATGGAGATAAGATATATTTTTGTCACTTTATGGTAGCCCTAAACAAGTGTCCAGCTAGCTCTGCATCACTGGAGCAAGTGTTCTCTACATGTGGGTTAGTTTGGTTGAAACTTAGATTAGGAATAGAAAAAGCATTGAAGTTAGTTAAAATACAGACTTTTGAGGCTGAAAAATGGTAATACTAATAACCTGATTGAAGATGATATATGATGTATTGGAGGATCTGTATTTGTTTTGAATTAAAATCCTTGCTATTATACTATGATTTATGATTATTCTGTATTTTACACATGAAACCTTTGTCCTTTTCCTTATGGATTTCACAGATAATTCTTTTTTCAAATTGTTATGTTGGATTTACCATAGATTTGCAAATATTTTTCTGGATTTTGGTTGCATATATATTTCCATAGAATAATTCTTTAAAACTGAAAGAGGATTAAAAACTATAACAGTTTCTGAAAATAAAAATATTACCTTTTTTTTTTCTTTAGCCTAATAAAACCTTCTTCAGAGTGGGTTGTATTGGATATTTTAGACTGGGTTTTACCCAGAAAAACACACCTGGATTTTTCTGGGTAGGTGGGCTTTTTGCAACCCTAGTTCAATATACTAATTTCCTTTAAAGTGTTATTTTATGCTGAATTTTACATAAAGTGTTATAATTTTATTTTATACTTTTAATATAGGTATTAATGATACAAAATACAGCAGTTGTTTGATCTTACCTCCCTGATTAGTTTTATGAGAGTATATCACCCTTTTTTATGTTCATATATGCATAAATATTAATGCTCAATCTTCTTTACTTTTATAGGATACATTTAGCAGGGCTAAAACTTGGGTTAAAGAACTTCAGCGCCAAGCAAGTCCCAATATTGTTATTGCATTAGCTGGAAATAAAGCAGATCTAGCTGCCAAAAGAGCTGTTGAACATGAGGTAAGATATTTAACCAGGTAAATTCGTTTTTAGAAATTGCATTCTTATGCTGTGAACATAATATACTAAGGGATGTAATGTTAAAATATTTTGCATGCTTTGTATCTCAAATCTAAAAAATTCGTTGATTTTAATTATTATGGCTGGAAACTAAAATTGTATTCAGGAAAGTTGACTTGCCATTCTGATAATTTTGTCAGTAAATGTTTGGTTACAGATTTTTTTCTTCTATTCATTATGAATTTTTTGCTTCAAGGTATATGAAATGAGTAAAATATCTTAACCTCTTGACATACAAATAAAAGGAATTTTGGTGCATCTAAAAATACTATTTAATTTGGCTCAACTGAACAGTTATGTACAATCTTAGATACAAAGCAGTTTATTCTGTAACTCAGATTGATATATATACATATATAAATGTTTGTATATCAAGTTAGTGAACAATAATTATGTAATATTAATTCAGTAACATTTACTTGGAATTTAGATGAAAGCAAAGCAAGATTTAACATTTTATCTTTCAATTAGCTTTGAAGCATGTTGTCAAGACAATTTTCTTGTGGTAGTGGTGGTTCCTTTTGTGTTGTAATTTGCTAATTTCAGTTTTTCAAAGTGTAACAACTCTTGTTTTTCAACAGTCTTGTCCTTTTAAAAAAATATGGTACAATCAAATTTAAGAAAATTACATAACTTTGTTATATCCTTGACTTTCAAATGAAACAGAATTTCATGCATCCAAGAATTACTGTATAGTTTAGATCCACTGAACAATTTATTTTGAAACTGAAATTCTTGTATAACAATTTTATAAGGCTGATATATGTTAATGGATAATAGTTAAATGACAGTATAAAATAATAAACTAGTAGTTCATAAACATTTCAAAACATTTTGGATTATGTAGACAAACTAGGTTATTTTCTACATTGTCAAGTTGTTTCATTTTTTATATTTTTTATGCATGCATGGCATCTGGAACATCCTAAACAAAGAATAAATGTGCTAATGAAGCGATTAAATAATCTAATAATATATTGCCTAGGCTCTTTTAGAGACAGTTCTTGACATCTTGGAAGATGTCAGTCTACATTAGCACTTAAAATAAATGGTATCTCCCAAGCATTGTTGTATGTGAAAGTGTTAATAGTAGGACATACAGGATTCTTTTTTTTTTTCCCTCCTTCCTTCTTTTTGAAAATTTTTTGCACTTAATATGTATTGTGACTCTAAAACTTTATTTTGGTCTGGTGAAACACCAGATGACCAAACAATTAGAATATAACACAGAGCTTTCTTTTACCAAAGTTTGCAGGTTTAAATTAAATTGGTTGCATAATGTTCAATGGTGTTTGGAATTTACTTTAAAAATAGGTCCTATTATAATTTGTTGTTACATTGCAGAACATTGACCACAGTGCTTGCATATGAAATGAAACTGAAATAATCAATAGAAGTCTTTACTTTTTAAAAATTTTCCATTCTTAGTGTTTTTTATTTAAGTATTTGGTTTAAGTTTTCGATAATTAGCTTTAAGATGAAAAACTAACCTTAAGTAGGTCCATTTTTAAGCAGAATAAACAAAGATTATTATAGGAAAGAGAATTCTGTATGAAATTACTGCTAATTTTCTTAATTGGTTGAATGGTCTTGATTATAAAATGATTTTATTGTCTTAGGTTAAAATTATAGGGCATCCTGATATTCAAATTGTTTTTAATGAAGTTAACAATGTTTATTTCATTAAAATGATTTGAATATGCTATTGTTGTATTGTGTATAAATATACAATGTATTGTATAAAATATGTAATCTAATTTTAATTTGCAATGGTTTTCTAACTTAATATTTTAATTGGTTTATAAACTTAGTTAAAATTTTAAATACGAACATTTCAATTCAAAATACTTTTTTCACTAAGTTTTTTGCCTTATTTAAAAAATATTTAATATGATAACTTTAAAACTTTTAGTTATTCATACACAAAATCAAAGAAATATCAAACTGTTCTCATTTGTGTATGCATTTAAAATTTAAACTACTTTAATTCTAAGATTAGAGTTCATTGACTGTTAAAATTATAAACTAGAATTATTGAAGTGATATATTTGAAAGAAGTGTACATTCCTCTCTATTCATATATTAAATATATATTGTTGCATTATAGGAAGCTCAAGCCTATGCTGATGAGAATGGACTTCTTTTTATGGAAACTTCAGCAAAGACAGCTATGAATGTCAATGACATTTTTCTTGCAATTGGTAAGGACGAATAATTAAAATTGAAATAACATAATTGGACCATGGGGTGGGCAAATAAGCTAGGCTGTTGATAATTCAGAACCAGAGCCCCATGGTTAGATAAATGTTTGTTATTCATAGCTTATAAACATCATATCTTCATATGCCCTTGATTTGTAATTTAGTCAATTAAACTTATGTCTGTAACTTATAGCAGCATATAAAGTTTTTTGTACATTTCTTTAAATTTTATACATTTTTGTTATCAAATGTTGCAAATGTATGCAGACATGCCAACTTCTCCGGAGAAATAAGAAAAATTGATAACTCTGGAAACTCCTCAGATTGCTCTGGAAAATAAAACTTTTGAACAGCTAAACAATTACAACTCAGCAATAAAATACAAAGTTTTGCGAAAAATAATGCTGGATATTACTCTTTTCTCACAGTAATGCTGCATGTTAAGTTTTTATTTTAGTGCGGAAAAACCAAACTGAATTTAGGTCAAATTTCAGTAGACAAACTCTAGAATCCCTGATGATAGAAAAATGGAAATATTTTAATCAGGGTCAATGTTGTCATAAGAACTCTGTTTTGAAAAATAAGTTGTTAAAGCTAAAAAAGCTACTCAAAAATTTTTAAATGCTTAAATTTTAATTTAACCTTTACAATTTACTACTGTGTAAATATTTTAAATTTAATTTTAATTTAGAAACCATTAAGATATGTATTTATCTATAAGCTGTAATTAGTGTGTTAAAATTTCCAACCATGCTGTTGCTCCTGACACAAGTGCCTGAATGGAGTAGTTTATGCATGTAGTCAGGTAGTCTTGAGTAATATGTTTAATTTAAGCCTAATGTAAAGCTAAAAATTTCTTCTCAGCATTTAATGACTTTTTTTTTAAATAACAGTGATACTTTTTTATATGAATTCATTTTGTATAATGTCTTATTGTTTATACAATGATTGGCTTAATATATATATTCATTTAAATTATCTTCAGTTTATGTAACAAGAAGCTTCAGCACGTTGTTCCCAACAGACTTTGTGCCAGAAAATACCATTGTAAAAGTTTCATTAATCTAGATTTTACTGCTTTTTATTTCTAAATATATACAATCAGTACCGGCTATATGGTCAGTTTTCTAAAGACCCACCTAACTTAATAGGGAACATGTGTTAAAGTGCACTGCTTGTACAGTCATTTTCTTTTTCTTGTTACTGGTTGTATGATCAGTTTCATGTTTTCAATAGGTTCCCCCCCTTTTTTTTCCCCCGTCTTTTTAAGAAGTCAGTGCAAAATCAGAGAGGACCTGAGTTCAAGCCTTATTTCCCTCCCTTTCCCATTTTCTTTTTGTGTAGCCTCATTGTTGGAGTTTCTCGCCTCTCTCAGTTCACTTGCCCCCTGACAAGAGGTGGACATCTGTCTGTTTATTGATTGAAGTTATCTCTCCCTGCAGTTGAAATTGAGACGAAACAAGTAAAGGAAGATTTTGTTGCATTTGGATCATATGTCACGAAGGAGAGCTTTCATTTTTAATTATGTCTTCGAAAAGAAAGAATTTATCATTTGCTTTCAAAAATAAATTGATTGAAAAATTTTAAAAATGTAATCTTTCAAAGGCTGTTTTTGCCAAAGCAAATTCGATTACCCGGACGACATTAAACAACATTTTAGCTGCCAAACTTTGTCCTCAAGTGTTGAAATCGGTGATCAAGAAATGTCAGCACTTGTAACCTTATGGGAATGGGGATAAAGCTCATCTTTTAAGGGTTAAAAATGCATGGTATATGCACAATAGGGTTGTATTGTTCTACATATATGGTCTTATTTTTCTGTACCACTGAGCTGACCATATAACCGATACAAACTGTAAAAGCATTCTATTTTTTACTATAATGGTATTATTGAATTTCTCTGCAAGGACTAATGGTTATAAATTATTTAAAACTGACTTAAATGTCTTGAAGAAAAAAAAAATTAAATCTCTCTTAAAGAAATGCATCATTTATAACTTGTAGCATGCATGAATTAACAAAAGTTTGTGTTATAAACTTTTCTTTTTCCTCTTTTCCTAGCTAAAAAATTACCCAAAAATGACCAAACTGCTGGCAATGGAGGTGCAAGTGATGGTAGGAGAGGTGTTGATCTAAGTGAGAATCAGCAGCAGTCTGGTGGTGGCTGCTGCAAATCATAGGCTGGTCTCAATTTTGTTGGCAGCAAAACTACATTCTCCTCATTTTGGAAAGAAAAAATTCAAAAGTAATGTGTACATTGGACAATTTGTATATATATATAACACTTATCTGAAGTTTTTGGCCATTGACAAAATGTTCTAAAGCTATACTGAGAACCGATTATGTGTGTTGCCATGTTCTTATTCTAGTAAAAAATTTAAAATAATAGTAAAAAAATAAAATGTTAAAAGAAGCAATTATTGCAGAACATGCCCACACACTTTCATATGTTCACCGATATATGAAAGCCTGAAATCTCAGTTGGCATGAACAATTTTTTTAAATGTGGAATTTTGTCAGTTACTGCTGGACAATGTTATGTTAGTGTTGTGGAAATCTTTTTGCAAATATTTATGTTCTTATAAGCATATCCTGTTTTTAGTAGTAATATTTTGCTAAAATGTTTCAGTTGTGCTGACAAACAAGGGTATAGTTTTTAGACTATCACGCAAAATAATTCTAATTAATTTTTACATGGTAGAAGAGAGGCAGCATGAAAGGTAAAATAATGAAGGAGAATTAATTGTCAAAGTTTTCTATTATCTTAAACTGATCATTTAAAAAATGTTTTTAATGTTCTCAAATTTATACAAAAGCTTTAAATTTTTTGCCTTTCTGTCTGTTAAACATTCACACACATGTAATATATCTGTAAGTTAATGGTAAATTCTGTTATGCAATAAATGTTAATGTTTTGTTTGTAAATTTGTTTTTTATACATCCAGTGCTACATTTGACTGGTTCAAATATGCAATCATATTCTGTTATATATTTCTAAATATAAGCAATCTAATAAAAAATTTTAGTATAATTCATGTCATGTATAATGAATTTGTCTCAATAACTGAGATTGTTACTTTTTATACATTCCATAGATATTCATTCTAAAAGCCTGCAACTTTTTATCACTTTTCTTTTGTCTTCCTTTTAAAGTTAGTACAATTTATAAAGTGTTAAAAACTAAAGTTGATACTTTTATTGCATTTTAATTTTTTTTTTTGTTGTATCAGTAACTTTCTACATAATTTTCCAAAGAATATAAAATTCCTGAGTTTACCGTTTGTCATATTAGAAAATACTGTTTCCTTTTTTTTAAAAAAGAAAATTCTTTCTTAGTGGACCACTTTAATGTGATCAATAACTTTAAACATCTTTTGAAATTAGACACAAAGTACGTAGACCTAGTTTTTCATACGATTAGCAATTTTATGAGAAAATTAAATGTTAGCTTTGCTACAGAGAAATCGCAAAATATTTCAATCTATTCCAAGAAAAGTGAAATATGGTTATCAAAATTTACCTCTCAATTCCTGCTTTTGTAAAATATTTTTCACTATAGCTACTTATTAAATTATTTGAATTATGCTAATCAAAATGTTATGGGTTTCATTTATGTACCTCTTCATGTTGTATGGAAGTATTAAAGTTATAAACATTTGCATTGTAGAAGTATTTGTTTTATTACATCTACATCACAAATTGCTTTCAAATCTGTAAAACAGTGATCCTGCAAATAAATTTTCAAAATAATCTACTTTCACATTAGTTACTCCTCCTTTATAAAATGTGTGCAGTTCATGTATATGTTATTTAAATATTTCAACCCTTTAATTTTAACTACATAAAATTTATACAAAATTTTGAAATAAATCAATTTCAAGTTGAAGTAGTTATACTTAAATGGTAAATAATTATTCTGTTTATATTGTTGCAGTTTTATGTTTAGAAATAAATCTTATATTCTGCTTTTTAAATTTTGACTGATTATAAAAACTTGTTGCTTTAAATATGTTGTTTCCAAAAAAAATGCCTCTGTACAATTATTATGAGCCCTGTTTAAAAAATCCATCAATTTACAGTACTTTTAATCTTAATTATGTTCCCTCATTTATAGAGGAAGTTAATTTTTTCTCCTATTAACCTCGGAATGCGTTATTTTAACAAGGGAAGTAGAGAATAATACAAAAGCAATTAATGTAGAAAGTTGGCAATAATTTTGTCTTGAACTTGTAGTTTTGGGTACACAATTACCTTACAATTATACTTGAGTGTTTTATGTAAATTAGATGAAGGGGGGGGGGGAAATAAAAAGACAGCTGTCTCAAAACTTAACAGTTCAAATATTAGCCATGGTAGGGTGCTGCTTCATTGTTTGTAGATTTAAATTTTAAGTTGGCGTAGATGGTTTTTACCCACTTAGAATATACTAATGTGTCTTGCACTATTGTAAATTATATAGTTAAGGAAATATTACTTATAATTAAATGGCAGTTATCACTGAAACATTCCCTCATTTGAATGATGTGGTGGTGTGTGGGTAAGGCAGAGACTTGTAATATGTAGTAATGGCTCTAAACCCTTATCTTTAGCATTGAAACATTTTTAACTTGTATATTACACTAAGTGTGCCCATGCTTCATTACAATAAACGTAATATTTTTTTTCACGCTCTAAATTCGTCACACTACAGTTCAAGTCATTGGCATATTTATATATTTCTATTATAAACATATAACAATATTTGTACTATTGTACATTGATTAGCCACACTAATAGATCTTGGCAAGTGGTAGCACTGTTGCTGTCAAAACCTCTGCTTCCTATTCTAATTTTGTTGGTATTAATAAGTGTTGTCCAAAATTAAGGAAATTTGACAAACCACATGGTTTTGTATGAAACAAACACATGTTCATATTGACAACCATATGAATATAAAGGTAACTATATAAAATGATAGGTTATTTGCCTATGAGAGTTGCTGAAATTTGTACTTTTAGTTGTTAGAATATTGTTGATAAGCATTTCATTGCAATGTAAAAATTAACCAAGAATTAAATTTAGAATTAGCTCTTATATAAAAGTGCTATAATTTAGGTGACATAGAAATGAAAGTGAATCACTTTGTCTAAATTTTCAGATCAAATTGAATGGATACTATACAGACAATGTTTAAATATAAGAAATGAATGAGATATTTACAGTCATAATAAAAAAATATAAAAAAAAATTCACCTATTATACGATAAATTGAAAATTTTAATCTGCTTTGAACCGAGGAAAACTGGAATTGAAACAATGACATGGGATGACGCCGCACTGCTAGAAATGTTGCTATAATTAAAAGGTTAATCATTTGCATTTAGCTGGGGGAGGAATGGATTTTGAAAAATTTTCAAAAACCTTCATAGAGATGTACTTAATAATTTCCTAAATTTTCATGGTGATTGGATGTACAGTTTTTTAATATGAAGTAGACACAAAAATTCATTTTTATATATAGACTAGCAAAACTTGACATTCTGCCTAAGTTTTAAATATAAAAATAGATTATCTATATGAATTCTAGAATTCATTTGTATGAGAAATAATTTTAAGTGTAGTTAACCTAAAATAATTTAAACTGAAGCTATATTTTAACATAATGAAAGTGCACAAGCAACACAAACTGTATATTTGTTTTTCTCATTACATAGTTGTGGGTCTTCCTACTTTAGAACAAGCAGTATATAGCTGAACATAAGTAAAACAGGGATTGTTCTTGAGCTTTACCCTGAAATCAAGATGTACAGGAAATTGGTTGTCAGAATGTGTAGGGCAAATCAGTGGAATATGCAAAATCAACATATCTCCTTTTGTACTTACCATTACTGCTTCAAGTTATATACCGAAAATCTAAGTATTACAACCTAGTTAAAGAATACTTAAACCTGCCCCACTTAGACCATAATAGTTCAGTAAAATTACTCTAGTTACAACAATGTGGATAGAATAAAAACTTTCTTTGTGAAAAAGGTTACTTGCACTGTTACATTGATGAGTCAAAAGATGCATGTTTATTAATCAAAAACAGATCTATCCGTATCCATATTTATATGCAGAATTTTTTCCTTTGAGAAAAATACTGACAATGGTTTTGGTTTTTTTTTTTTTAAGCTATAGTCTACTGTTGATACACAATGCCCAACTGGAACCTATTTTATAAGACCAAATCCTCCAGAGCAGCACACCTTACCCATTTAAGGTACTCCATATATTTTTTCCTTGAAGTCTGCTGATTTTAACATAAATCTAATCTTTATAACATTAAGTAAATAAATGGCCTAAAAAATGTTCAGAGCAAAAATACATCAACCCTCAAATCTTAGAGAATTAAAAGATCATTGATGGCATGCAGCCATAAAATATTCAAAGAATAAAAGGGTAGATTGAGGATTTGAGGGATGGAAAGTTAAGCAGATTGCAACAGTGATTTGTTAATTTTTAAGCCATTGTAATCCGAGGAAGGTTAAGGGTTTAAAAAGTAATAAATTACATTTAGCAAAAATTAAAATGCAGATTGGCAATTGATAACCCCTAGTCAACACCTATAATAAACTGGCAATTGCATGTTGTAATATAGTACAGCCTGTATCACTAGTCATACCATTCTTTCACAAAACCAAAATGGGACTTCTGCATCATTGCCGATTAAGATGTTTTGTAGAATGAAAATTGGATAAGGAAAATAAGGGCAAGAAATTAATGAAGTCAAATATATCAATTATCTACAAAATGTAGCTGAATACTAATGCAGCAACACATAATCTGATACACGAGTAAAAACATAATGTTCTACTTCATATTAAACACTGGTAAAGTACCATACCATGGGCGATTCTATGAAAGAAAAAGGTCTTCTGAACATCCATCCCACGAACTTTCTGAAAAGTATACACTACTAATTTTTAAATCATGTTGCAATTTCTCCTGAATTTTTACTCAAATGAAATGCCAAGTGTAAATACAGTACATTGTGTCATAATAATCCTTATTTCTTAACATTCTTAGGAGACCAAGGTATTTCTAAGCATTGACAAACAAAAATGCCAATAGAGCAAATAGTACAATTTGGTGAATACTGAACCTTTTTGTTCACTTAATCTTGAAACCAAAAACTGATGTTTAATAGAAGCTAACATACATGTATATCCTCCAAAAAATATACAAATTGAATAATTTAAAAAGGTTAAAATGTACTTTTAGATTCTGGATTGAAAGGAAGTAAATTTAAAAAAAAGTTTAATATTAAGAAATTGCATTTAATAAGAAAAATCAAAAATTGAGATGTTGGGAAATAATACAATTCTAGTTCAAAATCTCTGCAATTAGGATTCCAAGTATGCTAAACAGCTTTTTGCAATTACCAAACAGATCTAGCTAAAATTTCACTTCAAAATGTTAACTGTGACAAGTTAAAACACTTAAAAAAAATTACTGTTGCAAACTTAGATAAGTTCAGAAGAAACTAAATCAATATATAAAGAAATAGCATGAATGTTAAAAAGGTTGCAGTCTCTTGCTTACAATTTATTTTAAGGTTTTTCAAAATTAAAATGAATTGTCACTTACTGTTCTGGATATACATAAAAAAAAAGGTAATAACCAAATTGTAAATGATAAAGCACTTAATATGGCACATTAGATGATATGAGTTTTGGTCACATTGTGATGACTTTTGATGCATATATTACCTGTGATATATCTCAACTGAAATATAATAGCACTCTAAGATACAATAGTTTAATCACTGGCAAAATATTGTTAAGTTCTTAAATGTTTGTATCAATTTTTAAACTCACTAACTTGATTCAACACAATTAGCAAAATATTTACTTTGCACCTCAAATTTAAAGGATTAATATTAAAATACATAATTATAAAAGATCTTCATAAAGAAATTCTAGATGTAAATAATCTACATTTTATATCACTATTTTCTGAAAGCTTAATTTAATTGAGATATTTAATATTGGGTAACCAACCTACTTAAATTGTCAACTAGCTGCATTTACCAGTAATCATTTGGAAAAAAAGAAACCAAAGTCTTTATAATGACCATTTATTTGACAAGCTTGATAGAATACAAGCTTTAAAAATGAAGTCACTTGGTATTACAAAATGAGTGGAATCCATTTACATAAAAAAATCATGATGTTTCCTGAAGATACACATCCAACATTTAAAATGTTTTCATTCTGTAAACTAGAAAACACCAGTATCTGTAAAGACAAAAGAAGAAACTTTAAACAAATTAATCTAAGTAATAGCAATTTTATGATCTATGACTTTTCAGTCATAGTCCACTGTATTTGCTACTTTAAAAATTTAGTTTGGTTAATGGATTTTTGTTAAAAGTAAAATAAAACTACAAAATCACAAGCAACCATATTAAAAATAAACATAATCACCAAATACAGTTAAAAGCATAAAAATAATTTAAGACAGTAATACTTTTCTAACAAGAGATTGTGGACATCAAATGAAATGTACTTAAGTTATTTTTAGAGGCATATCCACCAATTCTAATTTTATCTTTAACATTGGGTGACCTAATTCACAATCTACAGCTACTTCACATAAGCACCACTTAAAAGCTTAATCATAACATCTCCAAGATTTTCTTGCTTAACATATAAGAGTGAACTAAGTATATTTTCTTTTACAAAACAAAATTGCCAAGATAGTTACGTATGCATAAATATATACATTAGAATATGACTAGTTACTAAACATCTGCAGGAATTGTTAAACTGCCAGAAACTTAAGGCAACCCTTGCATTACATATCTAATTCACTTAATTCTAATTAGTTTTCAAATTCATGAAATTAAATAGCTATTGGTTACCGATAACAATTTCACCAGAAATTCAAATTGGTTAGTATACTTTCTAGTTCAATGTCTTTTGTTGGTTTAAAGTTGTAGCAGTATGGCTATACTTAATTTGAGCCTATCAAGTAAAAAAGCTGTTATGGAATAAATTACCTCATAAAGAAGCTTATAAGCAATTTCAGTACATATTTATGACTTGTGCTCATGTTTGTTCATTCTTTTGCATAGATGATAAGTAAGGTATATAACTAGGCAATCTTTAATATATCTCAGTTGAAACATCTACAAAATTTCTAAGATTTTCACTTCAGTAACTAAAATGAAAGGAAATCCAAAACTCCTTAGGCGAATACTAAAAGGAGTTCCAGAATTTAGTCCATTTATGACAATTAAACATGCTAAGTATGTTATGCCAAAAAACCTAACAATAGAATTTACATATAAAGTTTAACATAACTCAATCCCTCTCATACAGGAAGCACAAAATTCATCTGGTATATGAATCTAAAGAATTTTAGAAATTTCTTAGGCAACTATCAACTAATCCTGCCAATTTACAATAGTTCATAATGCCTAGAATCAAAGTTAGTGAATCTGCAGCTGAAATGCTAAAAATTTTATTCACATACATATACACATGGTCAGTTTATACTAATAGCAACTTTGCCCACAGACCCCTTCAAGACGAACACCTTGCTACAAACCCTCAAATGAATTATGTAGCTACATAACAAAATTACTACTTTGAAAACAATATGCATTAAAAATTTAGATTATGATTATTATAAAAGCACTTATAACACATGGATGATTAATGGTTTATACAAGTTACAGAAGACTCAATATGCTATAATTCAACCAGAGAAAAAAAGCATATGCCCCATAATACAGCATGCAAAATTGGCAAGCTTAGTAACAAAATTTCATACTCCAGTCTAAACAACTCAATAAATTTAATATATTGTATATACATGAATTTATCAGACGTTGTGGATTTACTTGGAAATAAATTCAAACACTGAACGGATGGAAACCAAATTCTTTAAGATCAAAATACAGAGCACAAAATAATACAACAGCATCTGTTAAATGACCAATACAACTACCGATTTAAAAACTTATATTTTAAAATGGATGAAAATGGCTAAATATAAACACGTACTGATGTTACTAAACGTTGTCACACATACCAAGAATCGGGCACTTCCCAGCCTTCTGGGGGTCCGTAGGAATTGCCCACTTAGATAAAACTGGTAATTACAACACAATTATTTATAGTTAACCAGCCTTAAATAGCAAATATCTTAATACACTCCAAACACATGCTGCAATTCGAAGATGAAAATATACGTAAAATTGTCGGATAAAAAAAAAGGCTTTGAATATTTACCTTAAATATTCTTAATCTACTTCGATCTTTCACGCATCTTCCTCCTCTTACGCTTCAACCTGCGCATCCTCTTCTTTCTCCACTAAAACAAAAATTTAAAATCTTTGTTACACGTGTCTCGAGATGATAAACTTCTACTAAGCACGTTTTAACTAACAATTGAAAAATTGTAATTTAAAGTTGTACTTTAAACTTAAAAAGATTTAATAAAAAGAGAAAACACAAAATTTTGGAATTATAATTCTTTAATTTCTACAGCACTTCCAACATTAACCTAGTAACTAGATGCATATACACGTGGATAATAATTAAAAACCGAAAAAAAACTAAAATATCGAAAAGATATCGTACGGTACAAAATATTTTAAATTCACTAACACAAAATGCTTCTATGATCTATTACTATAGAAGCAAGAACAAGAACATATTTAGTAGAAACTGTAAGACATAACGCTCAAAGTATTGTCTCGTATAAATATATTTATATTCGAAAAAATACTAAATTTTAATAACAAATAGCAATACATACCTTAGCTCTCATTATCTATTGTGATTTTAAGACTACTAATCTTTTTCCAAACTTCTTAAATTCTCGGATTTACTTAGATCACAAAATGAAGATGCGGCCACACGACGAGTGAAGACCGTGCGACAAGAAATGATATTCTAGGAACGGTGATGTTCACCTCAGTATCGTGTTGCCACCTTTTTTTCATAAAAGGTTATAGTTATTTTTCAACAAAAATGAATTTTATGTAAACTTTAAAATTTTGGATTGATGTATTCCTAATTAATAATTATTATGATTATAATTAAAATGTTTTCTTTTTAATATTAAGCTTTCAACAAAGAAACAATAACATACCATAAAAGTACATTTCCATTCTATTGTGAACTCCATAGTGGAAAAATTTAAGTACAAAAATAGCTTTTTATTACTTTTTTTATCTAACTCTATTTTTAGTAATTATCCTCAATAAATAAATTAATATTCTTATGAATGAATCAAGATTCATTGATGCGATTCGATCAAATCAGTTGGGACAGATAATTTAGTATGATTTTTGGCAAAGCAATATGTAGCATTGTATGTTTAATATCATACTGCTTTTATTTTGATGAACACAAAAATCGAAACAATTTTCCCTTATAAGACAAATTTATCCTAAAATGGGGAAGAGAGACACTCGATATGTATGTTCTCCAATTCAATACTCTTTATGTAAACATATAACCCTTGAATTGTATGACCTTATTTTCTTAATACACATGAATTCTGATTTTAAATTGTTATGCATACTATAAAAACGTCATTTAATACTGTGCAGTTGTTTATAATAGATTTATAAATATTCCGTTTATAATAGATTTATAAATTTCCGTTCCGTTAATTACATTTATGTAAAATAACATTTAAATGTTTCATTTATGTTGCAACAGAATTTTAAAGTTTTCGACCGTTTCAAAATCATTGGTATTTAAAATTGCAAAGTTTCATATTGTTATAAAAGATATTTTTGAATTAAATGCATGTCAATAACTTAAATTGTATATCAAAATTAGCTGAGAAAAACATATAATTAGTACTTTTGCTTCTGGTAATTATTAACACTGATGGAAGAATACTTGCATTGATTATATTGTATCTCCTACTGTAACAGGTTTTCATAAAGGAAATGGTATAATGTATTTTTTCTTTCTCGTTAATGGTTCACTAGTATTTTTATATCACATTATCAATTATTCATTTTATAACGCTCATAGTACACGAAGATATTAACAGAAATAGAAGATGAAAATTTTCATACCTTAGAATAACAGTTTATTTGAATTTTAACTCATAAAGTGTTCTACTTTTTTATAAAATTTTAAGTACTTCTTATTTAGATTTTTTATAGTTGATTTCCTTTTGTAACTTTTACCTTTAATTTTATGCTGTGCTAAAAATGGTTGCTTTACATATTGATGAAATATTAAAGGCAGTCTTTCAGAGGTATTCATTTAAATTAAGCAGTTTAATTAATTTTTTGATGATAAAAGTTTTAAAAATTTACTTTCTATGGTTTTATGGTAACAAAAGCTTGACTGAAGAACAGGGTGCCCCTGCTATACTTGGCGATAAAGCTTAGCATGGTAGCCTAACATTTTCTCCTGATTTCACTGTGTCCAAACAATCTGTATGTATATTTTAATTTACACTATATATGGATTCAGCTCTTCTTGTGGAACCCATTTCTTATATATTAAATGTGCTTAATGCTTAAAAATATTATATATAATGAACCAATAAAAGTTCACCATGCTAATTTTTAATAATTTGGAGCTGTTGGCTTTGTAAACTGTTAAGAGATTAATTTCCCATAAATGTATATTCCTGCTTTTTTAGTGGTTTTGGTTAATTAAGAAAATGTAAATAACTCTATTACAGTAGCTCAATCAACATCAATCAAAGTCGTCCAAATCGCAAAGGATATAATGTTATTCAATGAAATACATTTGTGTTTTAGTAAACATTGCCAATAATTTCACCAAATTTACCAAGGGGCTCCCTATTCTTCAGTAGTACCGGTAACAAATTACATCTTATCTTCTAAATGAAGTTTATTTTTAAAATCTTTTAAGCACTATTTTCTAGATAGGTTTATATATCTCTTTTAAGAAGTCAATGAAATCTAATGATAATAACAGTAGTGACATATAGCTTTTTGACTCACTCACAATGTATAAAGTATAATTAACTTGACCATATTTTTCAGTCCTTTATGAATCCTATAGCCATGGCCAGGGCTCGAGGTCCAGTTTCTACTGGTGGTCCATCAATACGTGATTACTTAAATAGAGATCGTCCATCTTGGTAATAATAAATCTTTATTTATAATTAAACAAAATAAATACAAGATATTTTATAGTTATAATATACCATATATTTCCGAATAGAAACCAAGGGTATGATTTTCCTTCAAAAAATTTCAAAACCCATATATAAGCGGAGGTGAAAAAATAATTTCTAGAATATTCAAATATGTCACCAAGAAGCCAAGAATGTCACCAAGCAGGTAAAGCGGGGGAAATATTTTCCAATCAAGTTGCTTTAAATTAAATTGCTAGATCAAAGCTCCACAAACCTTTTTTGCCTCAGCATCCAATTTAAATACTGCAGAGGGAGAACATCTGTCATATCTCAAGATAAATACAAGGACATATCTTAGCACATTTCAAAAGTGATGAAGATAAACATCTTACACTTTAAATTTTAATTAACTTTGTGTCTTAGTTAATTTCAAATTTACACTAAAATGTCTACTTTACTGCTGTGGAGCATGGTTTGATAATCGTGGCACTAGACCATGCGACCAATATTATTTTTCTTAGACGCTAATGTCAAGTTTCAATTCTGGCAACCTGCTGAATGATGGCCAGATGGTTAGGAGGCTGGCTTTTGGAACCGGAGTTCATGGGTTCGAATCCCAGTATGGCATGGATGTTCTTAGCCATTCAGAATCGGGTTTAAGCAGCAGGTCCCGGTCTCAATTGCCCTCATGTTGCAAAAAGTAGACCGTAGCGCTCCAAAACCAAACCAAACCAATTCTGGCAACCCTAAATAAAGATTGCTTAATCTTAAATTTAAGCAGTATAAGCTTAGAAAAAAAGATGCTATGTTTGGCAATTTATCGATTGCCTCCAGGTTACGTAGAATTGTGTTTATTGATAGATTAGCTGATCTGCTACGGTTAATATATTGTTGTCCTGGAGCGATTAAGACATAGATGAGTCATTTTAAATTTATTTTTCCATTTTTAAGTCTTCTCATTTCAAAATTTTTACAAGCTTTATTTCGTTTTAACCGTTATGCATTTTCTTTTTTGTTCTCTGCTGCTTTTATTTATTACTGCTTTGTTTATTTTTGCCAGTTTGGCGATTTTTAGTAACCAATGGCAAAAAAATTTTGCAAAAAAAAAAAACACATACTACATCTGTTTCCTGGATCCATATATAAGCTGACCCATCCCCCCACACACACATACATTTTAAAAGCCCCAAAAATTATCAGCATATACATGGAAATATATGGTATTTAATTTTACATAGCCATACTCATTTTACAATTATCTCTTATATTTAAAAAGAAAATGTCTCCTTTAGTATTTTATTGTACTAAATATCCATCATAAATTCTTAGGGAAGAAGTTAAAGAGATTTTGAAAAAAAAGAAGTCTGGATCTAAAACACTAGCAGCATGGGAAGAGAAAATGAATGAAGTAAATTCTAAAATATATATTTTATAACATAAATGTTCAACATCCTTGTATTTTCTTTTTGTCTATTGAAAGTTAGGATTTTTCAAAGTGAAAAATAATATTGTTGCTTATAGTAAATTAAACATATGAATTTGTATTTTTACATAATCTTATGCATTAAAATCAATCTAATTTCTATTTCTAATAAAAGTTATTTTAAAAAAACTTTAACAAGATAATAAGTTTTGTATACATATTTTTAGTTCATATTAGAATATGTATGTTGTTCTATAGACAAACCATTTGATCCTTATTTATTACTCCTAAATTAAAGAAATTATGTAAATTTTAATCATGTTTTCTTTCTAATGTTGCACCCCATAACTGTCAATCTGTGATTTTTTTTATTTATGAATGAAAAGTGATATGAATCTCAAGAAATTTTGTTTGGTTTTCTTTAATAACTTAATTGCTATATCATAATTTGGACAAGTAATAAAAGCAAAATTTATTTGGAAAATCCTAATTTTATAATCTTTAATACAGAGAAGTTTTACAAATTTATTAATTTCTTAAAAGTTGTGTTGGATATAAAAGATTATCACACTTTATTAATTACTGTAATTTTTGTGTTAACTTTATTAATTATTGTAATCATATATATACACTAGTAATCTGCTTAATTTTTTACATTTAAAATACAAAAATAAATAAAATTAGAAAAAGTATACCACAAAAGTTTCACAAATGATTTCATAAATCACAATTATTTTTTGTATTATTAATATTATAAATATTTAATTACATAATTTATTAATTATGTGAAAGGAAACATTTGTGCCTATAATAATGATTTTAATTTTTTTAACTTATAAATGAAGTCAATATATCATAAGCTAGGCATTTTAAGCATTAGACAATGCTTGTAAAAATTATTAATGAATTGTGTTTTTATGTAGGATACTTAGTTTTTAATAACAAGTGAAGAGATATAATAGGGATACAACAAAGAGAATTTTGTTTTTATCTTAAGATCTGTAAATATTTTGTTAGAATAAAAGAGGTGGGGGTTAAATTACTAGCTTTCAAATTTTATACTCAAATTCAGTATCAAAACATAAATTTTCCTCCTAAATATATATGTATACATATAAAATTATTTACTTTTTTTTAACTTTTCATTGTGTTATATTAAATTTTGTATTAAAAAGTTTAACAAAAATTGGTGCAAAAAATTTTCGCTTAAACTGTAATATTACTTGTACATTCATGGTTTGAATTATCCTTTCCTATTATATTAAATTCATTTGTATGAAATTTAATCTTTTCTGACTTTCTAGAAATTCAGAGAAGAATTAAGATATAACAGAGAAAAAATATTAGGAGAAGGTTCATATGAGGTAAATATTTAATATTTTAGTTTAGTTTATAAAATAAGCTTATATTTTAAAACCTTTTCTTCAAGTAGTAATAAAAGTTAAAAAGAATTTAACTTTCTTAACACTTTCATTCTTAATACACTGAATTTGATAGTATCATTTTCCTTTAGAATATTGAATATTATACGCTATGAACTAAGACATTATGTTTTAATTACTTTCTTAGTATGTAGAATACTAGTTGCTTTGTGCTCAGACTTTGAGTAATTAAAAGTTTCCAAATTAAAGTTATTTTTATTTCAAATTCTAATTAGTCTTTAGATTAAATTAAACTAAAAAGATAGGCAATTTTGAGATTAAAACAACTTATCTTAAAATGAATAACACTTTCATTTAAATGTCATTTTCATCATGCACTTAAGAAATACAGAGGATGTTTACACAATTTTTTAATGATTTTAACATTTTCCAAGAATTTAAATTTAAATGTTAGAATAAAAATGTGACTGGCACCAAATTCAAATAGAGTTTAAATATTGTCTATAGCAATAAAAATATTCTGTGCTTTAAAATGTCACAGGAAAAGAAACAATGGATCAAAGCTCTATTTTTGCCTTTTCTGAAGAAAAATGCTTATTTAAGGAATTTAAAATTTAAATGGATACAAAATTATTTTGTTTATAATTTTGATGTCTGTAATTGTTAGTTTTATTACCAGTAATCATGTAATTCTTAGATACAGCTGGATATACTACATGATAAATACATTAAATAAGACAAAACAGTTTAAAAATTAATAAATATAAATATAGCTCAAGTCTAAGCTGAAAATATATTTCTGAAAATTGAGGTCATGTTGAATTTTTGCTTCCTAGACCAAGAACATAAACATATATTGAATGAATAAAAATTAGGAATGCTTATCAGGAAGTCTACTATTAGGACAATAGAAAATGTGTCAAGAAAATTAATATTTAAGAATGAAAACAAGTTAAACTATAGTAAATAATTAAAATGAAAAAGTACTTAAAGATTGTAAAACAAATGTGAATTTAAGTACAGTGAAACCTCTCTGAGGGGTTTTGTTTACTATTATAAGATAATTATTATAATGCATAATATAAATAAGTCTGACATATATTCCTTATGTAAATGAAATTTAAAACTTTTCTAAAGAGAAAATAGTACTTTATTTCATGCTTCTGTACTCTTTTTTTTTAAGGCTACAATTTGTTTCTGTTTGTTCTGTAGTCTTCGTACTCCTTCAAAATCAAATTCTTTTCTTTATTGACTTTGTTCTTCAGCAGTTAAATAATTTAGCTAACTTTCTGGCCGATTTGCCATTCTCGTATTCACGCAGAAATTCAATGCTCTGCTCGAGATTTAGAAAAACGCATTTCGACATTGTTGCAATTCAGATCACAGACCAACTAATGCAATGAAACTAGCATGAATGACTTTTTTGCTGACAGTGGTGCAATTTTTCCTTAACTGTATTGATTGGAATTCTAAATAAAGGCCCTAGGACACCTTCAACGATTAATTGTCCAGTTCCTTCCTCACCTCATGGGTGGTGTAATAGGCATTCCTTACCTGAAGGGGTGTGTGGAGAATACAAAAAAGATAACAGATTTAATCTTTCTTAGAAAAGGGGGGAACGCGGGAATGGACTTCTCAAGTTATTCCTTTTGTCTTATACCTGACCATAAACCTAACCTTGAGTTTTGTCGCTGAAAATTAAAGCATGAAGCGAGTAGAATTTCCAGAAAAATGAAAGGGGCAATCCCACTCCATAGCCGTTTAGAGGGGTTTGGGTGGCCGCTGATACAGGTTATTTTACCATTAGGTCTATGAGTCGAAAAATCCTTGCCATGAAAAATTGGCCATTTAAAAGGGTGGTCGCTCAGAGAAGTTTCACTGTATTAGTAATTTACTGATCTAACTTACTTTTTATCTCATATTGTCTATAGTATTTTCAACAAGGAAAGATATAAGTATATCATTTAAATTATTGTAAATTATTTTATTTATTTTTTAATTGTGTATTGTTTGAATCTATTCATATCTTCTTGAAAGTTAAAGTAGATCTTTTCTGCAACACGCAAACACACACATATATATAACATAAGTAATTTTTTCCCTAATTTTTTGAAAATGAAATAGGTTAGTAAATTCTTTAAATATACTTTCCAAAATGTCAGGAAATGAACTTATAACAATTTAATAGATATGATACCTGTATATAAAAAGTTAATGTATTTTAATATCATTGTTTATAGAAATAATCTGTGTAACAAACTTTTTCCCCTGTGTTATATCATTCAATAGTTGTAGTTTGTAGAAATATATCTTTATTATGTTGTTTTTTTAATCCTTTTATCACTTAATAATGATTTAAAAGTGAATTAAAATATTTTAAGCTTAAAAAAAATTTTTTTTTTGTTAAAAATTTATAAGAAATTATTGAAATTTGGAAGCATTTTTATTGAAATTAAAAACAGGTTTACATTTTTTAAATAATTTTAATTTTTTTTTATTAATCATAATAGTACTTTATAAAATGAAGCAGTAATGTGTTTTATTAAACTTTTAATTTCTAATTAATAGTTTTGAAAATTAATTTTAATAAATTTTGTCTTTCTTTCTATTTAAGAACATGTAACAGTCATTTAAAAATTATCACTTTTGTTTGAGTACATAAAGTTTTTAGTTAAAAAAGTATTCTTTTTTAATGTACTAATGAATTAAATATATGTTCCAGAAAAAGAAATCAAAAAAGAAAAAGAGAAAGAGGGTGAGTGATGGTTCTTTTATGATCTTTGTATTTTGTAATAGACACCAAAGAGACTAAATATTATGACTACTTTCTAGTTAACTATGTCAATTCTTAAGCTTACATTTTCCAGTGAATTTTTGGGAGTTCAAGCAGTCAAGGGACCACTCACATATGAAAAAAAGAAAAAAATAATTTTGATAATCCTGTATCATAAATAGCAGGAAATAATTTGTAATTTTTGAATGACATTTATCTGACTATTGACAATGATT
>CM063500.1:58852575-58915075 GCA_032207245.1 Pardosa pseudoannulata
AATTACACTCTTTGAAAAAAATATTAAATTAATGAATTTATAGTGCTACAGAGTGTGATTATTTGTGAAAATAATTGCTTTGATTACTTGAGATTGTAGCAATTACAATCTTATTTGAATTTATCTTTACAGTAGATATAAAACATTAAATGAAGCCAACAAATCTGTTGGGATATCATATGGATATTAATAATAAATTTTTATATCCTTTTTTAATAGTATTTTTAAAAGAAAATTACAGAATTGTTATGTAAGGAATGTAATAAATGTCTAGTCATGTTAAAAGTTTAATCAATTTTATCTTTTATATTTTTAAAATATTTATTCTTAATTTTTGCTCTTCTTTTTTTTAATCTTCATTTCTGCATACAATCAATGGCACTCCTGTAATTCAATCTTGTGGCGATTCATAAAATAGGAAGAATCTCAAAAATCGGAAAGTGATAGGCCCAAATTGAAGAAAATCAAGAAAAAGAAACATTGTAAGAGTTCTGAATATAGAAAATATGATGTAAGATCTTTACTTTTATTTTCCTTTATATCATAGTATGCATGAACGAAATATATTAGATAACAATTCATATCTTTATATAAGTAATGTAATTTACTGTTTACAAGAAGCCAATACACATTCTTATCTAATTGTTTTTAAATCACCTTAAATAAAATGACTTTGATATATTTTTTGTTCTACTATTGACTAGTTCAAAAGAAAACTCTAATCTTTTTCCAGAACTGAGTAACTCTAGATAAAATCAGTTTTCCTCATTTAATGGAATTTAATTTGTATTAGTTCCCTCTAAACAACCTCAAACTTTTGATACCTCCTTTTAAAATAATGCAACTAACCTGCCCACTTTTACAGAATATCCATAAAATTTATTTATTTTGGTTTAATTTTACAGATAAACTAATAATTATTTTTTTTTTGTTTGTTTTTTGTACTGTGAAAAAATAAATAAAAAATTCACAAAAAGAAAATTTGATTTTTCACTTTAGTAATTTCTGAAAATTCAAAATCTATTTCATTTAAGCAGAAATTTACATAACAAATTTTTAAAAAATCTATAAATATGCTTAATATCTTTTAAAGATATTAAATTCATATATGAGTTTGCTAAAAATGAATACTGATGTCACTGTACAGAGAATGCATAAGTTTTATATGAATTTTTGAGGTTATGAAATTTTAAAAAATTATGTATTTCTTATTAATAATTATTGTATAATAAAAGCACAGAAAAAAATCATTCCAAATATTTCATCTTCACTAAATTTTCTTCGTTGATTTTAGCTTTTCCTGCCTCTGTAACTTTTTTGTAACTGACGAGGAGGGAGAGATCCACTAAGTTACAACTCATAACTCAAAAATTATTTAAGTTAAGGCACACATAAGATGAAGTACTGTTGTATATATAAGTCAAAGTTAGCAATGCTTAGCATACAATACAGTATTTGTTTTAAACAGTAGTATTTGTAAGAGAATTATTTAGAAATTATAAGCTTTAAATTTCCTTAGAGGGAGAAGTTTACTCTGCTATATTTTATATTATTGAATAAAGCATAAAATTTATTGAACATTATTTGTTTTTTCTTTTTAAACAGAGTAATTCATCTAAGCATAGAAAGAAGTCAAAGAAGCATAAAAAGGACAAGTAGTTTCATTTGTATTCCATTCTCTCCCTTATATGCTCCATTGCCTTCCATTCACCCTATATTTGTGATAGCAAATAAATTTTTATCCTGTAACTTTGTACAGAAAAAAAAACAACCTTGTGTTTAGAATGGAAATGCACATTAATGATGTAAATAACTGATGACTAATTATAGATTATGTTGTTATACTATTGAATTACCACACGTGCATACACGCACACATATATAAAATTCTATAATTTCAAATGATTAAGAAATGTTTTATGCTGTTAAAATATTGAAAACAGTAGAACAAGTGAAAATTGGCTTTATAATAATAATTCCATATATTTGAGCAAATATAATTAAATTTCTCTCAATAGTATTTTAATATGAAAGTTCTGTTAGAATTATTTTATATTCTCTTTTGTTGTATAAATATGTATTTCCTTTTATTAAAGTTTACAGTTGTGCTAAAGATGATATTAAACTGTTATTTATTTAATTAAATATAATTATATATAAAATATATTTATATATATAGACTATTTTTTGTAGCAAAGAAATCTGTTGAATTTCTTATAATACACAGCAGTATTGTTCCTTTAAAAAGCTTTATTTTCTGTTTACAGTAAGTTTTCTTCATTAGTCATTAGTTCAAGCATCAGATTCACATTTACTGAAATTTTATAGTTTTTTGAAAAATTCTTGTATTTCTGATTTAAAAAGTTCTGAAATATAATAAACTTTAACTTTTTTAAAAAAAGAAGGAAAAAGATAAGCATTAGTATCAGATATTTAATAATAGATTTTATGGGAAATTCTTTAAGTGTTTATTGTTATCTACTTATTTATATAGTAATTTGTTTCTAATATTCTTTAAAACTACTACTAAAATGAAGGTTGAAACAAATAAGCATCTGGCTTATCTAGTTCGATTTTAAACATGCAAAACCCCACTGACTTTGTGCTTAAGACCTGGATATCTGGCTATACAATCAGATATTCAGCACAGATATCCTGAAGTAGAAAATTATAAAAGTGATTTGCCCTCTGTCAAAATTGTTGAATTTTCAAAAAATTTAAGGAATCATGTTTTGTAAGTTACAAAATAAAAACAAAACAGACTGGGGATGTTTGAGAAATAGATAAAATTTGCAGTATAATGGGCAGTTGATCACATAAATCAACAATCAAATTATATATATATATATTTATATATATGTAATAAGATAGACTTCTCGATGGGTGATAAAAATGACACCATTTTAGCTAAAGACCTTTATTAAGATAACGTTGGAGGACGAGTTCCCACTTCATCATAGGGACAGGGCAAACTGAAGGGTCAACTAACATGAGTTATATGTACAAGACCCTTAACACCAGGGTCAACATCTGTTGGAAAATATCTACCCAACGACATCATGCATCTTCTTTTTGTTTGGAAATTTTCTAAATTGTCTGCTAGGGCCATGTAGAGTTATAATTGGTCAGGCCCCTTCTCTGAGGGTGTAAACTGTAGCCCCAGTGGTCAATTTAGGTTAGGGGTTAAAAAGGGGAATACAAAATGATATGGTAATTTTTAGCCCTTGATTTAAGTTTTGAAAACCCCTGAGAATTTTCCTTTTATATATATATATATATACTAAATGCTTAAAATTTAGTGTCTGGCAAAATTAATATTGATTTAAACCTTAGCTAAAATGGATACGTTTGTACTGGAAATTCATGCTATGTATACTTTAATCAAGTCATGCTGATTTTGTAAATATTAGGATAAACTTAATTATATAAATGAAAATATAGATTCAACAGCATAAAAGATTTCAAAACTATCTTAACCAGTTAATTACATCATTTGGCAATACTTTTTTGTGTTAAGATAAATAGCATACAATATATCCTTGAAATATGATTTATTCAGAGAGGATGGTATCCTTGTATCCACTATGTGGCTAAATAAAACAGTTATTCCTAACTCATGAAAATAAAAGTTGTATTTAACATGATATACTTAAAGTCAAAATACTTCAAACTCTGTTTGAAATAATCTTTTTGATGCATTTTACTTATGCACATCAAAAGAAAATGCTCTACAATCATGACATATTTCTGAAATACTGAACTTAAACAATAACTGAACAATAATAGATTTCTGTCAGGGGATGTGGAATACTAGCAATCATTTTTAAGCTTCTCTCTTTTTAAAAAGTACTAAGTCTTCATTTCATGTAAATAACTCCATCAAAAAAATTATGAATTTTTCCTAATCAACTCATATAAATATATTGATATATCTGAAAAAAATGTCTGTTACAAGTGAAATTTCTTCTTTTAACAGGTAAACTTTTTCAGACTTCTTGTTCCTTCTTTGCTTTTAAACCAGGGGTTTCCAACTTGCAAGGATTCAAGGGCCAGTTTAGTAAACTTGTGTACTTTTATAATTGGCCAATTTTTATAAAATTCTGCAAGGGTAGAGATACCAGTATGAAATTATGTGAATAATTTAAAAGGTTTAGTCATTTTTTGCTTAAAGCTGTAGGAAACCCTGTTTTTTTTAACACATTTCTGGAGCTCATGACTAATTCTGCATTTTAAATAGAGAACAATCATGAAAAGGTCAGAAATCAAAATAGAAAATAGGTTTTTTAAAGAAGATAATTAAAGCTTTTATAAGACTAATTATTTCACAATTTTTCTAAAAGAGTGAAATTTAAAATAAGCAAAATTCTATTATATACCAAACAATTTAATTTTGGAGACAATCACTTAACAGTTTCAGTGTATTTGAATAAATGGCAAAGGAAAAAATGTATAAAAATAAACTAAAATAAGATTTTAGAAGGATAATTTAGTGGATATGTCATGGACAGTCATATTCATCAACCAATGAACACTTGTTCACCACCAGCCTCATTAGTTGTTAATTAAGAAATTAAAAACGAATTTGCAAGTTAAGTGCTGTACTGATTTTAAATGAATTTATTGAAAATATTAATATATATGTGTATATATACAGGTATGAAATATTTTATATCAAAAAGATTTTGTAGGCCACAAGATGGAAACCCCTATACTAGACCATTACAAAAAGATTTTGAATTTTTTTTTTTTTTTTTATGGTTTATACTATCCTATATTTAATAACAAAAGTCAAAAATTAGTGCTCTTCAATTTAGTTTATATTCAGAAAATTTCCTCCAGCAGTTATGCAACTAGGTAAGTTTTTAAATTGGTACTATCCAATGTAAACTAAATTACTAAAATATCCTTACTCTGGATTTGTAAGAGCAATGCAGAACTTTCACTTTTTTAAAATGCCATGAAGTTATTACTTATACTTTATAATGGAATAGAAAATTTTTAAACCCTTTTATAAATGTAAATTATAAAACTTCCTCCCATTTTAGAAATACCTTTCGCACTGATCTGGTAGCAATAATGCTGTAAACAATCACTACATTATGTACTTTTGTACTTACAACCCAAAGAAATCCTGTCCACATATATAGCATTCATACTGTTAATATTTACTGTTTTATGTATGCATTGTATAGCAGCTTAATGTTGTTGATGTTTAAAAGATTTCTGTATTTTCTAGCTGAAATTTTTTGTGTGAAATAAACATGTTAAGTACTTTCTTTTTAACTCTTTCCTTTACTGTTCTATAACAAAATTTTACAGCTTTTTCAACATTAAACGGAAAAGTAATAAATTGATGCTTTTTTTTTATTTAATTTTTTTGCTTCATTAAATTCAAACTACCATCATTATTATTAGAACTATTTGTGAGATATATGCTTTATCTCTACAGAAATAACCAGAGAGGAAGAAACACAAAACAAAACATGCTAACTTCTAGCACGATAAAACAAATGCAGATATCAGACATAAAACTCAAAATGACGATAAACCCCACACGGGAAACAGTCAATGAAGACAACGACATGGAAGAAGGATAAACCCATCAAACAAAACAACCAAACAGCATGGGGACAAAAGCAAACACAAAACAGACCAACTATCCTCAACCAAAGGAGCGAAATGTAAAACATACCAGGACCACCAGCCCACGCCACGAACTTGTGGCTGAAATGATCGCAGTCATAAGATGGATTACTACATATGTTGAGTGAGCTAAATAAGATGTAACACTGCAACTGGAACTTGACACAGTTAAATAAAATGTGATCTGGAATGTTGTTTTCTGTGTAATGATCGCACAAGGGGGAACGAGTCATATTCAACTTATGTCAGATGTACTTGCATTGTATTGTTTTGGTATGCCAAAACAATACAATGCAAACAATACTTTGGTTGATATGCCAAAGAGCCACCAGGATATCTATCTAGTTGTGGAATATCCATTTACGGTGCATTTGATTAAGGAGATTAATTGCTCCATATCTCTGGCGGTAGGTACTCTTGTCCCATTCATGCTCACTGTATACATATCTTTTTTATTCCTATTAATGGAGTCTTCTGGCTTACCATATTAAGATGTTCGGTACTATAGGGACCTTTTTTTGCACATCTCATCAGCCTTCTCATTTGGATGAATACCTCGATGATCAAGGGTTCAGACCAATCCAATAGATTTGATTTTTCCAATTACTTGGCTAATTTTACTGTGACCGCAGGAGACATGAAGGGAGCAAATTGTAGCACCAAAAAGGCTATCAGATATAATTAAAAAATGATCATTCTGCTGACAGAAGGTATCAATAGCCAGAACAATGGCAAGGGCCTCCGCAGTAAGGGTTGAATTTATCTCCCAGCATGGCTCTCCCAGAGTTAAATGAGTATTTGTAGGCCATGCCACTTTATCCTCATCCTTGGATGTGTCAGTAGCAATTAAAATGCACTCAGACTGATAATTATTGATAAACTCTGTCTGTAAGGCCACAACAATTGCATTTGAGATATTTTTATTTTGAAAGGCAAGGCCCTTGGTAGTAATATCTATTTGAAGAAAATAAAGGTTCAGCATATACGGCACACAATGCTATTTTGATGAATTTCAGCCTATAGCACAGGAAATAGCGTCCACCTGGGAAAACTAGTGGCTAGATGGAGGCCAATGAAGTAGAGGGTTTCTATGGTGTTTGCATCTTTCTTCGAAGTTTCGGTATACATGAAACCACAGTAGTTGAAAACACTACGTATCACAGCATTAACAATTGCAATAAGATTCTGACTCATAGCTCCACAAGTCTTATAAACCAAATCCTTTAACATGTTTAACCGGTGGTGGATTTTCTCAAGCAGATGTTGTACCTGAGATGCCAGAGATATATTAGAGGTCGGGAAGCAGCCCAAAACCTTGATACTCTTACTCCACTGTATAGTGTAGCCAGCAATATGACACTCAGGGCAAGGAAATCTGGCCTTAGAAAAATTAATAGCAGAGCTCTTCGTGGTTGAGATAGAAAAATTCCAATAATCACACCAAGATGTTATCAAGAGCAGTTTGTAAATCCTTGCAAGTCGTTTTGAGATCATCACCAATAGCATACACTAGAATTTCATCAGTGTAAGTCAAAATAGTAGCCCAGGCTAGGGTCGTTTCAAAGATATCCTGCATATATACACGGGGACAGCACTCTACCCTGGGGGATGCCAGTTTTAACCTTGTGAGAGGGAGAGATGTGATTACGCCATTTCACTTTAATCTCCCTATCATATAGCATATTCCTTCCAATACCAATAAAGGTCAATTTGTAGATCAACCCCTCAATCCAAAAACCCTTGGGAAAAGTGTTAAATTTTGATCAGCAGAACCTGATTATTTATAAGAGCAGTGTTCATCATTTGTTGCATTTATGTCAGTTAAAAGTAAAAAGGTTTTTAGGTATATGCTGGCAAAATATTTCCATCTGTATGCACCTAATGACTTATTCTCTTTGCATAACGTATGCAGTAAATATGTGATAGTAGCAATTTCTCAAATAGTCAATATCAAACTATATTTGAATAATGTAACTAAAAGTGATAAAATATTTTCTTGAACTTGAATGAAAAGCTTTCTAAATAATATAACACACACAATGAATATTAAAAAAAAAAGTAACTTAAAAAGTAAGTGACCTTAACTTAAAATAGAAACAATTTTTGAACCTATTTAGTAAAATTATTTTTTCTAATTTGAAATATTTAAAATTTTAATACTGTCATGGTGATTGCTTTTAAGGAAACTGAAAAAAACCATTTCCCTAGAATTAGTCAATTTTTGGAAAACTCAAGTACTCTGATATGTAACCAGATTGAGAATCATAGGTATGAGGACAATGAGGAATTTGCACATGTGGGGGAATGGAACAACTTAATATTTTGCTGATAATTCGAAAAATGTAACACAAGAGTTCATAATTTTAAAGTTAAGAGAAAACTAGGTGATTTCAAAATGTTCCATGATTAGTTGTGACGACACAGTTTATTATAGTTCAATATTTACATTTTGTTAGCAAGCGCTTTTTATTTCTGGATTGTGTTTAGTTATTTTAAAATTTTCTAGTCTTCAATATTTATTTCTACTTTATCTTAAAGGATAAAGTTATGAATCTCGATAATATATGTGTTTATCTCTTTTACCCGGATTTACTTAAGTACAGTCCAACAATCTCATGAAAATATACAGCATATCAATGCTTTCATTTTTGAAAATAACTCTTATTTCATGGGAGCAGAAATACAAGGAAGTAAAACTAAGATATGTAAAACAATTTTTCAATTTATCTCAATGTACTTCAAATATATAAATGCTTTATTAATACTAACCTCAGCTACTCTGTAGACACATGTCAAACATATCTATATTTATGCATGCATTGGCTGTTGCAATATCACATTTTATATATACACACAATATCTAAATGAAAAATTAGTATTTATACTTCTTTTAATTGAAAGTTATGTTGGATGTTATTTTTAAATTGGTAAAATAAAAAAAAATTGAAAAGTGTCTTATTATAGTTGGAAATATATTAAAAAGCATTCTTGGATGAAAACACTCAGATTATTTATTTAAACCACCATCATGCATGGTTATTATAAAGATCACCATTGTAAAAATCCCCATTTATATATAAAATACCAATAATTACATATTCACATTCATATCACTGATTATTTTAATCAAAACCATCATGGCTATCTCATATTAGTTTTTCTATTAAATAATTTATAAAAATAAATGAATTAGTAAAATATTAGTATAAATTGATAGGTACATATGCATATAACAGTATGGCATTTACCCTATTGATTTAATGTTGATTTTAGGAGTAACATAAACCTGACAAATAACTTGGACTCATAAATCAAACAAGAAGCATAATAGAGTAATATATGTATTGGCCTATTTTATGTATAACCTATTCTTTACGGCAGATGGAAATAATGTTGTGTAAATTTCTTAAAATTCAGTACCCAAATTTTGTGTTGAAATCAATATTGCAGGTTTGTAATTTAATTATAAATATATATTCACTCTACTATGTATTAAAAACTGCACAAATGACTTCTTAAAATGTAAGTATTGTTCAGATTCATGGTATTTTTATATCCATATTACTTTTGATTTGTTTTAAATATTAATACATTTTTATTGCCCAAATGTTTGTAGTTTTTGAAATTAAACATTTTTTAGGTAATACAAGTAGAATGTTTACTGTTATATTTTTAAATTAGCTTCTAATTGAAAAATGCCACAGTGTAAACTACTACATTCAAGAAAATACCTTGAGAATACACAAAATTTTTTTTGTAAGTTAGGCATTAAAAAATTATTGTAACATATCAAACTTGTAAGGGACAAATTTTGTGAAAATACTCCAAAAATAAAGTATTTTTATTTTAAGCGTTAAAACAGTACTGGTTAACAAACAGGACTTTCAAACTTAATTACAGCAAAATGGTATTCACAAACCCATAGAGATGATTTGTATAATTTGGGGTTTAATTTCTTCATTCATAGCATTATTTCAAGCTTTCTGTATACTAGGATCTTTGGGAACACTGAAAAATATCTTATTGCAATAAGTTGTATTCATACAGAGTGGCACAATATAGTATTTAGAATGACTTTTTAGTGTCAGACAATAAAATTTTCAAAACTAAACTATACTCCTCGGCACAACAGCCCCTAAGGGGCCAGGGCCTACAGTGCCAATCTCCGTTTTGAAGACCAAGGACCCTGGGTTACAAAGCATATGTTCTGGTTAGGTGGTCAACCTTAGGCAGAACCCACAGTGTTTAGTTCTGAAACATGCTTGATCCTCAGTTTGTCTACCCACTGAAGGAATGAAAGGCTGAGTCAACATTGCTCAGTCCAAGGTTCGAACTTCGAACATGTGTCGTGGGAGTGCAAAGTGCCACCCTAAGGCCACTAAAATAAAATTTTCTATTTTATGCAATTTTTTTGAACAGGAACAAATTAAAAATCAGCTTTATCCCATTAAGCAACATATACTGTTGGTGTTTTCATGAACTGTGTCACAAAACAAGCAGAGGAAAATTAGCATTATCGAAAGACAAGAGTCCAAAATAAAAGCCATTAGAAGTAACTAATTAGGTCTCCAAATGAAATTTTAAAAATTTTTGTCCAGCTTACATTTTTGTCTATTGTTTAAAAATAAAATGATGCATAAAAGAAAAATGAAAACATGAAAATTCTTAATCCTCCCCTCAGTTCCCAGTTTTCCTTAATGTGTGGCCACTCTAATTTTAAATAATGTTTTATCCCCTAAAAGAACTGCTAAATCCAGATGTTCATCCCTGAATGATCCATTAAGACTCATGATGGGGGATACAGCGATTCTGCTAAGGTGCCCCGTACAACCAACAATTCGTTCTAAGGACCAAAGTAACTTTTTATAAGGACCTACTTGAAATGCATGTCATAACGACATAAACCTTACTTCCTGAGGAACATATATCAACGATTATGAATAAGACAAGGCATGTTCAATAAATGACCTACAATATTTCAGAATTAAGTTTTTAAAAATGCCTGAAAATTAATATAAGATAAATCTATTTCACAAAAACTAATTTTGAAAAATGTACATCTAAAGATTTTAGAGTGATCATACTAAAAATAAATTTTAAATAAAATATATTATAATTAGTACTTTATGAGAGTTTAAAAATAACTCGTGTGCGTGTGTATGTATATACTAGCTGATTATATCAGACATTGCCTGTGAAAGAAGAAAGTTTTAGACTTTTCTATTGCATTCAATGAAACGAAAATTAAACTTCCACAAGTAACTGAAATATCTACAAACCCTCCACCCTTTATGCTTTGTTTAATTAAAATCTGCATGACTGTTAGCTATTAGGAAAGCACAGCTGACTTTATACTTTAAACCTTCCAGTATGGGAAAGATTGTTTGTCAAATAAGTTTTCTAGCTCTTGACAATAAAAAGTTCTCATAAACTAAAATTATTTTCATAATTTTTTAAGGATATTAAGGAAAGGAATTTTGAATGACTTCGGTAATACACTAAAAACATGTATTTCAGGATTTTCTTTATACTTACAAAATTAGAAAGTTCAGAGTATGGCAAAAACTGATTGAAAATCACATTACAACGGATTGCATTCCAATTTAAAAATTAAGGAGTGTTTAAGCACCTTTGATGAAAATTAAGTAGTTTTAAGGGCCCTTAAAAACGAAAGCTAAAATTAAGGAGTTCTTAAGGACTGTGGGAACCCTGGTTTTATCAAATTTTATTATGTGCCCAAAACTTTTCAAAGTCAAAATGCAAAAACTTTATAGCCATTTTGGTCAGTAAATCACTGTTCTACAGGTATGTCAAGGCAAAGGCTAATTAAACTTTTGTTTAATTTGGTAATTTAAAATTACATTAAATAAGTGTGCAAAGTGTCAATTTTCAAGAAAATTGATTCAATACAGATACGTCTTCATTTTTTTTTATTAGAAAACAAATAGGTACATAATCTGTCAGATATGCAACATAAAGGAACCTCTTAGCCGGTGGAAAAATAAAAGTATTACAAAATTTTTCTTTTACAAATTGTTTAAATAATTTTTTAAGAACAATGATAAAAATTCAAATACTTAAAAAAGTAAAAAGAAAATCCTATCTTGAATCCATCAAAAGTTTATATGATCCAATTACTGCAAACCTGATATTACAAACACCATGGTCATGTGTATTAATTTGTAAGAGTGATCCTTTAAATTGCACAACAGATTGATGGCTTCCAATCTTATTTAATTTACTGTGGTGGTTGACGTCCCCGACCAAATCCTCCTTTCTGTAAGATAAAATAAATTTTTTAGAAATTTTAATAAGTCAAAAATACCAATAACAGAAATAAAACTAATTTAAAACTTCAATGTGCAAACATTCCATTTTAAATCTGTTTTACAACATAAAAAAATTCAGTACTTTGGCAGGAAAAATTCAAATGCTACTGACAATTTTTATTCCTGCTGTTTCCCTTAGTATTAATACCCATACTTTAATAATTTCCCGAATTCTAACTATTCTAGTATGTTAAAGTATTACAGAAACTATATTAAACTGAATATCAAAAGATGTTAATTCAATTATACTTACAAATTCCAATTTGTCTCCTGCTCCCAGACCAACATCACCTCTTTTATCATTTCCATCTAAAATTAAAAAATTGAACTCAATAAGACTGAAATATTAAAAATACTTATCTATCTGTAATCTGTATCTATCTATAAAAATACTTATCTCTAACAAAATAATAACTTACTGGGAGCCCATCTGTACACATCTCTGTCACTTGCAGTCTTAGGTGCAGCATCTGGAGCTATTAAAAAAATATTTATATTATTCAATTGTCAGAAAAATTATATATACTAATACTGATCTATTATAATTTAACCAATCATATTTCATGTTTTTTAAAATATTCTACCTTAGCTCATATTAACTTTTTTACAACTTCTGTAAGAAAAAAATTAATGCTTTTAAAACTGCATGTGTTAGTACATAGCTTGATATTCTACATTCAAATCAGCTAGCATTTCTTAGAACACATCTAAATTTAATATCAACCCAATTTGCATTAATTTATATAAATTGAATTAATATTAATGCTGATTTAATTAACATTTTTTTGTCCAACTGAATGACTAAATTTCATGTTGGCAACTAAACTTATGATTAACTGTCCAGATATCAGGATTAACAAATGTCAACACTGAGACTGAAGCCTCAACATTTGGAAAGATGCTAAGTTTCAAATTGGCTGCCTCTCTTTAAGTAGGGTTTGCCATTCTTTACATTTATATTAACATAAATTTTAGGTATATGCTAGCATAATTTTATTCATCTGGATGCACCGAATTCTACTATTCTTCCAATCAGAGTAGTTATATCTCCATTAGTGAAAAGTTGATCTCATATGCAGACATGACAACATTAAGGCTCCTCTGTCACGAACAAAATTATTTTTGGATTTAAAACTTAACATGCTACCCCTCCCCAAAGTAACAATTAGTACAAGTTAACAATTTACATAATAAAAGAAACAAAATAACCCAAACAAATTAAACATAATTGCATATTTTACTAGTTTTTAAATTAAATCAAGCAAATTAAATTAAACACACAGTAGTAAATTATAAGAGTAAATGGAAGTTTATGAATTTAATAATGTATATGTAACTTTTATCTTAAACAAATTTTTACTCTTTCTTGCAACACATTGGCCATGATTAAAATATTTACATTTTTTCTATCATCAGATTACTCATATTTGAACTAAATTAAGCTTTGTTTTTCTGTACAGCATTGAAAACACTTTTACATGCAGCATTACTATGTGGAAAGTGTAATATAATCAGCATTAATTTTTGCAAGACTTTGTATTTGATTGCTGAATTGTGGTCTTTAGTTGTTCCACATTTTTATTATTTTTCAGGGCAATCTGACGTGTTTTCAGGTCAAATTCTCATGTTTATCCAGAGCAACACCTGAGAATTTGTAGTAGTTAGCTTGCCTGCATATGTGCAATGGATATATTGCAGTCACAATTTCTCACCCAATTAATTTAAACTGGTATGTATGTATATATGATGACTAAAAGTAAAAATTTTCTCTTTAAAAAAAATTTCTGAAAAATGACATGAAAGTAAATAAATTCCTTAAAGCTGTTTGATAAAATGAAACCATTTTTTTTTATTTGAAATCAATCTTGAAATGCAATTTAAAATGTATTTTCTAGAATTTGTGCTATTTTGGATAATTACTTCATTTTTGCAGGATCTTGAAAGCACAATATTTTTAAAAATCTTAATAGTACCCTGACAATTTTTCTGGTGTGCTGCCATCTTGTGAAACCTTTTAAAGGTTCTAAATGTAAAATAGATAAGTTTTAAACTAGTATTAAATACAAAAAACTATAGTACCTCTTGGTCTCTGTCTTGTGGTTTCTGAACGTACTTGTCTTTTAAGAGTAGCTGGAACAATTTCAGGAGGTAAATTCAATACATTTCTTAAGTACTGGATACCTTCATTTGTCAAATACCAGTAATAGTGACGCCATGCAAACTGTTCTTTAACCAAACCTTTAGATTTCAATGACTGTAAAGCCTTGATTACATGAAGATTTGGAACATTTTCTAATTCTGGATGTTTGGGAGCGTTAAAGTCTTTTTTTGCAACAAGAACACCTTCTTTAAAAAGATATTCATAAATTGCAATACGATGTTTCTTTGGCATCAACATTTTTGCACCTGCAAAAGATTTTAGTGTTTAAATGGTTTGAAATCTTGGACAAAAAACTTTCAACAAATTTTAAATTAAAATAAATCTAAATTAACATTCACCTATAGAGAAACAAAGCATATTCCTATTTATTTCAATCACCTAATTACTTTTTACTGCCAGTATAACATTTTACCAGATTTTAAAAAATTTTCCAAGTAAGAAATAAATTATGAATTTCGGTGAAACTTAGATTAACAAATAAGAAACACCACAGATATAAGACAAGTAATTAAAATTTTTAGGATAAAATACCTGAAAGCAAGCAAGATCATTAACCATGAAATAGTAACATTTTGGATGATATATTTAAAAAAATATATATATTCGTCTATTTGACAATATTTATTACACTAAAAACAAATTCTTCTGTCAAGCATTCACTTACTTCCTAATATTAAATATTAAAAAAAAATGTGATCACAAAAGCTCATAAAACATGAAAAAATTATCTAGTAACAAAGTATATAGTTTATATGTTTTACAGAAAAGGGGGAAAATGACATCACTTCCATATTGATTTTTATCATATCCAACAGATTCAGGTACAAGATCGCACAATACTGCTACCTGGTTACATACTATGTTAATTGCAGCATTGTTGGTTCACCATTACATTTTTGTATAGTTCAAAACAAGATTTTACAGACTTTTTAATTATTTCAAGAACTTCTGTTTATTTTAATTCTACTCTTAAAGTTATTCTAACAGTATCTATCTATGTGATAGTGCTTAGAATACCCACAACTAAGATCTTAATTGACATTGAATTCTCTACCAAACATTATTACTACTATAAACATTTTTATCTACGTATTATATTTATCAGTAGACATAAAAAAGTTTAAAAAGACTAAGAATATGATGTATTAGTCTAATGCATAAATTTTGTTATTAAGGTAACAAGATTTTGCTTAAATCAAGTGTGCATGCATATAACATATATATATATATATATATATATATTTATACTACACACACAAATATATGACATGGTCCAGTATTAAGGTAAATGGAATAATAAGTCTTAGTAAAAACACTTCTTTATTTAATTTGGAGTTTCTGTTTCAGGCATTGCTTGCACCATTTGTATTTATTTGTGGCACAGACACGTGTAGAGTATGTTGACAGCTCCATGACGACATGCTGATTCTTCTCGCTTAATTAGTCATCAACTTTCTGTGAAATATCTCTGCACCTGACCGCATTACTCCAAAGGGCTATGCAAGTGTAGGTCTTTTTCATTTATTTTATTATTATAAAGGAGTTCCCTTTTTAAAATCATAATTCAATTTCCAACTACCCCCTTTTTAGACCTGACATATACATATAGAATTGAGAATTTAAAATCTGCCAGAGTAAAATACAAACACTACCAGTGAATAAACAGCTAAAAATATCTGCTTCTACATAGTTGCATGACTTTGTCAACTAATCACAAGTGCACTTTCTAACAATGAAGTGTTAATTTAAGAATCAAGATATCCTTCCTTGAAAACTAGAAGTTACCATTCATGGCTAACCCTCTAATTTTGTAACATAGGTATGTTTGTTTTATTAATATGGCTGTAAACATATTTCGTAAGCATGTTGAATCATAAAGAAAAAAGTTTTAACAATAATACTACTCATATTTTGACTGCCTCAGACAAGGTCAAAATAAATATTTTAACTTAAATATGAGCAGAGAAATTTACCATAGTTATTTTAGTTCCTTTACACAAATAAGTAACAATGACAGTAGTTAAAAAGTTTAAAATTTTGCAGCTACATAACAGACTAATATAGTGGTACAGCGAGAGGGAAGGAGGAAAGAGGTTTATCATGCCCTAATTGTCTACATCACTACTTTTTAAGGTTAGAAGGTTCCAAAATAAATTTGGGCTATAGTTATGCTCACTACACTTCTGGGATAATCAGCAATACATAATATACTTTAAATAAAATTAAAAAACAAGCATTTTTTAACAATTTTTTTAAGTCGATTTAATAGACAAAATGCACACATGGATCACATGTTATTAATAATTTGAAATCCTTAGACTGCTGATAACAGTATAGTTCATCAATATAAAAAGTGGACAAAAGAAAGCGTACATATTAGTTGCCTACATTATAAAGATACTGCACTGCTTTTACATTAACATTACTAAAGCACTAAATGACACACGCTGATTGACGACACCCATGACATTTTCTTTCAAATATACAAAAGACTGTTTTCAAAAGTCAAGTGTTTTTCAGAATGTTTCAATCAAGCTACGTTACTGTAATACTGAAAAATGTCACGTGGAAGTTAGTTGAACTTGAATAATCATACATATTTATAAATTGGAAAACATGAAGGCAAATATCAGTTAAACGGCATTCTTGTGTAAACAGAAGCTAATAATGAATCGTAAATTTCCAGTCTATGTATTTCGTAATCTACTAACAAAATGCAATAACGTATGTTAGGCCTAAATATGTTGATCTTATACAAGTTACAAAGCGATGCTTAACATTGCAATAAATTAAGGTTAATTAATTAAAAAATGATTGATATGTAGTAACAGATCTATCCTTGAGTATCTTACTAAGAAACTTTATTAAAACTTTGCATTCAATTACTTATGTACCCCACCAGTTTGTTTTTCGCGTTCCAAGTTATGATCATTAAAACGAAAAATATATTCACATGACACAAATAAATGAAAATTTACAAACAGTAATAACATAATAATACCTTAGATAGAATTTCTTTCCTCGAAAAACGATTTCTAAAAGAAAATTTCTCCAAGACCACGAGTTTCTATGTCGCTATTGAATCGACGGCATGCCACGAAGATTCGGTTAAAGTTAATATAAAATAAAGTAAAAGCGAATACAAGAATTAGCAACGATTAATCGATACTTATAAAGAAATTTAAACTTTAAATTAAATCCTTTAAAATTGCCTGCATAATCTTTCTATGAATAAATGAAACATATGAATATATTTGGCAGAAAATAAATCTTGTTATATCACAGTCTATTAGAAACAATTGTTAATTTAGTTGAATATCATCTTAAAATCTCTACTTGCAGGTATCCACTATTTATCTTGGCAGAATCAGATAAATATTATTACCTTCCTTTTTACAAACAAGGGAGGAGTAGGAAAAGTTTTCTTTTAAAAAATCATCTATTGCAACTTTTATAAATAGTAAAGTGCATTTAACTGTGATATTTCTACTGATATAACTACTGATCATGTTTATTGCATTATGAATTGCACACAACATAATTATAGAGGACAACCCATAACCTATTTTTCTCCTCGCTTTACGAACAATGACTATCCAAATCGATAATCTCCTTGCTGTTACGTTTTGTATCAGCAGGTAAGTGAATTGGATGAGCAAAGTAAAATTTAATTTTTATTCTTGGCTATCGAGAATTCAAAACATTCTGTATGGTTTATTTTTCTCTTATTTCTCAAGTATTAAACTGAGTAAATCAAGTTGAGTGATAGCTATGTTCAGTATAACAGTTTCATTGATAAGATATACAACTAGTCTTCAAGCAAAAGGCGCAGTTAGAGGGAAAATAGACAAATAAGTAACTGCTTATTTATTCATTCATTCAGTAATGTGAGTCCTTCATCTTTAAACATTCACAATCTCTTATTCAAGCATTTATACAGAAAAACTGTACTTGTATAATTCATATAAGGATCTCATCTTTTTCAATGTTCTCTTCTTTTTCTAGCATCATATCAGGATCTCCTGATATTAATAAAATTCAGATTTCACGAGGCTTATTTAATTATTGAATGAAAATTTGAGAACCTAGCACCATACCATGGAACTCTTCCTGACGAATAAATATTACGCAGTTTAACCTTTCTTCTTTCCAAAGATATTATAGAAGTTATGTCAATAAATATATGGGTACTGAGATATGGTTCCTCGCCTTAGTGAAACAATTTTTTAGGAGAATACTCTCGCGAGATCAGATTCGAAAGATTTTCTCTGGCTTTTGAAGTAATTCATTATTTGAAAGCAGACTATTGATTTCTTCAATTATATTTGAGAAGTTTAATATTTATGTTCATTTTTCAATTATATATGAAAACTAACAAATCCCTTCATTCAACTACCTAGTATAAAGTAACCTTTAATTACCACAATAAAAAATTTTAATATTGTAGGATGCTTATTAGTTCTTGATGAAAATAGTGTACTGACCTATCACCAATGAAATAGGACATCAATTCGAGCCTGGGAGTTATCATTTGTTCCGACGAATCGACTCTGGCTTTTTTACTAACAAGTTCAAATTTTACCCCATAAGAGGTATTTGTTCTAATACAATACAGGAGCATTGTTTGCATCCACATAGGCATGCATCTCAGTAGAATCATATTATATTTCTATATCATATAAGAACATCCTCTACATCAGGTGTGTCTCTCTGATTTTTAATATGGCTCTTTCATCGAACCCTCTTCGAAGGATCCATCAATCTGTCGATATCGTCAGCTAAAGAAGCATTCTACCCTAGGTTTAAATTCTACGTTTGTTATAACAGGGTATTATAGGTGGCAATGTTCCTGATTCAACAGACTTTCTGGATCACAAATTTTCAGATTTGGTTCTGAGTCATTACTCATAGTATTAATCTGATCGTTTCTCAAAATGTTGAAACTTGAATCAAGCTTAAGAATGTCTTGAAGAAGATTGATAAAATCCTAGAAGTAAAAAATCTTACATTGTTCATTTTTAAAAAATTTTGAAATTTTGCATTTTTAAATTCTGTTCCTTGATCGGTCTGTAAAGATCGCGGTTTACGATGTAAAAATAATGTTCGAAAGACATTTACCATCTCTTCCCCCCATTTTGTTTTCATTGGTATTGTCCATGCATATTTAGATAAAACGTCTATACAGGTTAGTAGGTAACGATAACCGTCGTTGTGAGTGTGCAACGCACTCAGGTCCACTAGATCCGCTTGCCATTGTTGGTCGATCGAATTTACTATCACTCGATTTGTTGGATATTTCCTTCATACTGGTTTGTGAAGTGTGTAAGCGTCCACACCCTCCAACCATTTCCGTATTTTCTTCCTCGACACTTCGCCTCGAACAGCACTGAATAAAGAATCCACACTTCCAAAACTTCCTGGTTGTGCGGGATCCAGATACATTTGCATTATTACAACAATTAAATTGGTTTCTTGATACTATAATTTTAACTTCTATCATATCAACACTTTTTACACTACCACTGCTATTTTAACTGCTATTTTACCCCTACTACTTGTTTTAGGAAACTCATCAAACAACCAAGTAATCAATCTTTAGCTTGTGGCACTTCTTTCAAATATCAAGTATTTTCTCATCTCTTCGGTAAGCATGACTCAACGAAGGTGAAAAGAGATCGACATATTTTTTAGCCTTCTCATGGCTTTCAAGAGGTTTATTTTTTAAATCTAAATTATTGCAGAGGTATGAAGATTTGTTTTATTACCTCCTGTGTACGTATTTTGCATAATAATGTTTGGAAACTCTGAAGTATATTTGCATCAATAAATCTTCAATTTCCAATAACTCTCTCTAAAATGATCGATAGTTCGACGCTGTTTCTAGGAAACTCCGCCCCTTCAGTCCCTCTACACTAGCAACCACTTTTAAGAAATAGCAAAACTTACCTTCATTTTGAATACTCCAATCTTCATGAAGCTACAATAGTTGACTATTTTATTAACTACATTTCTTCAGTTCGATCCTCAATAATTTAAATTTTGGCAAATTCCGGACCAATCGTAGATGAGAGGAAAGAGATCATCACATTTTTTACATGAGAACATGTTCTCTTCTTGAACTTTGCAGAATTCAAAATATTTTATTTCTATAGATTTTAGATGGCATTTCATAAATGTCTTCCTCATATTAAGATTAGAATACTCTCTGACCGGGCAATAGATGGCGCTACCTACTTGTGAAGATGATCTCTTATAACAGTACGAAGAGTCGAGTGGATCGGAATATCCCTATGCTGCAAAAGATTCAGGGAAATTTTTTTTTCACTAGCGCCATCTATTGACTAATATATAAAGTAAAACTAAACAAGTAATCCTGTATGAGCTTGACCTGATTTTGAGCTATTTCTAATACCATTTTAATAACGATTACTTTTATTGATTTTTTAAATTTAACTTTATTTTTTACTTTAATAGTAAATTCTTTGTTATCGTGACAGTAAATCTAATTTAAGCATGAAAAAAAAATACTCATTAAAATGTCATTAAATAAATTTAGAGGCTTATATTTTTCTATCAATGAATATTCATAATCTTAAATTTTTCTATATCTCCCAAAATACTAAATTTCGCTTCATAAATTAAGTATTAAAGATACATTGCATCTAAGGATAAATATTCAAGTTTTATTCTTCATTAAAAGCTGTTAAAAATGAATTACGTGTCAATACATTATTTAAGCTGATGATATTTATTCCGATTGAATTTCAACTTCAAATTACATTTAGTAAGTGAAATAATTATTTGCTATTGCTATATACTTTTGGGAGGAATAGTAAAATTTATAAATATTCTTTGATAGTAAATTTGTAAAATATGTTCAATGACATTTTTCCAGAACAATTTTTTTTATCTTTAAAAATCAGGCTGTTTACTGCCTATTATGGACAGCAAGAGGTATGAAGAAGTTATAATGACAAAATTAATTTTATAAACTTAAAATAACAAAAAGTAACTAGGATGATAAAAAATTGTCAAAGTAAAAAAATAATGGAAAAATAATTTAAAAAATTGTCCGAAACATAACTAAAAAATGAGAAATGGTGCATAAATTGCCCAAGCTCATTTCATGGTAAAAAATAATTTTAAAAACTTAAAACAACAAAAATGATATTTAAAGTATCTTTTGTAAACATGAAATTTCCTTCTTTAATTATATTAGTCTACAACAGTGGGGTGAAACTCTGACCCACATATTGAGTCTATAAACTTATTTATATTATGAAAGAGAGAACAGATGATTAAAAAAATTAAGGCATAAAAATATGATGTTGAATTTATAAAAAATATTTTCAAGTAGACAATGGATAACAGATTTTCTTTTGTTTTAGTGCACCTGTGTATGATTCATGACATTCAGCCATAAACTTGGCATACATATTAGTTGCTTTATAGAACAATGTATTACATCTTGTAGTGTTCAACTAATTGGCAGCATTCAGTACTTTCAGGATGGTAAAGCAAATGGACTGCCTAGGCCTAGCCCTCTAATCCAGAGATTTCTCACAGTAAGCAGAGAAATTGACAACGAGCAGAGCATAAAAACAACTAAAAGATGAAAGTTGGAGATAGGATGGTGGATTCATGACTTCATAACACAGTAACTTAAGAGTAGAAAGTTTAGGGATAGAAAAACAAAATTTTTTTGGCCAGGGACATCATAATAGTAGTGAAAAAATAAAAAATTTGACGCATAATAAAAAATGTTTAAAAATTAAAATAAGAAAATAAAAGTTTAAAAAAAATTGGCAGCATTGGTGAACAAATATCTATTAAAATTTTTCAGCATTTCTAAATTCCACCATTCAGCACATACTACTACAATCGAACTTGTTTATAACGAGCTCGGATTTACCAAGGGAAGCGAGAATATTCGGTTGGATCAATGTTAAGTCTATGGAACAGAAGTTGCTTTTAACGAGCAAGACCTGGTTTTAGCGAGCAATATTTTTCTGACTTGCAATCTTTTTTCTCATCTTTCTAGTCTTTTTTTTCCATGGTTTAATACTTTTGTAGAAAATTCCTCCAGCATTCCAATGTCAATAGGGAGGGTTCACAAATCCGGTGCAATAGGTGGGGCTTAATGTGGAACAATAGCCCAGGAAAGAGACATTGAACGAGTTCAGAGTAAGCTAACAAACTACAATTTTAAATATGTAGATTAATGAAAAAAATGTTTTTCTAAGAATCTTTTCCTTTACTTTTTGTTCCCATTTATTGTTTCTTTCCTTTAAGACTGTAGCGCAACTAGAAACTTTTCGCTGGTTGGTGGGGTTAATTGTCATTAAATTAAGAACAGTATTTAATTAAATGAATTAATATAATTAAAGTATTAATTAAATGCTATGTAAACTTAATCATTTGACCTTCCAAGTCCCCCCCATTCTGGTTGCACACCTGCCTTAAGGACCCGTTTATTACGAGCACTCAGATTTAACGAATACATGTTACGGACCCTTCTTGCTCGTCATAAACGAGTTCGACTGTAGTATTAAAACTGCACTTGACTTTTGAATTGCATTTTTACACTGATGTAAAATCAAGTGGAATCTCTTACTATAAGCATGTTATATATATAGGTATACTTTCATTCCTTAATGCATTTGGGTATTAAAATAATCAACTTGCAGGAAGTTTTAAATAATTTATTATGGTAAGGAAAATAGAAAATACATATTTAATATATAACAGTTACATAAACTCAGTAGAATAACTTTGAGTCAAGTCATAAAATCAAGTAATAGGCCACTTGTGTTTAAAATAAAATCTAACATGTAAAAAAAGTTTTAGTTAATTCAAACATTGTCAAATGATTTTTCTGTAAAAACTGCAGATAAAAACGAGCTGCAGTCAATACACAAGAAACATAAATAGTTTCACTACTAAAATATAATACTTCTATTCATCCTTTTCAGATAAAGAAAAAAATAGAGAAGTAAATAAGTTTGATCACACATATGGCATTAGAATAATTAACTTAAAAGACGTATAATATAAATTTATGACAATTACAGTTACAAAAAATGTTACTCATATAAGATGAAACAAGAATATCACAGATATAAGAGAATTAAATACTGAGTAAACTAAAATATCTAAAAATGAATATATAAATAAAATAAATATGGTACTTATGTTTTTACAACAATTTAACTGTATAGCAGAGGAAAAATCTTAAAATTGGATTGAAAAAAATTTTCCTTTTTACAAATTTACCAGTAAATTATTATAGTAGTCATGGAATTGTAAAAAGAAAGAAAAAAAATGGATGACATAATTGTTATTAAACTAAAGAAATTAATGAAAACAATACATACATAAAAGATTTCATATTTCCTGCATTTTATATTTATAAAGCTACTTTTATCTCTCCACAAATTTAAAATTTATAACAAAATAGACTTAATTTAGTCACTGTTAACTTTTCTAAACATAAACAGAATTTTGCACAATCAGAATTTTTAATTACAATTATTTATTATTCTTGAATGTACAATTGCTGTTTTATACTTATATTTGTATATAGTTCTATACATTTGAAAGAATGCAATTTATTGCTATGCTACAGCCAAATTTTAAAATACAAAGACTTATTTAGACTGATACCTACAGTTTAAAGCAGATTTCGAACAAACATAAATATCAAATCCTAGAAGCAGGACTTGAACCCACTGACTCTGAGATACATAAAGGCAGTGCCCTACTTCTTGGGTTACTATCTTAATTTTTACTGAATTTTACATGATTATATTTATAACAAAAAAGGATAGAGAAATAGCTAATCATTATTCTTATATCCTATGGTAATATATGGTGTATATAGTTAATATATGGTTAAGTAAATATTTTCAAGTATAACTTTACAATTTGGATTAATACCTACTTTGATTCATGACTACACAATTTGATGGATATAAAGCCAGAAGTTTTAGAATAAAAACTTAATTTATAATTTGCACATGCAGTAAGCAAAATGTGGTTAAAAATGAAATCTGGATGCTTTATATTTAAACTACTTTTCAAGACAAAAGTGTATACTTTAATGTGGCGATTGAAATTTTGTTTTTTAATATTAACTTCTATAAATAATATATTTTCATATTTTTTCTTTGAAATTGTGATAAATAAAAGAGAACAAGGAAGAAAATTACCTAAAGGAAATGCCTATTAAAGTTTGGAGGTTATATTTAGATGTTCATTAAAAAATGCATTTATGTGCGGAGCAACACGTTCAGGGTTATTCAAGTGAACAAAATGATTACCTTCAACTTTAATAACTTTAAAATATTTACAATTTTCTTTATATATATTTAAGAAATCATCAATTACTTCAGGAGTCCTGGATCTATGTATAAAAGACTTATTCCCTAACAGAATCAGCATGTTACACTTAATTCGCCGCATAAAAGCCTTCAAATCTTCATGGCTCAATTTCTGCAATTCTTCAGTAGCTTTAACCCTTATGTCTCTTGAATATATAACACCTTTTCCACAGCTAGACGGAATGCAGCCTCTTTTCAGAATAACATCTGCAGCTTCAGGAGTTATTTCATTAACCATACCAGATATTAAACGAGTTTGAGCTTCCTCTAAACTGTACACAGGAGCTGAGGACGACATTTTCTTTTCAACTGCTAAAAGACTGTTTATACCAGCTCGAGTAACATCTGGAAGGTGTTCTGGAGATCGAGAGGCAGGCTTAATAATATCTAACAAAACAATATTTTTAACAGCTTCAGGATAAACACTGGCATACATCAAGGCTAAAGTTCCACCCATGCTATGGCCAAGAATATTAAAACGATCCCAATTTAAATAACTGACCACACGATTGATATCGATGAGCATTTCCATATAATGATAAAATGTACCACGGGGTTTGTGGGATGAAAAACCATGTCCTGGTGCATCTATTGCAACAATCCTTAGTTTGGGAGATAACAGAGGAATTAATCTATCAAAAGTTCCAGCGTTGTCTTGCCACCCATGTAAAGCTAAAACTGGTTCAGAATTCTCATCTCCCCAAACTTTAGCAGCAATATGGCCATAAGGAACTGGAATATGAAGCTCCTTGGGTTGTATCCATTGATTGGAATTCATATCTTTTACTGTGTGATTATTTCTTAAAATATTAAGATGAAAGTAAGTGAAATACCTGTAAAAAACCAAAACAAACTATCAATTTAAATAAAATTTAAAATTTAAGTTTTTTTAATGAAATAATGAAAATCAATGGAATTATATGCATTAAAAATTCATTTCATATTGAATTTCTACTTTTTTAATGTAAAAAATAAAGGATCTGTACTGTAAGAAACTAAAGAAACACTTATAATGGCAGAAATAGATTTAAGAAATGTAATAACTTAACAAAAGTTAATAAAATGCACAAGAAATTATAAAACAAAATAAAAAAAGGTTGTAACCAAAATATTAAGGGAAATAAGAACTGAAAAATCCAACTAGAGTAAATAATGAAACCATAACAAGCAGTTAAGTGTACAATGAACTAGAAGAAAATATAAATGGCATAATAAAATCAATGGAAATATATGCAAAAATAAAATAATGAAAATCAATGGAATTATATGCATTAAAAATTCATTTCATATTGAATTTCTACTTTTTTATGAAAACCATAAAGGATCTGTACTATAAGAAAAACCCAATGAAACACTTATAATGGCCGAAATACATTTAACAAACGTAATAACTTAACAAAAGTTAATAAAATGCACAAGAAATCATAAAACAACAACAACAAAATTGTAACCAAAATATTAAGGGAAATAAGAACTGAAATATCCAACTAGAGTAAATAACGATACCATAACAAGAAGTTAAGTGTACAAGGAACTAGAAGAAAATAAAAATGGCATATCAAAATGAATAATAAAATCAATGGAATTTTATGCAAAAATAAAATAATGAAAATTAATGGAATTATATGCATTAAAAATTCATTACATATTGAATTTCTACTTTTTGAAAAAAAACCATAAAGGATCTGTACTATAAGAAAAAACCAATGAAACACTTATAATGGCAGAAATGCATTTAACAAACGTAATAACTTAACAAAAGTTAATAAAATGCACAAGAAATCATAAAAAACAACAACAACAAAAAAAAAGTTGTAACCAAAATATTAAGGGAAATAACTGAAAAATCCAACTAGAGTAAATAACGAAACCATAATAAGTTAAATGTACAATGAACTAGAAGAAAATAAAAATGGCATATCAAAATGACATACCATCAGACCAGCCAAGCACTTAATGAACACAGACTGCTCTATGAATTTTTGATTCTAAATGCCAGATCTATGCTATTTAATTTGCTGACCTTGTAGATGCAACAAAACTTTCCTTAGACAGCTTCCTGGGAGGAAAAGATACTATCTTAAAATTCATACAAACACTGAACTGAAATATAATGTTCAAAAATTTTTTTTGTAAAATTATTAATAGATTCATAATCAATGAGGAAAAAAGTCACAAAAGAAATATCCTTCTTAAGAATGCTAAAAAAAATTTCAAAGTAAAAGATCTAGTTTTTGGTGATTTACACATACATTTTAAACTACAATACACAATAGAAAGGAATTTTAAATCTTTTCTTTTTAAACACTATGTAATCAGCTATTAAAATAAATGTTTTAATGAAGATTTTGAAATGTTTCAATGAAGAATGAAGAGATAATCTAGTTTTTGGTACTTTACACATACATTTTAAACTACAACACACAATAGAAAGGAATTTTAAATCTTTTCTTTTTAAACACTATGTAATCAGCTATTAAAATAAATGTTTTGATGAAGACTTATTATTCAAGCATACACAGTGAAAGAATTAGATAAGAGTCATAAAACACAGAATGATTTTGACAAGATACGAATAAAATATTTGGAATTTTTGTCAACCAGATATCTAGTTATTTTAGTACCAGATATCCAACAAGGTATTCAGTATTAAATGTTTTTGTTGTATATCAGGCCAGATATCCAGTACTAAATATTTTGATATATTTCATGTTAGATATTACTCTTATATTTTATGCTTTTTTTATAAATAATTCCAAAACAATCAATTACAAAATATTTTACATATTATTTAAAAATAATTTAAAATACATAAAAATTTAATCATGCAGACTATTTATATACATACTTATTAATAATGCTATACAAAAAAAAAAAAAAAAAAAAAAAAAAAAAAAAACTTAAAACTAAAATATTCCTTTTGTGTGTGTGTGTATATATATATATATATATATATATATATATATATATATATATATATATATATATATATATATATATATATATACTTGTACTATACTATCATAAAGGATGTATACACCAAATATTATTAATAAACCAATTTTTTCAAGCACATTTTTCTTAAATGATAAATTTAGCTCAAATTTAAAAATTACAGTATTTTATATTTAAGCCAAATTTAGTTCTGAGTTAAATAACTTCTGAATATTTTCTCTTTACTTAGAATTTTATTAAATTCAAATACCCATTAAGATTATATACATGAGAGAGAGAGATATTTTTCTAATACTAGTATTTGTTAGAACTGTTTTTTTTATTTCTGTTTTAAGAACACCCTTATTATATGTCTAAATATGATTGTGGATTCAGTGTTTTGGTTTTTTTAAATATAAATATTTCTGTTAATGATCTTCTGATATTTAAAGGGATTTTTCTATTTAACGCTTCATTGATTTCACGACTTTAAGAATCAAAATGTAAAAATTAGATTTAGAAAGCAATTTCTTCCCATTTCAAAAATGTTCCTACCTACAAATACATAGTTTTAAGTACAGCTGACATAAACTGAGGGAAACGGACAAAAATTCTAAAACAGCGCAGTTATTATCTGCATTCGCCACTACCGTAATTATATCGCAAGTACAATATCAGTTTCTAATTAGGTGCTTGGATAGATTATATAATTTAAAAGGGAGTCACTCTAATCAAGGAAGCAATTAAACAAACAAAATATATCATCTATTCCTCACCTAGGTAGATATCGGGAATTTATAAATGATGATATTCTGAATGGATTCATATTAATACATAAACGACTGATTACCTGAGGAAAAATCAGAATAGTTTCAAATTACGGTATCACTAGGATTTAATTCACAATATAATTCCCATTAAATCTGATTCGTATAAATTTCCGTATATTATGTAACCGTGATAAGAAAACAACAAATGTACCGTCTATGACGCAATAGTTACATCCATTTTGCAAAACTCAAAACAATCAGTTTCTGAGTAATCGATTCTCTTACATTTGAGTTTAGAGATAATAACTATCACTAATAAAAAAATTACAACTTGATACTAAAAGATATAGCAGCTTGCGAAATTTCTCTAAAAACGAATAAAATTCAGTTAGAATTACCATGGTTTTAAAAAATTATCTAAATTTTGGACTGATACAAAAGCGATATTCTTAATCAGGGATTAAATAGGCCGGTCTCACAAATGTCAACCGTGATTAATCTCTGTTTAAACGAATAATTGTGTCTCACCAACGAAAACAGAGTTTAAATCTCTTTAGCGGGGTGTTAATGTAATTGGCCAAATTTAGGCCATTAGCAATTCTAAATAGAGTTTAAGCACCTTTTCATCATGGCAGACGTAATGCATCAACCTATTATTTTCCGTTTTGGATGATGGTGGTTTGATTACGCTGTTTGTAGATCTTTCAATATAAACAATTCTATAGATTTGTATTATGAAGATTTGAAAAGACGTTTTAAGGTGAATAAAGTCTCAGCAATTGATATTTTACTAAATATTGAATATCCTTCAAATTAGTAATCTGATTATTATTTTTATTATTTAAACTGTGTGTGTACTCATATATATAAGTAGTATATACTACTTACAAACACTCGTAATTTATGTCTTTAGCTGTTTGTGTTGTATTTTTATAATAATTTTACCAAAAGAGTTGTGTAACGAGTGTCACATTGCTAGTTCGTATTTCGAAATGTAACAATTGCATTATTTATGCAGCTAAAAATGTAGGCGTTTTCATTGACTTGATCACATTTACGCCTACACCAATAATTCATGTGGGTGTAACATATTGTGACTTACTGGAGTAAGGGTAGGCGAGGCTGTCAGGGATACAGGCTGAACATCTATTTAATCTTGATTAAATGATTTATCCATGAGAACAATTATATACATCTATGTACAGGAATCATTAAATTCAATTACTTCTGAGATCTCATGCTGAGATAAACGTTTAAAAAAAAAAAAGGGTACAGTGAAGCTAATAATTCTCGAACACAGGAATAGTTCGCTAATTAGTGCCGGTACGGGACTCTGACACTATAATCTACCGGTCTGATGATCCGAACAGTTGACTTGTACACTGAGGCTCGAAACGCTCAGAGTACGTATTTCGCTGGAATTCGTTGAGCATCAAAAGATGCAAGACAATCCAAAAATGAGAGTAAGTGTCACTCTCAGCGACCTAATTTTTTACTTCGTGCTTTGAGCACGAAGTAAAAAATTATTAAATGTAACGTTAATGAGATCCGGAATTCGAAGGTCGACTTCCTAGCAGAAAGCAGAGACGCTGGCAGTCTCTGAAGAAAAGAAAGCTCCGGCAATTCGAAGAGACAAGTGGATTCTTCTCGAGATCCACAAAAATATTTTCTCTCTCCGCACAGCCAATCCTCTTATCTAGGGGTCCCGGTTGCCCCTCGCGTGATTCTTTTCGGAACATTTCAGATCCCGGGTGACGCAATTTTGCGGTCAAACGACCCTCCTGGCGTTTCCAGATGTGGCGGAAGTCCTTTAAGTTAATCGACCCAGCCAGGACCGTAGCCAGAAATTATTTTCGGAGGGGGATCAAGGGAGAAAGACATCTTTATTTTGAATGATACTTCAACTGATGAAAGGGAAAGCACTGTATTTCCAGAATATAGTGCTGTAATTCCGGCCACCGGCTTAGGAAGACTTATGGTCTGAGCGGGTTTTTTTTTAAAAGAAAATGACTGTTTATATTCATGAACAGCTAGGTAGATAGCACACACACACAAACGTGGGACATTGCCTATCTTTCAAAATTTCGGGGGGGGGGATCAGTCCCCAAAATCCCTCCCCCTACCTACGGCCTTGAATCGACCAACCATCCTAAATACATTACTGGCACCGTTAACTTGGTCTATGTGTGGGGAATAGTGGATCCCACCGTCACTCGATTTATAATTATTATCAGAGTCTCTTGACGGCAATAGACATCATAAAGACGTACACACACTGGCTCCGGTGTATTGAGAGTTTTTTTTAACTTACTTCCACTTAAGCGACTGCCTCTGTTTTGTTGACGGAAACCCGGTACACAAACGGCTCTGTTCGGACGGCGCGTTTCTACCTACATCTAACAATAATTGTCAGCTGCGGAAGGTTACCTTCCGTTCTTCTTTCGTTCAGGTTATATAAAAGATCGTTACAATATGTATTTGTGTACCAACAAGTACATAAATACTTTTTTTAGGGATATAGGTTCGGTTTGGAGTGTTACGGTCTACTCTTTTGTAACACGAAGGCTAATGAGACCGGGACCAACAGCTTAAAGCTGATTCCGAATGGCTACGAACGTCCATGCCACAGTGGAATTCGAACCCACGAACTCTGGTATCGAAGGCCAGCACCCTAACTAATCGGCCGTCGTTCGGCACGTAGGGAATAGAGGAATTAAATTTCAGTTCATAGTAGGTTTTCTTCCATTAACTTCTTTATATCAATATAACTAAATAATTTGTGAGATCTAGAAAATTTTCTAATAATAAAACTGATAATATGAGTATCTGATTCATATTTTTTTATTATGTTATGTTGTACCAGTATTAAATGATTATAATCAAATATTATCACTAAATATAACCAAAGTGTTTAGGAAATAGTTCTTCAACTCTATACTTTATCATTTTCTGCTCATTTATTCCATATGTGCAATTATTTTAAATAATGCTGCTAACTATTTATTATATTATTCTTAATTATATGTAATATTAATGTTTGTATTTATGGAAATCTGTTAACTTTTTAAAGATTTAATTATCTTGACGTCTTGAACATTTTTATTCTGTATAAATGTATATACGTTTGTGTACTTTTTATTTGCCACTTTAAATACATTTTCATTGAATTTGTAGAAGTTATCTTATTGCTTTTCTTTACATTGTTTTTTATAATGACTCAAAAGTTCAGTATTCATGAAAACTTATTTTATTCTTTCAATGTTTCTATAGTATATTTTGTCTTAAATGTCTGTTATCACTATTTGAATTCAATTGCGATAATATGTAAACTTTAACTTAATAACTGATAATATGCAATTTCTTATTAAAGTTGTAGCTTTTGTTTTTATTAAAATTGTGCAGTTTATGTAGCTTTCAGATCATACCATGACAGTTTTTTTTAAGTACACGTTGCCTATGTGTGAAGTAAGTTTGTAAGAGAAATTAAATCCAAGTTTAAGGCAACATACGAAATCCTGATCCCAAATTTCTTGAAGTTAGCCTGTGTGTGTTTTTCTTGTTTTTAAATTGTTAAAATATTTGGTTTTAAAATTATTTAACCATATTACCTGCAATGTTTGAAGTGAACAATTGTTTAATGTGATCACTTGAATATAACCAAGTAATTTTTTTTATTAGATTTCACGTTTTTATTCACTTTTGTCAGACTACCTAACTTTTATTTCCTAAAACATTACAAAATTGTGTTTACAAACTGGATGTCATATCAATTGTTGTCATTTTGGAGATCATCTCGAAAGATCAACAATAAAATGCTCCCTAAACTTAGATTTTACCCAAAATGTTTAGTTAAAATCACTGAATGGGTGTTTGGATAGGTTAGGTTTATTTTTATAATCTAACCTATATGGATTCCTTTTCAGTTGTAATTTTTATATGGTAAGTTTCATAGGGAAAACTCAAGAGCTATATTGTATATATATCAGATTATAAACCGTTCTATTTAATTACAATATTATAAAGAATTATTCTTGCTACATAAAATTAAAGATAATTGTAAATTAAACTCAATCCAATGATTGTAAGGAACCTTAGACTAACTCTTATGAAAAATCAAGTGCAATCCTTAAGGTAGAACACTTGTTCTTATGGAATTTTGTTAAACAATGGTTTTCGTTTAATTCGAGTAATTTTTTTTAACTTACGCTTTTTTCTGTAAAATTACTTATTTGAATGAACTGGCCTAAATGCCGTGGAAGGCACGTGATTAGGTGGAAGTGGTATTTAACTGCTGTTGGAGAGTCTGAAGAATCATTCTTTCACTTACTTCGTGTCTAATGGGAAATGCTGCGGATCTAAGTGATTTTGAAAGAGGGCAGATTGTAATGGTTCGAAGGCTCGGAATAAGTATTTCGGAAACTGCACGACTCGTGGGATGTTCGCGATCTACAGTTGTTAGTACTTATGTAAAGTGGATGAATGACGGTGAAACCAGCAGTAGACGACATGGTGTTGGACGTCCACACGCTATCAAAGAAAAAGGTCGTCGGAGACTGTCTCGCATGGTGAAGCAAAATCGGAGCCAGAGAGTGGCACAGATGACAACACAATACAATACAGGTCCAGGTAGAACAGTATCGAAGCACACTGTTCAGCGGACACTGTTGGACATGGGCTACTCAGCAAACGTCCCACTCGTGTGCCTTTGCGGACCCAGCGTCATCGCCAACTGCGCCTTCGCTGGACCCGGGAACATCGCGACTGGTCCATAGATCAGTGGGAGAGAGTTGCTTGGTCAGATGAATCGCGGTTTGTCATTCATCACGTCGATGCCCGTGTCAGGATACGCCGTCTTCCAGGCGAACAGTTGCTCCCTCAATGTACAGTAAGTCATACACAGGTCGGTGGTGGTGGTATTATGCTTTGGGGGACGTTCTCTTGGGCGTCTCTGGGACCCGTGGTTGTGGTAGAGCAGACCATGAATGATACAGGGTATCTGCACATCATTGCAGACCAGTTCCACCCTTACATGGCCTCTGTTTTTCCAGCTGGAAATGGAATATTCCAACAGAACGACGCCCCGTGTCACAAGGCTAAAATTGTGTTGGGAGTGGTTCCAGGAACATGAAGCTGAACTCCAGTTAATGTCCTGGCTGCCTAACTCACCGGATCTCAATCCGATAGAACACATTTGGGATGTCATGGGACGGCAGCTCAGAGTTCAAAGACCACCAATTCGTAGCATTTCGGATTTGCGTAACCGTTGCTTAAACGTCGGGTACAATCTGTTTCCGGCCATCTACCAAGGACTTCTGGCATCCATACCAAGGCAGGTTGAAACTATGTTGATCGCCAAAGGTGGTCCACCTCGTTATTGACAGGTGGTCATAATGTTTTGACCCTTGAGTGTAAGTTCTCCAAGTTCTGAATCAATAGCTCTGGGTTGGCCGGCCAAGCCTATGGGTCTTCTGCTTGGTCCCAGCCTCAATATTATGAGGATCCACTTGAGCATAAGTAGTACTTTCACCCTTGTGGGGATCGGTAAAAACGAAAGGCGCACCTCTTAGTACGAGTAGCCTTAATATGAGTAGCCTCCGGCTAAATAGTGTTTGGATTGACAAAGTGTTATAAGACAACAACAACAACAATATATATAATAATATAAAGAAATTTTTCGCTATATAGAGGGCAAATTACAATCGAAAGGAGAGATGCACAACTAGGCTTTATAATAGTTCTAAATACAAAATTTTAACATGTTATGGCTAACTGAGCTTGAAAGTTATGCCCCACATCAGATATATATGTTATATTGAAATTTTTGTTATATAGAGAGCAGACAGAAATGAAATGGGAAGGTGCACAATAAGATGTTACAATTGTGCTAAATATAAAATTTGAACATTTTATGACTAATAGTTTGAATTACGCACTACAGAGTAAGTATATGTTATATTGAAATTTTCGTTATATGAGATGCAGGTTGCAGTCAAAAGGAGAAGTGCTCAACAAGTCGTTATAACAGTCATATACACAAATTTTCAACACTTTACGATTAACTATTTTTCAGTTATTCACCACAGCATTTATATACTCTATACTGAAGTTTTCCATTATACAGAGTGCATAATGCAATCAAAAGAGGTCTCGGAAAAGGAGATTGGCACCATAGGGGCTGTTCAGACGAGAAGTTAGTTTAGAGTTCAGAGGTAGTGACGTAGCGACACCCCTTCAGCTTCACGAAGAGGTTTTGTTAAAACTCAGGCCAAGGCGACATTCTGTCTGGAAAATTGACTTTAAACTATTGATTTTCGGATCGACACGCGTTGGGATGACCGATGTGATTAGAAGGTCGGACGCGAGGCGGAAATGACAGACTGTCAGACTCCAACGAAACGACCAATCGGAGGGTAGCAGGACGGCGATGCGGGAAGGAAAAACCAATAGAAAGAGGTGAAAGGTGACGTCAGGAGGTCCGAGTTTTCGCCTGGAAAAAGATTGAAAGGAGAGAGGGAAGGCAACGAGAGGTGGCGTTGGTTTTGTTTTGGAAGAAATCTCCAGTTTTTTGTGGGACTCAAGGATCCCAAGTTGTACCCCTGTATAACGGTACATCTGACCGCAGATTGCTTTTGAGGTTCACCACGAACCTGGGACTTTGGGTCCATACCAGGTAGCCCAGAATCCCTTTAATTTCCATTCGGAAACTGTATAAATAACTTTATATTTTAGTCAAGAATTAAAGTTGTTTTTGTTTTAAGCTGCATGTTTTGTCACTACAACTTCGACAACCACAAGCTCCCAGAGGATCCTGTGACGTTACAAGGATAATCAAAAGAACATGAGTAAATCCAGGTATTATAATAGTCCTACATTCAATATTTCAAAATTTTACAGCTTATCGTTTTTGAGTTATGTTCAATGACATTAATAACGTTATACTGAAAATTTTCGTTATATTACGTTCAGATTGAAATCAAAAGAGGAGATATACAAAAAGTTATATCAATCCTAAATCCCCTATATAATAATAGCCTAAGTTATCCATCCATCTGTCCTCGACTTTAGGAAGCGGTTGGACCTGGAATGGAATGAGGCATCCATATTGGATTCTTGATGAGTTAGGGCTAGCAAAATTCAGAGCAAGCAAAGTTTATCTACTCCTCAACTATCAATTCGATTCTAAAATAAATTGGTATAAATATGCTTCATATCACAGCAAAAAATAGTGTCGTCTTTAAAACGTCTTAAATCCACCTCTTCTCCCCTTTTCGAGAGTTTAATGCCATTATTTCAAGCCCTTATTTCCCCGGTTAAGAGCAGGCGATTAAATTTATCCATTTATCACATAATAAATAGGTAAAAATAACATTTTTTCTAGCATTATGACGTCATTCCTTTAACCATCTCATTTAATCATTTCTTATTTTAAATTATTTAAATATCGTATGCATTATTTTCATACGTTTTATCACTGAAATTAGATATTGCGTAAATAATTTTCTTTTATATTTGGCTTAAATAATAGATTAGGTATATATAGGATAATTTTAAATTTAATCATCGATTATTTTTTGTTACAATGAAAATTTTATCACTGGTATTAACGACAAATTCTTTTCATAAAAGTCTAGGAATGTATTTCACGGACTAATAAATATCTAGCGTTTAAGTTATATATCTTTGAAAATTAAGAAGTGTTCGTTTGTATTTGTTTTTTACATATAATACTCGGTTTGCAATCGATTCGCTCAATTTTAGGCATCATTAATATATCCCGCCAAATAAACACAGTCAACATTAAAACCTCTGCTGCCCATCCTATCACGTAATATGACAAGATAAATTAAAGTTGGCAACTAACATGCTGTTAGTAAAGATAAACAAATTATTGAGCGTGTACCAGATAATTCTCAGCTAAAAAACAAACCATATTTTTACCTGCCTCATAGAGTACTTTACAATTCTGGAAAATTAAAAATTTTACTAATCCTGTCATATGATGGGCTATATGCTAGTCTAAAATATTGACCTTCTACGGCTACTCATTTTTTTTTTGCACGAGAACTACATATCACCATCTGCCCTGAAGAATGTTACAGACTTGATAACGCGGCCTAACTTGTTCTACGCCATTTGCAGCTATCCGTTTAGCTGAAAATTTAATCTAGAACATAATACAAAATTAACTTAAACATTGTGTAAGTATTAGCATATACCTCAAGTATACGAGGGTAACTCTGAAATTTTTGAGAAACTCACAGAATTTACAAAATAAAAACAACGGTATAATTTTAAAATACAAAGTATTTCAACTCAGCAGACAAATTTTTAATGACTTACTTCAACTTGTTTAGCGTAGAATAAATTTTAAACAAGAGTAAATGGAGCTCACGCGAGAACATTTTCGCGCTATGATTTTCTACGATTTTAAAGCAGGATTCAATCAAGAAGAATGCTTTCAATGGTTGCAATTGGCATTTGGTGATGAATCTCCAGCTCCTGCTACTGTATTCAGATGGTTTAAAGAATTTATCAGAGGTCGCCATTTTCTTCAGGATGAAGAACACACAGGAAGGCCGCCGTTGGCAGTAATCCCGGATAATGTGTCTGTCTTACGAAAAATTTTAATGGATGTTAATCGCTCGTATCAAATTATACAGAAGGAACTTAACATTGGATCTGTAGCCATATACAAAATTATTCATGAAGAATTACATATGAAAAAAGTAGTTTGTCGTTGGGTTCCCCATAATCTAACTGAGCATCAAAAAGGGGAGCGTGTCAGAATCAGTAAAGAAACTCTAAATTCCTAAATGATGATGGCCACCGCAGCTTTTCTAAAATTGTAACGGGTGATGAAACGTACCGTTTTTTTATTTTTGAAGTTCCAACACGTCAAGAAAGCAAAGTATGGGTCTTTGAAGATGATCTCAGGCCGGCAATGGTGAAAAGACAGCGCGCGCTGAAAAAAAGTGATGTATGCCGTTTTCTTCAGAAGTACGGGATTGGTCAAAGCCATCAAGTTGGAAGGGCAGAAGACAGTAACAGCAAACTGGTATACCACTAAATGTCTTTCACAAATTCTACAAAAAGTGAATGTTAGGGGAATAATGCTTCACCATGACAATGCATCTTAACATACAGCCGAAGTAACAGTTGAGTTCCTTAAACAAAAACATATTAAAGTGATAGAACATTTGCCGTATTCACCTGATCTAGCTATGTGTGACTTTTGGTTATTCTTTAATCTAAAAAACAACTTACGTGGACGTCGTTTTCATTCAGAAGAAGAGATTGATGTGGCTAGAAATGCGCTTTTTCATCTATTCTGTTAGCTTATTGAAAGCTATAATAGAATAATATTTGAAGTGGAAGCATTTAGCCCTATTAAACCTGAACAGTATTAAGACAAACGTTAGCATTAAAAAGTACATTTATTAAACGTAAAAGTAAAGGGAAAATAAACATCGGCTAACTGCCGTACACACATGTCAGCACAACCACACCGACTGACTGACTGACTGACTGATACATAGCCTTTTCTCCCGAGTACTTATCGGTAGGGAAAGAAACGATCTTCAAACGTATGCAATACGTCACGGCTCGAATGAAAAATGCATGCATAATATATACATGCTAATATCGTCAGTGGTTATGAGATGGGTAATAAAATATTTAAATTACTTATAAAATAAAGTTACTAATTTTCTAACATATTCCAAGAAATGAATGGCTTGAGGCATTTAATCTGTGGAAAATTCGTCTACAAAAGTGCATTGATGCTGGAGGAGATTACTTTGAAAACACCTAAAATTTTGTAAGTATAACTTTAAAAACCTAGTTGTATCTCAAAAATTTCAGAATGACCCTCGTATAATTAACAAGTAATTCTTAAAAATCCATACCTGAAATCTACAAAATTGATAATTTAAAAAACAAAATCAAATCACAACTAAAAAGAGGAATGGAGAAACTGAATCTGAGCAGAAGCTTGTAAAGTAGTTTTTCTGTCAAAGCTCTTGTGGATCACTTTTTTCTCTTCCGTATTTACATTATTCCTACGGCGTTTTTCTTATTTTAATTTCCTTCAAAGTTCAAAGTTTTTTTTTTTTTAAATCACTGTAACTGTATTCTCGGAGTAGTGTTCAAATAAGGTTATTTGCCGCAGCGTCACGAACTACTATAATGCCCTTCCCATTCATTTTCATGTTTACAACAACCAATAGACAAATAATAAACTGCCCTTCCGTTTGAAACTAAAGCCAGAATTGACATAATTTGAGAATTTGCCCTACTGCATGAAATCGCCTTATACTGTTACCTGGCTGTGCCCAGCAGCATTATTATCCGTTATATTGAGGTTTTTTCTTAATGTAGATATTTCATTATAAACCGAAATTTTTCTCGATTATTACTTCCTTTACTCCGTACCAGAAAGTAATAAAAAAAATTCAAAATTATTTTTTGCAATAAACATATTATTATTATTATTTTAAATGAACTAATCATTGTTTCAGTTCCATGTGAATAAGCCGATATCTTACTGTTGTATCAAAAATCAAATTAACCGTTTTAGAGTGATGCACTACACTGCTAATACCAGTTATATTGTATATTTTCGTAATACAGAGTACGGATTGCAATAAAAAAGAAGTTGCACATTTAGCTGTTACAACAGCCCTGAATATAGAATTTTAATGTTTTGTAGCTTATACTTTTGGAGATATGAAAGAAATGTACATATATAGATAGGCACAGACGTCAAATCAAACTAGTTAAAATGAATTCAGAAATGATCATAGTGGATATTCAAAGTTTCAAAATAAAATTTTCTTGCATTCACGTATAGACGTAATACAGAAACCTGTCAAAATAGTATCAGACATGAACAAATGGTTGTTTCATTGAAGTCTTACTGCCAAAATTTTTCGCGATTATATCACTTTTTTTACTTCCTACAAATAAGTAAAAACAGCAGTAAGTATTTGAGGATTTAAAATTATTTTATATGACTTTAAATATTGAGATATGATAAATAGCAGTATGTCGGGTTAGCCAGGAAAAAAGTGGGTGTTATTCAAGAATTAAACTAACTGTTACAAACATTTCTAGACTGTTTTGCAATTAAATGTGAGTAATGTAAATAACATTGAAAGTTATTCGTTATGAAAAGTTAAATCCAACATTGATTTTACAAGCATTTCATCTTTTAAAATCAAATCAAATGTTCATTTCGCAACATGTACGTAATTCGGGGAATGTAGAACAAACTACAAATGTACTAGCTTGATAATCTCGTTTCACTCACCTTTTAGACGTGACTCATTTTATCAACTAAACTTTTTTATGTTTGTTTTTGTTTTATCAATGTTACTAAATTAAAAATAAAAATAATTGGTTTCTAATCTGATCTAAAAGCAAGATTAAAAACAATATTATCACTAACATATTTTTGTACATTTGTAGACGCGAGAAAATAATTCACTCTAAAAAGTAAATTTTCGACGATTAAATTGTTACTCTGTTTAACTTAATTAAAGTGATTTTTAAGAGTGAATGTTTTCAAGTCAAGGATAAAAACATTTGAACAATTGAGTGATTGTAATTGAAATACATTTATGACGTACCAAAGTATATAAATTGGCGAAAGACATGGAATGCCAAATTTTACATTGCAAGGATTTTCATGTATTTAATTTGATTTTAAATACTTAATAAATACGAATAATAGAATAGGTAAGTAAAAATTTTATCGATATAATGTAGATTTTAATCGTTTTCGCATTTAGAATATCATTGCGTATTTAGAATAGAGTTTGCAAAGGGTAAAATATATTTGTAACTAGCCAAACATTTTAACTGCTTACATCGAATTTATAGGTTTTGCCCCATATCATACATCTTTTTGAATGTTTTGAATACAAAACACTCATCATGTGCTTAATCTGGATTACTTTCGATTGAAATAATTTTTTTTTAAATGACGAGTTTTTAAGTTTCTAATTCACGTTCAAAACTTGGCACGTCTAGAGTAATTCAGTCTATGTTTATATTCTTTAAGTAAATTCTGTTGTTCAAGAGAGGCCATTTTCTGTAATAAATTCTAAAGACTAGACATAATTTGTAGGTAATGTTTATCAGAGTTATATAAATACATTTAGATAAAATAATTTGAGTTTTATCATTACGGTATTCATGTATTTTAAAATATTTTCAGCATTTGATTTCTAAACCATCTTTTTCTTAATTGTTAAGAATGTTGTATTGTAGTTAGTGCTGTAAGAATGGAGATTCGCATTTCTGATTCCCTTCTTATTTAAATTTTTAAATATATTGAATGAAAGTAGTTGCATATACACAGGCCAACAATTTCAACAATATATTTTACCGTTAATTTTGTTTGTGTATATACATATTTATATACAGTAAGTGTAAAAGTATTCGTACATACGTAGTTGTACGAAAAAGTATTTTTTTTTTCGTGAGAACAATAATGATTTTTATTTTCATAACTCATGCACTTCTAGATCACTCTTTTCTGAAGGTGTAAAAAGGAGTAGGTTTTAGTAACAAATCGAGGAGATTTTGAAGAACGTAAAAATATTCGCGCAAACTGATAGAAATAGTTTGAAACGAATGAAAGAATGAAAAGTACCGATATTGTCTTGCAGATTTGTTAATTAGTTATATTGCTGATGTCACTAATCTTGATTTACATGGAATGTTTTTGGTGAGATTTTAAAGGCGATCAGAAAATTAAATATCAAAGATTGGTAAGAAAATGAATATTTCTGGTAAGACAACTAATTGTACAAAAGCAGAAAATCTCACCATGCAAAAATATTTCAGCTATAATCTGTAGATCACGGTCAATTGTGCAGTCGGTTTCATAAAAGCTTTTTGTTTCAAGAACAGTATGAAATAGTACTCGAGCTTGGCGAGCATATGTGCTGATATCCAATGACAGGCAATTTTTGAACGTTTTTTAAAGATAGATCAAAATTAAGTGCTTCTAAGCTTTCAGCAGAATTGAGAATCATGGTCATGTGTAGAGGAGAAAATTAGAACACACTTTGTAAGCGAAAGCAGACGAAAATTGCGACTATCATTCGTAAACCAATAAGTAAATGAATGTCATTGTTCCGGAAAATATTTTTTCAGACGAAAGTAAATTTAATTTTTGGGGTTGAACAGCAAGCGACTACAGTCGTACTACACGTACTACAGTCGAACTTCAATAACTCGACTTCCTATAAGTCGAATAATCCGCTAACTCGAACTTTTAATCAAGTCCCGATCCATTTCTATACTGTAAAATCTGTCTCGATAACTCGAAGTTTTTGTGATAGATTTCCCCGGTAAAAACACAATTCTTAATGCCAGTTCAGTTCAAGAACCTTCGTTCTCGAAGGTCACGAGAAAGAAGAGGAAGCTATTCACATCTTACAACGATACCTGGAGACCACCAAAGGTACAGACAACACCTGTTTAACGCTGTTCAAAAATTAGGTGACTTTGTGAATGCCAACAGCCTTAAAAATAACTGCTTTTTTCAAATGAGATTTACATGGTATGTATACTAATTAATATGTAATGCGGCTAAATTGAGTTTTAAACCTTTTAAACCCATTCTTCTCTTGTTGTTTACATAGGCTATTAAAAATTGAAATGCGTGCAACTATAGTATTATGGCACATATCAAACCATTTAAACCCTGTCCACCCACCTTAAGTACCAGTTGAGAGGGAATGGTAGATAACTTCGATAACTCGAACTTCGGGTAAATCGAATATTTTTGGGGGTCCCCTGGGACTTCGAGTTATCGAAGTTCGACTGTAGTACGTTTTCTGACGATTGATACTTGAGCGCGGGTCACGTGCTAGTACGGGTTAGCAAGGCCTTAGGCAAGGGGAGGGATTTGGGGGGCCGGTCCCCCTCCGAAATTCATAAAAACCGTTTTGTGGAAAGAAAAGGAACCATGTGTGTGGGTGTGTCATCTGCCTACCTGTGCATATATAACAATGGGCTTAGAACAGGGACGTTGAATTAAGGTTTGGTTTGGTTTTTTGGAAGCGCTACAGTCTACTTTTTGCAACACGAGGGCTAATGAGACCGGGACCTACTGCTTAAAGCCGATACCGAACGGCTACAAATATCCTTGCCATAGTGGGATTCGAATAGGTGCAAATTGGATTCGACATGTAAGAACAGACTGACTAGCACTTTTGGCATCTCGTCACAATATTGTAGCACAATCGAAATAAACTGTGAAAATATTTTGGTGAAAATTTCAAATAGAGCATATTTTATAATATACAAGTAAATATTTGAACGTTTTCATTTTCTTTCAAAATTATTCTTTTTCTTTATACTTCTATTTTAAGTATTAGAATTTAATACCATGTATAGTTTATATATTTTTTAATGTTAATTTTACAATTAAATTCATTACTACTACTTTTACAATTAAATTCAATTCATTAGTTACTACATGACTCATTTAAGGCTATAAATTTGACAAATTTATAGTCTTAATTTCTTTAATCATTCCAAACGTTCCAATCTCAAATTTAATTGTTCCAATTTCTTTACTCATTTTTAAATCATTTAATTATTTTGATATTTTAAAATCATACTATATTTCGAGATTCATTAGGAATATACATACATAAGAAAACCTGTAGTTTTATTGAAGTATACTTCACCAAAAACAATGTCCCCCTCCGAATATAATTTCTGGCTACGGCAGTACGGGTTAGTGTAACAACATGGTTTGTTTGTGGTACAAAAATAACGGTATATACAGGAAAACGAAGCCGAATGTTCTTGTATACTACATAGATTCTGGAAAAATTTAGACAAATAAAAACTAGTTTATACATCAGTCGATGGGGAACCACAGAACGGGAAGGTTAATTAAAAAATCAATTTAGATTTAAAATTAACTTTTTATTTATCCTTGCGAAAATATTATATATGTATATTTATATATTATATATATATTTGTGTGTGTGAATATATATATATATATATATATATATATATATATATATATATATATATTTGTGTGTTTATTTGTCTATTTATATATTTGTTTATATATTTCAATATAAAATATGAAAAGTTGGTTAAAAAATTAAATAATTTTAGATCTACTGAGGTTTAACTGAATAACTAAATTTACGCTTAAAACGCCAGCTCCCGGTACAATTCCGCTGCGAAATGTACCCGCACATAATGTGTTAATAGAACGAAAGCAGCTGATTTTCTTCTAAAGTTTAATTCTACCTTACAGTAATCTCTTCATAACTTTGCTTCAATTTTTTAGGTTTAGAGGTAAAGCATTGCTTCATTCCCTTTCCTAAGCAACTCCAAAAAGAAATTAACTTTGACATTGCGTCCTAATGCAAGGGGGGGGGTATTATTCTTGATAATGATTCCAAGCACAGTTTTAAATACATCTTTAGATATTATACATTACCAAAATTGTATAAACAATATTTCTTCCGTCGGCTGGCCGAATGATGGCCGATTGGTAGGGTGCTGGCCTTCGGTACCGGAGTTCGTGGGTTCGAATCCCACAGTGGCATGGATGTTTGTAGCCGTTCGGAATCGGCTTTAAGCTGTAGGTCCCGGTCTCATTAGCCCTCATGTTGCAAAAAGTAGACCGCAGCACTCCAAAACCAAACCAAACCTTCCGTCGGCTGACCTTAATCCTGTTGAATATTCATGAAAAACTATCATAAAATATTTTAGATCCAGGCAGATTTCTAATAGAGATGAGTTAATCTGTACATCTATGCAAGAATGAGATTGTATACAAAGTTCTGTAATGAATAACTTTGCGAAATCAACTCATCAGAGATTTAAAGCTATTATTTAAGTTGAAGGATAGCTTTTAAAGTATCAACTTGAAAGTTTATTTCATAAAATACAGAGTGTTACCCTCTGAACGAATACTTTTTACACCACAGTATGGATTTTTTTTTTATATATATTTTGCTCCGTTTTAGCATTTTAATTTAAATTTCGCCCGGAAACAGCAAAATATGTTCCATCGTAAATTTGCACACATTAAAATTATCATTATTAGTTTGTTTTTATTAAACGAGAGTTTTAAAATCATTATAGTGATTGCACGAATACTTTAAGTGCATTTGTGTGATGTGTGTTATAGCAAGTCTATAAGAAATATTTTCTATATCTTATCTGTCGGTTCTTTATTCCAGAAAAGTTGAAATTTTTAAGTGCTTAAGTTTCAGTATAACATATTCTAAGTTTTTAAAATTAAGACTTACATTTAACAACTCTAATAAAAATAATTTATGTGAATTGCACGATTCCACTCACTGCTGTTGGTGTTGTAATGTAAGATATGGATTTCTTTTATAACTTAACTTCAAAATTCTTTGTTCTGATTTAGATTTATGACATTATTAACACATTGTATGCTGGACATGTACTAGTAAGTTTTCTGACGATTGATACTTGAGCGCGAGTCACGTACTAGTACGGTTTTTGTTGTGTACCTCTTCATAGAGGGAAAATGCTTTGAACGTTACCACACTGTAGAACATTATTAGTTTTATGATTGCTCTTTTCATTTTTTTTATAATGTAAAAATGTTTATATATAACATAATCCGAAAAAATTAAAACTATATACTACTATTTCTATTTGATTTTTCATATTTACGATACTATTATAAATTTATCCACTAAAAAATATATTTTGTTTACAAAAATCTTATGGTTGTTATTTATATATTTCTATTTATATCTTTGTTTATATATTTCAATATAAAATACGAAAAATTGGTTTAAAATTTAAATAATTTTCAATCTATTGAGATTTAACTGAATAACTAAATTTACGCTCAAAACGCACGCTGCCGGTACAATGCATCTGCGAAATGTACCCGCACACAATGTGTTAATATTAGCTTGCTAATAATGATTGAATTACAGTATTATTTAAAAGTAAGATAATTTCATTTTTCAATGAGGCAAGGAACAACTAAGCATGCATCTTTTGATAAGTAAAATAATATATGTTATATCATGTTTCTAGACGGCTATAAAGATTCCCACAATCCCCATACCTAAATCTAATTGAAGATCTATGGGAATAACAGGAAAAACATTAGCAAACATATTTTTAAATAAAAGAAAACATTAAATAAACAAAATAAAGAATGGACAAAATTTGCTAAACATGGCGCTGAAAAGCTTGTTACTTCAACATATAAAATGTTACGGGCTGTAATCAAGCGTAGAGTGTACGCTCCTAAGTACTAAAGAATTGTTTTGAAAAATAATAAAATAATTTGTATACGTGTACGGAAACTTTTTAAATTTTAGTTGCCTTTTTTTTTCTTACATTTTTTTACATTTTTTTTCTGTACATCTTTGCGTAACAAGTTGTTACTATAAGTATGTCATTTTAAAGCATATGTATAGTTTGAGACTTGTAAATATTAGAATAAAAGCTTAATAGTGTGCGGGTACACACTACCGGGTTTCGCAGCGGAATTGTACCGGAAGCGGGCGTTTTGTTCCTAAATTTAGTTCTTCAGTTAAATCTCAATAGATCGAAAATTATTTAATTTTTTAACCAACTTTTCGTATTTTATATTGAAATATATAAACAAATATATAAATAGAAATATATAAATAACAACCATAAGATTTTTGTAAACAAAAAATATATTTTTTAGTGGATAAATTTATAATAGTATCGTAAATATGAAAAATCAAATATAAATAGTAGTATATAGTTTTAATTTTTTTCGAATTATATATAAACATTTTTACATTATAAAAAATGAAAAGAGCAATCATAAAACTAATAATGTTTTACAGTATGGTAACGTTCAAAGTATTTTCCTCTGTGAAGAGGTACACGGCATAACCCTTACTAGCACGTGACCCGCGCTCAAGTATCAATAGTCAGAAAATGTACTAGTACGTGTCCCGCATACAATGTGTTAAGATTAAAAAACTCTTTTTCTTAATTTTGCATTTTTTTAACACATTGACAGACAGTAGGAACAAGTGAAGTTAAAAATTAACACTAGATGTTTTTATAATTTTTAGAATATTAGAAATATAGTTTTACTCTTTCTGCTTAAATAAACTTAATTTTGATTAATTCAGCACCTTTAATTAGGTTGCTGCTAAAACTGTCATGGCGCCAATGGACTCTAGACACTAAGTAATGGGACGATGGCGGCTATAACAGCAAAAATTTAAAAACGTAAATGACAGGTTTAATGACTCTAATAAGCAATTTTTTGTGTGCAACAAAAAAATTTTGGGAGTTTTACACGAAATGTTAGTTCATAATGAAACAAAAATAAATTCAAGAGAAAACATGATAGCACTATTCCCTTCACAACCACGTGCATACTGAAGCTCCAAGTCGTGTAACAGGTTGAAAACGAAATTCAACCTAAAATATTGTTTCCAAAACATGACACTAGGCTTCTACTTACGCCGGTAAATGCACATTTGTGCCGCTATAGACGTAGTGTCTCAAAACGACCGTTTCGTTTTGGACGGCTATTGCCGTCATGCCACATGAACTTCGCTTTGACGGCTATAGACTCAAGTGTCCGTCAAAGTGTAAACAAAATTTTAGTCATTGACTTTTTGGAAGGTTTTGGTTTTGGAGCGCTACTGTCTACTTTTTGCAACAAGAGGGCTAATGAGACCGGGACCTACTGCTTAAAGCCGACTCCGAACGGCTACAAACATCCATGCCATAGTGGGTTCCGAAGGCCAGCACCCTAACCATTCAGCCATCCTTCGGCCCTTTTTGGAAGGACTGTACATTTCTAGATTACATGAAATCAGGTTTATTAAAATCTGTGTACAAGACAAAGACACTGAAATGGAATTGCAAATAAGAAAAAAGGGGTCTATAGAATAAATTAGAAATTTCACAACATATTTTGCATCAGATTTAATAACTGTAATGCGGGGGATGGCAATCCTTTTAGTCATCAGTTGAACGATGGGCCAATTTTTAGAGCGATGATTTTCGGTATCTGTGTTCGTGGGTTCGAATCCCACTATGTCATGGATGTTCGTAGCCGTTCGGAATTGGCTTTAAACAGTAGGTCCTGGTTTCATTAGCCCTTGTGCAGCAAAATAGTAGACTGTAGTACTCCAAACCAAATCAAACCCTTTAGTCTTCAACATATTTTTAGGTAGTGAGAGAGTAGCTTGTTGTAACCATTCGAATACAGTTGTACAAATGTTCATTAGTCAATTTCTGTACTTATTTACACGAGTGGTGTCTTAAAGAGTTCTTTGATTTTGAAGTCATATATTTGGAGTATGTGTATCCACCTGATAGAGCTGCCCTAGCGCTTTTGCCACCTTAGACAAACTCAAAATATATCACACCTCAAATTTAAAAACCCAGAATTATTTAAAAAAAAAAAAAAAAAAAAAAAAAAATCATCTTAACCAGAAATTTCTTGAGAAAAAATTTCTTGAGTTTGTGACAAACCACGGGGAATCAGGACTACCCTTGGGTGTTTAGATTCCTCCACCATGGACATAACAGACACGTTTTTCTTTAACTTTAAAAATTACAGAAACCGATTAGTTACCTATATTTATATATAAAATTCTTCTTTCCGTATGTTTGTAATAGAAGGGCTGGACTGATTTTGATGAAATTGTGTGTAGTTAATTAAGTTGATTCGAGGCTGGTTTTATTCACAATTTGATCCGATAAAAAATGTTTATTTATTAAAAATCCAGAATTGCGCGCTTATTGAGATCAGTTTAATGCCGTTCGAAACTCTTCACTGCCAATGTATCTGTGGCTCAGTGGTCAGCACAACGGGCTTCAGTACGAGAAGTCCCAGGACCGAATCCCCGCACAGGCGATGTAGAATTTTTAATTTAATCACGTTTAATTACGTTTGTGATGACTGTAAGTGTGGTGGCGTCAAGTATTTTTAAAATACTTCTTTTCTCTACTTTTCCATCAAGACAGTCCAATTTATAATTTATTTAAAAACATTTTACAATTTTTGGATTTAGAGTTAAAACAGGACAACGTCTGTCGGGTTGTCTAGTATTATATAATTTTTGTATCTTTACTATTCGGCATCTCAAGAAGCTTTAAGTAATAAGACATACAGAATATTAACCTCTTAATACACAGTTTTTATATATATTTTTTTTAAAGCGGCCCCCCCCCCAAAAAAAAAAATCCCATGTAAGTGATAAATATCAATAAAACGATTGTTTTTTGCTTTCACATTGTTATATTCAATTCTCGATTGCATTCGAGAGTAAAAATTTTAGCAACATAAAGTACAACGCCGCTCGAATTATCTCACATGTGAACAGTTTGGTCAGTTTAGCGCGCTTGAGTTAACTCGAGCGTGCACGTTCGAATGTTCTTGTCGAGCGATCTTCATCATAGGGACAGGACAAACTGAAGGGTCAGCTAGCATGAAGTTCCATGTACAAGACACGTAACACCTGGGTCAACATCTGTTGGGAAAATATCTCTAGAAAAATCTGTCTCCGCTAGCGTGTATCTCCTTTTCATTTGGAAATTTCCTAAATTGTCCGCTAGGGCCATGTAGGCTTATAATTGGCCAGGCCCCTTCTCTGAGGGCGTAATCTGTAGCCCCAGTGGTCAATTTAGGTTAGGTGTTAAAAAGGGGAATGGATATATATATATATATATATATATATATATATATATATATATATATATAAATTTTTTAAATGAACTAATTAATGACCTATTACTGAACAAATTTCACTTCGTGAGGATTGATATTACACAAACATTTATTTTCCAAAACTATTAAGTTCACCATTATAACATGCATGAATGTTTGTTTGAAAACTGATTACTTTACAAGCGAAAGAAATTAAAATTAAACTCTTCCAGCTTCATTTGTAGTGAAGATACAACAACACATGATATTTTCATTTCGTTCCTCAAATCGTTTGATGCATATTATAAACAAATTTAAAAGTATCTCCTGTCTCATTGATGACCATAACATATTGTGCGCGGGTCACATACTAGTACGGGTTAGTGTAACAACATGGTTTGTTTGTGGGTACAAAAATAACGGTATATACAGGAAAATGAACCCGAATGTTCTTGTCTACTACATAGATTCCGGAAAAATTTAGACAAATAAAAACTAGCTTTTACATCAGTCGATGCGGAACCACAGAACGGGAAGGTTGATTAAAAAAAAATCAATTTAGATTTAAAATTAACTTTTTATTTATCCTTGCGAAAATGATATTATATATATATTTATATATTATATATATATATATTTATATTATATATATGTATATGTATATTTATATGTATATTTATATATTATATATGTATGTGTGTATTTGTTTATATATTTCAATATAAAATACGAAAAGTTGGTTAAATGATTAAATAATTTTCGATCTATTGAGAATAACTAAATTAATAACTAAACTAATAACATAATAACTAAATTTATGCGCAAAACGCCCGCTCCGATACAATTCCACAGCGAAATGTATCCGCACACAATGTGTTAAGTATTTTTCTTTTATGAGTTTCAATTTGAAACAGTTTTCTTTCTCTAGTAAATTAGCCCTCGTGTTGCAAAAAGTAGATCGTAGCGCTCAAAAAACCAAACCAAATCTTCTCTAGTAACAGTAACAAGCAATTCCACAAATATCCTCAATGCAACAAACAAATTTAGAAATGGCTAATGTACGTCAAAATACGATACAAATAAAACAGAGGACTCCTAATGGTATGCATAATTATGCATTTTCTGCGAAATTAACATCCACGTTCTAGCAGTACTGAGCAGTTAAAGATTTAAGCTTCACTTCTTTCCTTCTGACGTAACTATTAATTCATAAGACGCGGGAAATTTATATTGATATTAACCACAGATGAGAGCTGTCGCGAAAATATGTCTTTAGCTATTTGTTGTCGAATAATAACGAAATTGGCGCTGCAAGTGGATTCTAGCTATCAAAACGAGGAAATTTTTTAACCAGACGTGAGTATGCCACTAGCGTTAGCTGAAGATAAGATGACAACGACTTTCCTGTTGCCGTATAGATAACATATAGCCGTTTCGCCTTTAAAATTTCTCTTCTCTTAACCCATTAACGCCCAGAATCCTCATTTGAGGACAGTTAAAAAATGGTTTGTAGAGTTTTTGTTTTCTTGAAACGATTCTTCCTTTTTAATGGAAGTAGATATTAATCTTATGAATAATCTCCCAAGTTTTCAAATACGATCTTATCTATAATTTTGTCATTTCGATCGGCATTTTATGGTTTTCAAGTTTAGAATAGGAACGTATTATGACCGGTATTCTGAACGTATACCGGTCAAAATCATGGCGAATACCCATATCTGTAAAAGTCATCTCTTTTCAGTACTTTTCTCATATATGATAGCAAATAAATCTCTTATCACGAAGTTTTCCTTTTTTTTTTAAAGACATGTTATTATGTTTTAAAATGACACCTCCTCACTAATGAAGATTTGATGTCATATTTAAAGGTGTTTAAATTTCATATTTTGTTTTACTTCCAGGTGTCTATAATAGCTTCCATGTTAGGTATTTACTAATATATAGTCATCAGAAATATCCGGGAGGTAATGGGTTAATTATAAAAAACATGGCTTACTCTGGAAACATCAAACATCAGTTTGTTACGGTGAAAGACGTTTTCCCACTTTATTTATGCGTCCCCATTAAGCAATAATCTGGTCTAATTATCCTTCGTGTAGCAAAAAATAGACAGTAGTGTTACAATGGTTAGTTGGTTTGGAGGACTACGGTCTACTATTTCGCTACACCAGGGCTAAGGAAAGCCTACTATTTACAGTTAATCCTGAACGGCTAAGAAGATCCATGCCAACAGTGAGATTGAACACCGGTACTGAAGAGCAGCGTTTTACCCATTTAGCCATCATTCAGCCAATCCGCAATATCTGGACTTCCGGCTGCCAAACTTACTAGAAATAATCTCAAGATTTTCTCAAAATTTTTTTAAGAATATCGAAAGTTATTTGGCCCACATCTTAAACCTACAATCTTAAGAATTTCTTGAGAATATAAAATGATGAAAATCTTAAGAAAGTAATCTGTAGTGTAACGTACTGGAGATATGGTAGGCGAAGCCGTCAATGAAACAGGCTAGATAACTGTTTACTCTGGACTAAATATTTTATTCAGGTGAATAAATTATGTACAGCTATGTACAGGTTCAGTAGATTCTAAATCTTCTGGGATCTCGTGCTGAGATAACATTCACACAAGTACGATGCGTGGGTACAATGAAGCTAGTTCTTCTAAATCACTGGAACAGTTCGCTAATTAGTGCCAGTACGAAACGCTGACACTATAACCTCCGGGCTGACGATTAGTACAGTCGGCTTTTACACTAAGGTTCAAACGCTCAGAGTGCGTATCACGCTGGAGTTCGTGGAGGAAACTCGGGATGCAAGACGATCCAAAATGAGAGTAAGGGTCACTCTCAGCGACCTACTACTGTGCACGAAGTAGAAAAAAAAATAGTGAGATAACGAGAATGGGATCCCAAAGTCGAAAGTTGACTTCTCAGCAAACAGAGACGCTGGCGGTCTCTAAAACAAGCAGACTCCGGAAATCGGGAAATTGGAAAGACGAGTGGACTCCTCTCGAGCTCCACACAACAGCTCCAAAAGCAACTCTCAAGAAAAAGCCTTCTTTTTGGCTCCGCTAATCTTCTTTTATAGGGGTCACGGTTCCCTTCACGTGATTCTTCCTGAACCTTCCAGAACCAAGATGATGCAATCTTGCGGTCACTTCCCGTCTGAATCAGCCTTTCCGTTTCCAGATGTGGCCTAAAAGCCGTCTTTAAATCAGCCGACCCAAACAACTTAAATTCCTTTTTCGCTACCGCTAACGGGCGCACATGTGGCATTATAGTGTAGCTCTATTTATAATCATTTCCCCGAGTCTTTTCACTCAAATAGTCTCACAAAGTCTCAGACGCGCTGGCTCCAGCACAAGGACAGTTTTCAATTACGTCCATTTAAGTGTGAGTCGTTTGTTGACGGGACCTAGTAGACAAACATGTATTGTTAGGACCACCCTTTTCTACCTGCCGCTAACCGTAATTGTCCGCTGCAAAAGGTCACCTTCCGCTTCTCTTTCGCTAGTCATGTAACGTATCGTTTCAGTAGAAAATCTTAAGATTATAATCTGAAAATTTTCTTGAGAGTGTAGGCTTATGTGGACCAAAGAACTTAAGATATTCTGAGTAATTATAGAAATTGGATACATTGGCTACAACATAAATAATATAACCGGCAGTTGTATTACATTCCTGGATTACTCTCTCTCTCTCTCTCTCTCTCTCTCTCTATATATATATATATATATATATATATATATATATATATATATATATATATATATATATATATAAAAGTTTTTTAAATGAACTAATTAATGAACTATTACTGAAAAAAAAAATTCACTTCGTGAGGCATACTGAGATGCTTGTTATTGTTAATTAACATCTCTTTTTCTTTTACAGTCGTGATACTTTTAGAGAACAAGCACGATGTTATCTCTAGAAAAAATTATCCTTGATGGTTTACAAGACATATCGAAATATCTCGATTCTGAGTACAGAAGATTTTGCCCCCACATGCCTCGGCTCATAATCAGAGTGGAAGGAAAGTGTGTGGATTTTGAACTGACTCACGGGGACCGAGTGGACTGCAACTGCAATTTTAGGGGCGTCTGCAAGCGCAATGTTGTGCGGAAATGCGAGATCGGAAAACAACGTTTCGAGGACTTAAAGCGACTGTACGATTCCTGCAAGAAATGCGGTATAAACGTTTCGCTGCCACCAGATTTCTACGAACAATGGAATACATTTGTACGTGAACTGTATTTATGTTTAGGAATAACCGTGTAAACAGTATTTTACCGATAAAGTGTGTATATCACGGATAATAAATATTTTAAATTTTTATTTTGCCATTTATATTGTTATACCAGTGAAATATACCAACCAATACCGTACTGCGTTCACATTTGCAATAACGGCATTTTTACTTCCTTGTGCAAAATAAAGAATGTAATAAAGGGTGTAACTAAATTTCATCTGAGTGAATATTCCCCCAGTTTCAGTTCTGCAACTGTGGTGCGTATAAGGAAACTGAGCCACCGTAGCTCAATCCGCAGAGACAATTAAGCACCAAACTGGACTCATATGGCACTGAGGACCTCCAGGCTTCTCCTGATGGTGGTGGGCAGATCGTGGGTTTTGGGCCACCCCGCCAAGCAGGCCCAGACAAACGTCTAGAGTGCTGCACGCGTAATCCACGAGCGAAAGCAGAAGACTGGCACTTGGAGGGACCTCTTGGTGCCAGGATTAGTGAGGGTGGCGACCACTTGAGAAGAAGGGAACAATGAAGTGTGAATTCGTTGTACCCAGGGACGGGAGACCGATGAACCAAATTAAAAAGACAGGAAATTTTGAAAGGCGACAGACGTAACCCTGGACTTCGGGACCATCCCCTATATAATAATAGTTTAAGTTATCTGTCCGTCTGTCCTCGAATTTATGAAGCGGTTGTACCTGGAATGGATAGAGGCATTCATATTGGATTCTTGATGAGTTAGGGTTAGCAACGTTCGAAATCCACCCCTTCCCCCCCTTTTCTAACATTTAAGGCCATTATTATTTCAAGCCTTATTTTCCCCGGTTAAGAACAGGCGATTAAATTTATCAGATAGTAAGTCGGTAACAAATTTTTTTCTAGCATTATGACGTCATTCCTTTAACCATCTCATTTAATCATTTCTTATTTTAATTTATTTAAATATCGTATGCATTATTTTCATGCGTTTTATCACTGAACTTAGATATTACGTAAATAATTTAGACGAACGCTGGCCGATTAGTTAGGGCGCTGATCGTCGGTACCGGAGTTCGTGGGTTCGAATCTCACTATGGCATGGATGTTTGTAGCGTTCGGAATCGGCTTTAAGCAGTAGGTCCCGGTCTCATTAGCCCTCGTGTGCAAAACAGTAGACCGTAGCGCTCCAAACCAAACAAAACGTAAATAATTTTCTTTTATATTTGGCTTAACATTAGGTACATATGTGATAATTACTGTGGAAAAAAAAGGAAGAACTTAACGATAACTTCGACGTAGCTAAGAAAACCTTGAATTATTTTTCTAAATGAATTCAACGTGATTCTAAACTGCATTCACAGTATTGGGAGACTTTAGAGGAGTATGACAATAAGTAAATTATTGAGCGTGTACCAGATAATTCTTAGCCAAAAAACAAACCAATTTTTTTATCTGCCTTATAGGGTATTTTACAATTCTGGAAAATTAAAAATTTTACTGATTCCGTCATATGACGGGCTATATGCTAGTCACTCAAGAGTCGTTGTGATGGAACTTTGGCCCACCGTACGAGACTCGGCTTGCTCGAAAACAGGGCCCATTGAAGCAAGTCCGCAAAGACAATGATCTAGTAACTGGAAAGTTGCGGGATTGGAGCTTTAGCCGACCTAACATCCGCCGTGTTCATTAAAGGTGACTAGGGAACATAAATATGTTCGTAGTCACAATGTCCTCCAAGTTTTAAAACTATATCTCTAGGGATGGCAGGCCAAGTCGGAGGAATCTTCTGCTTGGTTCTTGCTTCTAAATTTCGAGGACCCACTTGAGAAAAGCCGTTCCTCCACCCTGGAGGTGCTCATTAAACGAAAGGCTTACCCCTTTGCCTAAATAGAAGGAGCGTAAGGCTCAAACAGTGTTAGTTTGTTTAAGTGGCATTAGAAATAACAACAGGAAACATTAATTTTGAAAGCATGAACCAATCAGAAGACCACCAGGCATGGCATACCACCCTCAGAAGTATCATTTAAGACAGCGGTGCGAAAACTAAAATCTTCCGTAGGGGCCGCGAGAAAATTTTTGAGGGCCGCTAAATTCAAAGAAATTTAAATTTATGAAAAATCTAGAATTATTCAAAGAACGGAAATAATACAAGCGAAGAAACTGACAATTATTATTTTACGAGGGTGATATTCGCGATCGCTACCATGGGGCATCAAAACATCGTTATTGTTGGTCATTCTCGCTTAAATTAAGTTTAAAGTAAATAAAAATAACTTCAATTATTGGTTTTGAGAATGACATGCCGAGTTTTATCACTTCTAAAGTTTAACGTTCTTATCTCCAGTAATCTCCGGTAATTAAAACTTTTGACTGTTCCACAAATCAAAAGTTTAATGTTTCTTATCTCCGATAATTGGTCTGAAATGACGTCTTTATCTCAAAGTAATTGTTTTCGGAAACTGATATTTTTGTGCATTGATAAAAGATTTTCCTGTAATAATGTTTGGCAACATATTTTTGTAACAATAGAGCAATTTGTCACAACGTCACGAACTACTATAATGTCTTTCCCCTTCATTTTCATGTTTACAACAGCCAATAGATAAATAATAAACTGCCCTTCCGTTTGAAACTAAAGCCAGAATTGTCATAAATTGAGATGTGCCCTGCTGCGTGAAATCGCCTTATTGTGTAGAAATGTAGCATGCATAATTAACTACAGCGAGTGTATAAAATACGTCTGTAGTCTTCTGAGGTGTGGATGTTTGCGACTGTATTCTTCCGTTATCTTTGCATTATGTTATGCTAGTGTTTTTGTTATTTAAGTTCGTTTCATCGCTGGATACGATAGAGTTTATTAATATGGTTACATTGTAAATATTTCATTCTTTGAGTCCGTGGAACTTCATGTCATCAAAAAAATTCATGCTGTAAAGGGAAAACTTGTTTTTTCTTCCTTCTGCTGTTCTACATGCTAAAAGTCTTCCACTGTGTTAAAATTCATGTCTCTGTTTGGCGTTATATTGCTATAGTCTTAACGAGACTACTCTCTGCTAACCATTTAAGGCTCCTACCATACTACTGTCAACATATGTCACTGGTGACTTCTACGTCATAATGACGTAAGAAATGGCTAGAGATGGGAATTTGTTACCATAAATTTCCGTCTCTGACATCATTATGACGCAGCAGTCACTAGTGACATATGTCGAGAGTAATATGGTAGCACCCTAAGTCTCATAGTTATGCATAGTGATCAGCGGTATCGGCTGCTCACTTCCACCTATAACAAATACCAGAATTCTCGCTCACTCCTACGCAAAGCGAAAGGTATTAGAAGAGACAGCAACTGGAGAGAAAATATTTGAAATTACTATGATATATTTTGAGGAAAATTACTTTACCTGGACCTTATGCGTTGATTCATTAACTGATTCATATGATGTTACAACTTTTATAACGTTTTTAAGATAGTCTATGAGTTTGGTGCGCTGTTTTAAAAAGGTTTTTTTAAATTAATGACGTCACGACACTCTTTTAAAAACACCCTGTAAGAGCAAATCCCAGAAAGAATTTCAATGTAACTTCGTTTACGATTAAACAAAACGTTTACTATCTATCCAGGGGTCACGAAAAAATTTTACACAAAATAGGAGGTCGCAAATGTCAATAGTTTGTGCACTACTGGTTTAAAAAATTGGAGGATATAGAGCAATTTGTCGCAACGTCACGAACTACTATAATGCCCTTCCTATTCATTTTCATGAGTACAACAGCCAATAGACAAACAATAAACTGCCTTTCCGTTTGAAACTAAAGCCAGAATTGGTATAAGTTGAGAATTTACCCTACTGCGTGAAATCGCCTTATTGTAACTACGAACCTATTTCACGTGTTCCAGTCACCATTAACCGTTTACCCGCCAATGTTCCAAGAATGGAACATGATTTTTCAAATAAAATATTCACCTGTAAAAAAAAAAAAAAAATCTTATCAATATCGCTCTTACATACAATTGAACATGACATTATAAAGTATTTTTTACAATCAGTTTTATTTTGTTTAGATAATTATTTATTTAAAATTTTTTTTTAATTTTACTATATTTTGTCAATTTTACTCTCCTTTACAATTAAATTTTCCAAAATTCCAGTTTAAATGGAAAAAACACAATACTTTAAAATATATCATTAGACAACATATCCTACGGGAATACAACAAAAGCAAAATTTTATTTTTAAATTTTAAAGGTAAGATTTACGTTTTTATGTCTCTGTTTCATTATTAGAACATTGGAGTTTCAAGAGTTCATTTTCCATTTATGTGCAAAGCATTGTATGATATTGCAAACATTATTTTCTTTTGCTTTCGTATAAGAATAGCAATTTTTCTAAAGAAAATAAGATAGATAAAGCTGCAAATGGAAATTGTAATACTTTGAAAGGATTATAATATTGACACTGGACATTGATGTTCACTTTAGTAAAGTCATAACAATAAAAAGAAATTCTTTTTGATAAGGTGGCTGAACGTGTAGGGGGGGAGGGCTTCCGAATGTGCCTTTCGAGACACATAAAAGGTGTCTTATTGCATATATTTGCTGAAATAGTTATCAGTTTCCTTTGACATAGTTTTTGTTATTAGTTTTGTTGGATGACAGTGAAAAAGGTGTATGTGTGCTTTCTATGTATTTCATTTATAAGTTGTCATAAATTTAACACCAGGTCTGAAAGATGCCTTATAATACAAAATTCTCTGGCCTTTCTAGAACTGTTTCGAATTCTGATTTGGAAGATGTAGATATATGCCAGTTAGAGACCGATGAATCTGGTGATATAACCGATGAAGAATATATTGAGAGACTAATATCTGTAAGAGGATAATTTCTTTCACAAAACTCCTGAGAAAGTTTTAAATAATGCGCTACATTTCAAAGGCTTGACCATTTTATTTTAATATTTCTCTTTCTATCAATATATTTTTATTAAATTTATCTTGCCAATAAAGTTTTGAAACAATTATTTTCTTTAATATTGTTACGAATTTCGCAAGTTGGCATGTATTTTTGCCGTATACTGTGTATTATAATGGGTTAATCATGCATTTGGCGAGATATTGGCTCGTTGGCGATGTTTTTGGCGACTAATTTTTAGAGCTAACTTTGGCGATTTATCGCCAAATTTGGCGACTTGGTGACTTTCTTGGTGACCGTTTGTACCTAGTACTTTCTAGAATATTCCAGTTTCTCCCGAGGATATAAATACCGGGGGCCGATCCTGATCGAGGTTCAGTTAGCTGAGAAATTTGCAGAGGTAAAGACCTACGTTGTTTGGCGCTAAGAGTTTTAGTGAACTATCGCCTGTGCTAGCCAGTTCTCGCGGTGTTGGCTGCTGTATTCGTGTTTTCCCTGCATTACGAATAAAGTGCTGTTATTTTTGCTGTCTTAATTCAAAGTCTACTCAATCCACGAACGTTACGCTTCATAAATTGGTAACAATATTATTTCCGAGAACAACAATGTAATCCAGGGTTCAAATATTATTGATCTTATCAATTTTTTGTTGAGAAACAGAAGAAAAAGACCACATGGTTTCGAACAGTTTCAAGAAATACTAAATTTTAACCATTTTCCTCAAGATTTCATAAAAAAATATCTATTTAAGAGTTTCTAAAACAATGTATGCAAGACCTAAACCAAAAAAGACAAAATTATCTTCAAAAGTATGGCTAAAATTTTAAAGTATGCATCAAATGTTTTGTATTGCTTCTTATTTTTGGAATAAATTTTTTTTTGTCAATTTCATATTTACTGTCTATTTTATTCCATAATATTATTCATAAACTTATATCTAAAAACTCAAATACATTTCCCCCGCCCCCAAAAAGAAAGAAAAAATAAAAAAACAATATATTTTAAAGAAAAATACAAATATTTTAAAACATAAAAATTTATTAAAAAAAATATATATATATTAAAATTTAAGAATATTATACAATATTTATGTGTTATATTTAATACCAGCAAGGTAAAGTATACAAATTGTTTTGTATAATACGTTTCGTGTAAATTATTTTATATATTTTCTTTTCCATTTTGTTTATCAGTTTTCTTCGTTTGGGGTCCCTGTATATTTTTCTTGTATTCACAATTTCTACTTCTTCTTCATCATCCATTACAAATCATCCTCTGTATCGTATCAAAGTTTAGTATTTGGGAGTTCCTAAAATTAAGTGTGCCTTAGTGCAAGTCCTTCCAGATTTAGTAATGTAGCCAAAATTTTTCGGACTTCCTAAAAGAAAGGATTAATATCCGTAAGTATTCGGAAATGAAATTATTTAAATAACCATTAAAACAAAAACAAATTTTTTTTCAGCAGCTGTAAAATATATATGTTAAATTAACATAAAAAGTATGAGTTATATAAAAAAAAACACCTACTTACCAGAGACAAACTTAGTAATTTCATCTCCGTCAAGTTCATCAGTAAATTCCCCCAGGAAGCAGCCCATGGTGGATCGTTTTTATCGTTCGTGGCATAAACGATGCTGTCAGTGTCGTGATAGAGGACATCTTTGTCCAGCTTTGACATATCGGAGTAGAGCTTGATTCGTGCATAAGCTGTCGTGAAAGAGGCTATAAATATATTAGTTGAGGTATCCTGTTCAATGAACTCTACTTTCCTCTGCCATTGAACTGCTGCCACTTCACCACTTGGAAAATAAACATCTTTGACCTGTAAAAAAATATAACAAAATTATTACTATTACTATTACTACTATTACTATTACTACTATTATTACTATTACTATTACTACTATTACTATTACTACTACTATTATTATTATTACTATTACTATTACTACTTGTTCCGACAAGAACTGCTTGAACTCTTCAATACGTCACTTGTGACGAAACACTGCATATCACTTAACTAACTGTCCAACGCGCATGCGCTTGCTACTGTATATTGTTTTTCTCCTTCTACAGCGCGTCTATAGCGTTCTAGAGATAAGGGAGATAAGAGTTTGATTCCATGGATAGCTGATGCGTAAATTTAACTTAATTTTCTTTATTAAATTTTTCTTAACTTTTCTCGTTGATTCTTTGAGTTTGGATTTGATATGAATAACACACTGAATCACAACAGATTTAGAGGCATTCTTTATAGATATTTAGATTTAGATGAATGTCGCATAAACACTACTATTATTATTACTATTACTACTATTATTATTATTATTACTACTATTACTATTACTACTATTATTATTGCTATTACTACTATTACTATTACTACTATTATTATTATTATTACTACTATTACTATTACTATTATTATTACTACTATTACTATTACTACTACTACTATTATTATTATTATTACTACTATTACTATTACTATTATTATTACTACTATTACTATTACTACTACTACTATTATTATTATTATTACTACTATTACTATTACTACTATTATTATTATTACTACTATTACTATTACTACTATTATTATTACTATTACTACTACTACTACTACTACTACTACTACTACTACTACTACTACTATTATTATTATTATTTCAACTACAAGTTATAGATTTTTTTTTTATGATTAAACCTCATAAACTTACGTTTTTAGTTCCGTCTGCCAATATTTTGTTAAAATCTGCTAGCGTGGTGACGAATGTTAGCTGATTTTTGTGGACGTTCATTCCCCATCTGTAAAATAAAAGTTAAATTTATCAAAAAAAAAATTCACACATACATACTTAGATGGATAGACAGATATAGGAACAAAAAAGAAAAAACAAAAAGTAGTAGTATTTTTTCATGACTTACCTTCCCCAAAAACTATTTAATGCTAATTTTGAAATTATTCATTTTTTCTATTATGAATTTATTTATTATCTTTTTCCCTATATCTTTCAATGTACTTCTCTTTATCTTCATCTTTTTTTGCAGTCTTTCGCCAGAGGTACTCTCTTGCTTTATTTTCAGGACAAGATCTATATATGAGCTAAACAGCGTGCATTTCTGAAATCATACACTTCATATCTATTAAAAAAAAATAAGAAAGAATTGTAAAATAGATTTTAATGTCTTTAAATTTTTGTAATAATATTTTTCAACTTAGGCATTAGGGATTTTGTATCCTTTTGAAAGACTATTTTGTAGTTCTAGATATCCATGTCCCTGTAAGGGTTCTATTCTCCTCCTTATGAGTTTCTGATTGTTGCATATTTTCTACACATAGGAAAAAACCTCTGGACATAAAAGTTTTCCATTGCATCGGTATTCCGGAAATACAGTGCTTTCCCTTTCATTAATTGAAGTATCATTCACAGACAAAAGGTGTCTTTCTCCCTTGGTCCCCCTCCGAAAATAATTTCTGGCTACGGCCCTGATTTGGGTGCCCTACAGGGTAGCGACAATACTTGTTTACCTAGAAACAGTAAATAGAGAAAAAAGATAAGTGTCCACATAAAATAGAAAATTACAAAAATAAAAAGATTAAAAAAAAGAGCATACCCATGGATACAAAGAAGTAAAGTCCACTTATTTTTCCGGGCCTTCGTGATAAAGTTCTAAAGCGTTCGTCCTACCGCCGAAAAAAGATTCGCGTAGATTAAGTCTGCCTACTACTAGGTTGTGAGTGTTTAAAAAAGAAATAATATCGGCATCATTTTTCTTTAATTTTTGGAAATTATGCTCCCACATTTTCGATACTTCAAATCCAGCTGCTTTAATTCTTTGTTTTACATCTTTCGTTTTTTTCATATAGTGTGCCCATACTTACCCTTTTAATCGGATGTTTTAAATCTTTGTCGTAGCAGGCTGGGCATCCATGAAAAAAACATCCCTAAGAAAAAAGAAATAACAATAAAAAATTGAAATTAATGATATACAGTCAAACCTGTCTATCTCGAAACCTGCTTATCTCGAAAACCTGTCTATGTCGACTTTTTTCAATTTCCCAACATTTTCAATAAAAATTTAACGTATTTTCCAAACCTATCTCAAATTATTTTTTAACAATCCTGTCTATCTCGAATTTTTGTAAGAACACTGTGAGCCTTATTGCGTTGAGAACCGCACAAGTTCCCATTTCCAGGAAATACACTTCTAATTTTCTCTCTCGGAGCACAGCCATCTAAACACATAACTCGGAGTGGACTCGGACACATAACTGTGCTCGGAGGGTTATTTGGTCAGGGACTCGGTGGGAATTGTACTAAAATCGGGTTCTCTGCTCTGGAATAATAAGGGATCGGGGTTCAGGAGGGGGGAATAGGAGACGGGAGAAATTTCTTTTGGGAAATAGAACTGGTTCTCAGTCTATAGCCCAGTGTTGCCAACCATAC
>CM063500.1:58922575-58957575 GCA_032207245.1 Pardosa pseudoannulata
GTAATATAATCTCTTAGGTGCACAAAATTCTGGGGCTGTGTTTTTAAACACAGCCCCAGAATCTTTTTATAAGCTGAAAGATCTTTCAGGTGAAGTCATACAGGGAATTTTTTACAAACAAGAGCTCCAAAAAATTTCCGATTCTGGGTTTTATCCAGTTGAAAAAGTTTTGAAAAAGAGAAAGTGTAAGGGTAAAGTTGAATAGTTTGTTAAATTTCAAGGTTATCCTGAAAAATTTAATACATGGGTTGAAGATGTCAAAATGATATAAATACAGCACTCAGCTTACTTACCTTTCATTTCTATTCAAAAGATGTCGTTCTACATCATACTCATAAGTGATGGCTCGTCGAGCTTTTTCCCAAACAATTCAATTTCTCAATTTACAACACAACTTCCTAGTTCAATCAATTTAAATGGTGAATGGGAAATGGTTTTAGTTGATTTTATTTATATCCGCATACGTGGTATAATGTTCGAAGTGATAATAATTTGTTTGGTTTTGACCTAGGTGGTGGAAAACTGGAAGGTAGAAGGGTTCCTATAGGTTGCTATGAAATTATACCAGATCTTATCAAAGCTATGATGATAGCTTCACATAAAAATAAGATTGAATTTAACTGTCACCCTGTTACTATAGTCCATGTAAAATCTATTGGCACTTCAAGGTCCCAATTTCTTGTTTCCCCAGTCATCGGTTACTATGGTAGCGACCAAGAAGCAGGTGCATTCACACTTATTTTCAGCACTGCAGTTGAGGATTTGATTCCAATACTTTCTTCTTTTCTTTCTTCTCGTAGATGTTTATTTTGCGCTTATCTGATATTACTCTCTCATTTTTTATCTTTTAATTCATTGTTTTATTTAAATTTTGCTTCATATTTATATTTTTTACTTCATAAAATATTTCCTGTAATGGCTAGTTGGACTGATATTTAACGTATACAGGTACTTGAAATGTCTTGTTGAATCCAATCCAGTTGCTACAGTTTTGGAATTGTTTTCGCAAACTCAACAAGCAACTGATGATGCCCGTGGTATTTCTAAAAGAATTTGTGCCGATCCAGAACTTCGACAATATTTAAAAAAAAAAAAAAAAAAAAAAAAAAAAAATTCACATAAAAGGCGCGTAACAGAATTAGATGATTTCGACAAAAGTGTCACCTTTTCTGCCTTTAAAATGCCGTTTAACTAAAAAACAGGAAATATTTTTTATTTAGTTTTTAAAGCTTTTTTAAATAAATTTAACTACAGTTTTTTTTAACAAATTACTAATTATAAGCAAAGTTAAAATTTTCAGTTGTGCATAAAAACTATTTACATAAAGGAAAGTTTAACAATATGTATAAAAAGTTTATAATAAATCACAGATGTTCATGTAAAAATACAAAAATTCATTTTAATTTAGAATTCTTACTAAAACATTAAGAATCTCTACCTTCTAAAGAAATTTTCACTTTCTAAAAATGTGTTAACAGACCATAAATCTTTAAATACATAATAAAATTATACAAAATATTGTTATTGCATTAAGACCTCTTTCAATTCTTGTAAAATCATAAAATAATTAATACAGTACAATTTTGGAATAGAAAGTTTGCCTCCCCACACGATGCATGACACCCCTTAACACAGTGGGAAAAAAGAGTAAAGTCATTCCCTAACTGTCGTTACCATAGTTACATTTGGTGATCAAGGAAAAATCAGTGACCTTGAAGCACCTATTGAGTTTACACCGAGTATAAACGGGTTAAAATAAAAACAGATGAAAACTCAAAAGTACTTCTGCATGAAGGAATAGCAGAACCCTTGGATTTGAACCGGGTGAATACACAGGTTTTCAACAAAGTCCTTTTCTAGCCGATCCAAAATCTTCTTTCCCTATCATGTATGTGTATAGAGAATGTGCGTATGACGTCAGGTGCAGCAAAAAATACCACCTCAACTTCCTCGTTGGCAAAACATTTGAATTTCTTACGGATGGTGCTTGTTATTGGGGTTTTAATTTTGTCGATTATCTGAAAATTTTAACAAGTTGTTGTACGTATGGCTATACTAAGCGTTTCAAAAAAGTTGAAAATATTGGATTTTATTGTTTTCTTAAAGATTTCCGAATGCTTTGGATAAAAACTTTAAAAAGTCAAGACTGGACTCCTAAGTTCTTCGAGAATTTGAGGTAAACATTTTCATAATGGTAATAAAACATTAACCATAATAGATTATATAAAATTATTATGCTCTAAGAATTTTTTTATTATTACCAAGTTTTTTTTTCATATTTTTAATGTATTTTCTATGCTTTTGGGAGAAGTACCTTACCTATAAATGTAATTATTTTTTATCCTTAAATGATCAGGTTTTGCACATTTTTATTAGATTCTTATTTATGTAATAGTTTATTATGCCTGTTAAAATAATCAAAGTAGTTATACTTTGATTATGATACTTAATAGTACTGTGTAAAGTGTTTAATTAAAAAAACATATAATTTTGTAAGTTCTAAAAAAATTTATTTGGAATTACTTGGCCAGTTTCTGATGTTTCCTTTCCCTTCCCTTACATAAAATTTCGTTTTATTGTATACGTGATCCATATAGCCCATTTGGTATAAATATGCTTCATATCACAGCAAAAAATACTGTCGTCTTTAAAACGTTCGAAATCCAACCCTTCCATCCTTTTCGAGAGTTTAATGCCATTATTTCGAGCCCTATTTTCCCGGTTAAGAGCAGGCGATTCAATTTATCCATTTATCACTTAATAAATAAGTAAAAATAACAATTTTTTCCAGCATTGTGACGTTATTCCTTATATCCCAAATTTATTATAGCCCAAAAGCCCATAAGATGCAATGAAAACAAGCAATGCTTTGCCAACGAAAAGTTGAGTTATAGTCATCACTCGTATTTGTTTACAAATATGCACTTTCTCTATTGTGATCTTGTTGAGCCACAAATCGTAGGCGATGTTCAGGCTCCTTTATTAAAGATAGTAACTGTGGAAGGAAAAGATTGAGAAATTATATCTGATATAATATCTATCTGATACTAACTGTTACTAACGTATCTGATACTAACTGTTCAGTTTGCACCGTTATTACAAAACTAGCATATAGCCCATCATATGACGGGATTAGTAAAACTTTTAATATTCCAGAACTGTTAAGTACCCAATCAAGCAGGTAAAAAATGGTTTGTTTTTTGGCTGAGAACTATCTGGTTCACTCTCAATAATTTATTTATCATCATACTCCTCTAGAGTCTCCCGTTACTGTAATGCAGTTTAGAATCACATTGAATTGAGACAAACCGTGTGGTTATGTATAATAAACAAACACACAAAAGAACAAACTTCTTAATTTCCATATATATATAAATTAAAAGTTAGATATTTATGAGTCCGTGAAATAGACTCCTACGCTTATATGAAAAGAATTTATTGTTAATACCGGTGGTAAAAGTTTCATTGCAACAAAAAATAATCGATGATTCAATTTAAAATTATCACGTATGTACCTAATCTATTATTAAAGCCAAATATAAAAGAAAATCATTGACGTAATATCTAAGTTCAGTGATAAAAGATATTAAAATAGTGTAGACGATATTTAAATAGTTTAAAATATGAAATGATTAAATGAGATGTTTAAAGGAATGACGTCACAATGCTGGAAAAAATTGTTATTTTTACCTATTTATTAAGTGATAAATGGATAAATTGAATCGCCTGCTCTTAACCGGGGAAAATAGGGCTTGAAATAATGGCATTAAACTCTCGAAAAGGATGGAAGGGTTGGATTTCGAACGTTTTAAAGACGACAGTATTTTTTGCTGTGATATGAAGCATATTTATACCAATTTATTTTAGAATCGAATCGATAGTTTAGGAGAAGATAAACTTTATTCGCTTTGAATCGATGCCTCTATCCATTCCAGGTCCAACCGCTTCATAAATTGGAGGACAGACGTACAGATAACTTAGGTTATTATTATATAGGGGATAATTGCTGGCTTTATTGTTATGAGGAATTTCATTATTTGTTTAATTAAATTGCTTCACATTGTTGTCATATCAATAATTAAAACAGAGCGTTATTTACTTTCCCATTGTGGTTTGATTTAAAAAGGTAACCCAGCCAATTTGGCGATGAAGCGCTACACTAACCAGGGTAAAACTTTTTTAGGTTACAAAGAAACTCATGCTATCAGCAGGAGCGGATCTACGCTGAGAATAATACGCTGCACTTATGTGAGACTAGTTTTTCTTATAATAAGAATGAGCTTATAAGCAATAAATGATAAGATTACAGACTCTTATAATAAAACTAGCATACAGCACGTTATGTGCCGGGATCAGTCACATTTTTAAATTTCCAGACTTGTAAAGTATCATATGAGGCTGGTAAAAAACTGTTTGTTTTTAGCTGAGAATTATCTGGTACACGCTCAATAATTTGTTTATCTTTATACTCCTCTAAAATTTCCCAATACTGTGAATGCAGTTTAGAATCAAGCTGAATTCATTTAGAAAGTAATTCAAAGTTTTCTTAGCTACTACGTCGAAATTATCGTTAAGTTCTTCCCAATTTTTTTTTGTCACAGTAATTAATGGAAGAAAAGGAATGAAACTATCATTTCCACTACACTCTGGAGGTAGATAAAATTTGTTGTTAATACCGGTGATAACATTTTCATTTCAACAAAAAATAATCGATGATTAAATTTAAAATTATCACATATGTACCTAATCTGTTATTTAAGCCAAATATAAAAGAAAATTATTGACGTAATATCTAAGTTCAGTGATAAAACGTATGAAAATAATGCAGACGATATTTAAATAATTTAAAACAAAAAAGGATTAAATGAGATGGTTAAAGGAAAGACGCCATAATGCTAGAAAAAATGTTATTTTTATCTATTTATTTTGTGGCAAATTGATAAATTTAATCTCTTGCTCTTAACCTGGGAAAATAAGGCCAGAAATAATCGAATTAAATACTAGAAAAGGGGGGAAGGGTGGATTTCGAACGATTCTAACCCTAACTCATCTAGAATCCAATATGGATGCCTCTATTCATTCCAGGTACAACCGCTTCATAAATTCCAGGACAGACGGGCAGATAACTTGGGCTATTATTATATAGGGGACTAGCATATAGCCCGTACTATGACGGGATCAGTAAAATTTTTAATTTTCCAGAATTGTAAAGTACCCTGTGAGGCAGGTAAAAAAAATGATTTATTTTTTTGGATGAGAATTACCTTTCAACAAAAATAATCGATTGAAAATATCACATATGTATTTAAGGTATTATTTAAGTCAAATAAAAAAGAAAAATATTTATGTAATATGTAAGTTTAGTGATAAAACGTATGGAAATAATGCAGAAAACATTTAAATAATTTAAAATAAGAAATGATTCAGTGAGATGGTTAAAGGAATGAAGTCATAATGCTAGAAAAAAAATTGTTATTTTTACCTATTTATTATGAGATAAACTGATAAATTTAATCGCTTGCTCTTAAAATGCTTGATATAATGGCATTAAACGCTCGAAAAGGGGACGGGGTGGATTTCGAACGTTTTAAAGAGGACAGTATTTTTTCGCTGTGATAAGAAGTTTATTCATACCAATTTACTTCAAGATCGGATCTATAGTTTAGGAAAAGATAAACATTACTCTCTTTGAATTTTGCTAACTATGGATGCATGTATCCATTCCAGGTCCAACCGCTTCATAAAATCGAGGACAGACGTACAGATAACTTAGGTTATTATTATAAAGGGGAATATATATATATATATATATATATATATATATATATATATATATAATACGTATCAAAACAGATTGAAAGCAGGAAGTAACCTTAAGAGTGTACCTTGCACCTTTTCAACTAAATTTGAAAAATTCCATTCTAGGTCCAGCCGCTTCATAAATTCGAGGACAGGTGGACAGATAACTTAGGCTATTATTATATAGGGGATATATATATATATATATATATATATATATGTGTGTGTGTGTGTGTGTGTGTGTGTGTGTGTATGGGGGGAATATGTGGATTTCGAAAGCTTTAACCCCTTAGAAGACCATTGCGTTAGAAAAACCATTCCTTAAAATGTTTTAGGAATAGTAACACAAAAAACAGTATCAAAGTGTGTAATGAAAATTTGTTGGAGCCCATTGCATTAGAAAAACCATTCCTTAAAATGTTTTAGGAATCGTAGCACAAAAAACAGTATCAAAATGTGTAATGAAATTTTGTAGAAGCCCATTGCGTTAGAAAAACCATTCCATAAAATATTTTAAGAATAGTAGCACATAAAACAGTATTAAAATGTGTAATGAAAATTTGTTGAAGACCATTGCGTTAGAAAAACCATTCCTTAAAACGTTTTAGGAATCGTAGCACAAAAAACAATATCAAAATGTGTAATAAAAATGTGTTGAAGCCCATTGTATTAGAAAACCATTCCATAAAATGCTTTAGGTATCGTAGCACAAAAAAATAGTATCAAAATATGTTAAAAAAATTTGTTGAAGCCCATTGCGTTAGAAAAACCATTCCATGAAATGTTTTAGGAATCATAGCACAAAAAAAAAACAGTATTAAAATATGTAAGGAAAATTTGTAGAAGTCCATTGCGTTAGAAAAAACATTCCTTAAAATGTTTTAGGATCGTAGAATAAAAAATAGTATCAAAATGTATAATGAAAATTTGTTGAAGCCCATTGCGTTAGAAAAACCATTTCATAAAATGTTTTAGGAATCGTAGCACAAAAGAAAAAAAAAATATCAAAATGTGTAATGAAAATTTAATTCTTATTCAGTTTTACCATTTTTATGCCTAGTTTTTTTTTCACTTTGCAAAAACCCAAACTTGTTAAAAAAAAAGTATGTGTCCCTTTAACTCTGTTGTCAATTTCTGCTTTTTTTGTGATTAATAATGAGGAATTTGCACATGTGGGAGATTCGAAACAACTTAGTGTTTTTCTGGTAATTTGAGACTCGTAGATTCCAAAAATGTTCTCAAAAATGTAAAAAAACTGGGTCCATCATTTAAAAAATTAATTTTAAAGTTAAGCGAAAATCACGTGACATCAAAAAGCTCCGTGATTGGTTGTGATGTCATCGTTCATGCAGACCAATATTTTTGTATTGCTTTTAAGCGCGCACTATTTTCCGATTTTGTTTTTGCAAGTTCCTGAAATTTTCTAGCTATCAAAATTTATTTTTATTTAAACCTGAAGGTTTATTTTATCTATCTAGATAGCTTAGTTATCTCAATTTGTCATAAATGTCTCTTCTACCTGGATTTACCAATCAGACAACCTCCCGAAAATTGACAGCATGTCAATGTTTTCTTTCTTGGCAAAAAACCCGGATTTTATGGGAGCAGAAATACGAGGAATTAAAACCCAAAGGTGTGTAAAATCATTTATATTTTTTTTCCAATTTTACTTAACATGTATTAATACTTTATTCATGCTAAACACAGCTCTTTTGTTTGTAAACACAAACAAGTCAAATAAATATACATATATCATATACATACACATTTGTAGTTGCATCGTTTTTTATAAATAGAGACGGATGTAATATTAAAATAAAAATTAGAGGAGGTATTTTTTGTGAGACCGGTCTCATTAGCCTTCGTGTTGCAAAAAGTAGACCGTAGCATTCCAAAACCAAACCAAAACAAAATAAATTCTTAGATATTTTAAATATGATGAAAAGAAATTTAAAATCTTTAAATGGCTTTACTTAATTATTTATACATTTTTAAATAGCAATACAATTTTATTGCCTTTAATATTAATGTCAAATTAAAAAATGTATAAAATTTCTCAAATTAAATTTAATTTTTAAAGTAATATAATTATTAAGTATTTTAAAAATATTATACTTTTTTTTTCAAATTAGTCACCAATTTAATCGAAAAATATCACTGTTACATTTGATACATAAGAAAGTATGCATCTCTGAAGAAAATATTTATAATACCTTGAAAATACATAACTTTCCCCTCCCCCAGTTATTTATTAGATAATTATATGCTTTAGATATTTATATGTTTTTCGATATTTATATGCTTTATAAAATATTTATTGTACTTGAACTCTGTGATAATACTCGAAAATTAGCAGTTTTAAAAGTTAAATAGCAGTGGTTAATCAACAATCCTTTTAAAGGTATAGATGTATTTTATATACTTTAATTGTTCTAAAATAGTAATATTTAAACAAATGCAAGCATTTATTTACCGAAAAATGGTCTTCACAAACCCATAGAGATGATTTATATGATAATTTGAGGTTTAATTTCTCATCCCTTTTCATCTCAGTTGTCCAGATTTTACGTGTATGTGGGTCTTTTGGGACGCTGAAAAATATCTTCTCATTGCAATTAGTTGTTGTATTTTTACAGAGTGGCACAATACAATATTTAGAGTATGATTTTTTAATGCCAGACATAACAAAAAAATGCTATTATATGCGATACTTTACACAAAAAGCAAATTTAAAAGTCGCCTTTTAACATGTAAACAGCATAGGAGCTCGGTGTTTACATGAACGATGACGTCACAAACTCGGCGGAGATAAAGTAGCGTTTTTGAGAGACGTTAAAGAGTCCGCTATAAAACCCATTAGAAATCACTCATTAGGCCCCCAAATGAAAAAAAAATAGCTACTGTCCTGCTTACTTTTTTGTCTTCTATCGTTTAAAATCAAAATTAGAAAACGTGAAAATTCCTCAATGAGGAATTTTCACGTTTTCTAATTGTGCCAAGGTAATTAACCCTTTAAAGATCGCATTTTGAGGAAAACGGTGATAAAAGTGCCTATTTATTTTTCAAGATAATTATATAAAACTCTGCGTATGTATGAAATATCCATTCATTTTTAACTTTTGGGTCCATTGTAAGCTTAAAATAGACAAAATTAATTTTTTTGGAAAAGCAAAAATTCAGACTGAATGTTCATTTTACAGCAAATAATAATAATAATAAAAAAAAAATCAGTATAAACATTCAAAAGAATTTTTATACGAAAATTCAAGAAAATTATATAAAACTTTGTGTATGTATAAAGTATTCCTTCGTTTTTAACTTTTGGGTCCTTTTTGAACTTGAAATAGACAAAATTAATTTTTTTGGAAAAGCGAAAATTCAGACTGAATGTTGGTTTTACAGCAAAAAAAAAAAAAAAAAAAAATAAAATAAATAAATAAATAAATAAATAAAAATCATGTATTTTAAACATTCAAAAGAATTTTTATACGAAAATTCAAGAAAATTATATAAAACTCTGTGTATGTATAAAATATCCATTCATTTTTAACTTTTGGGTCTATTTTGAGATTAAAATAGACAAAATTAATTTTTTTTTGGAAAAGCCAAAATTCAGACTGAATGTTGATTTTACAGCAAATAAAAAGAAAATTAAAATCATATATTTTAAACATTAAAAGGAATATTTATTACACTTTCGTAGAACATAAATAAATATAAACAGCGGTAGCTCAGTCGGCAAAGGCAATGATCTTGTAACTGGAGGGTTGCGGGTTCGGAACCCAAGCCGGCCTGAAATCTGCCGTGTTCGTTAAAGGTGACTGGGGAACGTAAAATAGGTTCGTGGTCACAATGTCCTCCACGTTCACAATCAATACCTCTGGGGGGTGGCAGGCCAAGCCTATGGGTCTTCTGCTTGGTAACTGCTTCTAAATTATGAGGTATTGAGTACTAAAACTTAAAATAAAGAAAAAAAATTAAAATAAATTATATCACAAATAGTTCATTAATTAAAAAATATGAAAGGTGGCAAAAATAAAGTACATAAAGTTGATTTATTTAAAATCAATTTAAAAAAAAAAAAGTGCGAAACATACTAACATCCGGCAGAAACTCTCGCCAGATATTCGGTATGTTATCCGGCCCAAATGACATCCATTGCATCTCTAATTCAGATTCTCTTCAGATTTCCCTCTATAAATACTCCTAGATAATATCCGTGATAAATTAATTTTGGAAAAATTAAAATCCGCCTTGTTCGTTAAAGGTGACTGGGTCACGTACAATAGGTTCGGGGTCACAATGTCCAAGTTCTCAATAAATACTTCTGGGGGTGGCAGGCCAAACTTATGGGTGTTTTGCTTGATCCCAACTTTTAAATTCCGAGGACCCACCTGTGCAAGAAGTCGTACTTTCTCCTTTGAGATGATCGTTAAAATGAAAGCGTGCACCCCTCTGCATTAATACGAGTAACGTATGACTCAATCGTGCTTGGTTTGTCCCAGTGGTGGGACGCCTTCAATATTCTCAAATGAGAGGTAACGCCATTAATGGATCACAGTCAAAGATAAAATTGGAAATTTACTTTAATTCTGGATTAAATTCGGCTATTTACAAAGGAATGTTAATTCCTGAATCATATAGAACTGCAAAGAACAGTTGCCGGTAAAACTTCCTCACGACGATCACAGTCGAAAGAAAAACAAAAGATTTAATAATCTCTTACAAATGGGGAGGCTTTTCAGGGTGCAATTAAACTCAATTTATCCCCCGTTCGGTATCCGAGATTCTGCCGCTCCCTATATGAGCGGACTTTACGAAACTCCCGAACTAGCAAGTTCTCTGGTAAGAAAGGCGAAAGCCTCCACGAGGTCAACACACCTTCGAAAAAAATGACGAAAAGCCTTGAGTCGCAAAATTGTAGGCTTTTTATACCTAGGGGGTCAGTTACGGTTCTGCCAATTGTTTTTTGGGGTCAGTTACGATCCCAGTTACTCGAGAACTCCAGCTAAAGTTACAGTTATATTTTTTAGCTGAATTCTCAATCGTTGGCTGTCCCTTCACGGAATTTCCGAGCGTTCATTAACGAGATCCATCAGTGGCGTATTCGTCTATTCAGTCCGATTGTCAAAATCCCATACTCTGCGACGCCACGCAATTGTCCAGGTAAACAGGTGTGCTCTGGTCAGCTGTTTTGGCGCTTGCTCGGACAAAGGGGAGTCTTCACAGTGGTATGACAAACAACAACAATAAATAAATATTAATAATTTTTTCTTCTGTGATAAATTTCAAAGCATGAGATGCAAAGTCCAACATCACAATCTGGACAGTAGTACCAAGTTTCCTTCCTGCATCGTATTCATCTCCTCAGGAACAACAAACTTTACATTCTTTTGTTGCCATTTCTCATCAGTGGGAGGTATCTTTCTAATAAAATGCCTTTCAGCCAAACGGTTGGGGTTATTAACCAAGTTTAGCCGGCCTCTTTTTGCAATGGTATCTGATATCGAATACTGTTTAATAAGTTCTCCTACTAAAGATAGAATATCAAATGGTATTTTTTTCCACCTTGTTTTTTGTAAATAAGGTACGAGTTCAAAATATTTTGATCTGACACATTACAAATAGTCTGATACTGCCATCAGGGGTATAGATCAAGAAATTAGCATGATTCTGAACATAAGAAATAGATTGTATAAATATTTTTGGAGCGTTACTATTGGACAAGCCAGCCCAGAATTATCACGAGCGCGAGAAATAAACGGTGAAACTTCACCCCTCATTATGACGGGAGCGAGAAAGAAAGTGAGTATTAATGCACAGAGGAACATTGTAATTTACAGTACAGGCTCAAAATTCCATAAATTTGGTTTTATCTTCATTCATAATGAGGTCCATATTTGTGGCAGAAGTTTCAAGGACCTCTTTCACAGAACTTTCAATAATATTTATGACACTTGCATGGGACAGCAATTAAAACGATCTATTCCACAGAGTGCCCATTCTCTCAAATCCACTACCTTGGATGCACTTCTCCAATGCTAATTAAAAAAGCAGGCAAGCAAGTGAATCCCCTTGGCGCAGGTTTCCCTAATTTACACATTTCAAAAATGTATTTTTACGGTAAATGGATTTGCTTTATTTTTTCATTTGGTGAACATATTTAAAATTTCTGATGCATGGCTTCATATAACAAAACTAAATAATTTTTTTAAATTAGACCCTTATTGATAAGACTCTTATCAAAGAAAAATTTGTTCTAAACAGAGCAGAACTTTTTTTATTTTATATTGAATCAAAAATAAGCAGTACAATGAATGCTTTTCAGCTGGAAAAGAAAGATGTCCCTAAACCCCTTCGCGACCAACGTCTAGTATACGTGATGCAGCGATTTCACTCTGCAGCGTTGCCTCCACGTGACGATCTCCGGTTGATGTTGAGAGACCAGCGTCGAGTATAAGTAATAGGAAATCTGAACGTTTTATTTTAATTTTTAAATGCTAGATTTAATCACTAAATGGCGTAAACGGCAACAGTTTTCACAATGGTCAACTTGTATAGCATTTACGCGCTGGATTTCAAGGGGTAAAAAAAGATTGGGGTAGGAACATGAGCTAGCGTAGTTCCCCTCCATCCACGATTGCACCTCTAATATACGCAATACATCAGTAGTCCGCCACCCTATGCCCGCCAACAGTTTTATGTGTGCCCACTGCCATGCGAATCGGTGTAAAATGGTAGATGGTGTATGAGTCAACATAGCCTCCCCCCACTCCGTGATTACACCTCTAATATGTGATAGCACCTCTGCAATACAACAGGGGTTCACTACCCTGAACTTGAGGGCGCTAAGGAGCCCGCCAAATGTTTTAGGTGTGCACACTGCCATGCGAATCGAAGTAAATGATTATCGATGTAAAATGGTACATTATGTACATGAGCCAACGTAGTCCCTCCCCACTCCGTGATTGCACCTCTGCAACACAGCAAGGGTTCATCACTCTATGCTTGTGGTCGGTAAGGAGCCCTACAATGGTTTTATGTGTGCCCACTGCCATGCGAATCGATGTAAAATGGTACATAATGTACATGAGCCAACGTAGTTTCCCCCTCCTTGATTGCACCTCCAACATGTAATAGTACCTCTGCAATACAATAGGGGTTCACTACCCTGAGCTTGAGGACACTAAGGAGCCCGCCAAAGGTTTTAGGTGTGCACACTGCCATGCGAATCGATGTAAATGTTTATCGATGTAAAATGATATATGATGTACATGAGCCAACGTATTCCCCCCACACACTTCGTGATTGCACCTCTGCAACACAGCAAGGGTTCACCACTCTAATCTTGCGGGCGCTAAAGAGCCCTACAACGGTTTTATGTGTGCCCACTGCCATGCGAATTGATGTAAAATGGTACATGATGTATATGAGCCAACGTTGTTTCCCCCCTTCTTGATTGCATCTCTAACATGTAATAGTACCTCTGCAATACAACAGGGGTTCACCACCCTGTGTTCGAGGGCTCTAAGGAGACCGTCAGTGGTTTTATGTGCGCCCACTGCCATGGGAGTCGATGTGAATGTAAATCGATGTTAATGATCAATGATAAAAATACATAAATTTTTAATAGCGTAATTTTTTAATATTCAATCATTAAAAAAATGACAACTATTTTTTTAAAGAAATTATTCGTTTCTGTGTTTATCATGCTAACTAGACTTTTTTGTAAAGAGTTTTTATATCAATGATTTTTAAAGTAAAGAATTTGTAAATTTTTGTCCATTTTTCCCTGAATATTTATTTTGTACAAGTATAAAATCAATAATGTTAATACTTTAAAGTTTTTTAAAATATTTTTCTTACGTTATTGCATATTATACCCCCATTATATAAATTTACCTTTATAAAATAAAGGTACTCGTCGCCCCATTCTTAAACTCAAATGTGCTCTAAAGCAGCGGTAGGCATACTTTAAGACTTCAAGGACCACTATATAAATAATTTTTATTTTGAGGACCACCAATTATGATTCATTAATCAGCTCACCAAGTAAAGTGTTACTATTTTCATAAGGTACTTAATCTTTATTTTTACTAAAGAAATACATAATATCTACTTATTTTTTCTCACTCATTATGGTTTTTTTAATCTATTTTATTTGAATCTGTAGAGAGATTAAAAATAATTAGTAGTTTGGAATTCAAGCTTAGGGACTATTTATATCTCTAATTAATAATAAATAATACATAAGATTAAAATAATAATAATAATAAGCATAATTCATAAAAACTTATGTTAGTTTTCATTTTTTAATCTGAATATTGATGAAATTTTTTGTTAGATGTTTTGTAGCTTAAATAAATAACTTTTTTTTGTGGACTATCAAAAATTTTTCAAGGACCACCATTTGGCGACTGCTGCTACAAAGTATCTAAAGGTCAGGGCCGTAACTAGGTGGCATTTGCCATGAGCACATCAGCCATAGGGGCTCTGCACCGTGAGGAAAATGGGGTCCGTAAAAAGACGATTCGCCCCAAGTGGGAATAAGGAAAAGTTGAAAAACTCGTACTTATAAAACTCTCCCTAGACTATATCTACTGGACGAGGTAATTAACTGGGAAAACTCCGTAAAATATTTAGGTGTAACTTTAGATAAAAGAACTAACCTGGCGTCCACACATAACGGATATTAAAAATAAAATGATAGGAAAATTGGAAAACTTAAAAATGCTTTTTAATAGTAAACACTTAAATTTTAAAAACAAAATTCTCTTATATAAAACAATAGTTCTACCAACCGCTCTTTACGCAGCCCCGGTCTGGTCGTTTGCCGCGAAATCTAATTTGAAATTAATAGAAACAATACTGAATAAATTCTTGAGGCGTATTAGAGGCGCACATCGATACTTGTCCAACGAAGTAATAAGACGTGACTTTAATATATTAACTTTCAAACAATATTGTGTGAAATCATCTAATAATTTTTATAATAAAATAACTAGTCTACCTAATGAAATAATTGCAGAACTCCCAGACTATGATTAGAATAACCCGAGTAACTCTAAGCGACCGCGTACCGCAATGCTTTACTGACTATAGATTCTCTATCTTAATTACCCCATTCGCTCTTATTACTTCTTCCCCGGTCCCTCTTGTTATATGTTGTGTCGTAAAGTGATGTGTTGTATTAATAAAAATTAAAAAGTTAAAAAAAATATGTGTATTTTTATTATTATGGAGCAGGATAGAGTACCTAACTGTGTTTGATGTTTAATATTTGACCGTAAGACACCATCTAGTGTTTTGCACCGTGTATGCTAACCACAACTTTCTTTTCAGGGTGTTAATCAGATATTTTGTATCTTTACAGGTACTTACAACATAAGTCACAGCTCTCACTGATTTCTCCTTACCCACCTTCTAATGACTGGCACCTCTAAATTACTCCTTTTCTAAATTTTTAAACTTAATAGTACCTTACAGTTTTTACACTGCTTACTGTTTACTTTTGTAATCGGGGATAAAGCCGTCTGGCTAAGGAGCCCCATAACTGTCCGTTTATATCGGAGGAGGTGAAAAATATTTTTTTAATTATAGAATCAGATTTTATTTTTAAAATCCAATATGTTTAAAAACTACTATTTCAGGAATTTTCTTATTTTTTTTTTAAATGCTCCTAGAGACTAAACTTGCTATAAATTCTTACAAACTGTATACCAAACACTTCTAATATGCCTTTATATAAATTCGGGTATTCGTTTTAAATTTTGAATTTTATAATGGAATTATTATTATGGAGCAGGATAGTGTACCTAACTGTGTTTGATGTTTAATATTTGACCGTAAGACTCCATCTAGTGTTTCGCACCGTGTATACTAACCACAACTTTCTTTTCAGGGTGTTAATCAGATATTTTGTATCTTTACAGGTAGCATAAGTCACAGCTCTCACTGATTTCTCCTTACCCACCTTCTAATGACCGGCACCTCTAAATTACTCCTTTTCTAAATTTTCAAACTTAATAGTACCTTACAGTTTTTACCCTGCTTACTGTTTACTTTTGTAATCGGGGATAAAGCCGTCTGGCTAAGGAGCCCCATAACTGTCCGTTTATATCGGAGGAGGTGAAAAATATTTTTTTAATTATAGAATCAGATTTTATTTCTAAAATCCAATATGTTTAAAAACTACTATTTCAGGAATTTTCTTAGAGACTAAACTTGCTATAAATTCTTACAAACTGTATACCAAACACTTCTAATATGCCTTTATATAAATTCGGGTATTCGTTTTAAATTTTGAATTTATTAAAGTTATTAAAAGTAATTTTAAATTTAGAAAATCATCATTTTTTATGAAAATTCAACGTACAAATGAAAAATTATTCCCCTCAAATAAATTATCCAATTTATTGGCAAAATAATACTTCTAGAGTGTATTAAAATATTTTTAAGCATTAATAAAATAAATACAGAAGAAAAAATTAAAAATTAATATACAAAGAACATTTTAAGAATTAACAAAATATATATATATATATATATATATATTTTTTTTTTTTTTTTTTTTTTGCCATGGACGCTAAAGGATCTAGTTACGGCGCTGATAAACTATTCAATTCATCAGCAAAATAATACCTTCAGAGTGTTCAAGAATATTTTTAAGTAATAATAAATGCAAAAATATAAGAAAAAATTAAAAATTAAAATACAAGGAGCATTTTAAGAGTTAGCAAAATATTGAGTTCAATCTAAATATATGACATAGAAAAAAAAAATCATCTACTTGTTTTTCACTATATTGGAGGTAGGGGCGCAGATCATTTTTTTGCCACGGGCGCTATAGGACCTAATTACGGCCCTAATAAACTATTCATCTGCAAAATAATACCTCCAGAGTACTCAAAAATATTTTTAAGTATTAATAAAAGCAAAAATAGAAGAAAAAATTAAAAATTAATATACTAGGAACATTTTAAGAATCAGCAAAATATTCTGAGTTCATTCAAAATATGACACAGAAAAGAATATTTACATGTTTTCTCACAATATTGGGAGGTAAAGGAGCAGATAAATTTTTTTTTTTCCCATGGACGCTAAAGGACCTAATTACGTCCCTGTTAAACTATTCAATTCTTCAGTAAAATGATACATCCAGTGAGTTAAAAAATATTTTTAAGTATTAATAAATGTAAAAATATGAGAAAAATTAAAAATTAAAATACTAGGAACATTTTAATAATTAACAAACTATTGAGTTCATTCAAAATATATGACACAGAAAAAATCATTTACACGTTTTCTCCCTATATTGGGAGGTAGAGGCGCACATCATTTTTTTGCCACGGGTGCTAGTTACGGCCCTGATAAACTATTCATCAGCAAAATAATACCTCCAGAGTGTTCAAAAATATTTTTAAGTATTAATAAATGCAAAAATATAAGAAAAAATTAAAAATTAAAATACAAGGAGCATTTTAAGAGTTAGCAAAATATTGAGTTCATTTAAAATATATGACACAGAAAAAATCATTTACACGTTTTCTCCCTATATTGGGAGGTAGGGGCGCACATAATTTTTTTTGCCATGGACGCTAAAGGATCTAGTTACGGCGCTGATAAACTATTCAATTCATCAGCAAAATAATACTCCAGAGTGTTGAAAAATATTTTTAAGTATTAATAAATATAAAAATATGAGAAAAATTAAAAATTAAAATACTAGGAACATTTTAAGAATTAACAAAATATTGAGTTCATTTAAAATATATGTCACAGAAAAGAACATTTACACGTTTTCTCACTATATTGGGAGGTAGGGGCGCACATCATTTTTTTTTTTTTGCCACGGGTGCTAGTTACGGCCCTGATAAACTATTCATCTGCAAAATAATACCTCCAGAGTGTTCAAAATATTTTTAAGTATTAATAAATGTAAAACTATGAGAAAAATTAAAAATTAAAATACTAGGAACATTTTAATAATTAACAAACTATTGAGTTCATTCAAAATATAAATGTGCCTTAACCACTTGTCCGTGTCATATATATACACAGAATCTCGATCATTCGAGTTTATTGAGACCACTAGTGCCTCGTATATTAGAAATATCGGTTAATAAAAACTATATTTTATTTATTTAGAAAAATCCAGGCGGGTTTTTCTGGGTAAAACACAGTTTGAAAAAAACCAATAAAACCCTCTCTGAAGGGGTTTTATTGGGTTTTTAAAAATTGGTGATATTTATATTTATTTTCAGAAACTGTTATCTTAGATTTTTACCCTCTTTCATATTTAAAGAATTATTCTGTGGAAATATATATGCAGTCTATCAAAATCCGGAAAAATATATGAAAATCTATGGTAAATCCAACATAACAATTTGAAAAAAAAATTTGTCTGTGAAATCCATAAAGAAAAAGGCAAAGGTTTCATGTGTAAAATACTAACTTCAATGCTTTTTGTATTCCTAATCTGTTTCTAAATTTCGACCAAACTAACCCACATGTAGAGAACACTCACTCCAGTGATGCACAGCTAGCTGGGCACTTGTTTAGTGCTACCATAAATAAGCAAAAATCTATCATATCTCCATCCCTAACATGCATTTCAATTAGTTTCCACCACTGTGCTGCACTAAACTTTTTAATTACAGCATTAAACATACTTTGAGTAAATATTTTGGGGTCTTTTAACCAGGGTTGGCATGATTTAAATCAGTTGATTTTTTTGAAAAAAATCATTGATTTAAATCATTTTTTTCACTTCTTTTAAAACCTATATTCCAAAGACAGGGGAATCAGTCAGCACAGTTATACCAATATGTAAATAAGTGTAAATAGATAGCATGTGCTTTCCAAGAATTTAGGGACGTTGTTATCAGAAAGTATGTAGTAGGGGTAGTACAATGATTGATTATGACTGGTGGAAATCATTTTATGTAATGGGAGGTAAAGAGAGTATTACAAAGCTTGATATCCAGTTTGTCTACCAAATAACAACAGCCGTGGCTTCATCTGCTGGAATAGAAAGACAGTTTTCTTCTTTTGGTATTGTTCATTCTAGCCTTCATAACCCATTAGGAGTGGATAAAGCATCAAAGCTAGTGTTTTTATTGAAACAATTAAATCCATAATTAAGTGCTTAAAAAATATTGAAATAATTGTGATTTGTTTTTTCAAATATATAGTTTGCATTAAAACAATATTTAATTTTGTTCTTTAAATTTACATCTTATTTAGTTTGCACTATCAAATGACAAAATAATAGAATGTATTTAGATTAAAATGTATATATTTAAGTTTAGGTAATGAGTGTGCAGAATATACTACATAGATAAGATGTTACTTCTTATAACAAACTATTCTATGTGTATTGCAAAAAACATAAAAACAACAATTAAAATTAGTATTTAGAAAAAAATTAAAAAAATCTAATTTAAATCAAATAAATCTGATTTTTTTGATTTTTTAAAAAAATCATGATTTTTTTCCAACCCTGCTTTTAACTTATAATTCATGAGCGGAATTAACCATTAATTTTTTTCAGGGTTGAAAGAATAGAATAGAGATAAAAATAATCCTTTGTTAAAATAACATTCAAATACGTAGTATATGTCAATATATAACATTTTGTGTTGTGATGTCAGAGTAAACTTTTTTATAACCTTTACACTGATTTATTTGTATTAATTCCATTATAATTTCTTGAATATTAAGTTAATTAATAAAAATTAATCAGTTTTTGCAATATAATCTTTTCTATATGGTACTTCCCTTGACCTTTCCTCTTATAAACAAACCCCAATAAGACCTAGAAAAACCCACCCTAGTTGGGTTTTTCTTGAAAAAAAACCCGGGTTTTTTGCAACTCTGTTTCAAGTAGGTCCTTGTAAAAAGTTAATTTGGTCCTTAAATAGTCCTTAATTTTTGTTCTAGAAAAAGAGGGGGAACCCTGCAGGAAGCTTTTTATATATATTGTATATAGATGTGTGTATGTATCAACGCGTATAGCATTTGATATAAAATTAATCCCATTTTCTTCCACAAATTATTTTCTTTTCCAATTCTATATTAATTTAAATTAGATTAAGAAAAGTTCAAGTTGTGGAAAAATAAAAATTTTTTTTTTCAATTTCTAGGTTTAAAAGTTGAAATTTCCGTTAATACAAGATAATTAAGAATACATATATATTATATTTAGATCTAGAATACATTTTTCGACACTTGTTAATAAGCTTTAATTTTATCAAGATGAAATATTTTTGCTTGAAATTCTATCTCCCCCCCCCAAGAAATTTTTTTTTCTTGCTGCAAATCATGGTTTTTTTTAATTAAAAAATCAGATTTATTTGATTTAAATCAGATTTTTTTTAAAAATTTTTCTGAATACTAATTTTAATTTTTGTTTTCATGTTTTTTGCAATATACATAAAATAGTTTGTTATAAGAAGTAACATCTTATCTATCTAGTATATTCTACACACTGATTACCTAAAATTAAATATTAAATTTTAATCTAAATACATTTCATTATTTTGTAATTGGATAGTGCAAACTAAATAAGATATAAATTTAAAGAACAAATTAAATATTCTTTTAATGAAAACTATTTATTTAAAAAAACAAATCACAGTTATTTCAATATTTTTTAAGCACCAAATTTTGGATTTAATTGTTTCAATAAAAACAGTAGCTTTGAAGCTTTATCCACTGCTAATTGGTTACGAAGACTAGAATGAACAATACCAAAAGAAGAAAACTGTCTTTCCATTCCAGCAGACGAAGTCACGGCTGTTGTTATTTGGTACACAAACTGAATTTCAAGTTCTGTGATACTCTCTTTACCTTCCATTACATAAAATGAATTCCACCAGTCATATTCAATCATTGTACTACCCCTACTACATACTTTCTGATAACAACCCCTAAATTCTTGGAAAGCACATGCTATCTATTTACACTTATTTACTTATTGATATTACTATGCTGACTGATTCCCAGTAATCCTATCTTTGGAATATAGATTTTAAAAGAAGTTAAAAAAAAAAAAAGATTTAAATCTCAATGATTTTTTTTTTTCAAAAAAAAAAAAAAAAAAAAAAAAAAAAAAAATCAACTGATTTAAATCACGCCAAACCTGATTAACCCGTTATTTATGCGTGAAATGCATATTTGATTAGTAACAAAATTCTCTAACAGTTATTTTGCCATTTTACAGAAAATAAATTTACCTTTTTAAAGTCAGTTTTCAATTTCAAAATGGAAAAGTAATCAAATATATAGCTCATAAAATCCGGTACTTGTCTTCAGGACGTGGTTGTACCTAAGTACGGGATCAGTAAAATTTTTAATTTTCCAGAATTGTAAAGTACTCTATGAAGCAGGTAAAAAATGGCTGAAAATTATCTGGTACAAATTCAATAATTTGTTTATCTTCATACTCCTCTAAAGTCTCCCGATACTGTGAATGTAGTTTAATATCACGTTGAATTCATTTAGTCAAACCGTGTGGTTAAGTATAAAATACAAACACACCAAAGAACAAACTTCTTAATTTTCAAAGATGTATAACTTAAACGCTAGGCATTTATTAGTCCGTGACTGCTAGACTTTTATGAAAAGAATTTGTTGTTAATATCGGTGATAAAATTTATCATTGCAACAAAAAATAAGTCTCCCGATAATGTGAATGCAGTTTAGAATCACATTGAATTCATTTAGTAAGGTAATCCTAAGTTTACTTAACTACGCCGAAATGATCGTTAAGTTCTTCCCATTTTTTTTCCCACAATAATTAATGGAAGTAAAGGAATGAAACTATAATTTCCACTACACCCTGAAGGTAGATAGAATTTGTTGTTAATACCGGTGATAAAATTTATCATTGCAACAAAAAATAATCGATGATTAAATTTAAAAGTATCACATATGTACCTAATCTATTATTTAAGCCAAATATAAAAGAAAACTATTTACGTAATATCTAAGTTCAGTGATAAAAAGTATGAAAATAATGCAGACGATATTTAAATAACATAAAATAAGGAATGATCAAATGAGATGGTTAGAGGAATGACGTCATAATGCTAAAAAAATGTTATTTTTACCTATTTATTATGTGATAAATTGAGATAAATTTAATCGCCTGCTTTAAACCGGGGAAAATAGGGCTTAAAATAATGGCATTAAATGCTAGAAATGGGGGGAAGGGGTGGCTTTCGAACGTTCCTAACAATAACTCATCTAGAATCTAATATGGATACCTCTATCCGTTCCAGGTCCAGCCGCTTCATAAATTTGAGGACAGGTGGACAGATAACTTAAGCTATTATTATATAGGGGATATATATGTGTGTGTGTGTGTGTGTGTGTGGGGAGTAGAGTTGTGAGCAGTGGAAAAAACCCGGTTTAAACCAGGGAAAAATCCGGGTTTTTTGGGAAGGGAATTTTGAAAATTTCCAAAACATGGGAATTTTGAAGTATTTTGAAGTCGCCAATTCCTATGACACAATGAGAACCACCATTTTTTCTGTCTTTGTTGTAGACATTTTCACAAAATTTAACTATTATATGCTATGAAAAAAATTGAATAATTGGGATTAACTAACTATATTTGTTAAGGTACCATGTTTAGCATGAAAGTATGAGTATATTTTTCCTTTGAGAAATATCCAATATTTTTATTATTACATAAATATTAGGCAATTATCTGTAGTGTCACAAAAACCCATAAATCATTATTTTTCTTGGATAACATCGCTTTCTCTCTCTCTCTCATATATATATATATATATATATATATATATATATATATATATATATATATATATATATATATATATATATATATATATATATATATATATATATGTGTGTGTGTGTGTGTATATAATGTGTGTGTGCATATCGGACACAAAATGCAACAGCGTCATTTTATTACACCTTTAAATGACATATGCATTACAAAAAATAATAAACTGTTATTTTAAATTTAAAGCTATATATTTTTATATTAAAAAAATAGGGAAAAAGTTCAGCATAAAACAATTTACATAATAAATAATGATAAAAAATAATGTATATAGTTTTTATATTAGCAATTAAAATGGAAGCAACCAGTTATGTGTTTGATAAGACTAACAGGGTAATTAATTACGTAAGTACTACTATAAAATCAATTAAATGCTCATTGCTATTATTTCGTGAATATATATATATATATATATATATATATATATATATATATATATATATATATATATAAATATATATATTGCCAAGAGTAAAAAAAAAGAATATCTTAGAAATAATATGCTAGTTCTTAAATAGCCACTGTTGAAAAAATAAATGTAGACATTGTTAAAATGATTTTTTCCCAAAGTTTCCAAAATTCCGGGTTTATTCCCCAAAATTCCCGGGTTTATTCCCAGCTCTTCGAAATTCCGGGTTTTTTACATCTCTAATGGGGAGAAGATGTGGATTTCGGAAGCTTTAAATACGACAGTATTTTTCACTGTGACATGAAGCATATTTATACCATTTTTTTTTTAAGAATTCGATCGATAGTTTAGGAAAAGATAAACTTTACTCGCTTTGAATTTTGCTAACCCTAACTCATCAAGAAATTCAATATGGATGCCTCTATTCAATCCAGGTCCAACCACTTCATAAATTCGAGGACAAATGGACAGATAACTTAAGCTATTATTATATAGGGGATTTTTTTAAATTTAAAACCTTTGTTTCTCTTTCAGGAAGAAAATTCGCAGATGGATGGTCTGACAGCAACAGTAGAACATATGCTGCTCGCCGCTATGCGAGACATATCTGCACGTTTGGAAGCAGAATGCCGCAGATTCTGTCCCCATATGCCGCTGCTCGAGATCCGTCTGGAAGGTAGGTCCATGGACTTCGTCCTACGTCACGCGGTGAGATTTGACTGCGACTGCAACTTCAAAGGCATCTGCAAGGCCAACGTCGTGCGAAGGTGCCAAGCGGCCTCAGAAGAATTCGAAGAGGTGAAAGGGATTTACGTCGCTTGCAACGAACTCGGTATAAGGACTCCGCTCCCGCCGGATTTCTTGGTGAAATGGAACACATTTGTAGAAGAGCTGTATTTATCCTTAGATATACGCGTGTAAATACATTGTATTTGTTGTGTACAGATAGCAGAAAATAAATATATGTAACACAAAACAGTCGAATGTTAATCTATAACCTTCATCACACCTTAATCTGCCAGGAATGACACAAATTATTCCCTGTACATATTAGTCAGGTCACAATTTATGTCCTTTCGATGAATGGAATTTTGCATGGACGAGTGTACATGAGGCCTTTCTTTCCACAATAAAACTTAATTACTTTATTTAAAGAAAAACATAAACGAAAATGACTAAAGTATAATCATATCTCGGATTATATCTCGAGGAAAACAACGCTATAAAATTATCATTTCCCCTCTATGTTAAGTAATCACGTTAAGAGCTCGTCTCTCTAGCTGAAGTATCCAACTGGATCTACTTTTCCCATATTCCTTTTTTCCTCAGAAAACCTCGGTACAAGGGGTCATATCATCCCCCTCCTTTGATCTTTGCCGACCCCTGGTTTAACCCTTAGCGTCTGACTAACGCGGGAAAATAACCACCCCATTGAATTATCCTAATGGCAAATCCACTTGTTTTTCTTCAGGTAATAGCATTGTTTGAAACACTCCAAAATTCGAATGCCGACGAAGATCATTACCAGGAAAACTGATAGCTCTTCCAAAGTTGATGGATAACGCCCTATTATCTGCACAAAATACTCACACAATCAAGCACTGAACCAGACTCATATGGCCTTGAGGCCATCCAGATTTCTCCTGGTTTTGGTGGGCACATCGCGAGTACTGATTCACACCGTACGCAAAGCAACCGACAAGCGCACAGATGCACGAGTGAACGCAGAAGACTATACTCGGTGTAAACTCAATAGGCACTTCAAGGTCACTGATTTTTCCCCGATGACCAACTGTAACTATGGTAACAACAGTTGAGGAAAGACTTTACTATTTTTTCCCACTGTGTTAAGGGGTATCATGCATCGTGTGGGGAGGTAAACTTTCTATTCCAAAATTGCAGTGTATTAATTATTTTATGATTTTACAAGAATTGAAAGAGTTCTTAATGTAATAACAATATTTTGTATAATTTTATTATGTATTTAAAGATTTATGGTCTGTTGACACAGTTTTAGAAAGTGAAAATTTCTTTAGAAGGTAGAGATTCCTAATGTTTTAGTAAGAATTCTAAATTAAAATAAATTTTTGTATTTTTACAAGAACAGCTATGATTTATTATAAACTTTTTATACATATTGTTAAACTTTTCTTTATGTAAATAGTTTTTATGCACAACTGAAAATTTTAACTTTGCTTATAATTAGTAATTTGTAATAAAACTGTAGTTAAATTTATTTAAAAAAGCTTTAAAAACTAAATAAAAAACATTTCCTGTTTTTTAGTTAAACGGCATTTTTTTAAAGGCAGAAAAGGTGACACTTTTGTCGAAATCATCTAATTCTGTTACGCGCCTTTTATGTGAAATTTTTTTTTAATATTGTAGCAGTTCTGGATCAGCACAAATTCTTTTAGAAATACCGCGGTCGTCATCAGTTGCTTGTTGAGTTTGCGAAAACAATTCGAAAACTGTAGCAGCTGGATTGGATTCAACAAGACCTTTCAAGTACCTGTATACGTTAAATATCAGTATTTTGGACTGTTTTCTAACATCAAAACTAGCCATTACAGGAAATATTTTATGAAGTAAAAAATTTAAATAAATATGAAGCAAAATTTAAATAAAACAATGAATTAAAAGATAAAAAATGAGAGGGTAATATCAAATAAGCGCAAAATAAATATCTACGAGAAGAAAGAAAAGCAAGAACGTATTGGAATCAAATCCTCAACTGAAGTGCTGAAAATAAGTGAGAATGCATATGCTTCTTGGTCACTACCATAGTAACCGATGACTGGGGAAACAAGAAAGTGTGACCTTGAAGCGCCAATAGATTTTACATGGACTATAGCACTGGTAAGGAGAATTAGAAAACTATTGAATGCTTAGCGGGCCCCTTGACGCCGGAATTAATAAGGGTGACGCTAACCACGCGAGCCGAGATAAAGAAAGCAAAGAAAAGAGAATTTTATTCCTTGAACTTAGTGACTGGAGACTGACTAAAAGAACTAGAAGAACAGAATACTCACAACCACAAAATACTCACACGTCTTTCGTCGACTTTAATGGGTGCCTCTCTTACGAAATATTTTAGAGATATATGATATTGTCAACTGTATAACTATTGCATGGGGTTTTGAAACTTTGTTTTACTGTTCTTCTCATTTATATGAATCACTCAGAAGGCGCTTACTTCAAACACTAATCCGATCGGGCGGCACCGTATTTAAATCATATTAATTCATTTTCATAAACGAATAATGCAAGACGTATAATTTAATTTATTTTTCATAAACTTAATGATCTAAAAAGGTACCATATTTTGTAATTTATCCTTGTATTTGTCGAAAGGAAAAATTTCTAACGTTTTTAGCGAAATTTTTTAAAAAGTACTAAGGTACCTATAATTCGGAAAATATTAAGCCCATGATACAAATAAAATGCTAATAACATTTAATTTTGTAAATTATAGCGTCGTTACGCCTAGCCAACGAGTTGAAGTATTACCCCATTTGTGCAAGTCGGATGTTGCTCAAAATTTTTCTCATTTTCGCGAATTGATATTCGCGAAAATGAGTAAAACGCCTCTTTTGGCGTTGCTACCTAAGCAAATTCACATGTCTACTTCCACGACGGCACGTTTCACTGCAAAACTGTTGCTTTCAGCTTACTGAAATTGCAACTTTGTTAGAGAGAAAAGGAGACATTTTCCACGGACGCATCAGTCGAAGTGGCGTAACCAGGGTTGGAAAAAAATCATGATTTTTTAAAAAAAATAAAAAAAATCAGATATATTTGATTTAAATCAGATTTTTTTCGATTTAAATCAGATTTATTTGATTTTTTTTCTGAATTTTAATTTTAATTATTGTAGTGTTTTTATATTTTTTGCAATATACATAAAATAATTTGTTATAAGTAACATCTTATCTATCTAGTATATTCTACACACTGATTACTTAAAATTAAATATATAAATTATAATCTAAATCCATTTTATTATTTTGTAATTGGATAGTGTAAACTAAATAAGATGTAAATTTAAAGAACAAATTAAATATTCATTTAATTCAAACTATTTAAAAACACAAAAAAATGCATAATTATTTCAATATTTTTTAAGCTACGAATTAGTTATTTAACTGTTTCAATAAAAACACTAGTTTCTATTCTTTATCCACTCCTAATTCGTTACGAAGGCTAGAATGAACAATACCAAAAGAAGAAAACTTACTTTCTATTCTAGGAGATGAAGACACGGCTGTTGTTATTTGGTAGATAAACTGGATTTCAAGTTCTGTAATACTCTCTTTACCTCCCATTCATAAAATGAATTCCACTAGTCATAACTAGTCATTGTACCTACCTTTACTATATACTATCTGATAACAACCCCTAAATTCTTGGAAAGCACATGCTATCTATTTACACTTATTTACTTATTGGTATTACTGTGGTGACTGATTCCCAATTCTCCTGTCTTTGGAATATAGGTTTTAAAAGAAGTGGAAAAAAATGATTTAAATCAATGATTTTTTAAAAAAAATCAACTGATTTAAATCATGCCAACCCTGGGCGTAACACGTTTACATGTGCCAGTCATGTACCCTTCTTTTTACCCGGGTAAAGGGATTTTGCTTGGAGGGTCGGAGAAACCCGTTTACATGGTCAATTATTCCTACTCTCCATTTTTCCGGGATCGTCGCTAGAAGTCACGTGATCATACGGGATGGCAATCATCTGTAAGCGCAAAGGATGACGGGAAAGGAGAGTAAACTCTGCTATTACCCGGGTAGAAAGGTGGGTTCTTTCTACCCCTCAATTTTTTCCCTAGCTAGGGATAATTCTTGAAAGGGGAGTACAATTCGCGTATCTACCCTGCATTCTACGCTGCTTTTGGCACATGTAAGCCCCGTTTACATGTGCCAGTCAAGTACCCTTCATTTTACCCGGGTAAAGGGATTAAGCTTGGAGGGTCGGAGAAACCCGTTTACATGGTCATTTATTTCTACCCTCCATTTCTCCGGGATCCTCGCTAGAAATCACGTGATCATACGGGAAGTTCAATCTGCTTATGCTACTTCCGCGCCGACTAGTTATTGTTTACTTGCTACTGCTTACAAAGTGCGACAGCTACACCACAAAAACTGAAATATCCCATTAGTCCTGTGTTAACATACATTATAAAAAAGTTTTAAAATATTATTCAACCTTATTACTTAGATATTAAGTGTTCTCAAACTGTTATTAGACAATTAAAGATAAAAGAGAGTAAACTCTGCAATTACCCGGGTAGAAAGGTGAGTTCTTTGTACCCCTCATTTTTTCCCTAGCTAGGGATATTTCTTGAAAGGGGAGTACAATTCACATAAATACCCTGCATTCTACGCTGCTTTTGGCACATGTAAACGGGGCTGTAAACGGCACCTGTAAACGCACAAAATACAGGGTTAGCAATAAGTTCCCCACTTTTGAGGTTTCTACGTTATATTGGTCCAAGAGAGATGCAATTGGAACTGCAGATAATTCAAATGATGCGCTAATTTTATTACATAAAATATGTTTAGTACACAAATACGCTTTTATGTGTGTAGTGCTGAATTTGTCAACCTCCTGTAATCAACTCTAATGCGAGAAAATGCTTTTAATATTTTCAAGGTTGAAGACTCTATTTTAACACTTGCAGTAGAAATTAGTAATAAACACAAATTTTAAAAAAATTGTTCAATATTACTTTGTAATGTCTACACTGAAAATAATTCGGGGTAGGTCCAAGACTCCTCGTACACTCAGGGCCTGATTAAAGCACGGGCCGACTGGGCCCCCTAAAATTTGGTATTTAATTTTTAAATTTTAAATAATTTAATAAACAAAATTTGAAAATGTTTTTTGTTAATTCTTCAAGTAATATTTCGTGAAACCTTATTCAGAAATTAAATAAAAACAGTTAAAATGTTGACAGTTTTATCTAAAACACACACCAATTTACTTATTTATCTTATATATAGCATTTATCTTATGTATTATATAATATAAATTAGTAATAAATTAAAAATTTCAGCCAGTTATAAAAAAAAAATTAGCACTTTTTATGACATTTCTGAAACTTAGATACAATTGTTATTTGTTTAAGAAATTTACCATTTCATTATTTTTTTTCTCTTATTAATTTTGTCTTAAAATCTGCGAATAACTATTATTTGTCAATCTTACCTACGCTATTCATTATTTTTTTTCATTTCATTATTTTTTTCTCTTATTAATTTTGTCTTAAAATCTGCGAATAACTATTATTTGTCAATCTTACCTACGCTATTCATTATTTTTTTTCATTTCATTATTTTTTTCTCTTATTTTGTCTTAAAATCTGCGAATAACTATTATTTGTCAATCTTACCTACGCTATTCATTATTTTTTTTCATTTCATTATTTTTTTCTCTTATTTTGTCTTAAAATCTGCGAATAACTGTTATTTGTCAATCTTACCTACGCTATTCATTATTTTTTTCATTTCATTATTTTTTTCTCTTATTTTGTCTTAAAATCTGCGAATAACTGTTATTTGTCAATCTTACCTACGCTATTCATTATTTTTTTTCATTTCATTATTTTTTTCTCTTATTTTGTCTTAAAATCTGCGAATAACTGTTATTTGTCAATCTTACCTACGCTATTCATTATTTTTTTCATTTCATTATTTTTTTCTCTTATTAATTTTGTCTTAAAATCTACGAATAACTATTATTTGTCAATCTTACCTACGCTATTCATTATTTTTTTCATTTCATTATTTTTTTTCTCTTATTAATTTTGTCTTAAAATCTGCGAATAACTATTATTTGTCAATCTTACCTACGCTATTCATTATTTTTTTCATTTCATTATTTTTTTCTCTTATTAATTTTGTCTTAAAATCTGCGAATAACTATTATTTGTCAATCTTACCTACGCTATTCATTATTTTTTTCATTTCATTATTTTTTTCTCTTATTAATTTTGTCTTAAAATCTGCGAATAACTATTATTTGTCAATCTTACCTACGCTATTCATTATTTTTTTCATTTCATTATTTTTTTTCTCTTATTAATTTTGTCTTAAAATCTGCGAATAACTATTATTTGTCAATCTTACCTACGCTATTCATTATTTTTTTCATTTCATTATTTTTTTCTCTTATTAATTTTGTCTTAAAATCTGCGAATAACTATTATTTGTCAATCTTACCTACGCTATTCATTATTTTATTTTTTACATACTTGAGGATGTACAGATTTTTGGCATTCGACAGTACTACAAAGGTATGTAAACATAAAAAAAAAATTAATATAAACTTTTCTCCAAAAATATTCGTTTGTATCCTCTTTTATAAACTATTTTTTTTTTTTAAAAAGGAGGGTAGGGGGGGCGAGAGACTACCAGGAACTAGGCCCAACTTTGCCTTGATCGGGCTCTGCTTACACCCCACACACCTCATTTTGGTTTGTTTTGGTTTGGTTTGGAGCGCTACGATCTACTTTTTGCAACACGAGGGCTAATGAGACCGGGACCTACAGCTTAAAGCCGATTCCGAACGGCTACGAACATCCATGCCACTGTGGGATTCGAACCCACGAACTCCGGTTCCGAAGGCCAGCACCCTAACCAATCGGCCATCGTTCGGCTTCACACCTCGTAAATACGTCCTTGGTGATAATGAAATTGTCTATCATAAGCTGAAAATGGAATATTTTGTTGTTGATTTGGAGCTATACAATCTACTATTTTTGCGACAGTAGGTCTAATGGGACTTAGTAAAATAGTTGTTAGCATAGTTAAAATACATATTATTTTTGTAGTACTGTTCATATATTTTGTGAAACTAAGAACAAAAACATAACGACCGAAAAGAATTACAGCACCTAGTTAACTGGAGCAGGTACGACGTTCATGTTGTTTGGATGCACGAATCAGTCAATGCCAAATCTAGTGTTGACAAGATGCCCCAAAAAATATATTTACAATTTTTGTAAATATATTTTTAAAAGATTTAAAACATTTACAGGAAAGTGCTGCAAATGTTAAGTCAACTCAATATTCATAGATGCAAATATCAAGCCAACTCAATACTCGTAGACTGATACATTACCATTACTAACTCCAGAATTAGAGGGCTTGGCCCATTGAGTTCTGTTGCTAATTCTTACTGTGACAGGAAAGGGCGGATGTCTCTGACCGCAAAAATATTTGCATTTTCTATCCCTAAGCATTCTCCTCTCTAGTTTTGTTGTATTATGAACTCACGAATCCATCTTCCTATGCCCTCTTTCATCTTTTAGCTGTTTTATTTTCTGCTTGTTGCCATTTTCTGCATTTATTATTAGAAATCTCTGGATTAGAGGGCTCGCCCACGCAATCCACTTGCCCTACAACCATAAAGACAAGAAAGGCTTGTAAATAATAACTTTGTAATATAACTGTTATGACTCCATTTTTAAAAACTACGTTCGCATTTTAATTATTTCCCTCTATTAACCGTTTGAGTCCTAAAGGGTTTTGAAAAAACACTGTAGAAGAATCCGCAACTACGCTTTATCTACATGAATACGAAAAGACCCAAGCAGCGAGAAATTCCAAGCGGCGCGATAGCACTTCTATTTTATATTCTAAACATAAACGCTTCAATATTGCAATATTATTATAGTATTGTGCCACAAAAATGTACTACAGTGGAATCTGCTTAATGTGATCAGTTTGGGACACCGTGATTTTGATAACAATAAACGATATGCAAAATTAGATAAATTTATAACCCCCCCCTCTTTAATTCACACGTACAAATTTAAAAACAAAATGAAAAAATACACCTTATATTTATGTACTGTATATTATTCTTTGAAAAATAAGAATTGTGTACATAATTAAAAAACTGATCAATTGTAGACTGTCTACAAGTTTTTCTAAGAAGCTCATTGATAAATTGTTCGTAATCATAATCAACCTGTCATAACTATTTAGAATTTCGATCTTTTGTTTTAATCATTTTGCTTTCTGGCTTCTATATCGAAAGCGATAAGAGCGATGTAATAATGTATGCGAGCAAGACATAAAATGTGAATACGCTCCTTCTCAGTTCCGATAAGAATTGCCTTCTGCTTATCTGACAACCATTGATCACCAGCCGGGTGTGCGTATTTCTGAAAAATTCCAGGAAGGTGTAAGACCCCCCACTCCTTTGTTCATTCCCAATTTTTCTAGTTTGAAAAGGAGAATTCTCGGAAATTCAAACAGCGAAGGGAAAGAAAAGAATGGGTTCCTTCTGAATAAAATGTGAATATTCCTTTGCCAGTTAAAATGAGGTTCGAAAACTGATAACATTAACCGGTGTAACGATCCCATAAAGCGATAATTTTAACATAAAAAATGAATAGAGAAAATCGGGTCCAAGTGATTTCGATAACAATAAGAGATTGATAACATTAACCGCGATCATATTAAGCGGTGTCCACTGTATTTACATAAAAAGAGGAGCTGTATGATGTGCTTCCGTTAGTAAATCTGACCACGCGTGACTTCGACAGTCGATAGCGCTCCATCAGCGATCCACAACATTCGTAATATGCTGGATTTTCTCGACATTAAAACTGAACAGAGCGATCGCTCTGTTTTGGGCCCAAACGATTTACAAAGCACATCATAAGGATGTAAGCGTCGTAAACCATTGAGGATATGGCATCAGCCAAGGAGCCCCATTCAATCTACCATCCGGGTTCTGGTTCTTTCATCTCTAGTTAATAATTGGCTTTAATATTCTTAACGATTGACAATTCTTGTATGTGGAATATTTTTATTTATTATATGATATGACCTTTGAAGTATTCTTTAACATTTCATGTAAAGTGTTATATACAGGCTGTTTCAGTTATATGGTCAGCTTAGCGGTCCAGAAAAATCCGACCATATAAGCGGGGTGACGCGGAACAATACAACCCTATTGTGCATGTACCGTGCATTTTTAATCCATAACAGAAGAGCCTTATCCACATTCCCATAAGGTGACAAGCGCTGACGTTTTCTTTCTTGATCACCGATTTCAACACTGGAGGACAAAAGTTAGGCAGCTACAATGTTGTTTAATGTCGTCCAGGTAATCGAATTTGTTTTGGCGAAAGTAGCCTTTAAAAGACTAGTTTTTTTTTTAAATTTTCAATCAATTCACTTTTGGTAGCAAAGGATCAATTCTTTCTTTTCGAAGCCATAATTAAAAAATGACCGTTCTTATTCGTGACGTATGACCCAAATGCAACAAAATTTTCCTTTAGTTGTTCGCAACCATCGCAATTTCCATCGCAATTTCAACTTAACCCTCTAAAGAACGGTGGTTTTGTAGGGAATCCACCTGTTAAAAGTTTTTTTTTCTACTTTTTAAAGACATATGAACCATTTTTTTTTAATTTTTTATGTTTATGACATTTTAAACTTACAGCAGATAAAAACACTGCACTTAATTCATTTTTCCATTTGAAATATATATTTTTAAACTTGTTTTACCCAGAAAATTTAGAAATTCGATTTATCTTCCTTGTGACCCCAAATACTTATATTTGTCCAAATAACAAGTAAAAACTGTTTAGCTATTTTTTATTACGCATTTTTAATGATAATTATTTATTGTACTCTCACCTTAACAAAAATTTAATTAAAGTATTATTCTCACACAGTACAAAGGAATAGTTTTTCATTTAAACCAGTCCTCTAACCTTTCTTCCTCCCAATGAATGGAAATTATTTTCATGTATTTTACATTTATATGGTTCATAAGTAACATTTATAAACTAATTTCATTAAATCCTAAGAAATTTATATTGGTGTCCTTTAAAGGGTTAAGTAGGGAAAGGTAACTTCAACCAATAAACAGACAGATGTCTACCTCTTGTCAGGGGGAAAGAGAATTGAGAGAGGTGATGTCTACACAAGAAAGGGGGAAAATAACGGCTTGAATTCAGGTCCTCTCTGATTTCGCACTGACATAGCCCCCCCCCCCCCAAAAAAAAAAAAAAAAAAAAAAAAAAAACTGGAAACTCTTTGAAAACAGGAATTTGACCATATAACCGGTAACAAGAAAAAGAAAATGACTGCATAAGCGGTGCGCTTTAACACATGTTCCCTATTAAGTTAGACGGGACATTAGAAAACTGACCATATAAGCGGGTGACTATATAACCGGTAACAAGTAAAAGAAAATGACTGCATAAGCGGTGCGCTTTAACACATGTTCCCTATTAAGTTAGACGGGACATTAGAAAACTGACCATATAAGCGGGTGACTATATAACCGGTAACAAGTAAAAGAAAATGACTGCATAAGCGGTGCGCTTTAACACATGTTCCCTATTAAGTTAGACGGGACATTAGAAAACTGACCATATAAGCGGGTGACTATATAACCGGTAACAAGTAAAAGAAAATGACTGCATAAGCGGTGCGCTTTAACACATGTTCCCTATTAAGTTAGACGGGACATTAGAAAACTGACCATATAAGCGGGTGACTATATAACCGGTAACAAGTAAAAGAAAATGACTGCATAAGCGGTGCGCTTTAACACATGTTCCCTATTAAGTTAGACGGGACATTAGAAAAACTGACCATATAAGCGGGTGACTATATAACCGGTAACAAGTAAAAGAAAATGACTGCATAAGCGGTGCGCTTTAACACATGTTCCCTATCAAGTTAGACGGGACATTAGAAAACTGACCATATAAGCGGGTGACTATATAACCGGTAACAAGTAAAAGAAAATGACTGCATAAGCGGTGCGCTTTAACACATGTTCCCTATCAAGTTAGACGGGACATTAGAAAACTGACCATATAAGCGGGTGACTATATAACCGGTAACAAGTAAAAGAAAATGACTGCATAAGCGGTGCGCTTTAACACATGTTCCCTATCAAGTTAGACGGGACATTAGAAAACTGACCATATAAGCGGGT
>CM063500.1:58962575-59077575 GCA_032207245.1 Pardosa pseudoannulata
CAGCACACTTTTAATTAATATTCTTTTTGTTTTATGTCATGGCACGAGGAACGTAGAGATATGATCAAAAATGGGGAAATTTCAGGAAAAACTACTAGTTTTGATCCTTATTAAATGAAGTGAATTTCTCAATATTTACAGTTTTTTCTTTGAAAGAACTGGTAATATTGAGATATGAAAACTTGATGGAATATTTTGTATCCATCAAGGAGAGCTGTATTATTATTTTTAATGCCTTTTTTTGGGAGAAGTGGAAATTAATGTCATCAAGAACTATTTGAAGTAGTATTGAATAAACGCCTGGGAAAAAGTTGTCTAAAATAAATTAAATAGTCACTACGTTTTCTTTTTTTGTGTGTCAAGTATATACATATATATGTATGCATTTATATATATATATATATATATATATATATATATATATATATATACATACATATATATATATATATATACATATATATATATATATATATACATATATATATACATATACATATACATATACATATATATATATATACATACATACATACATATATATATGTATGTATATATATATATACATACATATATATATATATATATATATATATATATATATATATATATATATATATATATAACATTGTTTTTTATTTCCAGTTTTCTGTCTATGGTTTAGGACGTATAAAATGAGAAACATAAATCTATGATCAAAAGTCAATTTCAGGAAAAACTAACAATTTGGGTCCTCTAACAAGCAAAGTAGTTCTTTCAATATTTAAAGAACGTTAAACAAGAAGGCATTAAACAACAAACAATGATAACAAAAACGCTATCCTTCTAAAGTTTTTGTATCCATTAGGGAGTGTGTGATTATTCTTCTAATATTGTTTTTAAACAAGTGTAAATTAATATCTGCTAGAACTGTTTGAAATAATATTGAATAAACAGATGGGAAAAATTGTCTAAAATAAGCATAGTCATTAATTTTTCCTTGGTGTGATTTTTTTTTTTTTTAAACTCTTAAACTTATTACATTGTTTTTGATTTCCAGTTTTACATTCTATTAAAGGTGAGGTTTATATAATTTCCCCAAGCCTTTATAGCATCTTTCACACTTCATGTGTTTCTCTGTGTGTGACGGAGTCCACATGCAAGAGTTCTCACGGGTTTTATCTTTTCCAACACAAGAAGGTATAAGCACAATACTATGATCTGGCTTCACTGATAAAACTACCACTGATTATTCTTTGACAAGAGTCTATTGTGTTTATTATAAACAGATTTGCACCTGGATTGGACAGTTTGTTTATAATCTGTAAATACTATTAACCAATAGTGAGCAGGGTGGCAGGTGGTAGGGATTTTATAGTCAAACATCAACACTCTCTGCATATGTGGTCATTTCTGCAATTTGTGCATGCGAAAGACTGTGCCCCGACATACTGCCTAAAGATTCCAGTGGAATACTAGGTTACTAGAAAGATTTCAGTGTCCCGGTTTATTCTTACGACAGTGATTTCATCTGACGTACAGTGTCTGCAATATTTCAAATAAGTTCGATTTGCAAAGTTGTTGTTGAACATTGATTTACAAGTCTACAGAATATTACAAAAGAAATAACTGTTTCTCGACATTTCATCTGACGTACAGTGTTTCAACTCATTGAGGACAAGTTCGATCTGCAAAACTGAAGTGTGAAACCGATTTACGTGGATTCAGGATACTTTTTGTTTCTTTTAACACCAGTTCATCGGATAGACAGCTGTTGTAGATTTTCCATTAGAAAAGTTGCCGAAGATTGAATCCTTTACCTGTCTTTTGTTTACTTATTAGGTAAGATTTAATATTTTTCTTACATTTATTCTTTTAAAAGTAATTTGTATATGTTAATAGTTGTTAACTTATATATATATATATATATATATATATATATATTTATTTATTTATTTCTTTATATTTGTTTGTGAGTGACTCTTTCTGTATAATATTTTAAGATGATTACCCAGGTATCACAAAATTATCGGCTATATTAGAATTGTAAAATCGTTCTACATCAAATAGACACCCTGCAATCTAAATGGCTTCCCTAAAAATATTTTTTTTTCTTATATTTATACAATGTTGGTTAAATGTCGCTGAATGTCGTGATATGTCACATGTTATCAGAAAAGGATACTTATTTTTATGATATCGCTAAATATTATTAAAATAATATCATTTTTATGAGATTGTGAACAACATTAAAGAAAGACATTACAGAATGTGTGTTTTGTTAAAATTGACAAATTTATTAAATTTCATTTTTAAAAGTAATATTTGTCTTATGAGCAAGATAAGCAACTCTTTTAACCGTTTTTTTTTTTTTTAATTTCAAATTTTAATTTTACATTATGTAGGCTAATATTGGCAAAGATGTTCAAAATATTAGTCAGTGTCCTTATAGGATATTACCGATATATTTGTGCTACCTGGGCAAGACTTACCTAAAAATTCATGATTTCAAAATCAAGCGTACAATATTTTGCGATATGAGCGTAAATGTTCATAAAACTTTTATTGTAGTTGCATATAAATTTCATCTACAAAATACCATTCAAAATCTAGCAAAACTTTTTACATACAACGTTTTGGGTTTGGTTTGGAGCACTAAGGTATACTTTTTTGTAGCATGAGTGTTAATGAGATCGGGACCTACTGCTTAAAGCCGATTCTGAATGGCTACGAACATTCATGCCATAATGGGATTCAAACCCACGAATTCCGGCACATCAGTAGACATGCACATTATGATGTCTTAGAATTCTAGTGTGTGTGTGTGTGTGGGGGGGAAACTCAGCCAGTTGTAGAACCCCCCTTCCCCGCAATTTTGAAATTTACTGTGTTGTATTTTAGCATTGAAATAAACATGGGTTTTCATATATAAAGTTTTTTTATAACTGCATACTTAATAAATATTTAATTTTAAAATATCTACTTCCTTTTTTAACTTCAATATTTTTATTCAAATTGTTTTATACATTTACAGGCATGTATTACACAAGATTGTACATAGAAATCTAAATATAAATTTAAATATACAGTAAAACCTCGCTAGTATCTGATAAATCTCTCTATAACGGTAATATTTTGCTACCCCAACGAAGTTCCGCTCGTTTTAACGATATTCTTGTAAAATGCAATATATCTCTATAAACGATGGTTTCCCCAAGAATGATCGTTTTTCCCATCTGTCTGTAACGATATTTCATATTACAAATTATGTAGAACCTCGTTTATCTGAGCTAACTGGGACAACCAGTACCTCAGATATCGGATATCTCTATTAATAAAAACTGTGTACTTTTTTATGGGGGAGGTAGAATTGTTTTAAATATATGTACTAAGTTACTAAGAAAGCATGGAGGGAATTTTAACAGTAGATAATGAAATTATGGCTCATGCATGAGTGACAAAGTTATTTTATCTGAAATCTTAAGTAAAATGATATAATATGCATTATGGAAGTTCATAATAGAAACACAGAACCTTCGCATATTTTATTGACAGCTGCTAAGGCACATTAATCTATTAAATCTCTACGGATAGTTTCATTAAACCCTTTTATTCCCAAGTTATGATCGTTTTCATCCTTTAGAATTCATAAAATTTTCATTGTAGTTGCATATAATTTTTTTTTTTTTTTTTCAAAAATACCATTCCAAAATCTAGCAAAATTTCTTACACACAATGTTATCCTATCGCAGAATATCGGAGAGGGGGGGGAACTGGGAAAGTTCGAGAACCCCCCCTCCATTGCAATTTTAAAATTTACTGTATTGTATTTTAACAGTGAATTAAAAATAGGTTTACAAATGTAAAGTTTTTAAAAACTACAAACTAATTTAATTTCAAATAAAATTTTTAAAATATCTATCTACTTTTTTTATAACTTCAATATTTTTTATTCAAATTGTTTTATACATTTACAGGAATATATTACATAAGATTGTACATAGAGTTTTAAATATTCAGTAAAACCTCGCTACTATCTGATAAATTTCTCTATAACGGTAATATTTTGCTATCCCAGCGAATTTCCCCCCGTTTAAACGAAATTCTTGTAAACTGCAATAAATCTCTATAAAACGATGATTTCCCCTCGAACGATCGTTTTTCCCATCCCCTTTAACGATACTTCATATTACAAATTATGTAGAATCTCGTTTATTTGAGCTAATTGGGACCACCAGTACCTCAGATATCGGATATCTCTATTAATAAAAACTGTGTACTTTTTAATGGGGGAGGTAGAATTGTTTTAAATATATGTATTAAGTTACCAAGAAAGCATGGAGGGAACTTTAACAGTAGATAATGAAATTATGGTTCTTGCTGGAGTAACAAAAATGTTTTATCTGAAATCTTAAGTAAAAAGAAAGATGATGTATATTATATGTATTATAGAAGTTGATAATAGAAATACAGATCCTTTGCTTTTTTTATTGACAGCTGCTAAGGCAAATCAATCTATTAAATCTCTACGAATAGTTTCATTAAACCCGTTTATTCCCAAGTTATGATCGTTTTCATGCTTTAGAATTTATAAAATTTTCATTGTAGTTGGATATAAATTTTTTTTTGCAAAAATACCATTCCAAAATCTAGCAAAATTTCTTACACACAATGTTATCATGTTGCAGATTGTCGGGGGGGGGACACACGGCAAGTTCGAAAACCTCTCCACTGATATGTATTATGGAAGTTAATAATAGAAATATAAATACATTTTTTATTGACAGTTGTTAAGGTACATCAATCTATCAAATCTCTTCGGATAATTTTCAGTCACAAATTAGGATCGTTTTCATGCTTTAGAATTTATTCATATAACTGATTTGAAAATGAAAAAAAAAAAAACTGCAGGTGTGACAAAGGTTATTTAATATAAAATCTTCAGTAAAAAGGGAAACTATGATTTATGATAAGTATTATTAGGCAGCTTATTAAGAAAGGGGAAAAAGTAATCCTTTGTTAAAATAACATTCAAATATGTGGTATAAGTCAATATATAGCATTTTATGTGTGATGTCAGAGTAAACGTTTTTATAGTCTTTACACTGATTTATTTGTATTAATTAAATTATAATTTCTTGAATATTAAGTTAATTAATAAAAATTAATCAGTTTTAGCAATTTAATCTTTTCTGAAATAAGGTTCTTCCCCCGCCCTCTCCTCGTAAAACCAGACCCCCGATAAAACCCGGAAAAACCCACCCGGGTTAGGTTTTTCTTTTTAAAAAAAAACCGGGTTCTTTGCTACTCTGGTGTAGTATACACATTAAACTGAAATGCATTTCACCTAATAAGTTGTCCAGTCCCCATTATTATCGATTATGCAAGAATCACTTTATCATTCGGTTTTGACGTTGAGCGGCTTTTACCCCGTTCCTGTAGGTCGTCAGCATTTTGTACCGCTTTATAACGTGTTACCCACTTCTTGACGAACAACTCCGACTTTCTCATGTATCGGTCTGCAGTTGCACAAGACATTTTTGGTCCTTTTGGATGGTTACACAGAAACACTGCGTCTAAACGACTAGCACACGCGGCACGCATTTTAGAATTGTTGATTTAAACACAGCAAGACAAATCGAATAAATAATATAACCATAAAGAATTCTTTTCTAATGTTTGAAGAACAAGTGCAATTAGGCCAATATCTGCGCGCTATCTACTGACGGAGTTATGAGCGACAAGCTCTCATGGAACAGACTGTATATGTTTGTATAACATTGCATAGACTTGTGCTTGTAAATCTGAATAAATACATTTGGTAATATAGTGTATACATTTTACCGATTATATGCAGTATGATGTAGTATGATGCAGTAGTATGCCAATTTTATAATTTCAATTATCTGTAAAAAAAATAATAAATAAGGAATCACAATCTGTAACGTAGTGTATCCAAAGAGCTCTTTTATTTATTTTTTTTTTTTTACAATTTTTTAAAGAACGCATTATAAGCGTAACAATGAAAAATTTATCGTTACCTGATCTGTGAGGAATACAGAAATCATAGTTAAACTGGGTGTTATAGTTAATGCAAGATCACAAAAAATCGTCCTTTGGAATCCTCTGTTGATTCCCTTGGTACGTTAAGAATTGAAGTGAGAATTTAATATTAATCTAACATAGTTCAATTATCTTTTCAGATCTGAGATATTGTTTGAAAAAAGGAAGATGTTTCCCCCTCGTGGTAAAAGAGAACCCTCTTTGAGCGAAGTCGAAACCATGGTCTTGGGTTATTTCCGAGACTTCAGCGCTCGTCTAGACACCTCTTGCAGGAGGTTTTGCCCGCATATGCCCCGTCTCAAAATCGTAGTGGAAGGAAATTCAGTTGAATTCGTGTTGAGCAACTTGGAGAGTGCTGAATGCAAGTGCAACTTCAGGGATGTGTGCAAGCCGACCGTCGTCATGAAGTGCGAAGAAGGAAGAGCGCGTTTAAAGGAGGTGAAATCCTTCTATAGATTCTACACCAAAACTTACGGAAACCAACTTCCTGTGCCCGAAGATTTTACCGAGAAATATGCCACATTTGTCTCTGAACTGTACAGTCGACTGGGAATAGACTTGTGAATCAAGAATCTGTGTAGATTGATGTTCATATTTTCTACCATTTTTTATATTCATATTTCATATCATGTTTCTCGTTCATCATATGTTCATGTAACGGAGTAGGAATAGACTGGTGAATCGTGGATTTGTGTAGATTGATGTTCATATTAGCTATCATGTTTTATGTTCATATTTCATATCATGTTCATATCATCGGCTAGAAATGGACATGTGAATCAAGATTTTGTACAGATTGATGTTCATGTTTTGTAATTATTCATAAATATTTTACCATTATTAATAAACATATTTTAAAATTTATTTTCAGATTTTGATTCATTTCTTGATTTAAATTATACTAATTTTCTTTTTGTACATATCTAATTTATACTTCTCATTAAAAAATGGGATTGGTTGCCATCCGAAATAAGATATGGGATATAAACTACTAGCCAGCACAAGTTTGAGGAATTTAATCTATTTTTCCTGAACAAAATCCCCCCCCCAAAAAAAAAACAATTTTTTTTCAAACTCAACTAGTATTTTTTAATGTTAATATGTTGAATCAATTTAAAGATAAGATATTCTCTGCAATTATTTAATATTTCTAGAAATATATCTTTTGTATCTGTTTCGTAAAAATTTAATCAAATTCTCAATGAAATGGAAATGAAGATTTGGAGTAAATAAAACTCTTTAAGCGGGAAAATGTTTAAAAGTTAAACTTCTTAAACGAATAACTGTACAATTATAACTATACTAGTATATAGCCCGTCATATGACGGGATCAGTAAAATTTTTAATTTTCCAGAATTGTTAAGAAGAACCCTATGAGGCAGACTATGCCGAACGATGGCCGAATGGTAGAGCGCTGCTCTTCGGAACCGGAGTTCGTGGGTTCGAATCCCGCTGCTGACATGGATGTTTGTAGCCGTTCGGAATCGGCTTTAAACTGTAGGTCCCGGTCTCATTAGCCCTCGTGTGCAAAACAGTAAACCGTAGCGCTCCCAACCAATCAACCTATGAGGCAGGCAAAAAAAAGGGTTTGTTTTTTGGCTGAGAATTACCTTTCAACAAAAATAATCGATTAAAATTATCACATATGTACTTAATCTATTATTTAGGTTAAATAAAAAAAATTATTTATGTAATATCTAAGTTTAGTGATAAAACGTATGAAAATAATGTAGAAAATATTTAAATAATTTAAAATAAGAAATGATTAAATGGGATGGTTAAAGGAATAAAGTCATAATGCTAGAAAAAAATTGTTATTTTTACCTATTTATTATGTGATAAATTGATAAATTTAATTGCTTGCTCTTAAAATGGGGCTTGATATAATGGTATTAAACGCTCGAAAAGGGGGATTTCGAACGTTTTAAAGAGGACAGCATTTTTCGCTGCGATACGAAGCTTATTCATACCAATTTACTTCACAATTGGATCTATAGTTTAAGAAAAGATAAACTTTACTCGCTTTGAATTTTGCAAACTCTAACTGATCAAAAATCCAATATGGAAGCTTTATCCATTCAGGTGTAAAACAGCTTATAAAAAACAAAAAAAATAAAAAAAAAACAAAAAAAAAAACAAAAAAAAAATAAAAAAAAAAAAAAAAAAAAAAAAAAATAACTTCGAGAACAGACGTGCAGATAACTTAGGCTATTATTACATTACGAGAAGAAAGTTTAAGGATACACAACATGAAATGTTTATGTGGCCAGGGACATCCGTAAAGCAATACGTGAATTTAATAAAATAAAAATAATAAAAATTATAAAAAGTTGAAAAAATAGTAAAACTTTATTTTAAAAATAATAAAACAACTTTCGGAATAAGAATTTAAAAGAAAAAGCAGAAAATATTAAATTTATTAGACATTAAAAAAAAATTGGCTGAGCCAGGGATAGAACCGTCAACCCGAGAAGTTCAACGATCAAGTGGGCGAACTTTCTACCAAACGTACAACGCCTGCACGTTGTAAGCGAACTAATTAGAGTATATGAAGTCAGGAAGTCAAGTAGAAACAGTCCAGAAATTTAAATATTACTCTCTGCCTTTGCCATCCTATCAAGAATGAATTTCGTATAGAATAAAAGGAAGGATAAGGCTTGAAATAATAGCATTAAACGATCGAAAAGGGGGGATGGGTGGATTTCGAACTCGCTTTCAATTCTGCTAACCCTAACTCATGAAAAATCCAATATGGATGCCTATATCTGTTTCAGGTACAACCGCTTCAAAATTTCGCAGACAGACAACTTAGGCTATTATTATATAGGGGATGAATAAAACTGGGATTAGAGAAAGAAAACGTCTTAAAAGGGAATTTCTTAAGCGTGTTTCACTGTAATTATAAATTTAAATAATTATTAAACCGGTATCTCATATCAATACATTTTTCTATTTTCGAGACTGAAAAATATTTGAATTAATTTGTCCTTAACTTTTCTTTAAAAATTAGCTTCAATTTTTTTTAATAAAAATTAAATAAAAAATATCCCTTTTTTAGAGTCCTCTTTTATTGCTAGGAATTATTAAAAAAGAGTTATGATCAAAAATGTTAAAGACAATTCTAAAAAAAAAAAAGTGTATAAAGGGACGTTACAAATTTTCTTTCTTTTACAAATAGCTTTACATAATGTTAATAAGAGATTTGAAAAAAAATTTTCAATTTTACAACTCCTCTTCAACCTTCACTCAAAATACAGTTTCTTTTAAGTCAAAGAGTTTTTTGCTGGATGAGATCCCGCCTACCATCCTCTTATTTTAAATTAATTTTACAATTTACACTAAATCACAAATTTGTGATGAAAATCACACTCAGTTTATTTAATTTGTGATTAAGTGAATGTTTCAGTCTATTTAGTATGAATGTTATGTGTTTCCTTTGTGTTTTCTTTGTTAATTCAATTAGATTTTAAATATTCAATTTTTGAAAAATTTTTCCTCAAAATGTTGTTTTTGATTAAGAATCAATTTGTTGAGTTACGATCCCCTCGCCAGATTTCAAACGCCACGCTGCAAGCACGCCAATTTCGCCAAATGTGGTTGAAGCACCAACAAGATCCATGATTAGAAACAGGAGAGTGGGCTAAGAAGAGGAGTTGAAAAAACATGTACAATATTGCATATCAATACATATAAATTTCTTTAGGAACAAAGGGCTGGAAAAATACTAGTTTAGAAGAATGTACATATACATGTAATCCAGTAATTATATAACTGCTGGACATATTTGAAATTATAGCCCTGTTAAGACCTCCCCATTTTGTCCAGAACTAACGGACGAAATCAGCTGATCGGGAGCCTCCTGTTTCGACCCTGTCAACAATAGCTTTGCGACGACTTGTCTGGGATGTTGACAGTTCGGTTGAATAGGTGTCACGTCCCTGATCGGTTAGGATTGCAGCCAGATTCTAGAATCGGGACAGCCAACGAATGAGAATTCAGCTAAAAATCTAACTGTAACCTTAGCTGGAGTTTTCAGGTAACTGGAATCCTAAATGATTAAAAAACGGTTGGAGGGACCGTAACTGACCCCGAGGTATAAAAAGCCTAGAATTTTGCGACTCAGGGCTTTTCGAGATTTTTTACGGAGGTGCTTTGACCTCATGGAGGCTTCCTCGATTTTTGACCGGAGCCAGCCTTTTAGTGATTGCGTTCGGGAGATTCGTTAAGTCCGCTCATGTAAGGCACGGCAGGGTCTCGGATACCGAGCGGGGGATAGAATGGGTTTGCATTGCACCCTGGAAGAGCCTCCCCATTTGTGAGATTATTTAATCTTTTTTTTTTTCCGACTGTATGTTCCGACAGTAATTCAGTGCCAGCAAAAATCCTCTATATTTCAACTTGTTTTAGGCGAATTATTATCCCACTCTATATACTGTATATAGAGTGGGATACTGGACTTTACTCCAGAAAAGAAAACTCCTACTGGACGTTACTCCAGAAGTGAGTTCTGGACTTTACTCCAGAAAAAATAAAAGTTATTTCCAATTCTATTATGACTGTGATCCTTCTTCACGCTACTACTCACTGAAGAACATTGAAGTCGTCACAGCCCCTATTCTTTTTACTTCCCTGGGGTACTGGCAAGGAGAAGCCTAAGCAACTAGACTACTTGAGTAAATCGCAGTCTGGCCATTTTGTTAACACGTTCGCTGCCACCAACGCACTGGCGCGTCAGAGCGGCACCTCCTGGTATGCCGACGACGCACTAACGTGGCGACGGACTTTGATAAATTATATGCTCTGTGTTTAGTGTGGCTTTGGAAATTGAACGGCGAGGTTGTTTCGGCACGTTAGTGAAGCATTATTTTTTAATTTTTTGTGGTTGATTTTCAAAATTTTTGTTTGCATTATTTTTTTTTACTATATCGTTAATGTGTTATATATACTTTGCTACATTAATTTAATATTTAGAGTTGATAGTAATTTTGCATTATTATGTTTAATTATTATTTTGCTTCAACATCTAGAAATAGAAGTAATAATTCAACAATGCCAATATCTGTATATTGTGCTTATTATTTGTAAATGTTTTCAGTATTGTTTCATAAATGGAATAAATGAATATATATGAACGGTATTCCGTTTTATTCGTTTTAAACTGCTATTTTATGCAATATACCAGTAATTTCTGAGAATATTTATCAGACGCGCTGGAGCGTCAGTGGCACTCACGAAGAGAGGTTGAGTCTATGTGCCACTGACGCTCCAGAGCGTCGGAAAAAAAACGCTCTCCTAAACAGGAAATAATATGTTTCTCGTTTTTCTGATTTTCGTAGTAAAATATAACGAACATTTAAACCATTAAAACTCTGTTTTGTAATGCGGCTTTTGAGGATGGTAATATCATTTTTAGTGGCAGCGAATGTGTTAAAAAGAACAGGCAGAGTTCGTATCAAAACTTAAACTTTATTCATTAGCTGCTAAAAATGAGATCTTTGCCAGTCAACGGCAGACAAGAGAATGATACGAAAAACACTTTGCTGGAACAGAGGTGTACCCAAGAGCGAGACAGAAAGAACTTCCCCAAGGGACAAGAAACTCAATCATCGAATTTAACTGTTAGATTAGGGGAAAACTGAGCCATTTGCCGGCGACAGTTGGAAAATGTGTTGAATGGACGGAAAATTTACATCTATTGCACAGAAAGATTTGGGAAATGTGTTGGAAGAATTTTAAGTCGAGGACATTCCTTTGATTAAGACATTTTGTGGCTGGGAAAATATGTTTTAAAGACTTAGAACGGGAGAGAGAAGGTTTTTAAAGAGATATTAAAATGAAAAAAAATTTATATACAGTGGACTCCGCCTAATGTAATCGGGGTTAATGTTATCAATCGCTTATTGTTATCGAAATCACTTGGTCCCCATTTTGTTGATTCGTTTGTATGTTAAAATTATCGCTTTATGTGATCTTTACGTCGGTTAATGTTATCAACTTTCGAACCTTGAACCCAATCTTTTCTTTCACTTCGCTGCTGTTTCAATTTAAACGAGAATTCTCCCTCTTCCACCCAGGGAAATGGGGAATGATCAAAGGAGTGGGATTTTACACGTTCCTGGAATTTTTCTAAAATACGCACACCCTGCTGATGGTCAGATAAGCAGATGGTTGTGAGATAAGCAGAAGGCAACACTTTCTTATAAGAACTGAGAAGGAGCTTGTCTTCTCGGAAATATACGGTACTAATCATGAGAGATTTTAACAATTCCCAATTTAATTATTGAATATTTCAGCCACGTTTAATATTCCGAATGGAATAGCATATTAAATGCTATTAATCTTAACAATATTAATATTAGCATTTCTCTAACAAATTAAAAAAAAACTTCCGTTTCTATGGCTTTTACTGCTTTATTAAATAGATTAAACACGTGTCAAATACGCCTCCTTTTAATAAGTTAATGTTTTTCATTGGGTTAATCATTAAATTGATTGCTTTGAATTATTCTTTTTATTTACAAAACAAAAATGGCAATACTGATATTAATTTTCCATTCTCTCTCATATACAAAATACTGCATTATTAGACATGAGGAAGACCAAACATTGAAATCGATATGTTCTCATTTTGTCTAGCTAAAAATTTAATGTAGGATATGTGGACTTTTCGCTATGGACGTTGATATTAACAGTCTCTTCTCTATCACTATACATTACAATGCAATGGAAACTACGGCTTTGAATATCTGGCTGTAATTGAAAGAATATGATTGCAAAATTGGATAAATTCCTCTCTTAAAACCTTTAATCGATTAACTGCTCTTAATATAAACAGATTAATATCACTGTAAAAATGAAAAGAGGTGATTTCCCGTGGTATATTTTATCATTATCCGGCGTCAAAGTCGGACGGCACTCCTTTGGAACCAGTTCTAAATGTTTATCGGTGACTTTTCTAATTATATTCAACACTTCTGTTCTTCATTTACTTACATCAGCTTCGTGTAATATGAAATATTCTAAAATTAAGCAGGGGATTTCTTACATATTATTATCTATACATTCATTTCTTATTTGGTTTTTATTGTTCTTAAACAGGAAGAAGCTATCTGGCGTTGTGCTTCAGCTGAAGAAATATTGGAAGATCTATAAGTTAGGTTATAATAAAGGAACATTTTTAATAAACATTGCTATAACAGTTATTGCATTACTACCCCTTTTCATAGCTATATTTACGGTAATAACTGCATTTAAGATAGACAATACTATGGAGAAAGTATATTTATATTGGTGTTGCGGGTGTGAACTAAATAATAAGAATTCGAAGATTGTAGTAGTATTTTACGGAGCTTTAAATTATTTTACAGCTATCTTTTCTTTTCCTCTATTAATAACAGTTTCCATCAGCATAATATTTTACAGGTATGCTAAAATATTGCGATGTTACAACAAAAAACTTCTGCTACATCTTCAGACCTCTAATACCAATGAAAAATTCGATATTTATGTCCAATTTTTTGAAATCCGCAGGATTTTAAGAAAACTAAATCAAATTTTGAAATATCCCTCCCTTTTAATAATCCTTTACACCACCGAAAGTATCTTCACTACAGTATTGTTTTTATTACGGGTTTCTCCGGCGTCAAATACATATTTAAATATGGAAGTAGCATTCAATTATTTTTGTGGAATTTCGATGTTAATTTTGTACGTATATAGCGCTTCAATGATTCCTGAAAGCTTAAAGGAAATAAGAATAACAGCCAAAGAATTTATGAATAGTTTTTGCTTGGTGCAGGTAGCATCAGAAAAAACTCTTTATTATTTACAAAGAATTGAAAATGAAGATATTCTCCATGTGACAGCCTGCGACATGTTCTTCACGAAAAAATTCATACTCACAGTAATTGGAGCTATACTGACGTACGGATTACTATTCGCTTTCAATTTTAATTGAACATCGTTAGCATTGTGTCTAAGGAATTGGGACCCACTACCTGTTTTTCGTAGATGTGCACTGTGACGTCCGGAAGTAGGGGTAGGCGAAGCCGTCAATGATACAGGCTGGACAACTGTTTACTCTGGATTAAATACTTTATTCGAATGAATAATTTATGTATAGCTATTCAGTAGATTCTAAATCTGAGATCTCGTGCTGAGATAACGTTAACACAATTACAATGCGTGGGTACAGTGAAGCTAGTTCTTCTCGAACACTGGAACAGTTCGCTAACTAGTGCCGGTACGAAACGCTGATACTATAACCTCCGGACTGATGATCAGTACAGTCGGCTTCCACACTGAGGTTCAAACGCTCAAAGTGCGTATCACGCTAGGAGATCATTGAGAAAACTCAGGATGCAAGGCGATCCAAAATGAGTGTAAGGGTCACTCTCAGCGACCTACTTCTATGCACGAAGTAGAAAAAAAATATTAAGACAACGGGAATGAGATCCCAAAGTCGAAAGTCGACTTCTTAGCTAAAGCAGAGACGCTGGTGGTCTCTAAAGCAAAGCAAGTTCCAGCGATCGGAGAGACGAGTGGACTTCTCTCAAGCTCCACAAAACAGCTCCAAAGCAACTTTCAAGACAAAATACCCCTTCTTCGCACTGGACATCGCACTGGAGCTCTCGGATCTGACTTCCCTTAGGCCAAGCCCTCTAAGCCAGATTACTGTAGATGCATGGAATGAGACATAGCAGATATATTGCAACGATATTGAGGATTAAAAAGTCGATGTTAAGTTAAGAGTATAAGTTAAAAATTAGGTTATAATATGCTGAGGTTCACGAGTTCAGTGGGGATAAGAATACACATAAAAATTAGGTTGACAATAATAACACGGTAAGTTAAGCAAAATAAGTACACAGTTAGGTAAGCAAAAATATGAAGGATTAAATAAGTTGAATAATCCTGAGATAATGAAAAAATAAACAATTAAAGGTGTTTTTTTTTTCCCATGTTAAAGTAACTCAAAGAGAAAGTAGGAGCAAGAAGCATAGCAGTTCTAGTCTAGAAATCCTGAGGATCCAGCTAAGTGGTGGGAGAAATTTTATTGGATCTTGAGGGCCAATAGAATTTGTGCGTTATTTTTAAGAGTAAGATCACACGAAAATCGTTTGGGATTCAGCTGAAAGAGAGGAGAAAAGAGATTGGCTCATATAGGCCAATAAAATTTATTCTATGCTTCTGTCCAAAACAGCTAAGGGACGCTTAGCATTTGCAGGATCCGTATGGTCATATTGGGCTAAGTTGCGACATGTTCTTCACGAAAAAATTCATACTCACAGTAATTGGAGCTATACTGACGTACGGATTACTATTTGCTTTCAATTTTAATTGAACATCGTTAGCATTGCGTCTAAGGAATTGGGGCCCACTACCTGTTTTTCGTAGATGTGCACTGTGACGTCCGGAAGTAGGGGTAGGCGAAGCCGTCAATGATACAGGCTGGACAACTGTTTACTCTGGATTAAATACTTTATTCGAGTGAATAATTTATGTACAGCTATGTACAGGTTTCAGTAGATTCTAAATCTTCTGAGATCTCGTGCTGAGATAACGTTAACACAATTACAATGCGTGGGTACAGTGAAGCTAGTTCTTCTCGAACACTAGAATAGTTCACTAATTAGTGCCGGTACGAAACACTGACACTATAACTTCCGCGCTGACTATCCGTACAGTCGGCTTCCACACTGAGGTTCAAACGCTCATAGTGCGTATGAGGTGGAGTTCGTTGGGGAAAATCAGGGTGCAAGAAGATCCATAATTAGAGCAAGGGTCACTCTCAGCGACCTACTTCTATGTGCGAAGTAGAAAAAAATATGAAGATAACGGGAATGAGATCGCAATGTCGAAAGTTGACATTTTATCAAAGCAGAGAAGCTGGCGGTTTCTAAAGCAAAGCAAGCTTCGGCAATCGGGGAGACGAATGGACTCCTCTCGAGCTCCACAAAACCGTTCCAAAGCAACTCTCAAGACAAAATACCCCCTTCTTCGCACTGGACATCGCACTGGAGCTCTCGGATCTGACTTCCCTGGGCCAAGCCCTCTAAGCCAGATTACTGTAGATGCATGGAATGAGACATTGCAGATATATTGCAACGATATTGAAGATTAAAAAGTCGATGTTAAGTTAAGAGTATAAGTTAAAAATTAGGTTATAATAAGCTGAGGTTCACGAGTTCAGTGGGGATAAGAATACACATAAAATTAAGGTTGACAATAATAACACGGTAAGTTAAGCAAAATAAGTACACAGTTAGGTAAGCAAAAATATGAAGGATTAAATAAGTTGAATAATCCTGAGATAATGAAAAAATAAACAATTAAAGGTTTTTTTTTTTTTTTTCCCATGTTAAAGTAACTCAAAGAGAAAGTAGGAGCAAGAAGCATAGCAGTTCTAGTCTAGAAATCCTGAGGATCCAGCTAAGTGGTGGGAGAAATTTTATTGGATCTTGAGGGCCAAAAGGATTTGTGCGTTATTTCTAAGAGTAAGATCACACGAAAATCGTTTGGGATTCAGCTGAAAGAGAGGAGAAAAGAGATTGGCTCATATAGGCCAATAAAATTTATTCTATGCTTCTGTCCAAAACAGCTAAGGGACGCTTAGCATTTGCAGGATCCGTATGGTCATATTGGGCTAAGTGCAGTACCAAGCAGCAGTCAATGCATTACCATCATAGTGGATCTTCGGTCAGGACCAAATTCAAACAGACTCTGTCGGTACTGAAAGGGATGTGCCCGGTGTTCTGGGACGACAAGAAGGCTGATTCCATTTACAGGCGGCAGAGTTCTACGACAGAGGTATACAAAAGTGGATCCCACAATACGACAAGTGTCTCAATTCTGGTGGTGGCTATGTTGAAAAATAGCTGAAACATTGCTGTACTTGTTGCTAATAAATATATCCGTGAAAGTGTGAGTTCTTTTTTTCTTTTAAATAGGGAAACTTACTTTCTGGATGCGCCTCGTATTTCCCTGATTTTCCTCAAATTCCCTGACATGCCCCAATCATGTGACATTTCTCAGAAATGTGCTAAATTTTGGTCCAACGGAAGATGAGTCTCTCGAAGGTTAAGGTTCGTCATTTTTTTTTTTGCATTTACACAAGTAAAAGATATAACTGTAGGTATATGCTGGAACACTTTTTCCATCTGGATGTAGTTTATAATTTCCCGCCATATTCAGAGTAGTCAAAGGCACTCATTCTGTTCCATGCACTCCGGGTATATTGGTATATTAGAGTTGTGCCGCCTAGATTATATAGTGGCTAACATACTGTACTTCAACCCAATGAGCTCCACTTCAAATCCCTGTGAAGACTCCCCTTTTGTTCCGAGCACGCGCCAGAGCAGCTGATCGGATCCCACTTGTTTACCAGGACGGTAGCGTGGCGTCACGAGTCTGGGATCTTGACAATCGGATTGAATAGACGATTACGCCCCCTGATGGATCACGTTAATGAATCCTCGGAAATTTCGGAAAAGGACAGCCAGCGAATGAGAATTCAGCTAAAAAATATAACTGTAACTTTAGCTGGAGTTCTCAAGTAACTGGGATCTTAACTGACCCAAAAAACAGTTGGCAGGACCGTAACTGACCTCCATGTATAAAAAGCCTACAATTTTGCGACTCGGGGCTTTTCGACATTTTTTTACGTAGGTGTCTTGACCTCGTGCGGAGGCTTTCGCGTTTTGTTACCAGAGCCAGCTTTCTAGTTCGGGAGATTCGTAAAGTCCGCTCATATAGGGAGCGGCAGAGTCTCTGATACCAAACGGGGAATAAATTGGGTTTGATTGCACCCTGAAAAGCCCCCCGCCCTCACATTTGTACGAGATTATTAAATCTCTCTTTTTTTAATTGTGATCGTCGTGAGGTCTACAGGCAACCATCCTTTGCAGTTCTACATGATTTGGGAATTAGAATACCCTTGTAAGTAGCCGTAGTTAATCAAGAATAAAAGTAAATTTCCAATTATATCTTTGACTGTGATCCATTCTTCACGTTACCTCTCACTTGAGAATATTGAAGTCGTCACATCCCGAATAAGTCTTGGATGTATTTGTGTTGCACCCTTAGAGAGAGTAATGGTGGAATATAAAGTGCTCCCAAAATAAAATGGTCAACAAAATCTGCACCTTTGTAACGGCAATGCTAATAAAGTCAAATGCCTCCACAATGGATAAAAAAATATTTACAGCTGTAATATATATAGAAATGATGCAATTATAAATTGATAAAATGTTTTCTTAAACTCAAATTGGGAAAAATACCTATGTAATTTTTTCAAATTTTAGTGACTAAAAAAACTTTTTTTTTTCCGAACTTGGAAAATTTACGTGTTGAAAAAATATACTTAAATAATTTTGTTTACCACGTATTTTCTATGAAACAGTCGACACACTCTACACTCATTAAGTTACAGAAGTTGTTTTTCTACAAACTTCTCTTTATTTATACAAACGTAACACTGCATCCTTATAAATTTCTGAAAAAAGGATACTCTAATTGGGAAATAATACCCATATAATTTAGCAAATTTTAGTGATTAAAAAACTTTTTTTTTCCGAATTTGAGAAAATTTACGTGTTGAAAATTTACACTTAAATAATTTTCTATGAAACAGTCGCCACATAATCGACACACTCTACACTCATTAAGTTACAGAAGTTGTTTTTCTAAAAACTTCTCTTTATTTGTACAAACGTAACACTGCATCCTTATAAATTTCTGAAAAAAGGATACTCTAATTGGGAAATAATACCCATATAATTTAGCAAATTTTAGTGATTAAAAAACTTTTTTTTTCCGAATTTGAGAAAATTTACGTGTTGAAAATTTACACTTAAATAATTTTGTTTACCACGTATTTTCTATGAAACAGTCGACACACTCTACACTCATTAAGTTACAGAAGTTGTTTTTCTACAAACTTCTCTTTATTTATACAAACGTAACACTGCATCCTTATAAATTTCTGAAAAAAGGATACTCTAATTGGGAAATAATACCCATATAATTTAGCAAATTTTAGTGATTAAAAAACTTTTTTTTTTCCGAATTCGAGAAAATTTACTTGTTGAAAATTTAGATAAATAATTTTGTTTACTACGTATTTTCTATGAAACAGTCGACAAACTCTACACTCATTAAGTTACAGAAGTTGTTTTTCTACAAACTTCTCTTTATTTGTACAAACGTAACACTGCATCCTTATAAATTTCTGAAAAATGGATACTCTAATTGGGAAATAATACCTATATAATTTAGCAAATTTTATTGATTAAAAAACTTTTTTTTTCCGAATTCGAGAAAATTTACTTGTTGAAAATTTAGATTTAAATAATTTTGTTTACCACGTATTTTCTATGAAACAGTCGACACACTCTACACTCATTAAGTTACAGAAGTTGTTTTTCTACAAACTTCTCTTTATTTATACAAACGTAACACTGCATCCTTATAAATTTCTGAAAAAAGGATACTCTAATTGGGAAATAATACCTATATAATTTAGCAAATTTTATTGATTAAAAAACTTTTTTTTTCCGAATTCGAGAAAATTTACTTGTTGAAAATTTAGATTTAAATAATTTTGTTTACCACGTATTTTCTATGAAACAGTCGACACACTCTACACTCATTAAGTTACAGAAGTTGTTTTTCTACAAACTTCTCTTTATTTATACAAACGTAACACTGCATCCTTATAAATTTCTGAAAAAAGGATACTCTAATTGGGAAATAATACCCATATAATTTAGCAAATTTTAGTGATTAAAAAACTTTTTTTTTCCGAATTTGAGAAAATTTACGTGTTGAAAATTTAGATTTAAATAATTTTGTTTACTACGTATTTTCTATGAAACAGTCGACACACTCTACACTCATTAAGTTACAGAAGTTGTTTTTCTACAAACTTCTCTTTATTTATACAAACGTAACACTGCATCCTTATAAATTTCTGAAAAAAGGATACTCTAATTGGGAAATAATACCCATATAATTTAGCAAATTTTAGTGATTAAAAAACTTTTTTTTTCCGAATTTGAGAAAATTTACGTGTTGAAAATTTAGATTTAAATAATTTTGTTTACCACGTATTTTCTATGAAACAGTCGACACACTCTACACTCATTAAGTTACAGAAGTTGTTTTTCTACAAACTTCTCTTTATTTATACAAACGTAACACTGCATCCTTATAAATTTCTGAAAAAAGGATACTCTAATTGGGAAATAATACCCATATAATTTAGCAAATTTTAGTGATTAAAAAACTTTTTTTTTTCCGAATTCGAGAAAATTTACTTGTTGAAAATTTAGATTTAAATAATTTTGTTTACCACGTATTTTCTATGAAACAGTCGACACACTCTACACTCATTAAGTTACAGAAGTTGTTTTTCTACAAACTTCTCTTTATTTATACAAACGTAACACTGCATCCTTATAAATTTCTGAAAAAAGGATACTCTAATTGGGAAATAATACCCATATAATTTAGCAAATTTTAGTGATTAAAAAACTTTTTTTTTCCGAATTTGAGAAAATTTACGTGTTGAAAATTTACACTTAAATAATTTTGTTTTACTACGTATTTTCTATGAAACAGTCGACACACTCTACACTCATTAAGTTACAGAAGTTGTTTTTCTACAAACTTCTCTTTATTTATACAAACGTAACACTGCATCCTTATAAATTTCTGAAAAAAGGATACTCTAATTGGGAAATAATACCCATATAATTTAGCAAATTTTAGTGATTAAAAAACTTTTTTTTTCCGAATTTGAGAAAATTTACGTGTTGAAAATTTACACTTAAATAATTATCTATGAAACAGTCGCCACATAATCGACACACTCTACACTCATTAAGTTACAGAAGTTGTTTTTCTAAAAACTTCTCTTTATTTGTAAAAAACGTAACACTGCATCCTTATAAATTTCTGAAAAATGGACACTCTAATTGGGAAATAATACCTATATAATTTAGCAAATTTTAGTGATTAAAAAACTTTTTTTTTTCCGAACTTGGAAAATTTACGTGTTGAAAAAATATACTTAAATAATTTTGTTTACCACGTATTTTCTATGAAACAGTCGACACACTCTACACTCATTAAGTTACAGAAGTTGTTTTTCTACAAACTTCTCTTTATTTATACAAACGTAACACTGCATCCTTATAAATTTCTGAAAAAAGGATACTCTAATTGGGAAATAATACCTATATAATTTAGCAAATTTTATTGATTAAAAAACTTTTTTTTTCCGAATTCGAGAAAATTTACTTGTTGAAAATTTAGATTTAAATAATTTTGTTTACCACGTATTTTCTATGAAACAGTCGACACACTCTACACTCATTAAGTTACAGAAGTTGTTTTTCTACAAACTTCTCTTTATTTATACAAACGTAACACTGCATCCTTATAAATTTCTGAAAAAAGGATACTCTAATTGGGAAATAATACCCATATAATTTAGCAAATTTTAGTGATTAAAAAACTTTTTTTTTTCCGAACTTGGAAAATTTACGTGTTGAAAAAATATACTTAAATAATTTTGTTTACCACGTATTTTCTATGAAACAGTCGACACACTCTACACTCATTAAGTTACAGAAGTTGTTTTTCTACAAACTTCTCTTTATTTATACAAACGTAACACTGCATCCTTATAAATTTCTGAAAAAAGGATACTCTAATTGGGAAATAATACCCATATAATTTAGCAAATTTTAGTGATTAAAAAACTTTTTTTTTCCGAATTTGAGAAAATTTACGTGTTGAAAAAATACACTTAAATAATTTTGTTTACCACGTATTTCTATGAAACAGTCGCCACATAATCGACACACTCTACACTCATTAAGTTACAGAAGTTGTTTTTCTACAAACTTCTCTTTATTTATACAAACGTAACACTGCATCCTTATAAATTTCTGAAAAATGGATACTCTAATTGGGAAATAATACCTATGTAATTTTTTCAAATTTTAGTGACTAAAAAAACTTTTTTTTTTCCGAACTTGGAAAATTTACGTGTTGAAAAAATATACTTAAATAATTTTGTTTACCACGTATTTTCTATGAAACAGTCGACACACTCTACACTCATTAAGTTACAGAAGTTGTTTTTCTAAAAACTTCTCTTTATTTGTACAAATGTAACACTGCATCCTTATAAATTTCTGAAAAATGGGTATTTCGAAAATTTAAGTGTAGTCAAACTTTTAATAACCATTTGGCGATGTTTTGGTTAAAAATGTGAAAATCTGCAGAAGCCCCGTTTATTCCCATTAGAATTCGAAATCTAAAAAACATTCTCTTCCCACCTAAGATGTAATGTGGCCTACACACTATGGCCAATTGTTCGCCACTCCAGTACAGGTCTTGATAGCGACCTTAGACAATGGTTTGATTTTTTTTTTTAAATTTTAAAAATAGATTTTTCAGAAAATTCTTTTAAATTTTGCCTTTAAAATTTTCGGAAATATCGGAATATTCCGGATCAGAATCACCCCTGTAGCACAGCTAGGGTGGAAGAACGGCTTAGCTCAAGTGGATACTCGTAATTTAGAAGCATGGACGAAGCAGACCTCCATGTTTGGCATGCTACCTCCAGAGGTATCGTTTGAGAACTTGGAGAACACTGCGACCACGTACATATTTTACGTGCCCCACTCACCATTAATGAACATGGAGTATCTTAGGACGGCTCGAGCACCAAACCTGCAACCAATTACGAGATCGTAGTCTTTGCCGACTGAGCTACCGCGGCTTCAATTATTATTTAAAAGCACTAGCATACAGCCCGTCATATGACGAGATAAGTAAAATTTTTAATTTTCCAAAATTGTAAAGTACCTTATGAAGCAGGTAAAAAAAATGGTTGGTTTTTGGCTGACAATTATATTGCAACAAAAAATAATCGATGATTCAGTTTAAAATTATCACATATATGTACCTACCTAATCTGTTATTTAAGCCAAATATAAAAGATAATCATTGACGTGATATCTAAGTTCAACGATAAAACGTATGAAAATAAGGCATAATTTAAAATAAGGAATAATTCAATGTGATGATTAAAGGAATGACGTCATAATGCTAGTAGAATGTTATTTTTACCTATTTGCTGTGTGATTGATAAATTGATAAATTTAATCGCCTGCTCTTAACCGGGGAAAATAGGAGTTGAAATAATGGCATTAAAAGCTCGAAAAGAGGGGAAAGGGTGGATTTCGAACGTTTTAAAGAAGGCAGTATTTTTCGCTGTGATATGAAGCATATATATACCCATTTATTTTAGAATCGGATCGATAGTTTAGGAGAAAATAAACATTACTCTGTTTGAATTTTGCTAACTATGGATGCCTCTATCCATTCCAGGTCCAACCGCTTCATAAAATCGAGGACAGATGCACAGATTTTGGTTTGGTTTGGTTTTTGGAGTGCTACGGTCTACTTTTTACAACACGAGGGCTAATGAGACCGGGACCTACTGCTTAAAGCCGATTCCGAACGGCTACAAACATCCATGCCATAGTGGGATTCGAACCCACGAACTCCAGTTCCAAAGACCAGCACCCTAACCATTCGGCCCAGACGCACAGATAACTTAAGACTATTATTATATAGGGGATGCAACAAAAAATTGTGATACAGTCTGTACCGGTTATATGGTCAACTCAGCGGACCAGAAAAATCAGACCATATAAGCGGGGGACCATATATGCGTAACAATACAACCCTATTGAATTGTGGCAGGATTATATTCATTTATCAGATTGTAGTACTCATAAACAAATAATTATACTTTTAAAAATTAATTTGAGAAGTAAAAACTACATAAAAAAATATGCAATATTTTTTTTGGGGAGAAATTTATTAGCTTACCTTACTAATCAAAGTGCAGCAAACGTACATACATGTTCAAAGTATTTAAAAATAATCAGATACATAAGTTTGCTTTCTTTTGTTGGTTGTTAACACAACTTTTTCTAAGTCCCTAATAGCTTTTAAGTGATCGTCTGCTTCTTCGGAAGTAGTAAAATAACACCTGAGGTGATGTATGAGAGAGATAACTTCAACCAATAAACAGACAGATGTCCACTCGTTATCAGAGGAAGGTGAGAACCAGGGCTTCGAACCGGAACTGAACCGAAAACTGGAAAAAACCGTTATTTTGGTCGGAACGAAAACCGGAACTGAACCGAAAAAAAATATCGGTTTATTTCGGTTCGATATATCTTTCAGTCATTTTGTTACTGTTACCAACTTATCAATATTTTCTAATTTAACGTCAACTTTATAATTACATATCCGCACTTGTATAAGATTGCAATGGTGGTTTTGGCAGCTCCAGCTACACAAGTTAGGGTTGAAAGAGCGTTTTCAGGTTTGAAATTTATTCTCCGAGACAACAGAAGTAATCTCAGTGAAACCACGTTAGAAGATATATTAATAATTAGAGGCAATTTACATATGTTAAATAAATAATATATTTTTTACATAATTATTGCAAGGCCAAGTACACGATGTGAGAGTCAAACGACGAATGTGGGTAATCATGAACCTAGTTGTCAAATGCGATTTTGATAATGGATAACAATGCCGATGCTCGCCGCTTCTATCGTACCTGCTGTTTGCATCAATTCACATAGTGTACCAATTAAAAAAAAGAATAAAATCTTCTAAATTTTGATAGAATTACATTTTTTGTTTATGATAGAATTATATTTTTAGTACAAATAAGAATATACATAAAATGAAATTATTCATTTGGAACTGAAACGAAAACAGTTATTTTTGGCGGAGCGAAAACCGGAACTGAACCGAAAACCGTTATTTTTGGCGGAGCGAAAACCGGAACTGAACCGATATTAATTTTTTAGTTGAACCGGAACAAAAAAAATTACGGTTCGAAGCCCTGGTGTGGGAAATCCCCCGGCGAACTAACTGTAACCGTTACAAAACGAACGGTGTGTCGGGGTCAACCGCAAATGTGTAAACAGTCGAGATGAACTCTCCCTAGCCTTTCCTTTTAAATGTACATAGTTTTCTGTAATTCTTTTTAAATGTATATAAATTTTATTGTTTCTTCACCAATGTATTCGAGCCATTTAATGCCAAACACGGAATCAAGGTGTTTATGCGAGAAAAATACTTTAACACATGATCTCTACTAAGTTAGATGGACTTTAGAAAACTGACCATATAGCCAGTACTGACTGTATTTTCTCCTCAGAAGGTGGGAGGGGGGGTTGTTGTAGAGTGAATGAGATTAGGATTACCAAAACGGATTAATAGCATTTGAATTAGCGGGAAAAACTGATTTGATATAGGAGTATTTGAGTTGCAAGCAAATTTTAAGCCAAGGTATTATAGTACTTGTTAGTCTCAGGGTTGGCATGATTTGAATCAGTTGATTTTATAAAAAAAATCATCGATTTAAAACTTTTTTTTTTCACTTCTTTTAAAACCTTTATTCCAAAGACAGGAATCAGTCAAAATCCAAAAAGAAGACTGTTCTCTTGCTGAATGCATGTGTCAGTGAAAAATTTTGGGAAAAAAATTGGAAAAAGTGTTAGATAAAAATGGAATAAATAAATATAAAGCAAGATACGAAAAAGTAATTAATGTATGTCATATTGCAGAAGCTTTATTAAGTCCACCTGTCTTAAATCAAGATGAAATTTTAGCTAATGTGGATGAAAATAATCAAGGTTTACAATTCATTAAAGAAAAGTGCCCAAATCTTGTCAGCATTGTAGCAAATTTCCAAGCCAAAAATGGTCCATTTCAAAAATCACTATTACTTGATAAAAAAAAAAAGTTATAGGTACAATGACTGATTATGACTGGTGGAATTCACTTTATGTAAGAGGTAAAGAGAGTATTACAGAACTAGAAATCCAGTTTATCTACCAAATAACAACAGCCGTGGCTTCATCTGCTGGAATAGAAAGACAGTTTTCTTTTGGAATTGTTCATTCTAGCCTTCGTAACAAATTAGGAGTGGATAAAGCTTCGAAACTAGTTTTTTTATTAAAACAGTTAAATCCATAATTTGTTACTAAAAAAAGATTGAAATAATCGCGATTTTTTGTTTATTTTTTTTAATAAATAGTTTGCGTTAAATGAATATTTCATTTGTTCTTTAAATTTACATTTTATTTAGTTTGCACTATCCAATTACAAAATAATAGAAAGTATTTAAATTAAAATTTATGTTTAATTTTAGGTAATCAGTGTGTAGATTATACTACATAGATAAGATGTTACTTCTTATAATAAACTATTCCATGCATATTACAAAAAATATATAACATAACAATAATTAAAATTAAAATTCAGAAAAAAATCAAATAAACCTGATTTAAATAAAAAAAAATCTGATTTGAATCAAATAAATTTGATTTTTTTTAAAAAATCATGATTCTTTTCCAACCCTGGTTAGTCTGTATTTCAAAATTTAATATTCTAATCCAAATAGAAGAGAAAGAAATGTTATATAAATAAATTTGTTTCCTGCATAAAAAATAAAGAAGAGAGGAAGAAATATTAGGTATAGATTTAGTGAGTGTGGAGAAAAAAATGGGAAAATTGTACAAGAAACTAGAATGATCCAAGTATGTTTTTTTTCTTTTTTACTTTTCAAAGAAAATTAACAGTATACAAAAGCAAAAATGGAAAACACAGAAACTTACATTAAAAAGAAATAAAACAATTTTCTGTTTTTTTTTATACATATCTGTCTGACAAATAATATCTACTGAATAAAAATAAAACAAACAGTTCGCCATTTTATTTTAGCCAGAAAACTGTGTTTGCAATCTAAAGATTCCATATAAAAAATTATCTAAAAATTACACTGATAGTTTACACAAAAAACATACTTTTTGAAGCTAACACACACCCCATAATATAAAAATAACAACCATGTAATTGAAATTTTTTTTCCGGTGAAGTTGATTTCATTCTGCTTTCCAAACTAAATAAAGCTGTACAACTGCATAGTGTGCTGAATTCGTCATGCATAGTTAAACATTCTTCATACATCTATTTGGAAGGAAGGAGGAAACTTCAAATTAACAGTTGCTGTACAAATAAATTGCGTAACTATAAATATTTTACACTTCAAGTAAGAAGTTTTTGTTCCATATCACAACACATGAGAACCCAGTGGCAGGTCATAAAACTCACCTAACATCAAGTATGAAGAGGAAAACACTTTAATAACTGGATCATGCAATAAACTTAATAGTTGCCAGCCAACAACAATGATCTCAGAACAAAAGAGTGATAGAATGGGCCATTTATGAGCATTTCACAATTTTAACATGCTTGTTATTTAGGAGGAAAGAATTACCTAATCTAGCAGTTCTCAAACTTTTTTTACCATGGCATCCTTGTTGAGCTGAAAAATTTCAGCTACCCATAAAGTAGTTCGAATACAAAAGAAAAGAAGAAAAAAATAAGCATACATTTAACACTCATTTGTCTTTAATTCCATAAATGAAAACAACTGTATACATTTTTCATTATTTTTTTCTATTGTTGGAGCACCCAATTTAAGAACTACAGCCCTAACCACACACAGAATCCATTGAGCATCTAGTACAGGGATGGGCAAACTTTTTTGGTCGCGAGCCAAAAATAAATAAATTTGGCAAGCCAAGATAAATTTTTCTAAAATTTTAAAAACAATATACAAATATTATGATTTAAATATCTTAATACGATGAACAAAACTGCAATTTCATATTTAAAAGTTCCTTATATGGAGGTACAAAGTGAGATGTACCGATTTTAAGGAACGAGGATAAAGGCTCATTTGTCAGTCTACTTCTGAAATTATTTCTAAGGTTCACAGTTGAAAACACTTGTTCAGATATATAAGAACCAAACATAGCGCTGATCTTCTGGGCGTGAGATAATACATTTGAGATACAATATTTAAACAAAGTAGAAAAGATGATGGATATATAATGTATAAATATGTATTTCTTTTAACTTTCCTCGTAACGGCAACTTAGAATTCCATCAGAGGGCCAGATAAATCCTTCCGATGGGCCAGAGTTGGCCCATCCCTGATCTAGTATAAATGATATTGGGGATTAGATGTTCCACGGACCCTGAGTGCTGATAGAATTTACAGTTATCGACAGCATGTCATATTTTATTGTCTTTCACTCATGTCTGCTTTATACAGCTTTCTTAGAAAGCAAAGGGTTAAGTTAATTGCAAATTAAGAAAATCAATGGTTAATTAGGATACACACAATAACCATCTTTTCAAAATTTCTCTATAGGCAACAAGCAAACAAGATTTTAATTTACATATTCATGCAATTTTTTAAAAAATCAAATACATTATGTATTAATTATAAACTATACAATATTCACATTACATACATCTATCAATATTTGATTCAGAGCATCATTTTTGCATGCACAAGAAGTAAAAATTTGTCATTTTTGGCAAAAGCAGTTTATTCCTATACATCTGCAAATATATTAGGAAAAAAACTGTCAAAATTTACAGAACATTAACCCCTTGACATATGTCATCTGGGAGACATCACTCATTTCATGTACCAGTATAGACTGGTATGTTTTTAAGACTTTGTTAACTGTCTAGAATAAATGCTGTGCAACATAATATTAAATCAGTCAATTATTAAACTTGTGCATCGATTCTGTTTTGATTAGAATGTCCAAGATGTCACGTGTCCTTAAAATTTAATAAAAGTGAAACAACATATAAGAGTAAAAAATATCAGTTCCTTAACATACTTGAAGATGATCTGAAATGTTTCATACTTTACAGAATTACTAATTCATATACCATTCAATTATTGTCCATTAACATCATATATAAACCTCCTGAAATGCTATATACAGGGTATCTGCCAAAATAAAATGTTTCAAATCCATGACTTTTCCTGATTTAGCAGATCATTTTCCATGACTTTAAAAAGCTTTCGTTAAAGTATATATGAATAAAACTTCTGATGTACATACAAATAAAATATATGCTTTTAGAGAAATTACAGGAATTTTATCATAAAAAAAACTATAAACTTACTTTATAAGTGTTAATAAACTCATATATAAAAATTAATTGTTGTATCTACATACCCAAGTTTAATCATATAGCAATTTTTCAATCAAAATGTTTCCAATTTGAATTCAGGGTACTTTGGTATTATCGGGTGACCATGAATAATAGCCAAATATAACTCTATAATGTTTATATACAGTATCCCTAGAGATAAACTAATATTTTGTGCAAAAATCTTAATTTTTATTAAAAAATATTATTATATTAATAAAATTTTAATCTACAATTTAAGAAAAAACCAGAATAATATACATTTACACACCCATTAAGCTTTCTTGCTTTGAGTTTCTTTGGTGAACAAATTTTACTTGGTCAATAGGATAATACATAAATACCAAACTCAGTAACTTCAGCCAAATGACAAGTAAATACAGAATTAAACAATTCAATGCATTTTTTTTAATCTGTAGTTTAGCGGATCCACGACTTTCACTCATTTTATTTGAAAAATCATGACTCTTCATAACAAAATTAATCCATTGTCTAAATCCATGATTTTCTATGACTTTCCAGGTGCGCAGAAACCATGTATATAGCAAAGCAAATTCTCAAATTCAAAATAAATTATCTGTTTCTCAGATAACATATAACTTTTGGGTTAATCCAAATTAAATTGTATTTTCCAGGTACATCAAATTCTATTTCATTAGTAGGTCAAGGAGTTAAATATAAAAAAAAAATGTTTTGATCATAAACAGTTTATTTATATTTTATAATATAAAAGATGTTTTTTGATTTTACCAAGAATCATGCCTAGATTTGTATTTCGGCAAAATATTAACAAAAATGAATGGAATTTTTAAAATTAAAATGTTTTTATAAGCATACAGCCATATATACATATAGATAATATGGATCTTAATATCTAAAATAATTAGTCTCTTAGTAATTTTGGAATTAGTATTTCATTTAAAATTTAATGGATTATAATTTTCATTGTGGAAGACATTCCAAATTACACCAAGACAAACACTTATTGCAAATCATTTATATAAAAATGAAAGAGGTATAGCAGAAATGTTAAAAACATTAAAATTAAATATGTAAATATAAGTATCTCAATACAAACTCAGAAGTAACAGCCTAATGATTTAATCTTTATTTTTTAGGAACACTAGTAAATATGCTATAAACTTCAGTATGAAGTATTATTTAAAAACACTTTTTTTGTGCCAAGATATTTTAATCAACCCGACACTAGTTGAATTTATTTTTAAAATGCAAGTGGTTTGAGTGTTGGTCACTGATAACAATGATAAACAGTTGCCAGAAGCATTCATTTAATTTTCTAAAGTTATTTTTCAATGAAGGTTTAGTAAGGAAATTTCTATATACACTGACCACTATTCAGTTCAAGCATACATGTTTCCCTGCAGATACTTTCTATGAAAATTGGGGGGAAAATGAGCAAATGTAGCTGCTTGCACCATAATCAAAAAGACTGATTTCTTCAGCAAAAGGCAATTAAATGATGGGGGGAAAATTGTAGGAATGACTTATTACTTTGGATAAGAATTTGAAAATTTCAATGCAAGTTGGAGAGTTTGATTCATGTAACTTTTAACCAATATTTTATTATTGTCCTATATATAGGACAGCTGACCTTTATTGGATTTTTAGAAGTAACATAATTTTTTTTGTTTCACTACTTATTTAAATCTTAAGTTTATAAACAAATATTTATTACAGTTTAGTTAAATTTTCAATTTTTTTTATATAGATTTTAATTTAGTTAATTTTTTTTCTATTTTACCTGTCATGATTGGATTTGTTAATTTAAATGTTTGCTCAAAATATATACTAAAAATCTTTTCAAGTTTAATAAGGGCAGGCCTTAAATGTTATTACTGATAAAAAAAATTTCTGTTTCAAAATTTTGTAATATTAATTCTTATAAATTAAAATATCAAGAGATAATCAGTCTGTGTCATGTGAAAAAATTAGGGAAGAGTATTGACCGATATGTGGGTACTTGCAGGTTAATCTGCAAGGGAAAATTGATGTCAGTTGACTTGCAATGTAAAATATTGATAAGGGACTAAAGAATTCTAGCTACACTCTCACAGCAGAAGCTTCTAAATACATATAGTGGTCTTTACAAGGATGTATTCTCTTTCAATGAATACATGCAGGGAAAAAAAAAAGCCACAGTGAATTGTTTCACAAATGTATTTACAATATAGAATTTTTTTAATGCATTTTTATGATTTTTGTTTGTATGAATCAAATAGAATATTAACAGGTCTATCAGTAGTGACACAATGATTTCAGCCATTTTCTTTTAGTCTATGCCAGGCAGCAGTAACCTATGAACTGTAGGTTATGAGTGAGCCATATGATGATTTCAAATGACTTACTTGAATTTGAAAACTAAGCATAATGTATAAAAAAATAAAGTAAAAGTGAAATGAACACTTTAAGAATGCATAAATTAAACTTAAAATAAATAACATTATAGTTTGATTATAAAGTTAAAATAACAAACATAGGTTAAATACAGCTATGTCCAAACAAACTTTATAATTACTCAATCAGTGCATCGTTCACACAGTTTTAGCAGTTCAGTTCAGTTGCCCCAAAATAGAAAAACAATTATAGTTATGCAGAGAAACCAATATTATTGTAGACAAACAAAATTCAAACAAGACATTTAGAGATGTATGGAAAGGGAAGTATGAATTAATATTGTGGTGACAAATTGATATGTACTTTATGTACAGATTTTGAATTTATATTATATTATATTATATTATATATATATATATATATGTATGTGTGTGTGTGTGTGTGTCAGGTCTAAAAAAGGGGTAGTTAGAAATTATGTGAGTTATAAACGATTTTAAAAAGGGAACTCTTTTATAATAATAAAAAAATGAAAAAGACCCACGCTTGTGTAAGCTTGTAGGATAATCCAGTCAGGAAGCATTTTGAAAGAATTGACGAGTTTGCATACAGATAAGAGTCAGTTAGCATGTGGACATGGAGCTGTCAGCACCACTCTACACGTGTCTTCGACAAACAAATAAAAATGGCGCAAGTCTCACTTTGAAATGAAACAATGACTTAATAAACTTATTATCAAGAAAGACTGTTTACCATTCACCTTAACAATGTATCATGATATATATATATATATATATATATATAAACATTTAGTTAATGCTTTATCACTGTTTTAAAATAAAATTACCACTGATCAGAAAGAACTTATTCAACAATCTGAATGATTGATTACAAAACAGCCAAAAATCTTTGTTGATGTCTGATCTATGTATTCCCATTAGAGTTTGTAAGTTTAGCAACTTTATTTACTGGTCATTTTGGTAAATGAAAATATGAAAACCAGCCTATTGGTAATTCCCTCCCCCCCCCAAAAAAAAAACTATATAAAAAGCAGGTAACCGGTACTAAATACACATAATTTTGAATTAGTGATTTATATTTTTAAAAAAGTTAATGTAAAATGTAAACATTTTAAATCTTAATAAAATATTCAATTTATTTACTAATTAATTTATTAAAACATTAATTAAAGATTAGTAATGCTATGACTAATATAAGCAAGCAAAGAATAATATAGATGTAATAGATCATTTTTATAGGTAAACAATTTTAAAAATGTGTGTTCATAAAAATATTAATTTGTTCAGAATTTTATTGCCTAACAAATGCTTTATTTTGGTACAGAAAACAATCAAGGCTAAAAATAATCTCTCAGGCTCCACACTTAATGATTGGATGGTTTGAAACGGTACAAATACTGTATACAAAAACTTTTAATACAAATTTATTTTGGAATTATCAGAAAAGCTTTGATTTACTGTATTTTTTCAATTTACCGGCAAACTGGTTTACTGGTTTTACAAGCCGCAATTCTCATTCGTAATATGGGAATAAATCTACTTAAACATTCATATACTTTTCTACATATGGTTATCTAAAAGTGGCACTTGCACACATGAAAAAATTCAAAATTTGTCAAGATGAAGACCCATCATAGTCAAAGTATCACATATTTATATGACAATTTTTTCCCCTTTTTATGCAGAAATGATCCTTGAAAGACATTGTTTAAGAGACTTCTCTAAATAAAAACTGAGCCTTTATAATAAAAGGAAATTGGTTAAAATTAAATACAGAAATTACAAATTAAATACAGGAAACACTGACAACATTGTGCCAAAATGATACAAATGGAGATTAAAACATTGAAGGAGCTCTAAAATTGAAAACACTTTTTCAATAAACTTTATATGAAAAAATTAATTTGAAGATACAAAACTAATAGAATACTCAGTTTTAAAATACTTTGGAGTGCTTTAGATGCTTATTATAAACAATGTTAAACTGCTCATTATATCAAATATTAAGCACATTTAACATTGTTAATATGAAGAGAATCCTAACCAAAAATTGAAAACATTTTTTAAACTCTATAATTTTTACTATTGTCAAAGTAATTCATTTCTAATTCAAATAGTAATTTCAATATTTGTAGTAAAAGGTAAAGCTTTTTTTTTATATTTTTTTAAAGAAAATCTACCTAAAGTGGTACCTTGACCTACAAGTTGTTTCAGTCATTACTCAGTAAATATATTGCATTGAGTTATGGACCAATATCCAAGATAAGATCTAACTTCAGTGGTAAATAAGTCAAAAATCAAGGGGAAAAAAAAACTTTAGTTAGTAGTCAAATGAAAAAATATAAATAAGAACTAAATAATGCTTGTATACAATATTTATCCCTAAATACTTTTCATCAAGCTTTCTTTGTGATAATAGAAAAAAAAAATTTTTTTTTTTTTGGATGGTATTTGGGAAGACAAGCATTGTTTAATTTTACTTTAATTAATATTAAGAAAACTTAAATTTGGAGCTCTTATGATCAAACTAAGACCTTTAAGTGCTGCTGTGTAGTCTCTGATTTCAACGTAAGAATTTTTATCCCTTTACATTATAACTGATTCATGACTTTCTCAGTATTTTCTTGCCGCTTGCTGTCTAGAACCTTACCAAGTTGTAAGCTAAAAATTAACTGCAATAACCAATTAGAAATAGATATAAATCACAAAATACATCCACAGAAGTTAAAGGTTAATATGTATTTATATACATATTATGTATGAAAATTATTGCTAAAGATAATTTTCTTCAGAAAATTTTTATTATTATTATACAGTAACAGTCAGTGGTTACTGAATATTTATCCTAATCTTCCATTAACAATACTGCTGTTAGATAATTTATTAATATTAAAATTCAAAACATGTTTTTAAAGTTAAATTTTAGGTTCCAGTTTGTAAAAAATTTTAATTTTGGAGGAAAAACTCTCTTGGCTACTTAATTTTTTCCTTACTCTATGAAAATTTATCTTTATAATAATATATATTATAAATGCTTGGGGTGTTAATTTTTGTATCAAGCTCCATGTGGCAGAAGCTTATATTAGATCACTGTAAAGTTTGTTAAATGCTGTACATTAAACTTTAAATTTTAAGATTAAAAAGTAGACAAAAAAAAAAAAAAAAAAAAAAGTAATTTGTTTTTGCTCAATTATCCTAAAATCTGCTCAAAACATTTTTTTAGAAAAATTGTGGTTCACAAATATAAAATAAAGTAAGGAATGTAAATTGTGTAAGAAAATGACAGTTAAAGAGTAAAAACATAAAGAATGATTAAATGGCGTAATTTTCATGTGTAATGCACAAAAGTTAGAAAATATGTAATAACAGTAAGAAACAAATCTTAGATTTTCAAGTATATAAATAATTGTTCAGGCAATGATTATAAGGCAAAATGAATTTAATTGTTCCTTTATATTTATGAATGAAAGGAAAAAACTCACTATATGCTTATATTAATAAAATAAATACTTAAATTTTAAATATTTAATGTTGTATTGAGTAATTTGATTAACAAGAGAGCAATTTGTCTTTGGAGCATGTTTCATAACAAATTTCAGTATGTATAATAAAAAAATTCCCTGCACCCCTCAATGTAAAGTTCAGATACATAATATTTTGAGATATTTTTTAGTGAACCACTTTAATCATAAGAGCTCATACAAGATGTCTACTGAATTGCTTGAAGTTCAGTTTCCTTTTACCAGACATTTTTTGTAGTACGCATAGAATTTCCAGGATTTTGTTTTAAAAAATCTTATAAAAAATTACTTATATAATATATATACATGTGTTTCAGAGTAGCAAAGACATAATTTTAACTTCAAACTATCCTACTTAAAAAATAAATTACAATAAATTAAATGCCATCGATTTCCTTGTTCAGGCATGCAAGTTGTCAGAGGACTTAAAAAAAGGAAAAACAGTGATACATCAATTTGAGAAATTTGACACAACATTTCTTATTAATGTAAGCAAAGAAATAAAAATTATGGTAATACTGAAAAATGATCTATATTACTGGCTTCAAAACTTTTGAATAATGAATATTATAGGCTGAGGGTGTTTTATACAGGGTCGAATTAGAAAGTATACCAAAACGTCTACATATTTGACAATTTTTAGCTTTTTACTTTTTTCTGTAATTGGGTTAAATGTCTTGGTGTTGGTCTTCAGAGGATGGTTACAGAATAATTTGATACTATTTTAGAAATAACTGGTATAATTAATTATGAAAATTTTGCAATGTTTTGACAAACTCCTAGATCCCTCCTCTATGGGAACTTAAATTTTGGAGTTAAATAAATTACCCATTAGAAAAATCTGAAACACAACTAAATTTTTAGGTTTAACACTTTTAATTCATTTTAATAAGATAAATTGATTTGATATACAAGTAGTTCCACTTATGAACTCTTTCAGGGAACAAATTAAACTTGTAAGTCAAGGCATCACTGTACTGATAAAAGCAGGGAAGACAAATTATTCTGACTTTGAGGAAGAAATTTCATTACATTATAGAACTTAGCAACAGAAAGGATAAAAGATAAAATCAGAGCATGAGCCACTTTAAAAACAAATAGAATTTAAATTGATTGAGAGCATGATATTTTCTTATCAGGAATATAAAAAAACATTTAAAATGTTCATAGTTGTAAAGCTTAAACATTAAAATTTAAGGACTACAAAATGAAGATATTTAAGACAAGGAAGGTGGTGTGTAAAATTAAATAATGGCACAAAATTCTCCTCCTACTAAACAACAAAACAAAAGTTTATAACAAATTTCAATGTAAGTTGCTAGTTGAATGTGGTATTTCGACAGATAAATATCTTACATTCTTTAATAGAAAAAATATAATTAAATATATACAAAAAGTTTAACAGTTTAACAGTCAATAAAACAAATCACATTCTCGTAAATGTATTTACAAAAAGAAAAAATGTAAATTTACAGAAAAATACAAGAAAATTTGTGCTTTTTAAAAATCAACTGTTGTATTTTTTTTATTGATTCTGAGATGCAACTTAAATTAGCATAAAAAGTAAAAACAAAACAAAAAACCACAAGGATAGATTGTGGAAGTATTGTATGAAATAAATATATTAAGACTCGTATTATATATTTAAGACAAAGACATTAAAAATATTAACATATCACTACTCATTAGCCGAAATCTTAATTGGAATATGAATTCCAACCACCATTAATCCCAAAAGTAATATAACACTCCAATAATATAACAACTATTTAATTCAATTCATTTTGGAACAATTAAAGTGACATTCAATTTCTGCTGTTCAATATGAAATAAATTTAATTTTTGACTTAAAGTAGATGAGTTTGACCAAGTTCACTATGCTAAAAACACATGCCAGACATTTTTTTAAATGTTCATTTAACAAATATTTAAAATCATAACAGCTTCAGAAAATAAATAAATTCAAATATTACAAATGATAGGGAAAAACTGTAAACAATAGAATTAGTACAATGAAGGGAAAAGGCCATTTCTACCAGTCTCATGTTTACAAAATGATGAAATAATCCAATTAGGTGAGTATTATACCCAAAAGGTTCATTTGCACTGGGGCACAGGAATTCTGAATAGCCATAATGACTGTTCTTACATAAGTTCTTTTTAAATAATATTTCAGTTTTATCAAAAGCTCTCATCACTTTCCATTGCTTGTAACCTGAGATCATCTGGTTCAGGTTCAACAGATGAACTATCGTGTGATGATTCATGATCAGCAACGCCAGAACTGACACTTGCTCGGTCATCTCCTGCTACAAATAGAAAAATACATACATTAAAATATTTTAAAATTCAAACTCAAGCATCTTTTTAATTATTTATGGAAAATTGGGCTATAAAAGGATGATGGATATTGAACAAATGAATGAAATGACACAGATGCGATATCTATGCTCTTCCGGCTGTTTTTTTTTTTTTTTTTTTTTTTTCGATCTTGGGGGGAAAAAATGGTGGCAGAATGGCATTTTCTGAAAGATCACCAAGAAAAAAACATGGAGGGCACCACATGCTTTTAAGAAACCATACATAAAAATGGCATTTCTGATAGATAATCAAGAAAAAAAAACATGGACGGATAAAAAAAATTTACTGCAGACTGTTGAGCACACAGAATAAGAAATTTAAAACAAATTTAAAATTTGTGAGGGTGGAACCCCCCAATGTTTTTACAACAACTATAAATACATAAACCATACACACATTTTAATAAACATTTAAAAAATAAACAAGGACATACAAATTTAAAATTTGTGAGGGGGGAACCACCCCCCAATATTGTTACAACTAAAAATACATAAAAACACATTTTAATAAACATTAAAAAAAGAAAGTGTGCTTAACAGTCTGCAGTAAATTCATACTAGTACTAACAAAAATGATAAAAATATGGTACAACACGCGAGCACGTCTGAACTACACAAATCCAGTATAATTAGAAAAATCCAGAGAAATTATTCAAAAAGGTGCCGGGGTGGTCACATGCACCAATGGGGCTTTAAGAACGAACCAGGGCTACTACCACAAAGTTCCAATGTCAGGGTAGTAAAAGCTAAACATACATCGCCCATCAAAATGCTCGAAAAAGATACCAAATTTGGCAACAAAAGCCGGAACGTAAATATAGCATCTGTACTGAATGAAATAACTTAAAATATTTGTAACATCTTAAACTCAAGCCCTTTTTTTTTATTTGTCTATATAAATTAGTGCTATAAAAGGATGGACATTGAACAAATGAATTTCATGTTTATGGCCACTCTTCAGGAGGGGAAGTTCCCTACTAGCTGGACATTGTGGCCTGAGTAAAATGCTGTTTGATAACAAATTCAATATTGCAATTTTTACCCAAATTATTGATATGATTGATATATCATGATACTACTTTAAACTAGGAGTTAATAGATATTACTATTTTTGAAAGCCTAACAATATCCAAATACTCACCAAAAACAACATAAACCTCCAATATTAACAGAAGATATGAATGAAAAAGCAGCAAGCTTTGAGATATATCAACATCTGCATACATCACTGGCTATTGCAATCAAGCAGTGAAAAACAATATATTTGATATAGCCCAATGAATAGAAGTCAGTAGCAGATGCAAACATAGGACACTAATGAATTCCAGTTTTTACCCAACTGTATCACAAGAAAGTATAGGGAGATATTGGAATATACTGCCAAAGGCCTTGATGGAGGCATGATAATCCTCAACCTGTGGCCTGTTTTCTTAGATGCTCTTGGGTCGTGCTTTTATTCTTCCTGGGTTTGGGTACAATAGATCTCTGGTTGCAGTGCCCTGCTCTTAGGGAATCCCCCAAGAGCTACCCTAAAGGCAAATTCATTCATTCATTCATTCAAGAGCTCCAATTAACAGAGTAGCTTTGATGTGACATATGCATGATATGAAAACAGAACTTATGTTGGAATTTTTAAGATGTTTTTTATATTAATACATATTAGGTTCCATAAATAACATATATATTCTAATTTTATAGTCTACATATTAACCATTAAGAAGTACTATATACATAACTTCTAAGTTGAAGTCATTAAATTGACTTTATATCAACATCTTTTATCATTGTTTTCATAAAGTTGAGTTTAACTTTTGCTGTTGTTGTTTCTCATGTCACTTGGACAAAATCAAGCACGATTGAGCCTACAGGGTCTCATATTAAGGCTAAGGGGTGTGCCTTTTGTTTTAATGAGCACCATTAAGGCGAAAGAATGACTTTGCTCAAGTAGTCCTCATAATTTTGAAGCAGAAGACCCACAGACTGGGCCTGCCACCTCCAGAGGTATGGATTGAGAACTTGGAGGACATTGTGACCATGAACATATTTTACGTGCCCCAGTCACCTTTAACAAACATGGTGGATCTTAGGCCGGCTGGGGTTCCGAACCCACAACCTCTCAGTTACAAGATTGTTGCCTTTGCCGACTGAGCTACTGCAGCTCACGCTTAACTTTCAAAATTGCATTGGGTTGGAACCATTGCAGAGCAGTTGGACCCATCACTAAACTATGTTTTCTGTATACTGGTCCTCAGTAGATTAAATGATAAGAACTGGTTAGTGACCAATATTGCAGCACATGAAACAGTATAATATTCAGGGCAGTAATATTTAATAAAAAGTTTTAATCAAACTTGTAAGACCTAAAATGTTATACATTTTAAAAAGTGTAAAACCATTAAATTTACAAAATAGTTTGATTATCTCACTTTGTTCATTGCTTCCAGGAACATCCTCTTCTTCATTGGTATATTGTTTGTCAATAGCTCCTTTAATTTGATTATTAGCACCACGAGGGTCTAGATCTGTAGCCCACGAGAAATTCATCAGAGTCAAATGGGTATTGCCCAATTTTTTATGAACCTTTAATGATAAAAATTTTTTTTAAAATAAATATAAAATTGGTAATTTTTATATCACTTCATCAAAACTGTTATAAAGTCAGTTAACAAAATAATAAATATGCATCTGCAAACTACATTTAATGTTATTAAATGTTTAACTTTTTACAACCCACATGCTGAAATTTTGAATGTCTTCCACTTCCAGCCCAAAGTTTGCATGTTTCCATTCTCTCAATATTTTTGTTAACTTATCAATCTAGGAAAACAAATTGCACCTCATCTCTTGAGACTGAATGACTCACCACATTCTTGTTTCTTGGGAGGTTACACTTTTATCTATTAGTACTCTAATTTATTCAAGTAGATTTGACTCTAAAATACAATATTTAAAAATTTATAATACAGATGATAAATTGAAATTACATTTTCCTTACAAACAATTAATCTTTTAATATAAAATGGAAAGTGAAACTTTAAGGATGCAAATAAAATGCAGTGAATCATCATTAATCAGAAAACTACAAACTGGCACTAATAATATATATATATTTTTTAACTTTACCTGATTTATGTTCTAATTAAAATATTTTGCTTATGTACTTTTAAACTGAACTAATGAGATCAGGTTGGGGTTTTTTTTTTTCTTTTTTTGTTTGTTTTGACTTGGAAAAGTACGATTTACCTGTTTGCAACACGAGGGATAATGAGATCAGGACCTAGTGTTTAAAGCCAATTCCAAACAGTTACGAACATCTATGCCACAGCGGTATTTGAACCCTTATAACTCTGGTTCAAAAGAACAGTATCTAAACCATTTGGCTAGGTTTAAGGGGCTGGGGAGGACTGGAAATTGCCTGTGTCAGTCAAAAATTCACTATAGACAGTTTTTCAAACACAGATATCCTTATAAAAGAAGAAAAAAAAACTTCTCACAGGACTAAAAACTCTGAATGTCTTTGAGTCAAAAACAATAGTTCAAAGTTTGGCTTATTTGTCTGTTCTGTTCATAAGTTTAGATATTCACGGAACATTGTATTTAATTAAACTGATTTTGTTTTCTTTATTTATGTCTATTGTTAGCATTAATAAGGGCATTAAACATCACCATGAAATTATCTGCTTTAAGGAAAGTATATGAATTTCAGCATTGGACCATCCATAGTGTGTGACACATAAAAGCTGAAGGCTAAAATTATTGAAATGAAACATATTTAATCCAATGTAGTCGATATTTTGTACGATGCCAATGTTATTTACCAATAAATGTATATTAATGTCCATTATTTCTTACTCAATAAAAAAATTAATGACCTGTGTTTCTGCTTCATAGCTGTTTATTTGAAATATATCAAGTTGTTTCACACATTTTAATGATTTGCTTGGGGTTTTGTAAGATAATTATATATTTTAAAACTATTTGTTGAATTCTGTGATTAACTACCAGTTTTAAATTTGTTTTTTTGGAGCACATATTATCCAGAAAATTGAAAATTCAGCAGTGTACATTTTCCACTGAAGCAACATTATCAATATTTAACTGCATAAGTAATAGCCTCCTTCCTTTCAGTAATTTATATTGATTTTTGCATTATTTTAAAATCTAGTTTAAAAATGTAGTTTAATTAATCATTATTATTAAAAATTTATAAAGACTTGAAATTTTACTTGTTATAAAAGGTCCACTAAAGTGTTTCTGCAATAAAGCTTAAAAAAAAAAAAAAAGTTTATTAAGTGAATTTTCATAGTATTGTATAATTATATAGTTATCTAAGCATATTTGTTTTTATTTATTTATTTTGGCAGTATGGCTCAGACTGACATAATTGTTTAATTTCAAAATTTCATGACTAAAGCTTGATTTCAAGTTATTGTATTTCCATTTATTATTCCTTTAAAGCAATTATTGAATAAACATCTCTTACAAATGCAGCACCTTCAAGAATTCTGAACTGAGTAAGTTAATTTTGTTTTAAGGCAGAAGTGGTGGAGCAAAAAAGTATGTTCTAAGAGACACTATAGAGAATGGGTGCATGACATCAGGTGTAGCAAAAATTGTAGCTTAACTTCCTCGTTGGCAAAACATTTGAATTTCCTTTGTCTTGTGCTTGTTATTGGGGTTTTAATGTTGTCAATTATCTGAAAATGGTAACAAGCTGTTGTACATATGGCTGTACTAAGCATTTCAAAAGAGGTGAAAATATTGGATTTTATTGCTTTCCTAAAGATCCTACATTGTGAATGCTTTGAATAAAAGCTTTGAAAAGACAAGAGTGGACTCCAAGTTCTTTGAGAATTTGTGCCAAACATTTTCAGAGTGCTAATAAAACGTTAACCTTACCATAATGTAATAGATTATATAAAACTATTATGCTCTAATAATTTTTTTATTATTACCAAGTTATTTTTTTCACATTTCTAATGTATTTTGTATGCTTTTGTGAGAAGTACTGTACCTATAAATGTAATTTTTTTGTCCTTAAAATGATCAGTTTTTGCACATTTTTATTAGATTTTTATTTATGTAATAGTTTATTGTTCCTATTAACATAATCAAAGTATTTATTCTTTGATTATAATACATTATAGTACTGTGTAAAGAGTTTAATTTTTTTAAATATATAATTTTGCTAAAAAATCTATTTTGAATTACTTGGCCAGTTTCTGATGTTTCCTTCCCCTTCCCTTGAATAAAATTTAATTTTATTGTATATGTGATCCATATCGGCGCTCATAAGATACAATGGAAATAAGCAATGTTTTGCCAATGAAAAGTTGAGTTGTAATCAGTACTTTTATTTGTTTACAAACATGCACTTTCTCTGTAATTTGAAGGCTATTGTGTGCATAATATTGTGCTTAAAAGTTACAAGGAAATTCAAGGAACTTTTTACAACCCCTGGATTTTAGATTAATATGAGCATCTTTTAAATTCAGAAATGTGGCAATACAGACATGCCAACATTCAGACATTTGTGTACGGAGCAACAGTGTGGTTTGAAATTTTAACATGTTAATTACAGATTGTACATAAATACATATCTTATTGGTTTCTAAATTAAAATTAAATTTTAAATATTTACACAGTAGTAAATTGTAAAAGGTAAATTAAAATTTATGCATTTAAAAATTTATGAGTAGCTTTTTTACCTTTAACAACTTATTTTTCAAAACAGTGTTTCTTATAGCAATATTGATCCTGATTAAAAATATTCCCATTTTTCTATCATTGGGGATTCTAGAGTTTGTCTTCTCAAATTTGACCGAAATTCAGTTTGGTTTTTCCGCACAGTACTGAAAACTTAACATGATGTGTGAAAAGAGTAATATTCAGCATTATTTTTTGCAGAACTTTGTATTTAATTTCTGAATTGTAATCTTTTAGCTTTTCAAAAGTTTTGTTATTTTCCGGAGCAATCTGAAGAGTTTCCGAACTTATTAAATTTTCTCATTTCTCCGGAGCAGCTCTGGATAATCTGGAGTAGCTGGCATGTCTGGCAATATCTTAGTATAAAAAGACATAACAAATGAGAAATTTGTACTACACTTGGGAAAAAAATGCAATACAAACCTTTCCAATTAGGAAGTACACTAATGATTCTTTGGGTACAATCTCCTTTAATTCTTCTAAATCCTGCAAAGCTTCTGCGTGTTTATCAAGAGAAAAGTATACGGAAGCTCGATGAAATTTACACAGAGGATTCTTTGGATCCATTGCAATAGCTTTATTTAGAGTTGCTAAGGAAGCATCCATTTTTTTCAAGGCATGTAAAACCTAAAATAGCAAATAATAATTAAATGTGCATACTTCATTTGTTTTCTCTTTTTTATGTCAAGACAATACTTCGAGTAATGTATAACTACACACATACCATACATATGAGCAGTATATAAAATTTTTTAATTTTTTAAAATCACTGCAGATATCAATATAATGCAAAAATACATAGAATAATTATGGTTTAATAAATAAAATGATTTAGATGTTTTAGTGTACTATTATGATAACTAAAAATAAAAATCTTACCACGCCTATATGGCACATTAATACAGAACTCTGAGGATTAATGGCTAGAGCTTTACGGTAATGAACTTCTGCAAGACAAAACTTTTCTTGCTTGTAGTATATCATTCCAACACCATACCTTTAGGAAAAATATAAAAATTAATAGAAAACACTTTTTTTTAATGGAAAGTATTTCTTTGAATTTGATACAGTAATTCTGTCCCCAAAAGTATTTCACATGCTTTATGACAATTCAAAAATGTTATATAGAACTGAATATGTTACATAATTAACATTCATTGTATTACTAAAGAAAGCAATTTTTTTAAAGTTTTAATATATAGAATATTAACTTTCTAAAAGACACTTCAAGTTTTTAACACTATTAGAAACTGATGAAGTTCATTTTTGATTTTTTAACACTTTTTTAACAGCAAAGAGAAAAAGACAAACTTTCCAACTCATATCTTGAAAGGTTTTACAAAACTGTCTAATTAAGAATTGATATATAACAAAACACTGTTATATATCAATTTCCTGTTATATATCAATTCTAGTGTCTTATTTTTATTATTTCCAATTAATTATAAGAACTACACATTATATTTAAAAAATAACTTTATTATAATAGACACGAAAATTTCTTGTACAAACCCAATTCAAAACTTATATCTACTTTGTTTGTACATTCTCTTAAAAGATTCTTACCATTAGATTTTATTATTATTTAAATCTAACTTTTTATATAACAGAAATAGCAGCTATAAATTAATAGAATATATTAAAATACAAAAATATATATCATTTTAATGGTTGAAAATGGTAGGAAAATAAAATTAATTTTTACAATAATATAGATTAAATTAAAAAAGGGGGGAAAAAGCTATACCAAGCATTGTAATGTCTAGGATCAATTCTCATTGCATTCCGGAAGCAAGTCATAGCCTTGTCCATTTCCTCAGTCATTACATATTCATGGCCTAAAAGAGTATAAGCATATGCAAAGTTTTCATCTACTTGAACAGCTCTTTGGAGGTATTTAATTGCAGTTTCATGTTCTTTTTGAAGACTGAAACAGTTTCCTGCAGCACACCATGTCTGTAACAAAAGAAAAAATGAAATATTAGTATAAAACTGTAGCTCTGCATTATATTAATTTAAAGTTATTTAGGGATAGTAAGGATTATTTAACTCCTAAACATGGAATGTCGTCAATAGAAAATACTCAATTCCTCTCAAATGACCAAAGCCTGCCAGCAAAATTCAACTCAACCTACTCAAAAGAACAGTATGACAGATTACAACTAAAGCATATGGTTCTAGTTACAAAATTTAAGTTTTTCACTCATACATGCTGTTAAATTTATATTTCTGTATTTGCAATATTATTTTTCATTAAGTAAATTACACTTGTAAATATTTAACCATAATAGACATATATCATTTTAATGTTGAAGAACCGTTCATGTTTAATGCATTCCATCACAACAGAAATATCAGAATAAAGAATCAGCAGTTCAAGCATCATTTGTATCTTTCATTAAAGCAGATATTAAATTATGATTTGCTATATGCTTACTTTCTTAAGTTCAGTCTCAAAAACTAAGCCAATATAGACGATTTATTTCAAAATTAATGATAAATTAATTTAAACTGTTTATTGTTTTAGATTATCCATAAAGTCCATGAGAAAAAAAAATCAAAAGTGAAGATTAGAAAACAAGTTAAAAATAAAAATGTTTAAAAATAAACAAAAGTTTATAAAAACACAAAAACTGTTTTTAACTTCAGTAAAAAGTTATGAATTTTTTAATAACTAAGAAATTTACAAACCTGAGGACTTTTTATATCAAAATCTGTAAGCTCTTGAGCCAGAGTAGACAATGCTACTTCTTTTTGCAGATGCCACAAAGCTGTACTGTAGTATTCCATACCCTGTAGCCTATGAGGTTCAAGCCGCCTTACTTCTTCAAAATAATGTATAGCCTAAGTAGAGATAACTATTTTACTAAAACTGCTCTTAGAATATGAATTTAGACCAAATAAATATTTAAAATTTTTATTTTAAACAAAAAATTCTAAGATCAAAATAAGTTTTGTGATTCAAGATTTATATGCTAGGTTTTAATTTTACATCAGAAACAAGTAAAACAATTTTTAATAGAAAAGAAAAGGATATATATAAAGAGAGAGCAACAATATGAAGTTTCTTTGAAAGTTTTAAGAAATAAACACAAAACAAATTTCCTGCAAGATACTCAGTTTTATTTATAAAATAGCTACAATAATTAGTAAATCTAATAATAAAAGTAAAAATTATTCTGCAGAAAAGTGCACAGCAGATAAATTTAACCCTTTTAAACTGCAAAAAATTTTTAAAAAGTTGAGATATTTTAACAATATTATACATTAATCCCTTCATAAGGAGCTTTTTTTTTTACCTGTTCAGGACCCCCCTCCCCCCATATTTGTATGTGGCTGATTTTGCCTTAGTTAGAAATTGTTTAAAAATTTCTCATGTATCATTGATTTAGCTATTAATATATCTTTTAAATTTTTTATCGAGGATGGAAATTCAGCTCTTGTGTTGTGTATACAAATGAATATCCTCTCACAATTTGCATTGTTTGTGGTATTGTTAAAATATTATGCATAACTTTTGAAATTCTGGTGTGTTTTAAAGTTCCATTTGGCTGCAAACCACATAACAGTAAAAGATATTTTTGGGATGCAGAGAGAATTATTTCCTGCATTATGAACAAAGAATGTTTGTACAACTTTCCTCATCGCAGATTATAGAAAATTATTTTTGGTTTCATTTTGGACCTACTGCTTAATATAAATTATGAAGTAACAAATAACCATGCTTACATTTGAACTCACAAACTCCAGTGTTAAAAGGTGTCATCCTACCTGTTCATCTGCATTTAGTAACATTTTTTTAAACATATATTAGAGCACTATAATCTACTTTTTGCTAAATGGGGAATAATGATAATAAGACTTAAAGAATCATAAAGGCTATATCTCTACATGCTGACAGCAGTATTTGAACACATTAACAGTCTGATATCAAAAAAGGAAGCATGTTAAAATTATCTTTACAAATAAATCATAAATTAGAAATAAAATGCTGCTTATGTAGTACAGTGAAACTTCTCTGAGCAGCCACCCTTCTAAACGGCCAATTTTTCAGAGCACGGATTTTTCGACTCATAGACCTAATGGTAAAATAACCTATATCACATACTCGATTCTAACCTACAAGCAGATTGCTCATTTTTTTGAGAAATTCTACTCACTCCATGCTTTAATTTTGAGCGAAAAAACTCAAGGTCAGGTTTATGGTCGGATATATGACAAAGGAATAACTTGAGAAGTCCATTCCTGAGGTCACCCCCTTTCTAAGAAAGATTAAATCTGTTATCTCTTTTATATTCTCCCACACCCTTCAGATAGGGAATCCCTATTGCACCATCCATAGAAACTGAAGGAGGAACTGGACAATCAAGTGTTGAAGGTGTCCTAGGGCCTTTGTTTGGAATTCCAATCAGTAAAGTTAAGAAAGAATTGCAACTCTGCCAGCAAAAATGTCATTCAAGCCAGTTTCATTTCATTAGTTGGTTAGTGATCTGAGTTGCAGCGATGTCGAAATAAAACTTGAGCAAAGCATTGAAGTTCTGCATGAATATGAGAATGGCAAATTGGCAAGAAAGTTAGCTGAATTATTTAACTGCAGAAGAACGGAAATCAACAAAGTCATTAAAGAAAAGAATTTGATTTTGAAGAAGTATGAAGACTACAGAACACAGTTTTATTGCATGTAATTTCAATGAGAAAATTCAGAGTCAAATATTATCAGGTACTACCCCCTTTTTCACTTTTAGATTAAATAAATGCTTATTCTTTAAAAAACTCAAGGTCAGTATGGTCATATTTTATTGAGAACCATCAGGTCACCCCTTAAGAAAAACTATTTAATGTTTCTCCTAGATTTCATTTTAGCAATATAGAATAAAGCATGCACATTGAATTGGGGCCGTGAATTCTTCAGATTGAGTTTAGTGATTATGAGTGATGTGTTTGAGGCATTGAAGTTCTGGTGTTGAGTTGGTTTGTTAGCTTGCTTGCAGAGTGAAGTCATTGTTTTTGATTTTTGGATTAGTTTATTTGAATTATAGTAAATAAAACCCTTCAGAGTGGCCAAATATTCTCGGTTTTGGGATGCCGGAGGGATTGTTTGGTTTTTTTAAATATGTAATAAATAAATCAATAAAAAAATATTTCTGTATAATAAATATAAAAAATAAATAAATATATTCTGAATAAAGAAAAAAAGCTGTATTACTGATTATAAAAAATGATAAAAATGTAATGAAAAATATTCAATGTAGTAAGCACCCATCCTGTCATAAATAAAATATATAAACAAATACTGCCTATTATAACTTTTGGAATAACTGCATTAAACCTTCTAAAGAACATAAGCAGAATTTAAAAACAATCAACTATTAGGGCCTGTTTACTAAATATTTGATAAAGTGAGCAATTAAAAATAGTAATTTTATTAAATAACAGGTTTAAAACATATCATAGGATAAAAACAAATTATAATTTTTAATCCTTTCAAGACAACTATAAGTATAACAAAAAAAAAAATTACACAATCAAGGTAAAAAAAATAACTATATAATGACAAATGCAATTCTGTAAAATAAATAAAGAATAAACTAGTCTTCACATTAGAATTCTTTCTGTTTTTTTTTTTTTTTTTTTTTTTTTTTTTAATTAAAAGAAAACATTGCCTTATACAGGGTTCCCACTCTTTTTCCAGAACAAAAATTAAGGACTTTTTAAGGACTTTCTAAGGACCAAAGTAACTTTTTATAAGGACCTACTTGAAATACACGGCATAACGACATAAACCCTATTTCCTAAGGAACATATTTTGATGATTATGAACCAGACAAGGCACTTCAATAAATACCCTACAATATTTCAGAATTAAGTTTTTAAAAATGCCGAAAAATTAGTAATAACATATCTTTTTGACAAAAACTAATTTTGAAAAAAGTACATCCCAAGCTTCTTGAGTGATTAAATTAGAAATAAACTGTGAATAAAATACATTATAAACAGTACTTTCTAGGGGATTAAAAATGACTTTGATATTATATATATATATATATATATATATATACACATATATATATATATACATATACACACACTAGCTGATTATACCCGACGCTACCTGGAAAAGAAGAAAGTTTTAGACTTTTCTATCACATTCAATGCAAGGAAAATTAAATTTTCATAAGTAACTGAAATATCTACACTCCACCCTCCATGCTTTGTTTCATTAAAATCTGCATGACTGTTAGCTATTACGAAAGGGCAGCTGACTTTATTCTTTAAACCTTTTCAGTGTGGAAAGGATTATTTGTCAAATAAGTTTTCTAGCTCGTGACCATAAAAAGTGCTAATAAACTAAAAGTATTTTCATAATTTTTTAAGGAATTCTGAATTACTACAATAATACACTGAAAAACATATACGTATTTGAAGATTGTCTTTATTATTCATACTGCACTTTTGGCTAGAAAATGTAAAAGAATGTTATGAACATTAACAGATATTTTATATATTCTTGATATATATATTCTTTGAATAGTACTTATCACCTGTACTGGCGTTCTTAGAACTGGTTTTGGGCAAATATAACTCCGAACTTACAAAACTGGAAAGTTAGGAGAATATGGATAAAACTGATAGAAAGTGAAAAAAGCAGATTGCGCCAATGGAGAAATGATTGCATTCCAATTTAAAAATTAAGGAGTTTTTAAGGACCTTTGACAGAAATTAAGTAGTTTTAAGGGCCCTTAAAAATGAAAGTTAAAATTAAGGAGTTCTTAAGGACTTTTAAGGACCATGGGAACCCTGTTATAAATCAGTCTAATCCTATTGACCTTTTTCCTATAACTAATTGAATATAAACGAAAGAAGTTATAACACTAAAGCAAAAAACACAAAATTGTGGGCACTTTAAAACACATATTAGAAGTTGTACACATATACTTTTCATCAATAATAGCAACATAAGCAAGATCAAAATTTACTACCTCATCAGTCAAAAGTTTAATATGCTTTCTAAAATCTGTCTGATATTCTAGTATCTGCTTCATCATATATTTTTTAATTTTTGTTTTTGATGAAAACACATTTAGAAACAGACACAACTAACTGAACACAGTTGATTGGGATTATTAAAATAATGATTTGCAAAACAAAACTTATAAAGAAAATTTAGAAAATGTTACCAAATAAAATAAATTTTACAAATTAAAAAATTAAAAAACAGAGAAATGAATTTAAATTTACATGAGCAGAGAAGGTAAAGCTCCCACATATGTTTTAATAATATTTTCCTTAAGAAATATCAACAGTATAAAATGATCAGCATAAAAACTATTGTTAATTTTTCCCTTGATGTTGGAAAACTTGCACTAGATCTAAAAGATCCTGTTACAAAACAAAAAAAACTATCAAAAGCCTTCACCTGCTTACCAATAGTTGCCTCCAGAAGGCATTTAAACAATTAAGAAGCTAACTGGGACAACGGGAAGAGAACAGGAACAAAGAGAAAAAAAAAATCCTTTTTTGCATTATGAAGTTTCATGCATTTTAAGTGTCCATTTTTGAATCTAGTGAATGCTTATTGGAGCGGCCTCGGGACACTGTACAACAAAGACAGGCCCAGGCTCCTAGCAGCAAGGTGGAAGGGGGGGCAGGGCATTAAGTAGAAAGTAATTTACTTTTATGGAAGGAGTGGATTTGCAGAGGAGTTAGCTCTGCAGAGTGAGTGATCAGAAAATCACAACTATTTCTAGTAAGTGAATCTGCAATCTCATTGCCACACAGCCCAATGTTCGAAGAAATCCACTGATGGCATACTGATTTCCTCAAAACTAGCTCAGAGGGAAGTAATATTTTTGGCCAATTTTTTCAGTATTGGATAGCATTTTTACTGTCAGTCAAAATACAAATGCTATTTATATTAATAGTAAGGGCATAATCAAGGCCTTTCCAATAACTATAATTTCTTACCTAAAAACAGAGCAATAGTCAGGGTTTTGAATACTAAATTTATTATTCCCCTCAGAGTTGCTGATGAAGTCATCGCTCCCAGCTCTTCCATCATAAAACTTGCTAACATTTTATAGAAAACTAAAGCATTGGAAGGGATATCATTAATGACCTCTAGGGCTATCTACTTTAAAAAATTTGGATGGTCCTCTTGCTTACTAGCATGAGACTTCAAATTCCTATTAAAACTAATATTCCCAAATAATACCGTAGGCGACAAACAACTAAAAGTCAATGATGGTACAACCTTAGATTTCATAAAACCATAACCAAACATAATTAAGTGAGGTGTCTCGCTTTAGCTTATAATAAAAATTACTTCTATAAACTTACCAGCTGATGCTTTTTGCATGCTCAAAGCTGTTTGCAGAAGCGTTACAGAACTTGGAAGCTTATTTTCTTGCTGAATTTCTGGCTTGTTGATTTCATTTAATTCACTTTCTTTTGGCTCTGTTATAGAAGTTCGAGCAGTACGAGCTTTTGTTTTCTTTGTAGGGGCTTTGGTAGAAATAAATCTGTTTCGAGTTGAACTTTTATTATTTTCCTTTACGGAATTTGAGCTGCTGAATAATCTTGTACTTCTCCTTACATTACTCAGAGCCACAGGAGGTAAGCTGTAATAATCATTGTTTAAATTAAATAAATTACCTTCAACCACAATACTTTTATAAATAATGTCTTAACAAATTGCAGTCAACCGTGATCAAATTTACAAAGCCTTTTATGGTTATGGGTGTGTGTCAGCGTACAGCTACCTTACTCAGTATACAAAAGCAAGAAGTATGGTAAAGTGTCTTGTAAATATCTATCTTCCTGAATGATAAGATACACATAGGTATAATAGAATAAAGATGCAAGTTTGTGCTAACACATTGATCAGCTGCATTTACAAAGGGTTAAAAATCAAGAACAACATAAAAGGTAGTACAAAAATTCATTAAAGAATACTTAATAAATATATTTATATAAAATAACATTTTTAAAAAATATTCTCATTATATGGAAATTCTTGCCCATCTTACATTTCCCTTTTCCATCAAAGATTGATAAATATATTCAAAGACCTCAAGTCCTACACTTCTAATATTTTGACCATGCATGATATTTGCCCGATGTGAAAAGCTATTAAGTAACAATGAATCTATGAAGCACATTTAAAAAACTCACAATATAAACATGAAAGATTTATTAATTTAGTCAGACATCAGGTTTTTAACTTTCTTATACAAGTTTTCTTTTTATCCTCAAATCACTGTGTCAATAACTGCTATTTGTTAAAAAACTGGCTTTATAATATATTTTATATTTACTTTCATGTTACTCACTTGTATTTTTATTGCTAGATAAGGTCTTGCATTTTATATATTGTTGACACTTTAAAAGAAAAAAGACTATTTTCTGGTACTGAAACCAGCAGGTTCAAATCCTGCTTTTGAATTGGAGGTTTATAGCCAGTTGATTTAGATTTGGTGTACTATGGCCTATATTTTTCTGTCACAAGAGCTTATAAAACCAAGACCTGCAACTTAAAGCCAATTTTAAATGGTTAAAAACAACCCTTCCTAAAGCAGGATTCCAAATCTATGACAGTGGTCTGCTGATTCGACAAAAGTGTCATCATAACTGTTTGGTTAGGATTGGAAACAACATACATCTTTTTGCTACACAAGGCTAATGAGACTAGGACTTTTGCGCTTATTCCGAATGACTCCAAACACCCATACTAAAAATTCCTTCAAATTCTGGTATTTAAGAATGGAAATTGGCTTTAGGGACTATAAAGTCAGTTTAATAGACCTTGGTAAAACTGCAAAAGCTCAAATAGAAATTGAAACCAAAAATTAAAATATGCAATGTCTGACTTTTTCTAATGCTACATGTACAATTATACCATGGACTTACCAATTTTAAATAGAAATTACAGATTTTTTTTCTGACTACTGCATTATTTAAATAATACAATCACTGACCTTTATACTTTTAATTAAATAATACAAAACAAAATTTAGATTTAAACTAAGTACTAATAATACAGTATTTTGGAGCTGTACAGTGTTTCTTAGTACTTAGCTGAAATCTGAATGTTATATTTTTAAAAGACAATATTCACTAAGACATATAAATAGGCTTTATAAATTTTCATTTTACAACAGAAATTATCAAAACAAATATTCAGCTATAACAAAGCTTAAACAAAAAACAGTATTCATTCAAAAGAAATTACAATGTATTTATAAATATTTAAAACAATTGAGTTACATTTAAAAGCCATGCATTTTAGTAAAATTTAACATCACTTAACAACATATTTACCTAGATTGTGGGGTCTGAGATAAACCTGTATTACTATTATTGTTATTCCCCGATTGGCTAAAAATCTGAAATTTAGGAGAATTTATATCTTGACTCTTTCGGGTCATTGGGGGCTGAAATATCAAAAATATTTTCTTTTAATCACAGATAAATACAATATTATAATATATGAAAAATACATACTATCCTGTGACATATTTTAAAAGCAGAAAAATTGTTTAAAAATAATGGAAAAAAGTATTAATTTCTTAGCTGTAATAAATAAAGAAATATCAGTATTACATTTTTTATTAAAATAAAAAAAATATTGTATGAAAAAGAAGGACACATCAGAAAAATAATATAAATGTATACATACTTTTTTTAAGCTTCCTTTGTCTGTTGTCTGAATTTCAAGGTCTTGATTATTTGTAATAGGTGTAGAGAGAGGTAATATGCCAAAGCTAAAATGGAAAAAAAAAATTTCTTTTGTTAAAAGAGATCTTGTTAACAGCTTTTGTTAAAACAGGGAGCTTAAATAAATAAATAAAAAATCTGATGTATACAACACATAACTTCCTTGCACACCTAATAATATACCATTAAAAAAAAATTATTGTATGATGCATCATTAGAATTAACATCTGAATATTCCATTAAAGATTAAAAGTAAGTTTTGTTTCTTAAGGTCACAGCTGTCTCAGTAAATTAAAATACTGCCATCTGGCAATATTAATATCCATTATATTAAATTTTTCATTACATACACATTTCATTTAAAAACCGGAATTTTTCACAATTACAATACTTTCTTTACACCAAACTACAAAGTAACAAATCAATTTAAAATTATTCGCTACAAATAATGATTTACATTTTTATTTTTATTCGACTGTTTAAAAATAGACTCAATAAGCACTGTTCAAACCGCTTAAAATGCACGTGAAAACTTCAATATACTTTAATTGCATTTTTGTAAACTAATAACATTAATATATGCTATATTGAGATTTCTTTTTATAGGGAATGTGGATTGCAATTAAAAATGGAGGGGAAGAACTAAATGTTACAACAACCAAGTACAAAATTTCAACATTTTATGGAAGATTATATTTGAGTTATGCAAGACATCTTGTAAAATTATTCCAATTTAATCAGGGTTGAGCAAAGTAAATATTTAAAGTTTCCTTGTAATGTATGTATTAATGTAATGTCAAAACTTGTGAAAATGGATTCTGCAAAGACCAAAATAGGTATTTCCATTGAAATTTGAAAACTGAAAGTTTCCACAATTACACTACTTCCTTTACTTCATACAAATAATTAAAAACAAAGCTTCAATAGGAAAACACTTGACTACAGCCCTAGTATATTGTCAGCATTTTTAATATACACTTTCTACTACACTAAGTGTCACCTAAATGCAGATAAATAAAATGCAGATAAAATGTAAGCGCAATATTTTCATATATTATTTCAATAATGACAAATTCTACCACAATAAATGAGTCTAAAATTTGTACAATGGTTACTTACCATGGAGTTATTGGAGAAAGGGCTCCTTCCCTCCCAAATAAATTTTTTGTATTCCTTGAGAATTTTTTTGCATTTTTGGCTAGAACTGGGAATGGTACCCAAGAATTATTTTCTGGCGTAAATACTTCTATATTCACATCAGGGGTAGATCTTATGAATGTTAAAGGTGACTGGTTGCTGTAGATTGAAGGTATTGGAGAAACAGGAACAATTGCAATTTTATTTGACAACTGACTAGGGTCCTAAGAAAACACCAATTAAAAATATAAAAATACTTTAATCTATTAATATAGTATAACAACAAAAACTGAGAGTTTAAAAATAATAACAAATACAGAAAAGCAATCCAGTATTCTGAAATATGTTAAATATGCATTAAATGTTGAAAAGTATGAAAAAGTCACAAAGAAAATAAAGGAATAAAATCCCTACTAAATAGAAAAATATAGTTAAACTGTTTCATTATGAACCTTGATTCAATAAAAATCTGGGTTAAATGAGGAATTATTTGAGGTTGATTTAACTGCCTATATAAATTTCTTTTATTCCAACATGATACCTTCTCTTCCAGTGAAACTTCTTAAAAATTTGTTGTACCAAAAACATCTAAAGCAGGAAACAAGATGAGAGAGAATTTGGTTTGGTTTGGAGTGCTACGGTCTACTCTTTGCAACATGAGGCCTAATGAGACTGGGACCTACAGCTTAAAGCCGATTCCGAATGGCTATGAACATCCATACCACAGTGGGATTCAAACCCACAAACTCTGGTACCGAAGGCCAGCACCCTATCCAAATTGGCCATCGTTTGGCAGATGAGAGATAAATATAACTCAGAATCTTAATAACTTAAAATTCACAGAATCATAATTCTAAACCTATCTACAAACTAATTACATCAGAAGTTCTGCCTGAAGAAACAATTATTGTAAGAATAAAGGGCTTTCAAGAAGTACCACTCACTGTACATACATCATGCATCTGTCAAATAATGGAACATGCCAAAAAATAATTTCCTTTGAAAAAAGGATATCTATGATATTGCATCTCACGACACAGGGGTGTTTGTAAGGCAAAATAAAATCTCCAGAAAAGATCATGGACTTATACATTAAGAGGAGGGCAAAACAAATATTAGTAACTGACAATTCAGAGAAAGAATTTAATCAATCATGAAAATAATTTTTTTTAAATCTTTTTTAAAGGTATATTATGCTAAACAAATTTAAAAGCTTTAAATTTTACTTCTCCACAGCATTGCCTGTACTTTCATTAATATTTCTTTTACAGTTTCAAACTTTAACTCTTGTTACATGGTTTAAGATACCACATTAAGCATTTCTACCCATCAAAATCAGAATGAATGCTAGCCTTTATCAATACCTTCCTGTAGTGTACTGTCAAAGAAGCTTACTAAGTTTCAAACAGTTATTTTAAAATTCGGAGGAAGGAGAAAAGAGTGAAAATTTTACAATTTTGGAGGAATGCTACTTTGACTAATTTTGAATATCATGGACCTCCAAAAATTTCATAGAAAACGAAAGAAGTTTTCTTTTCTGACAAAACTTATGATTTCACAACAGAGCTAAATTTAAAAGAGACTAGTGGGATTATTTCCAATGCAAACAGAAAAATTTAAAACGAAAAAAAAATAAGAGAAAATTTGCCTGTAATTTGTATATACATTAAAATATTTCTTTTCTTATTTGCATACATGTGATGTTTATTACATTTACTTAAATAAGGTTTTTGCTAAAAATTAAGGGGATTTTAATTTAAATTTAACCAGGTATCAAAATTAATAAGAGGTTAGGTATTTTTTTTTATAAATATCTAAACTTTTATAACAGTGCTATGACAAGCATGCAATTAGTAATCAATATAATTCATATTGAGTTTTTATCAGATAATAAAGAAAAACATCCAAAAAATAATTTTAAAATTTCATATTCAGCTACAGTCATTGTTTTTCAAAGAGAATTGCCAAAAGGATTAAATTGCTGATATAAATTCATTAAAATATGAAATTTTACATTTAAGAGTATAAAATATTCTTACATGCATAAAGTAAAATGTATGAAAATAAATCATACCTGAATCATATCATTACAAATATTAGGACTTTCTTTAATGTAATTTACACTGTTTGGCACAGGGGTTTTATTAACTAGATTTACTAATGGGTTTGTGCCATGACACATTGACAGATGCTCAACATTGCTAATATTAAATATTTTCCTAGGATCTGGCTTCTCTCCTATATCAGGGGAATAAAAATAAGTCCATATTAATACAAAAATTAATACCATACAAAAAATAGCATATATTTACCTAATAGAGAATATACCAAAGAATATATTTACCTAAATTTACAAGAGATTCATACGAAGACCACAGAAAAGGATTTAGCTTCAAGCTTTTTCTAAAATTTTGGAAGGGAAAATATGTATATAAATGATAAAAGATGATATAAATTATAATTCCCAGAATTATTAACAAGTATACTAAACTGTACAAATATAATGCATTTAAAAAAAATAGTTTGAAAGTTAAATATTTTTGCCTGTCAGAGACGGCAATGTATTTATTCAAACAAATGTTTGTAAAAAGTACACTTCAGGTTGGTTGGAATTTAGTGGAGCTAATTCCTTAAAGGACAAACTGCACCAAACAAGACGAAATTAAAAAACAAAGTAATAGATAAAATCAGAGCAAAAATCAATAGAGAAAGGAAATTTGAGGATGAAATAGAAGAAACAACAAATTGAACGTTAAAAGCAAAGAGACCCAACAAACGGAGATAGTAAAATAGAAAATATATACAAAATTAATTATTACAGTATAAGAAAAAAAAATTTTTTAATTGAAAATTGATAAATCCTAAATTAAAAAATTGTTCAATTAAAAATTAATAATGAAAATTTGAAAATAAAGATTAACGTACAAAATAAAAATCACAGAATTCAGATTTCATAATAAAAACCTACACAGTGAAGAAAGGGAAACAAGCATGGATGTGCCGTTTCACCAATGATTGTGACAAGATTCGGGGATAAATTTTAAAAAAAATTTATATACATTGACAACAACACAATACTGAGACAACAACACAATGACAAATTGTGTGCGACTGTGAAAGGTGTTTTACAATACGCACACTATGGAGGTGCTTCACCTAGTAAGAGATGGCACACTCCACGTATGTTGTCCCTTACTCAAAATTATTTTCAATTTATTATATCATCATTATCTATTAAGGAAAATAAGTCCTTTGCAAGCAGACTTTGAAACATTTTTCTAAAAATATTTGAAAACAAATTAATATATTTTAAAAAACATTTTTTAAACATCACTTCAGTTATGAATTTATCTATTTTCAGAGGGTGAAATTAATTATAGATTTCAATTTGGAACATTTGTATGGTGTAATCAAACAAAAAAAAAACAAGTTTACTTCATTATGACAGATAAATTAAGACCATGAGATTTCATTAATCCTTTTAATACTATTTTACATAATTTAAATGTAAGATCATAGCCCATTTAAAGGAATACTTTAATTTATAAATGTTAAATATGAAAAGTGTTTATAATGTCCTGCAGGCACTTCATTTTATTTCGTTTTAAATTGATAAATATCAATTTGTATGTTTTTTTTTTCAGCGTTATTTTGACTCCTTCACCCATATACTTCATATACATGAGCTCAATGGTCAAATGAACCAAAATAAAAAGAATTCCAATTCTAAAATTTAGACTATTCTGAAATCCTATTTTTTCCAAAGTATAGATCACTACATTAATCTGTATTTTTCTTTTATCTACTTATATTTTATATACATAAGTATCTCCTTTAACATTACACATTAACATGATCAATTCAATTATTAAACCACCACTGAAATAATACTGAAAATAAACTTAAGATAAAAATGTGATGTTGTCACAAACATTCTATTTTCATTATATTAACATTTAAGAGTTTGGTTTAGAGTGTTAGAGTTTATTATTTTAGCTATAGAAGGACTAATGAGGCAGAGACCTATTGCTTAAAGCTAATTCTGAATATCGTTTTATTCTAAATTTAGATAAAAATATAAGAAAATTACCTGTAGGCTTCAGCTGCCTTTGAAAACCTTGATGTTTTGGAGCATATATGACCTAAAAGTTGAACTGCAAAAGATGAGAAATCTCCAAATTCATTTACTATGTCATCTAAACTTTTAGTTTTAGCAATAGAATTCCCAACAATAGAAAACTCAGCTTCTGAGAACCTACAGAAAGTATTTAAAGAATAAAACTTTAATAAAGACAAAATGATGCAGTGTGGATGATTATTTTGCTGATATATTCAAGGCAGCATACTATATGCGATGTGCCTATCAATTAATAAAATGATTCATAAATTTTTAAAAAATTGTCTCTATTATTTTTCTAAATACACATTGTGCTTTGTTCACGGAGGTCAAATATAATATAGACAAATTCTAAAGATCATATCACAAGCTAAAATAGTAATGAAAAATAATAACTGAAAAATAATTTAATATTAGATTTCATAATCAATAATAAAATATTAAAGAATAAATATTAATCAAATATAAAATATTAATCAATAAGAAAACAACAACAAAAAAAAAAACTTGTGTAAAACAAATATTTTACAAAATGTAACCACATCATATAATTATTACAAAGTCGTTATGAACTTTTTAATTGTTATTCACATAATCATAATAGAGGAGAGAGAGAATACAATAGAAAAATAAGACATAACAAAAATATCGCATTTACATATTAAAATATTTAGCTTTTGTAAAAAAGAAAAAAACTAATTTTTTAACCTTACTTTTTCAGATCCACACAGCACCTAGCATAGAGGAAACGACACTGGGAACTACGGCATCCTTTACTTTTAAGAACAGAATAGGCAGCTCCTGTTCTACCAGCCCTATAATAACATGTAGCCAGAAGATACAAAGCATCATCTGAACCCACTAAAAAATAAATAAAATATTGGTCAAAAGTTCATACTGTAATAAAAAGCAGGTTGCATTATAAAAACCTTTTTTCACAAAGACAAAATTGACTAACCTTCAGCAAAAAGTCGTTCTGCCATAAAAATGGCATCATCATATGCATAGTGGTTCAGAGCATGCCAGACAGCAGCCTATGAAAAAAAAAAAATTTTTTTTTAATTCCTTTAAAAAAAAGAGAGAGAGAGAGGGTGAGCTTGTACAAGCCATGTAAATTTTTTTAAAAATAACTCCATAGAATTTACTTTTATTACTTCATATAAATTCCATAATATACCCAGAAAAGACTAAATAGTAGTATTATGTGGTAAACATAATACACTATAATACTATTGTGTGAAAACACCAAGAAACAAATTTTATATTGCAAGTAAAATTACAGGTAGCTTCATTGTTACAGAAGTAGTCTTTTTTCGCATGTCATTAAAAATTAACATATGAGGTCTTAAAAAGAGTTATATAAGACAAAAATGAAAAAAAAATTAATTGAATTATGTCCAATTAAAATCCTTTATAATGTCTACAAATAAATGTAAAAAAATTGGCAATGATGTTCTACATTACATTGCTGCTAATTATCGTCAAGCAAATTCACATATGACTAAATCAGTTCCGACAATTTTTCAAGCTCATACCATTCTTGATAACTATACTCCCTTCCAAAAGTTAAGCATGATGATTAAAATGCTAATTTCTGGAAGCCAATCAGAAATGAAGGGGATGCAATTTGCTGCAGAGGTAGATGGAAGTATGTAAATATGTTAGTTAACAGCCAATCGCGCTTTCATGCCAAGAAATATGGAAAAAAGGTCAGCCTTATAAGATGCCAGTTTTATGAAGGATTAGAGAAGTTAATTGTAACTGCTAACAGAAGGTGTTTCAAACTTTTGTACAATTTGTTTTCAAGAAATACATGTTTCTATGACTTCCTGAAGACGAATGGAAGATTCTGAGTGCTGGCATGCTGTGGGGTGCAGCACGTCAGCGGAGCAGGACAGTCGGTCACAGATGTTGCTCTTTTCTTTAGCATTTATCATTCTGTAATTTCACGTTTATGGAAACAAATTGAAACCACACAGACAGTTGTCTGAAGGCCGTAGCCGGTCTCCCAAGGGTTACAAGCCCCGTGGAAGATCAATATGTTGCTATTTTAGCCAAGCGGAATTGCAGAGCAACCTCCACACGTGACATCTATGGTTACATCGTCCATTGGTAAGGCGATATCTGCAGCTACTGTATGCCGAAGATTACATACAAGTGGACTGTACGCCCGGTTACTTTGACTTTGTGTTTTTCTATCTGCCCAATCAAGAGGGGCACGATTAAAGTGATGCCGGGAAAATGTAATTTAACTGTGTCTGAGTGGGGCAATGTCATGTTTACTGATGAGTCAAGATTTGCTCTGGAGCCAGATGACAAGTGTATAAGGATATGATGTGAACAAGTAACACTCAATCAGCTCCAAAACATCACTGAACATCATGCATTTCGAGGCGGAAGCATTATGGTGTAGACAGGGATTTCATTTGGATACTGTACCAACCTGCATATCTTTAACGGGGTTCGGTAACAGCTGTCCGGTATCGAGATGAAGTCCTAGAACCAACTGTGAGATTTTTTTCGCTGCAGCAGTTGGCCCTAATTTTGTTTTAATGGATGATAATGCATGTGTTTCCATAGAGCTGACATTGTCGATAACTACCTGGAGAGTGAAGGGATTGGGCGTATGGCGTGACCAGCATATTCATCGAGCTTAATCTTATTGAAAATCTTTGCGATGCTCTCGGCCATGCTATATCTTCCCGTTTCTATCGTTCAGCCACTCTTATTGAGCTGGAAACTGTTGTTCAAGAAGAATGGTATTGCTTAATTCTGCGGTGGTTGACCACTTAATTAAAAGCATCATCACAAGATGTAAACTTTGTATACAGATTAGGAGGGATCACATACCCTATTAATGTCCTTTTTTTCATTTTATGCTGTTTACTTTTACATTATACATAATTCTGTTTAAGTCTCTAGTACGTCATTATCTAACAACTTACGAAAATTTAATATTGTTTTCATTTCTGTATATAATTATTGATTTTGTTTTATGCATAAATATATATGCTATTTTCCTGCCGAATTTTGTGTCAATCAAAGCAATATTTGTTGAATTTTTTTTTGCATTTTACATCCTCGTTCTTAACTTTTGGAAGTGAATGTATATATAAATATATCAAACCCTTGAGAAAATGAAATTCATTTTTATGCATTTTGTGTAGAAATGAAATAATAATTAAGGTTTTACAAATTTTATTAAGATTAAATTATAACTGCTTTTAAAATTGCTAATTGAAAATTAAAAATTTGGGCACAGGAAATTTGGAGCTCTGGGCAAGTGCTCCGTGTGTCCTGCCGGTGACAAGAACTGCATCCTATGTTTACAATTGCCTCTGTGTGTTAGACGACATTACTTTTAAACCAATTTTAATCAGATGTTGCTTAAAATACACACACACAGAAAAAGAAAATAAATTGTCAAAAGTTGCCAGGGATTCTGGCAACATTTGAGTGTTAACTGGAGGCTGGTACATTTAAGTCTTGTTTTACTGAGAGATCAACAATGAGGAACATGTACGCAAAGGGAGGACAGTATTTTCAATTGATAAAAATGTATGGTGTTTTGCTTAATCTTATTGAAAATCTTTGGGATGCTCTTGGCCGTGCTGTATCTACACGATTCCTACCTCCAGCCACTCTTATTGAGCTGGAGACTGCTCTACAAGAAGAATGGGAATTGCTTAGTTCTGCGGTGGTTGACCACCACCGCACCATTGAAAGCATGGTCACAATGTTTAAACCTTCTATACAGATGAGCGGAGATCACATATCCTCTTAATGTCCTTTTATGCTTTTTATTTTCACTTTATACATAATTCTGTCTAAGTCTCCAGTATGTCATTATCTGATAACTTACAAAAATTTTATATTGTTTTCTTTTCTGTATATAATTAGTGATTATTTTATGCATAAATATATATGCTACTTTCCTGCTGAAATTTGTGTCAATCAAAGTAGTATTTGTTGATTTTTTTGCATTCTACATTTTAGTGCTTAACTTTTCGAAGTGAGTGTAAATGTCTGTCATAATCTATAAATCCATGAACACCAATACTCACTACTTATTTGATAGATTTGTCATCAGGACAAGATACTCTCCTCACTTAGAGACCTATCTTTTTTCTCCTGATCTCACCATGCCTACATTTTGTTTTATGTTACATTGGTATCCAGCTGTCCTTATGCATCAATTTTGTTATGTATTAAATATGACAAATTCTTATTTGTTTTTAATTTTGTAAAATTAAATTTGATTCCATAGAATAGATGTACCTAACATACCAGTTCCCCACAGCATTGCTTTTTTTGACTACAATAATTTGGCAATTTTTGTTTATCGTAAATAATAAAATTAGTATTTCTTATAAACCCAGTCAAAGAAATCAAATATCTCATACAATATTTTGCAAATGAAAATATAGAGAAATACCACTATTAATACAATTTAAAACACAATGAAACACACTATGTTTTTTAGCAAAATATAAAAGTTTTACATTTATATAGTCAACAAGAAATGCTTTTCTTTAGCAGAAACAAATTGAGAGCAATGTATTTTTAACAAAACTGTCTTATGCTTTATACATATATTTTCCCCCATAGAAACTAGCCATTTCATACTGATAGCCTTATATGACTATACATAGCCATATATAGCCATACTGATGACCATTTCAGACTTTAAAATTTAATCACAGATAGAATTATGGTCAAAATTATTACATTAATAACTTATAATTAAAATTATTAAATTAATAACTTATGATAATCACATTTTGGTTTCTTATTGTACAATTTGGTTCTTAATGATAACTTTCATTTTTCTAAATTTTAAAAATGGATAATTTTTAGGGTGTGACAAAAAAAATTGGGTTAATATCTCCATTTTAAGCAAAAAGATTATGAGGAAGGGGGAGCTTTTTAAAGACCATTTTTTAAAAAGTGATTAACCTAATCACATTCAATAATGAGTTATACTTACATGAAATATATTTATGAATATTATTCAAAATTTATTTTTAAATATGTTATAGGGTTAATTATCAAGTGGAGATAAGCTTGTCTGAAATTAGTATATCCCCCTCCCCGGCTACATAAATCAATAAAATTATGTTATTTATTCATAATAATTTTCTCTAATAAGTTAGCTCAATTTTAACTGTCTTTTTAGTCCTTTTTAAAACAAATATTTGTGTTTTCTTTCCTCTATAATTTTGAATGAAATTTAAGATAAAAATATTTTGAATTCAGCACTGAAACAGAGAGAAATAAATTAAGACATTACATAAATAAAAAATATTTCACAAGAACATTATATATGAAGAATAAATTCATGAATATTTATAGAAGATATCAATATTAATAATTTGCTTTTTTTTTAAAAAAGTAATAGTATAGTTCTTTAAGCATTCCATTATTGCTATCAGCTTTTCAAAAAAGGAAAACATTTTCACTGATTAAATACATAAAATTTTATACCTATTTGTTTTAGGTGTGTAAAATAAGTCGAAAGTCAATGTATGAATCAAAAGTTTTAATAATCAATAAAAAATTTAAACATTTAAATAGCATCCAATTATTTTAAAAATGAAGGGCTGAAATAAAGTGGAGGAAAAGGCTGAATTTAATAAAAATTTTGAATTATTTTTCTGAAATTAGACCTTTAAATACATATTGCCAAATATCTATTTCTAACTTGTTTTCATATTAATTACTTCTTTTAATCCCCCACAGCAAAATACTTTTCAATGTTCTGCAATAGGCTTTCAGATAATCAAAAAAGTTCTGCAGGAGATATATTTATTTTATCGCATATTTACTCTCCCACAATATTATTCCTATTGTAGTACATTTTCATCTTTACCAATATGAATAACTAAAAATATTTAATAAAACAGTGCTACCTAAAATTAAAAAAAAAATATTTATATTAAAACCTAGGCATTAACATACAATTTACTGTCACGTCAATTACTTTTGATGTAAGATATTTTGAGATATCATGATAAAAATAGGACTGATAATTTGGGTCAAACATTAATGCAAGGGAAGTTTTTAATAATTTTTGGACTGATCTGTGTCCTGGTGGAGGTCCGTTGCAAAAAATAAACATTCTTTTATCAGTTGTCCCAATACTAGTTTCATCACCATCATTTACATTAGGCCTATAGGAAAATTTTTTATCGATTGTTGATCCCCATGAGTTGCAAATAGCTTCTGATATACGAATAGATATGTGTATTACGAAATTAATAAATTTAGGGATCTCTGGTTTTAACTCATTTACAGCTTGCACTAATATAGCTTTCATTTCAAAAAACATTCTATTTTGCCGAGAGTGATCAATTGCATCAAAAATCTAGTTAAAAAAAATTTTATATTAAAAAAAAAATTCATTCTTTTTTCTTCAGAGGGTAAAACACACGGAAAAAGTTTAATAAGCTCCAAAAAATTGGAGAGATCTAAAGCTTTGTTATCCATATTTGAACATGGAAACAATAAATAATAAAAGCAGTAAATATTTTAGCAGTTGATATTACCAACATCGAGTTCCTTACTTTGGTCAAAATAAACCTGGTATTGCTGTAACAAGAAATCAATGCAATCCAATAAGTATTTTACATCCTTTCCTACTTACAGAAAACCATTGATATATATATATATATATATATATATATATATATATATATATATATATATATATATATGAAAAACATTTTTCTGCGAACCGTGATTATTCTGCAGCAGAGACAGTTTTTCTGCAATGTGCGTCAGTTTTTGGCACATTCTGGGTTTTTATCATAACAGAATGATATTTTATTAAAAAATTAAAAGCAATGACATGCACTCAAATATAATGCTAGATAAGATATAAGAAGGAAATATAAATATATAACTAATAATTTTTCTTATAGATAAAATAATTTAAGAATTTAATATAATATAATACAATAAGTAACATAAATGCAGACATCAGACATTTTAGGATTTATAAAGCTTAAAACTTTTTTCAGTATAATGAACAGAAAAGTATACATTTTTGAAGCAACACACTTTTCAGTACAATCCCTATATTCATACCAAATACAACATATATTTTCTTCTTTTAGCTAAATCTTTATTATTGAAACTTATTGCTTCCTAAAAATATTTTCATTTAAAAATTGAAGATTTAATCTTTTCTTTTCCTCTCTCTGATTGATTACTAAACTTTACGAATGCAGCTTAAAATACTAATCCTAGATAAAATTATATATTAGTAATATATTATGAATTGTGAAGTTTGTTAAACTAATAAAATTAGCAAATTGATTTTTCTTTAATGCATATGGCATTAAAACTATAGATAAAAAGGCAAACAGCATTGGTAGTTGATATACTTTTATAAAAATAAACATGACAATATTCATTAAGAAAAATAACTAAAAGTTAACAACTAATAAATTAATTTAAAACATTCCATTTGTCTTTATATTACAAAACTAATACTTAAAACTATACATTAACAATTATGACAGCAAAAAATCTGGTAGAGAAAATTATATGATTGCAACTGTACATCTTAAGTTATAAGTATATATGCACATCATTTTCCTTTAATGTTACATAAAAGAAGTTTTGGGTTGATTGATATATCATTTACTTTCATCAACGAAATTTTTAACTAAACTTAAAATGGAATAGAAAAATACAAATCAGAAATGCTATTTTGCTGTTAGATTAAACTAACTTTTAACTTCTCTCATTAAATGAAAAATAAAAAGACCAATATGGAAGCTATACTTCCTAACATTAAAATTCTTATAGATGTAATGTTAAAAGGACGTGAATAAAAACTATGGTTTTACAACAATAACAAGTGTGAAAAATTAAACATGACATAAAACTACTTGTGTATATAACTAATGGAAGCCAATCGAAATTGCATGACATTATCAAAAATTCAATTTATGTGCTAAATTTAGAGTGAATATTTTGTTAACTAAAATGATGTGATGAAAGGAAAATTTTATATATAAGGATACTGAGCAATGATTATAGGTACAAATGCATAATAATTTATAAACGCAAAAAAGGTAGCGATAATAATAAAAACAACAACCCAGAAAATAAATACCGTCTTTAACAGTAAAATATTATTAAGTAATTTAATCTAAAGTGACAAGAAATATGCGAGATTATCTATATAAACATTTTTATATTATTGCAAAACAACCAACCTGCACAGGTTCTTGAATTATCATTTTTCTAGGAACACTGTTATATGTTTATATTGCTCATACAGTACGCATAAAGAACATAATCATTAGTAGTGAGAAATGTAAATATTGCATGCTTTACGACACAACTCAAAATAAGTAAAGTTTAATCATAATTTCAAAATAAATTACAATATATACGTTTTGGTAGATGGCGCTGCGTTATGCATAATCAGTCAGTATTATTTCACTTCAATTTGCATTTTAAAATCCGTAGAAAAAAAAGTCCAAGCTTAAATTTCAAATAAATAGAAGCAAAAGAATGATGATTACAAACTGAAGAGAATGTTAAGAGCTATTAACTTTATCTTAGGTTACTTTCTTAATTAATACAAAAATTTTATTGCTTTTAATTGTTATTTTTTAGGTAATGAAGTTTAACGAAATTCATTATTGAAGTTCTGATTAGGTTCATTATTATAGAATCGTGCAATTTTTACAATAGTCTTTTTATATGTAATATTACATTTGTGCAGTATAAATTCTTAAATTCTGTGACATAACAGCAAAATATTTTCAAGTTATTTCAAACCCTCCTCAAATACTATTTATCGCTGCTATTTAGAATTTATCACAGTGATTAAATCACGTTGAATGTAACTCAAGCTTGTATTGATCAAATAAAAAAAGATTTATAAATTTTAATATATGTTATTTCTACGAATCTAAATTTTATTCAACTTATTAGGTAACCATCGTATGAAATAATAACTTTTAGATAAGTTATTTTCGTTTTTTCTTTAGTTTGACAAGATGGTGGTGTTTCCTTCAAAGCTATGGGTTGTAAATTCGAAAGTTCCATTTGGCGCAGTTAGACGCTTATTGTAGTGATTATTAGGAGCATTTTGGATGAGTATCGTATTTAATAACTAATGTTTTGTTTGTAACTAAGGAATAAGACAGTAAAGTTTATATTATTGTTTATTAAAGTTTATATAACACACTAGAAAAATTGCTTTAAAAATGGTAGTTTTATTTGTTTGAACAACTATTTTGAATTTCATTGGACACAGAGTTATGAAGGTCATAAACATGTCTTATAAATATTGTAAAAATTGCCGTAAATTGATTTTTAAGAAGCAGTCATTTATGTATAATGGTATTTTGGCTTTCATGTTTTCATGTATGCAACATAGATGTAATTAAAAGTTATTATAGTACATCTAACCTTCAAAAAGCAGATTTTTCAAAAATTATTAAAAAGGATTTTGACTATTAAAATCTATATAAGGTTAACTACAATAAAATGAAAAAATTATGCAAAATAAATAAATGTATTAAATAAATGTATATTCCTACAACACTTTATGTATGTAAATAAACCATTTTCACTTTAACTTTTACCATAGCCCTAGTAGAAGAGAACTGATTGTTATGGTGTGCCATTTGGTACCAGAGTATGCAGTCTCAAATCCTGCAGCTGCCATAAGCTTTCGTAGACATTCAGAATCATCTATAAGCAGTAAGTACCAGTCTCATGACTCTCATGTATCAAGAATGTGGGCTACAATGCTCCAAACCAAGCTAATCTATTATCGCTCCAATAATGGTTATTTTTTTCCATTTTGTTTTGTTAATTCGTAATTGATTGAAAGTTTTTATAAAATATATTTCTATTTATCATTTCTTTCTTAATTACATTTTATTGCCATTTTGTTATATGCTTTTTGACTTTTTTTCCTAGAATAAAGTTGACCACTTTTTATTTTATTTTTTCAAATTATCTGACTTGTAAATATATTAAAATATGTAATATTTAAAATATATTTTCATTTTTTAATTTATATTTTATTTTTCATATTGCCATTTTATTGTATGCTTTTTGACTTTCTTAATAAAGTTGACCACTTTTTATTTTATTTTTTCAAATTGTCTGACTTGTAAATATCATAAACTATGTAATATTTAAAATATATTTTTGTTTTTTAATTTATTTTTTTTTTCAGCTTGTATATAGAATGTATTGTATTTGAGCAATTCCTAATTTGAAATAATATGCTTGAATATTTGCTATTGTGATCTTCTATTGTAGTTTTGCGGAATGATGGCCGAATGGTAGAGCGATGCTCTTCGGAACGAGTTCGTGGGTTCGAATCCCGCTTCTGGCTTGGATATTTGTAGCCGTTCGGAATCGGCTTTAAACTGTAGGTTCCGGTCTCATTAGCCCTCGTGTGCAAAACAGTAGACCGTAGCGCTCCCAACCAAACCATTCTATTGTAGTTTTTTATTTTTTATTTGTTTTTGTAGTGTTATAACAAAATATTATACTAGGTGTATTTAAATTAATTTGTATGCTTAACTATGAGAGATGAGATATTTTGATATTTCTATAATAAAGTATAAACACTAATATTTTAATAAATATTACTTATATATCCTAACTAGTTTTAATACATATATATGTAACTGTAGCCGTCGCAACACCAACGAAATGTAGTTGTGTCCATTGGAAGTGGCATGCAGAGACACCAACAGCTTCGACCAACTTCGTTTATTCCTATTTGACATAATTACAATGAAAGCAAATATCGAAGAACAACAAACAGCAACAAAACTGCCCTTCAAACCTTGGTGCTCGCCTATTTAAAAGCTTTAAAACTGCAATCGACGTCATGATTGATATCAAGAGACAGCCAATCATGCCGCATAGAAAGTTCTTCCAAATTCTAAAAACCCATCCCACTTACAGAGTGTCGTGTGCAAATCCCAAAACCAGAAAAATGCTGCCTTTTTAAAAGAATTGACATATAGAATTTTGAAACCAAAACTGAAATATTTTAAGCACTGCGCCCCATTATTACATATATATATGTCTGCGTATATGTATCATGAATTAATTGAATAAGGATTGATGTATATTCTTTAGTTTTAGTTCTTATTTTATAATGTTAATGGAGTCTGTTTCTCAAAACCACAGTATCTCAACTTTCCATTGACCTACTTATGTACTTTTTTAAAAATGTTCTCATTAGAACATACCAAATTCTAATTATGTGTAATCATATTCTAAGCCAAACATGTTTAGCTAGTTAACCGTATCCAGTTAAGCTGAGATAATTTTTCGTCTTTCACCCTGAGCATTAATATTGTAATTTGCTCATTTGATTGTATCTTTCTGGAACAAGATGAACATTTGGAGATGTATCTAGTGTGATGTCTCGATTCAGTAATAGTTAAATCAAGTATATTATTTTAAGGAACTGCAGCCTCAGAATGCATTTTATATGATTATATTTCTGATATATATGTCTAAATAGAAGAGTTTTACTGAGTAAAGCCCTGGCAAATCTGATAACACCTCTAAAATTTCTTGGAACATATGTCTAAACATCCCATACAATTTTCTTTGTTAAGAATCATATCTCCAATTCAATATTTTGACGTCATATTTTGAAGGAGTAGTTAGATTTATTAAATTGTCACTTTTATTAGAAAAATTACTTTTCTTTTTTTCACTAATTTGTGCATCAATAAAAAATCTTTTTTAATTTATGTTATCACTTAAATTAAACTATTTTTAAAGTCACTTAAATATACAGAAAATTATTTAGCAAACCCCAAATTGCAAATTACTATACAACTCTCACCTTGTCAAATAAGCTTTCAACCCAAATAACTGAAAATGTATATTGAAGATCAACACTCTGTAGAACATTATCGAAAAATCTAGTGTTAAAAATTTAAATAAAATGTTCTGATTCTCAATCAGACTTGAGCCGATCATCAGAGTGTGGGACGGCGTCCATGTTTACTTTTGACTTGGCGCTCGCTGTTGGCTACATTTCACTTGGCAATTTTCTTAATCTCTTAGTAACCCCTTTTCCCCGACTAGAAACAGGTTTTTCCAGGGATTTTTTGTCCTTAGGGTAATTTTCTCTGCAACCCCGCGAATTCTCTCTGCCTCTTCACCTCAGTGTCTCCTTACATGTGTTTGAGCTAGCTTGCTTTTTTGGTTGCTCTGCTGCTGGATTTGATTCGTATTATGGCCGCCGATATTAACTTCAAGTTTCTACATACGTTAGAACTGTCGGGCAAAAGGAGGGTTATTGAGTGGTGTATGAGTATCGGTCTCATTTCTGATTGGTATGAATGTCCAACTTGCAATTCCAGCATGAATCTTTGTGATTGTAGAGAGATGAGTGCAAATGGCGGTGTCGAGTGTATGGGCCATCCCAACATGCAGTTAAAAGAAGTGTGAGAAAGGTTTCCTGGTTTGAAAGGAGCAACATGCCGGCTAGTCTGATTCTACAAATTACATAAATGTGGTATCAGAAATGTTCTAACAATTACATTATGGATGAACTGAAGGTCAGCTCCCATACAGTAACCAACTGGAAGATGTTTTGCTGTGAAGTGTGTGTTGAAGTATGTTTGAGAGAGAATGGCATAATTGGGGGCCAAGGTGTGATTGGGGAAATAGATGAAAGTAAATTTGGTAAAAGGAAATATAATCATGGACGTCGAGTGGAAGGAAAATGGGTATTTGGAGGATTGGGAAGGGGATCAAACAAGTGTTTTTTTACAGTTGTAGCAGATTGTTCAAAAGATAGGCAGTACTCCAAAATCATGTCGTACCGGGAACCACTATTATTTCAGATTGTTGGAAATCATATGATTGCCTCAGAGATGAAGTCTTTGAGCATCTGCGAGTAAATCACAGTCTTGAGTTTGTGGATCTGGTTACAGGCACGCATACGAATTAAATGAAGGCACATATAGTGCCATTAACCCATCCACTGTCCACCCTCCCCACCTTTTTCCCTTTCAAAACAGTCACCCTTTTCGTAAATTCCAGACGGAACTTACCGTGCCATACTAGAGTTGCCGGTTTAAAAGTTGTCAGTCTACTTTTAAATTATTTTCCCTGCAAGGTAAAGGAGTTCCGTTGCTCAAAATTAGTTTCTTTCATTTATTATCGCTTTGCAATATTTTGTTTTCCTTAAAAGTGTGCGATACAAGTTATACGAGTGCGAACGAGAAGGGGTTGACAGGTCTGTTTTCGAACAGGAATTCGCTGTCGAACTCCCGTCGACGCGTCCGTTCAGTGGGTTAAAAGATATCTGAAAAGTACTCGACAAGTAAAAGATCAATTTGACTCTTACTTGGCGGAGGCAAAATAAAAACAATCACCTTAAATTTCAGGCATTCTTAGATGCTATGAAAGTTGTTTATCCCCTAAAAAATAGGGATTAAGAAGGAAGTGATGTTCATTATGTCTTATATTTCATTGTTACGTCTTCTATCTTAATTTTAAGCATTAATCTTTTTTATCGAATTGCTGTTTTTATGTTGATATTGATTTAATTTCAATTTTCTCATAATAGATTATATATTTTTTGTTTGTGAAAATTTATGTTGATTTTAAATTTATTATGATTTTAAAGTTATTGCTAGTACAATTTTCAAAATGTGCCGCCATTTTCTTATTCATTTATTCTGTTGTATTCAAAATAAGAATTTATCAATAGAAGAGACTTTTTTTTTTAGTTTACAAAAGTAAATATTATGATAATGAAACATATTCTCCTAAGTTAACTTGTTCTCTAAAATAATAGATTACATATTTTTTGTTTGTAAAATGTTATATCCAAATCACATTTTTCATGTTGATTTTAAATTTATTACGATTTTAAAGTTTGCATTATTGCTAGTACAATCTCCAAAATGCGCCCCAGTTTTATTTTCCCGGGTTGCAGCATGTTTTTGCAAAGCCACCAAGTAAACATGGCCACTCTACAGATCTACTGTGACTTGCTTGATTTAGAGAAAAAGTAAAACTTTTCAACAATATTAGACTGGTATTGTTTGTACTGTGGTACATGATATCTTGTATGAGGTATCATTCTATATGGTGATGTAATAGCCACTGAATTTAAATAGTAAATATTTTGCAAATGAAGTTTTAATGTAAAAAAAAATTAAGCTCCACCTACAACTAAGAGACCAGTAATTTTTAACCCCGAAAAATTGCATGGATTTATATAAACATATGCACAAAACACTCTATTTTTTAAATCTTCAAATTCATATTAAGTTTTATAGTCTTTGGTTGTAATATAAATAATGTAGCCAGAAACATTGGAAAAAATGTTTCATGCAAATATTTTGACAAAATCTTGCAGTTTTGAAATGTTTAAGTTGAAATTTTAAAAAATCCATTAAAAGAAAAGTTTTGGAAATCCAATTTTTTAAAATTATTTGGTCAAAATAACTAAAATTTTTTTAATTAAAAAAATTTTTTCAAAATTGCTATTTTGCTTAAATGATATAGTCTGTCCTATATTAACATTTTTCTTTTTAACTGATTGCAGGGTATATGTAATAACACTGTTTGATGCTGGAGTTCGTAGGTTCAAATTCCACTGCTGACATAGATATTCATAGTTTGCATGGAATCAGCTTAACTTACAGTCTTGTTTTCACTAGAGTATGAAAATATTAAATTGTAGTACTTTAAAATCAAACCAAACATTTTTTAACTTGCATTGAAAATAATATTGAAAGATTATGTGGTTTATAAAAATATATTATTGAGATAATAAATTGAATTCTATTGAGTGACTTGAATCTGTATATCAAACTGACAAAAACAGCTTTTACTAATATTATTATTGTATATTTTTGCAATTTTTAAGTAACATCTTTGCCTAATTACAGTTTTGAAATTTAAATGATCAAAATGGATTCCTTAAGTTATTTTCCATTGTTTAATACTGTTATTTCAATTTTGCATTCAGAAGTTTGTGAGAAGAGAGTCTCATAGGCATATAATTACATTTGTGTATACTCTAATTTTAATAGTGTAAATTTAAGTAGAGTCAGCAAATATCTGATTATTTAAAAAGAATCAGTGAGATCAAACATGAATATTTTAATTATTGTAGGTAGCACTATATTATCTTTAAATAACCTCACAAAAAAAGTAATTATTCTTAATTTATCTAGGTGCAATAATAAATTGCATAATATAGTGGGTTTTTTTTTTTTTTTTTTTTTTTTTTAAGTATATAAAAAAAATTAAATAAAATATGTTTTAAGAAACTAATGTTTTATTTTTGAAATTCTTCAATCTGAAAACTAATTTTTAAGTTGAAATAAATATAAACTGTTATTTGGAAAAATTAATTACAAGTATTAAATGTTTGACACACACACACACACCCAAAAAATTAATATATAAAGTCAAGGAAAATTTTTATAAGGCCTGGAAAAGGGGGAGAATCAAACAGTAGAAGTGCTATCTATTTTATTTTAGGGTTCTATTTATTTTATATTCTATCTATACAGTTCTATCTATTTTATTAAAATGATTTTAGCTTTTCATAGAAATTAGTTTTAATGTAATATTTTATCTTTTAAAAGCCTACATCTGTACAAATTGTCATTTATAAATAATAACTTTAAGGTTCATAGGTATATTATGAATGATTTCTTTATGAAGAGTTGATATTTTACTTATATTATGGAAAAAATTGAATATATGAAATTTGTATAATAACATTACATAAACTGTTTTTCTTTTTACAGTTTAGTAGAATTGTCTTTCTATATCATTTTCATGAGTATAAAGTCAGAAATTTGAAATTTTTTTTTTAATATCTTGAAATCCATGACATCATTCATAACATTTTATAATTTTATATCTAGTGGCAAATTCACTTTCATTTTTTGTTTTCTTTATTTTCTGTTGTATTATAGTGTTGAATTAGTTTTTAAATTAAATTATATTTTCAAGTTGTATTTTTCTTTCAAATGCTTTTCTTTAAATGCTGCTAGATAATAGGCAAATAGTTGGGTCTGAATCAGCTAAAGACAGTAGGTCTTGGTTTCAATAGGCTTCATGCTGCAAAAAAGTATCTGTAGCACTCCAAACCAAACTAGAGTACCATCCCTACAAGAATGGTTATTTTTTCTTGTGGTTATATTAATATTTAATTAATGCAGTTAAATATTTTACAAAAAATACTTTTATTTATTACTATAGGGTTCAAAGCCGAATTCTTAAAAATTTCAGTTTGGCGGTTGGCAACAGGAAAGTGTAGAGAGCAGCCTGCAAGGAGCGAATTTTTTTTTTTTTTTTTCCGTGTGTGTGTGTGTGTGTGAAATATACCTAAAAGGTTGCTGTGTATAATAAATGTCTGTATGCTGTGAAAATTGAGTTACTTGACTTCAACATACCACTTGATCACATGGATTGAATCTTTACTATTACTTTTTTGTTTATATTACTTTATATTATTATTTTAATTTTATTATATGTTTTTGATATAATAAAGTTATTGACTCTATTTTTGCTAATATTATTTTGTTTACTTTCCTTGAATTACATGAGTTGAGAATGTAACAATTGGTAAAATATTTTACATATTTTTGTTTATTAATTTTTTTTCAGCTTGTAATTAGAATTTTTCTTTAAGTAACTCCCAATTTAAAATAATTATATATGCTTTTGTGATTTCTTGATGTATGTTTAATATTTTTACTTTGTTTTTCATAGTGTTTTAGCTAAATGTGTTATACTATTTTATATAAATAATTTTTTTTTTTTTTTTAACTTGTATGCCCAACTGTGAGAGATGTGATATTTTGATAAATATTTCTATCATGAAGTGTGAAAATTATAGGATTTTAATGAATATTTCTAACATAATATCTTAATGAGTTTTAAAAGGTGTGTAACTATGTATTGTGATAAGTTTTAATGCAGTATTTTTCTTTCAGAAGCAAATTTCTGTATAAATTATTATTATATTTATTAATATTATATTTAACTATATTTTTATGTACTGATGTTTTGTTTCGGAACAAGTAAAAAATATGAAGTTTGTGTAATTTTGTAACATGAATTGTTTTCTTTAAAGACTAATCTTATTTCCATTTTTTAGTAGGTTCACAGTTTCCGCGCACCTGGAAAGTCAAGGGAAATTGTTAGCAAACCCTAACGGTTACTCTTGCCTTTATTTCACAGCCGACGTCGCATACGTTGATTATGACATAATCGACGGAGCATTACATGTTACTTTTTTCTCACGCTCCAGGCAAAGGAATTCCTCCGCGGAAATGTATAAAAGGAGACGGTGATATGTTTTTAGTCTTGGGAATTAGTGAGATCTCGCTCGCGTAGCCGATGTTTTGGCTGATGTTTTTTTGGGGGGGGGGTTTTTTTTGTGACAGTTTTTTTTTTTCGCGGTGCTGGCTCTGCTCTGAGTGATGGTTAAAATATATATCTTTTACGTTACCTATGATTACAAATTTTTTTTTTTTAGTTCGAAATAAATAATTTTATTTGTCAAGTCATGAACTTGTTATTTTCACTGCTTCACTCTGCTAGTGTGAAGCAGTAATAGAATCATTGTATTAACAACATCAAAAATCATGGATTTAGACAATGGATTAATTTTTTCATGGAAAGTCATGATTTTCTAAGTAAAATGAGTAAAAGTCATGAAAAGTCGTGGATCTGTTGAGCTACCAATTAAGAAGAACCAAGAAATGCTTCTGCAAGTGAACCAAACACGGCTGCATACTTCTCCCTTTTGTCCATAGTGCTGGACTCCCATTCATCTATTTTTTGTACACTGAGACACGTGACATATTACGGCGCCTTAATTGTGTGGTGAGACAGTTGCTACGGACTGACCAGGGAGTGTTAGTGATCCAATGTGTAGTGCCTCGTTATGTTTGATTTGCCATTGGTTAAGAAGAAAAAGAAAGTACGCATTGGCCTGTGATGTAACAGAGGAGTGGGAGGGAAGAGATTGATATTGAAACGTCCTTGACCTTGCCAGTAATCGTGTATAATTTCGTTGTGAGAAGCGAAACTGTTGAAGATACGAGTGTAAAAAAACATACTCATTACAGCAGAGTACACTGCACCGGAAGGGTCGAATATTTCTATCGCAGCAGTACGATTCGATAGTCATCTTTTTTTTTGTTTGTTTGTTTGTTTGTTTTTGTTTTCTCGTGTGTTAATGAGGCAAAACCAGGGTAGGCTTCTGTCTCACCCATATATTCAGTCTTCTAGGTTTTTTGTATTAAAATCCCATTTTTAGGCAAATTTTACTAAAAAACAATGTTTTTTTGTGGGGGGGATGAATTTTTGTTTCTCAAACTAACAATATTAATATGTAACATGCATATGTATGTTTTTATCTTTTGTTATTCTTGAAGATACACTGTTTAGAAAGCATCAGAAACATTAACCCGTCTCATATACGCAATTCAGCGATTTCACTCTTATCAGTCCGGCGTCACCCCCCACACGATGATCTCCGGTTGATATTGAGAGACCAGCGTTGCATATGGAGTATCGGAAATTGAAACATTTCATTTTAATTTTTAAATGATAAACTTAATTATTAGATGCCATTGCAGATATCCATAAGAGTCTTGCTTAAAATGCAAGGAACACAAATCAATGCAAACATCAACATGAGTGAAGAGGGGGATTGCCTGATATAAAATACAAGTTTACATAATATACAAGTAAATGCTATTAAGTGTATATCCATGCAACCCCGCGTATGGAAAGCTATTATTTACATATACTTTTCAGAAAGAAACTATATTTGAATTTTAAGTATGGAAACAGAAAAGCAGGGCACTTTGGGGATGTACTAATAAGTTTTAGAATTAATACAAATTTTATTATAATCAATTTAATTATTATTTTTTTCTTTTAATTTTCAATTAAATGTTTGTTATCGTAGTTTATCTAGCTCATGTAAAATATTAAGGGAGAAATGTGTTAAGCATGGAAGAACTGGTTTTAGAATGACAAAGCAGCAGTAACAGTGATTATGTGATAACAATGCCATAACAAATATCAAGTCGCCCGAAGAGCAATGCCCTACCCATTCGGCCGATCGGTGGCTAAACGGGTAGGGCGCTGCTCTTTGGCACGGAAGTTCGTGGGCTTGAATCCCATTGCTGTTATAGATGTTCACAGCCATTCGAAAATTCAGACTTTGGAGGAAAAGAGGAAATCTTTACTCTAAAGAGTTACTAGGAGTTTCAGTAAATAGGAGATTTTTAATTTGAGGCATTAAATTTTGAGATTTATATAGAAATGTTAATAATTATTATTGATTGTGAGGCACTAAATATTTTGGCAAAATCATTGCATTAAATTATTTAATTCTATTTTTGTTTGTCATTTGGCTGAATTTACTGAGTTTGGTACTTATGTATTATCGCATTGACCATATTGCCAAGTAAAACTTGTTTGCCAAGGAAACACAAAATAAGCAAGTTTAATAGGTGGGTAAATGTATAAGTATATTATTCTGTTTTTTTCTTAAATTATAGATTAAATTTTTATTAATATAATAATTATTATTATTATTTAATAAAAATTAGTTAAGATTTTTGTAAAAACTATAAGCTTATCTTTAGGGCTATTATATATAAACGTTATAGGGTTATCGCGTTTGGCTATTATTCATGGTCACCACGATAATACCTAAGTGCCCTGAATTCAAATTGGAAATTTTTTGATTGCATTCAGAAAATTGCTCTATGATTAAACTTAGGTATGGAGATACTACAACAATTTATTGCTTTGTATATATGAGTTTATAAACATTTATAAATTATTTTTTATCATAAATTCTTGTAATTTCTCTTAAAAACATACATTTTATTTGTACGTACATCAGAATTTTTATTCGTATATACTTTAACAAAATATTTTTAAAGTCATGGAAAATGATCTGCTAAAGTCAGGGAAAATCATGGATTTGAAAAATTGTATTTTGGCAGATACCCTGTAGGTTTTTCTTCTTACATTTTAGTGGAATAGCCTTTTTCTTTCATTTTCATGGCTGTGAAGTCAGTAACTCCAATATCTTTTATATCTTGAAATCTGTTACATTATTCATAACATTTTATAATCTTCCATATATTTACAAATTCACTTTTATTCTTAGTTTTATTTTGTGTTATTGTTTAAATGTGTTTAATGTGTACAATGCCTACCATGTGTTAAGTAATAAGTACTTTCTCCATTCTGAATTAAAAATTTTAAATATTATCTTAAGATTTAAGTTTAAAAACCTTTTTAGTTTTGTAATTTTTAATTAAAAGCTTTAATTTTATTCATATTTTACTTTATATAGGAAAAAGGGTAAAGAAATCATCAATCAAGCTTAGGGATATTAAAGAAGAAATGAAAGACAGGAAATGCAGCAACGGCAGCATAAATTGCCGTTGCTGTAACTTTACTAGTAATGAGCCTGAGGAGATTGTTAAGCATTTATATAATCATGCAGGTAGGTTTTTTAATCATGTCCAGTCTTGTGTTTACTTTTTTTATGGTAACAATTTGAGTACTAAACATACATTTTTAAATGTTTCAAACAAATTCATGAAAAAAACTAATCTTTAATGTGTCAATATTTTTTTTTCAATATGGATTATATTGATTTAATTTGCCTGAAGTTTAGAATTAAATAAACATTACATTTCATAAAAATAGTAATTTTATGCATGGTATTCAAATTGAGGTTTCATAATGTAGTACATAGTTTTATATTCAAATACTGAAAGTTTAACATAAATGTGATAAATGTTGATGAGATGGAAATTTTTTTGCAACCAATAGGGGAAAAAAATCTCTGGGAAAAATACCCAACCACTAGGATTAGGAAAAAAGTAATAGTCTTTAATGTGTTAAACACTTATATAAATAAAATTTAAATTTATAAAACTTAAGAAATTTTATCCTAAAAATTAAATAATTTTATTTGTACATATCATACAGTAAATGCTGCTTACAAAATGAAATATGATTTTGCATGCAAATTATATCTTATTAGAGAAAAGGTACAGTTAGCATAACTTTATATTATTTTAATACATAATTTTGTTATCAGAAAAATCAAATCTGGGATAAACTACAAGTATGACTAACAATTCTATTTGTCAGGTCTCACAACAGGTCCTCTTTCCTGAATTTTGTCTCCCCCTCTATTTCACTTTAAATATGGCTTGTTTTTGTTTCTAATTAACCGAGTACTGCCCTGGTTTAATTTGTTTGACAATATTCTTAAAAATCATGAAATCAATCGGAAAATTTCTAAAAAATTTTATTTTTGAAGTAGAAATGTTCCTTAAGTAAACCCTTAAAAAAAGACTTTTTTTTATGATTTTGACCATGAAACATTTTGAAATGCATTTGAGTGTTTATCACACAGACCTATTATATGCTTGTTGCCTATACAGCAGGCATGCCAGCTACTCCAGATTCTCCAGAGCAGCTCTGGAGAGATGAGAAAATTTGATAACCCCAGAAACTTCTCAGATTTCTCCAGAAAATAACAAAACTTTTTAACAGCTAAAAAATTACAATTCAGCAATTAAATACAAAGTTTTGCAAAAAATAATGCTGAATATTACTCTTTTCACACAGTAATGCTGCATATTAAAAGTTTTTAATACTGTGTGGAAAAACCAAACTGAATATAGACCAAATTTGAGCAGGCAAATTCTAGAATCCCTAATAGTAGAATAATGGAAATATTTTAATTAGGGTCAATGTTGCTATACAAAACACTGTTCTAAAAAATAAGTTGTTACAGCTAAAAAAAGATACTCATAAATTTTAAAAATTCATAAATTTTAATTTATCTTTTACAATTTACTACTGCATAAATACTTTAAATTTAATTTTAATTTAGAAACCAATAATATATGTACTTATGTACAATCTGTAATTAGCATGTTAAAATTTCAATCCACTCTGATGCTCCGGTCACAAGTGCTTCGTTGGCATGTCTGATACAGTACACTTTTTTTTTCCTCAATGGGCACTCATCTAAGTTTTAGAAGCAATAACATAGTATTTCACCTCATTATATTATAGGAATTCTTGATTTTAATTTGGAGGACTTTTTATAGAGCTAGAGGGAGGGGGGGATCATCTTATATACAGATCTGGAGAACAGATGTAATATAGGTCTTTTGACAACGTTTTTTGTCATTGGTGACCCAAAAGTAGTCAAATAATAAAATAAAAAAATTTTTAAGGCAGAAAATAATAAAACAATATATAATGGCAAAAAATCAACAAAATTGGTAAAAATTTTGAAATGAGAAAAGCACAAAAATTGAAAAATGAATTTAAGACATTAATTGTACTAAAATCACAGCATAATAGCAATACTACATTTGTAGCAGGTTTGCTAATTTCATGAAGTAAAAGTATTTCCACATAATCTTAAAGCATGTTATATTAATAAATTGCCAAAAACTTTTTTTTGTTCATATTTTGCAAGAAAAGAATGACCAAAGATTTTATTCAGTATGTAATATGCATCATAAATGTGACATTCAAGTAAATTTCAAGGCTGTAAGTTAAGTAAGTGATAAGGGGACAAAATTAATCAACTTCCAACATTTTTAAAGTCCTCCTTCAGCCTACACCAAGTTACTCTTATTATTAAGAATTAAATAATCTTACTCTATATTCTTTTTAATTCATATACCTAAAACTCGTTGTCAAGTCTAAATAGATTTGACTTTCATTCATCTAAAGAAGACAATCTAGCTAAATTATTTTAGGCTGTTTTTTTAAATTGTCTGGCTCAATCGAGTTTTGTTTTATTTTTTATTTATTTATTTTTCATTAATAAAAGGGGTGGGGGCTTATGGGTCTTGAACCTTTAAACTTGTTTCATTTTATTGTTGCACTTTTGAAAAAAAAATTTGCAAGATAACTTTTGTAAATATTCTTAAGTTCTGAAAATTTTACAAATCATTTTTCCAAGCATAGTATTTTTAACATGCAGTCATCTCATTCAGATACGCAACATAACCTATTTTAAATCCCAAAAAATTATGTTTTATTAATTTTTAACGTTATTATTAATTTTTAACTTTTTTGCTATCATGCACATTGAAACTATTTGCTTTCTGTTTTAAAATTAATAAATTAATATTTTTCATTACCATTAATTGCTTTATTCTTGCCATTTTTTAAATACTATTAAAATTACAACTTTCCAAAATATTGGTGTTTTGCTTTGAATACTTTACAAAATTTCAAGTATGACGTAGACAATAACATATTAAAATTTGTTAAAAATTTTCATTTTGAAAGTTAAAATTGACAGTTTTGAAAGTTAAAATTGAGAAGAAGAAAAAAATATCCAAAAGCAGAGTTTTTTTTTTTTCCCATTACTTAACGGATGTTATGTGATTACCTGATATAGTAAAATATATTCCATATATAATGTACATTAAAATTATTGCCCTAAATTTTTTGAGAAAAAAGTGTGTGTTATGCATGCATAAATGTGGTAAATCATTACTTTTATCATTCTTATTAATTTTATAATTTTCAATCTATTTCACTTTTTCTTCTTTTAGATTGTAGGATGCGACATAAGAGAAATGTAGTAAACACATTTATATGTCCAGACTGTCCCTTCAAGACCAGACATATTAATTCTATCAAAACTCACTTAAAGAGACATGGAAAAAGCAAGCAAGAAAAAGCTGACAGTAAAAAGTCTGCATCAGTATTTTCTGCAGTTTTTTCGTGTGGTGTCTGCAAACAAGAATTCAACAGTTTATCCAAATTTGAATGTCACACAAAATACAGTCATGATCAATCATATCAATGTGGCGATTGTGGTGAGACTTTTAAATTAGCTGTTGTCTTGAAAAGCCACTTATTAGCCAAACATGGCGTAAATTCAGATTAAGCTTACAAAATAGCATTTTCATATAGATCTAAGAAATATTAAGTAAATACTGTATCCCTTTTAATCAGAAAGGACTGTTACTACAGGTTTAATTTAACCTTAATCAGGATGTCTACTTGTTAGTAAAATGGCAAATTTATCAAAAAAAATTAGTTGCATACAATTGAAAGATTTTAAAAGTAAAAAAAAAAACACTTTAAAAAGTATAAAGAAAATGGGAATTAAAGTATTGATAATTTATTGCTTTAACTCACTTTTAATGTTGTATTTTCAACAAGGAGGAATTTCTTCACATATTAAAGTTAAAATAAAATTAGCACTTTGCTACAGTAACACGTGTATATACAGGACTATTCATAATTTCCTCTGGGGTTTAAAACTGCTTTAGTAAAGAAAATAAGATAGATATGGTATAAATTAACCTTACTTAAAAAAAATGCAAGTTTTTTTATAAGGGCAATTGTACTCAGAATTGCCTTGTCATTCAATCAGGCAAGCTTTCAAAAATGACATATCTTGTTTGCCATGCCCTCCAAGCTCACTGTATTTAACACATGGGACTTTTTTTGGGGTACTATGTAAAAGCTCTTGTGTTTTTTATATCTCTTTTGCCTCATGATTTAGTAGAACTGCATGAAAGATGACACAGGAATACTGTTGATAGTACTTAGTTGAATAAATGAAGGTAGGAACTGGACTATCATATGTGTGCTGTGTGATCAAAGTTCACTCATAGAACACCTACAAGAGTTGTAAATAGAGCTTAATTTATTTCTGTCTCAGTAACACGTTTTTCTTTTTTGCTGTATTTGACTTAGTTTTTTTTACACTAGCCTTCTGATACCCTGATGAGAAATATGAAAAGCCCTGTATATCATGTGTATTTTTTCTAAGATATTTTTAAATATGTCAAGTAATTCTTTGTATGTGTTCCCAAAATGTGAGTAAAAAGTTAAGAAGTGAAATTTTAGCAATTGAATAAACATCCTGTCAATGTAAAAATAATATGAAATTTCTCTTCTGTAATTCAATTTAAGATTTGAATTTTGTAAAAAGGTTTAATTTTTCCTCTTTTGAGTAAATAGATTAAAATTTGAGTTATTACCAACTAAGCAGGGTTGAGCAATTTAAATCAGTTGATTTTTTTTTTTTAAATCGTTGATTTAAATCAATTTTTAGAGATTCAATTTTTAAAAGAAAGCTGTTAGTAATAAGCGCAATAAAAAAATATTGACAATCCAGAGTTGCTCCCAGATGGTTTCAGGAGATTACTGCACCCTGCCTGTCCTTGTATTATTGAAATAGCACCCTACCTGCTATTCTTTTCTTCTCCCCTATCTCTTTTTTTATCTCTCAGTTAAATGTTGTTTTCATCTTTTGTATGAAAAAATTATTGACACAGTAAAAAATTTCATTATCATACCTTGTAAAGAATGCCCTGACTTTTTAAATATTAAGTGCCTCTAAAAGATAAAAACAAATGCACCCAAAAGTATAATAAGTATTATCCCCACCCCCTGCTTTTATTTATTTATTTATTTATTTTTATGAACCTGGGAATAATTCTGGAATTCTGAAACGTTAAAGCAGCTAAACTTGTTTTTATTTATAAATCATTTAACATTTAACCACTGTCACAGAATAAAAAGTTGGTTGTAAAATTTTCATAAAAAATAAAAGTTATTGTGATTATTTAGCCCTTAGTCTACCCTCATTTTTCTAATAATTTTTCTATGGTTGAAGGAGTCAAATGTATAAATTAACATGAAGCATCCTTTATTTAAATTATGATATAGATAATTAAAACAAGCAAAAAACCCTATATTGCTAGTAATTATTTTCTACTGATTTATGAATTATTCTTATATATTATTTATATTTATTTTAGTTATGTGTATTTTTTATTATAAAGAATTAATTGATTTAGACATCTAACTTGAACAATTTAATTTGCTTGTATCAAATATTATACTTAAATATATTTAAATTTCATTAATCCTATTTAAATCAAAAAATCTGATTTAAATAAAAAAAAATTCAACTTTTTTGATTTTTTTTTTTTAAATCGTGATTTTTATCAACCCTGCAACTAAGTTTACTAACTTGCTGGTTTTGATGCAATTAATGACAAGCAGTCTATGTAAATTGCATTTTGTGTAATTTAGCCTTTTCAAAAGTTTGTAATTGTTTTATGCATTATGACTTGCTGTTTATGTTTTAATTTTTCATTTTGATTCTAGTTTCTTTTATTTTAAAAAAAGTGGCATCTAATAGTCATGTCTGTAATAAATTTTGAGGATTATTATAGTACAGTTGTTACAATTATTATATTACAGTTTGGGAATTATTATAGTAATGTTGTGCTATGAACTCATGTTAGACTGACTTAAGTTGTTTTGTTTTTTAAAAATAATACTCAAAAACAAGAGGCAGAATGAGGAATTTGCACATGTGGGGGAATCGAAAGACTTAGGATTTTTCTGATAATTCCAGACTCGTAGAATCCAAAAAAATGTTCTTAAAAATGTAAAAAACTGGGTCCATTATTTTAAAAATTAATTTTAAAGTTAAGGGAATATCAAGTGACATGAATACGCTCCGTGATTGATTGTGATGTCATAGTTCATGATATCCAATATTTTCTTATTGCTTGTAAGCACACACTATTTTCCGATTTTGTTTTTACAACTTCTCGAAACTTTCTACCTATCAAAATTTATTTTTATTTCAACCTGAAAGTTTATATTATCGATCTCGATAGCTTAATTATCTCAATTTCATATAAATGTCTCTTCTACCTAGATTTACCAAAGGAACAGAGTTCCAGAGTACCAGTCATTGTAGGCCATATTCAAAATATATGTTTCAAAAATTGCATTAAAGATGAAATAGCCTATCAGATTGTAATAAAACAGAAAAATCAGCATTAAATACATACTATAAGAATAACAATTAATAATTATGTATACTGTTTGCTACAACCTTGCTATTGCAGCAATATTATCATATTCACCCAGTTATCATAAGTAATTTGGCTGATTTTATAAAAATATGTGAGAATAAATTTTAGCATCTTTAAAAGGCTTTACTTCATTATTTATACTTTTTAAAATAGTAATGCAATTTTATTATCTTTTAATATTAATATTAAATAAAAAATGTATACAGTTTTGAAATTAAATTTACATTTTTTAATCGCTATTAAGTATTTTAAATTTGATGAAAAGAAATTTAAAATCTTTAAAAGGCATTACTTAATGATTTATACTTTTTTAAATAGCAATACAGTATATCATTAAGTATTTTAAAACCATTATGTTTTTTTCAAATTAGTCACCAATTTAATTTAAAAATATCACTGTGAATTGATACACTTAAGAAAGTATGCATCTCTGAGGAAAGTATTTATAATACCTTTAAAATACATAACCTTCCCCTCCCTCGAGTTATTTATTAGATAATTATGTGCTTTAGATATTTATATGTTTTACGATATTTATATGCTTTATCAAACATTTATTGTACTTGAACTCTGTGATAATACTCGAAAATTAGCAGTTTTAAAAATTAAATAGGACTGGTTAATTAACAGTCCTTTAAAAGGTATAGATATATTTTTATATACTTTAATTGTTCTTAATTAGTAATATTTGAACAAAAGCAAGCATTTACTTACCAAAAAAATGGTCTTCACAAACCCATAGAGATGATTTGTATCATAATTTGGGGTTTCTCATCCCTTTTCATTGCATTTGTCCAGATTTGACGTGTATTTGGATCTTTGGGAACACGGAAAGATATCTTCTCATTGCAATTAATTGTATTTTTACAGAGTGGTTAGTACAATATTTAGAATATGTTTTTTAATTTCAGACATAATAAAATAATTTCTATTATATGCGATACTTTACACAGAAACAAATTTAAAAGTCGGCTTTTAACATGTAAACAACATAGGCGGTCAGTGTTTTCAGGAACTGTGATGTCACAAACTCGGCAGAGGAAAAGTATCATTTTTGAGAGACGTTAAAGAGTCTGCTATAAAACCCATTAGAAATCACTAATTAGTCCCCCAAATGAAAGAAAAATTGGTAGTGACCTGCTTACTTTTTTGTCTTCTATTGTTTAAAATTAAAATTAGAAAACGTGAAAATTCCTCATTGTGGAAATAATGATTGCTTAGTTTATTTTTGCAATGGTAACATGTATAATTAATTGCTGTAAGTTAATTGCTTATGGCATTTTTATTAAACATTCACTTATAAATTTATTAGTTTTTGAAATTTTGACGCAATTTTCTTAATGGTAAAAAGCTTAGAGGTGATTGTGACTGCAGATTTGTCCAAAATTGTATTGTATTCTTTTTTATTTTCTGAATCTTAATTTATGTGCATGCATATTAATCAGGTTATACTGTAAATTGTTTTAAATTATGTCAAATCTTTGCTCTGCTGTAGTTTTTAATGATTTTTAAAGTATAAATCACAATCACTCCTGCATATTTATTATTATGAAAAAATTGATAAATTACTTTGTGGTAGAATTTATTTCAATTATATTTCTAAGTAAATTGTTTTAAATTTAGGTTAGATATCTGAGTGCTTCAAGGCATGTTTTGGGAATCGCTGTTTTAAGGTAATTTTAGTATGTTTTGAGTTATTTAATTTTTTTAAGTTTATCCTTGTTTTACAAATTGCTTTAATGGATATAAAGACTATTTAATGAAATACATTTTAAACTTATGACATCTGAAACCTTTATGCAGTACAAAAGTTCAGTTTGTGACTGCCACTGTTTTACAGATATAGATGTATCATCTTGATTCTTTCAAATAAAGGTATATACAAGAAAAGGATTACCTCACTTAGTACTGTTAATTGGTAACTCTAAAGTGCTGTATTAAGTATATCTACTCTGAGTGAAATATTATTTTTATAGTAATTTGTAAAATAAGTAATTTGTTCCTATTAAATTTTGCTAAAACAAAATTATCTGTACGTTTTCCTAAAATTAATAAAAGGTTACTTTGCTGAATGTTTACAAAATAAAAAATAAAAACATTATTTTTGAATTTAAAGCTCAGAAAAGAATTTTTGCCCCAATTTTTTCCCTTATGTTTTCTTTATGGACCATGCTGTAACATAGATTATCATTTTGTTAGTTCCATTTCCTTTCAAAAATCTCTTTTCTCTCTAGGGTATTTTTTTTTTTTTTAATGATTTTACTTTATCTCCTGATAGCATTTAATTAAACACCTAAAATTATTTAGTATGAATTTTTTTTTCTATATTGATGAGAAATTTGCCATAATAGGGACTGAAATTCTGTTAGAATACACTCCATGACAATGACAGCTTCTAATGAGTGTAGCCTAAATCATGTTGAATTTTGCAACATCTGCTGAGAGTTTATCCATTTGAAGATTGAAGCCACCAGAATCATTATCCATAGGTTGTGGTTGTCAGTAAATTGTTGTAGGAAAAAAAAATTCCTTAATTTTTATACAATTTTCCAAAATTCTTGAAAATTTATGAAAATACCTGTGGCGGTTTCCGTTAACCACACAGATGTCTGAAACCGATGTTTCAGTAGAGCCACCGATTAGGTTGAAACCACTGCAACTGAAACTGTTTCTCCCTACGATCGCGTGATCAGCTTTCCTCGGAATGCCTACCTTGACCGTATAAAAGCCAGCAGACTGGTGTTCTACCTGCTTTTCTCCTCTCTCGCCATATACACACAGCTTCGTGCCCTCATCTCGACGTCAAGATAATTGTGTTTGAGTTTTATGTTTTGCTGTAACTTATTTGGTTTGTTCATAAATTATTTGTTGAGTTGAGAATGTTTCTTAGCTAAGTTACAGTCAGTAGCCTAATACCAAAATGTTTAGTAATTCATTTTTTAAAAGTATGTCATGTAACATTAGTTATTTTAAAACAAAATAATCTGAAATTGTAAATAAGAATTCATATATGAACAAGGCAGGCTTAATAAAGTCAATAGGAGTATAAATGTTTCTGCTCAAGGGGACTTAACAGTATCACAAAAATGTATGCAATAGAAGTTTATATTTTGGGAGGAAGGTTGTGATATTGATATTAAAATTCATTATGAATTATGAAAAAATTCATTATGTAATATAACATATAATATACAATAGTTTATAATATAATAACATGTAGTATACAATAGTGTATTATTTAATTATATGATTACTCTGTAGTTTACATTTTAGAAGGAAAGCGATCCTACTATTTATACTAAAATGCATTATGGAAGACTGTTAAAATACATGTAGCTATCTTGGTAATTAAACAGCAGTACAGAATGTAAAATTCATTCTATATATATTTTTCTCTAGTAACGGAAGTGATAGTAAGGTATGATTTTGCTTATAATACAGGGTTCCCAAGGTCCTTAAAAGTTCTTAAGAACTGTTTAATTTTAGCTTTCATTTTTAAGGGCCCTTAAAACTACTTAATTTTTGTCAAAGGTCCTTAAAAACTCCTTAATTTTTAAATTATTGGAACCTGATCAATTTCTCCATCGACGCAATCTGCCGTCATCTCGTGATTTTCTATCAGTTTTCTCCATACTTTAGGAACTTTCTAATTTTGTAAGTTCAAAGCTAAACTTGCTCAAAACTGGTTCTAAAAACGCCAGTACAGGTGATAAGTACTGGTCTCTCTCTCTCTCTCTCTCTCTATATATATATATATATATTAAGAATATGTAAAATATTTGTTAATGTTCATAACATTCTTTTACATTGTCTAGTCAAAAATGCTGTATAATAAATAAAATTACATATGTTTTCAGTGTATTACTGTAATAACTGGAAATTCTTTTCCTTAATATCTTTAAAAGATTATGAAAATACTTTTAGTTTATTAGTACTTTTTATGGTCATGAGCTAGAAAACTTTTTTGACAAATAAATAATTTTTCGCATACTGAAAAGGTTTAAATTCAGCTGCCCTTTCCTAATAGTTAACAATTATGCAGATTTTAATTAAATGAAAAATGGGGGGTTGAAGGTGGGTTTTTTTTTTTTAGATATTTCAGTTACTTATGGAAGTTTAATTTTTCTTTTATTGAATGTAATAGCAAAGTTTAAAACTTTCTTCTTTCAGATATACGTCAGATATAATCAGCTAGTATATACATACATACATGTATATAGGAGTCATTTTTAAACCCTCAGAAAGTACTGTTTGTAATATTGTATTTTATTCACAATTTATTTTTAATTTGATCACTCAAAAAACTTAAGATGTACATTTTTCAAAGTTAATTTTTGTCAAATAGATTTATCTTATATTAATTTTAAAGCATTTTAAAAACTTAATTCTGAAATATTGTAGGGCATTTATTGAACATGCCTTATCTGATTCATAATCATTAAAATATGTTCCTAAAGAAATAAGAGTTTATGTCGTTATGCCATCTGTTTTGAAGTGGGTCCTTATAAATAGTTACTTTGGTCCTTAGAAAGGCCTTAATTTTTGTTGTGGAAAAAAAGTGGGAACCCTGTAATAATTCCCTAAACAATTACTTATTTTGTCAATAAGGTTCAAAAATTTTGTTTCTTACCACTACTACCATCGCATTACCACAATTTTCCACTTGTTTTCATATTCATAAAATATTTCCAAACAGCATAATACAGATAAATAGTTCTAATTAAAATATCTTGAATTACTAACTGTACTATTGCAATATCAGCACTGAATAAAACTACACTAAATGAGGTAATCCTTTAATATTAATTCTGTGTATTTATATATATGATTTTTTTTAGATGTTGCTTTAATGAGCCTGAAATGTGACTGTAGTAAAAACATGTATTGTTGAAATTTGAGAAATATATTTAAAAAATGTGTGCTTTTTAAACCTGGAAAGTTTTACTCATCAGTTATATTTTGGATAAAATATATATTTTGGCTGCAATGGCCTGATTTTAACTTTATTTTTCGATGATGTATTTTAATGTATAAATACGATTGCAGTTAAATTAGGATTATAGTACAAATAACTCATGTTGTATCTTCATTTTGAATTGGCTCTCTGATATGAGTGTTATTTTAACAGTAATTTGTTTGCTTAAAGTGAGATGTATATGTATACTTCATATTATGACATTAAAACATTATCATATAGCTGTTTTACAGCAAATTTTTTAACTATGCAAATCTACAACGCTAAGATGTAAGTTTTGTATTTATCACTGCTTATAATATGTGTTGCTTGGAAATTTCCATTTACTTAAAAAAAATTATAGGTTTTATTTTAGTTTTCTCTAAAGTGAAAGAGAGCACTAGTTGTTATGCTGTTATTTGTAAGAGTTTTTGTACAGGTATCTTTTGATTTATGTAATCAGTTCATTGAACATTGTATTCTCATATACTAGAGACCAGATTAGTTACATAGACTATATTAACTTCACCATCAGGTCCTATCAGTAATTAAATGTATCATTATCAGAAGAATAATAATCCAAATGATTGTGAATTAATTCCTATAATTTTAAATACTAGTATATAATTACCAAATAAAAGTAGGAATTTTGTATTTTTCTCAAATTATTTTTCCTTTTTCCTTTCTGTTTACTTTGAAAGGGAATTGAGAATGTTACAACCTATTTACTCTGACTCTCAAATAATACCCAAATTGCTTTGATTCAACATTTTGGTCTAATAGACTCCAAATTTAATAATAGGCAGAAACTTTTTAAGCTACTTTAACAGCTCATTCGAAGAGGTGTCATTTACAATTTTGTAGGGTAGAAATGCTTAGGGATGAAAGTTCTGAAGTCTGTAAGACACAGGGTTCCCACAGTCCTTAAAAGTCTTTAAGAACTCCTTAATTTTAGCTTTCATTTTTAAGGGCCCTTAAAACTACTTAACTTTTATTAAAGGTTCTTAAAAACTCCTTAATTTTGAAATTGGAACACTATCAATTTCTTCCATGGAAAGATATAAAAGAAAAAGTAGCTGAGTTACAGAACTTGAGCTAAAAGATTTCTGATACAAAAAGAAAATCTGTTGAACTTTCAAAATGAAATTATTTATGTTTGGAAATTTCTTTGTAAATAGTAAATAAATATTTGTTAAAGTTCACAACATTCTTTTACATTTTCTAGCCAAAAGTTCAGTATTAATAGTAAAGAAAATCCTCAAATACATATATGTTGTCAGTATATTACTTTAGTAATTCAAAATTCCTTTCCTTGATATCCTAAAAAATTATAAAAATACTTTTAGCTTATTAGTATTTTTTATAGTCACAAGCAAGAAAACTTGTTTGAGAAATAAATAATCTTTTACATGCTAAAAAGGTTTAAAGTATAAAGTCAGCTGTCCTTTTTTAATAGCTAACAGTTATGCAGATTTTAATTAAACAAAGCATGGAGGGTGGGGGTTTTGTAGATATTTCAGTTACTTATGGAAGTTTAATTTTCTTTGGATTAAATGTAATAGAAAAGTCTAAAACTTTCTTTTTTCCCAGGCAATGTCGGGTATAATCAGCTAGTTTATAAAAACATATATATCAGAGCCATTTTTTAAACCCTCAGAAAGTACTGTTTATAACATTAAATTTTATTCACAATTTATTTTTAATTTGATCACTCAAAAAACTTAAGTTGTACATTTTTCAAATTTTTGTCAAATAGATTTATCTTATATTAATTTTAAGGCATTTTTAAAAACTTAATTCTGAAATATTGTAGGGCATTTATTGAACATGCCTTATCTGATTCATAATCATTAAAATATGTTACTCCAGAAATAGAGTTTATGTCGTTATGTCATGTATTTCAAGTAGGTCCTTATAAAAAGTTACTTCGGTCCTTAGAAAATCCTTAAAAAGTCCTTAATTTTTCTTCTGGAAAAAAAGTGGGAACCCTGAGACAACATAACAGCAGTTAAAGGTTAAAACTATAAAAGAGACACATTTTACATTGAATGTAAATGAAATACAGGAGTGAAGCTCAATAAAGCATACTTGTCATAATTCACAAAAGAATTTGAATGTGTCTTTATTTGGTGATTCTGTTAATTTCAGAAAATAATTGTCTTTAATTTTATTTCAGCCTAATATTTAATCCTTTTAAATGTGTCTAGCGTACACTTTCATGTCTTTAAAAGGATTCATGTCTTAAAATTAATGTTCTTTTTTATTTTATTATTTTTGTAATAATTTAATCCCCCCCTACATCTGTCTGAAATATCATTTGCTAAAATTGTTTTCATCTCTTTTGGTGCATTATGTCTGCAAAATTTTCTGGGGATTATTTTTGGCCCTACACATGCCACTGACATTGTCAAAATATTCAATTGAAGAATTAAAACATTTTTCAAAATTTAACAATTTCTCAGTAAAACAGTTATTTTTTTCTTTATGTTTCAGAATAAAGCTTTATTGGAATGTTATCCTTTTCCCAATTGCCTATTCAATTACTATTATTATTCAAGTGTATCAAGGTGTCTACTTGTAAATTGTCAGTCTGGAAAATCCAAGAAAATAGAAAGGAAAAGGAGGAAAATAAGGAATGCTTAAATGCAACAATTTTTTGTATTTATCCTCTCCATTGCAGTTCTGTAAAGTTAAATCCTGTTTAGCAATCAGAATGAAAAAATACTAAAAACAGATGTGTGATAGTAAATGGGAATTTTAATATTGATAATTTACTCTTCAAATTTACTTTTTACATCATGTTATCAATAGTATTTTCAACAAGGAAAAGTATTATAAGAATATTATTTAGACTATTATAATTTATTTTAACTTTGGAGAGATTTAATCTTTTCATATATTTTTCTTAAAAGTTATTATCAAAGTAGTTTTTAGACATGCACACGTGTGTGTGTGTGTGTAATTTTTTTAAAGATTTTTTTTTTTTTTTTTTTTTTTTTTTAATAAAATGTCTGAAAATTTTCCAAAATGTTAGAAGAAATTCAGGAAGTGTTCTTTTAGTAATTCAATAGACACCCTGTATATGCTGCAAAAAATTTTAATTTACTTTATTATCAACCAATTTGTTTATAATTATTTTTCGCCATAAATTGTATTGTGGTAATTAATATTTAATGTTACTTGTTTTATGCTTAAATGAGTTTAAGTAGATAATTTTTAAAAATATTTTCCCCCTTCAGTGAAATAACATTGAAATGGATATGGACACATACATTCTTAAACAAGAAATAAAAATTATAGTTTGTGCATATCCAACTATTCATACTGGTTTGGTCCAGTGATTAGAATGCCATCTAAAGTCATAAATCTTGAAATTTTATCTTGTCAAACAGAATTTCAAGAGTTTGATTGCAATCAATTTTATGGTGCAATCAAAATTTATTAGGAGTTTATCTATGGCAACCTTAGCAATCAACTGATACCTGTAAAAGAAACTAAAGTGTTTGTTATTATTTTCTGAATACATTTAAATATCCCTTTGTAATCATATTGTTTTACTTTTAAAGATAGACTTCATCATAATCTTTTCATTTTAGGGATAAGAAATCTTCTTTTCTTTTAGCCTGTAATTCTACGCATGTGACATATTTTTAGTTTTCTAATTTTATTTATTTTTTTTTTATTTTTTTCAAATGATTTTATTTTTGAATGCCCATTGGATTAATAATGGCCAACTTCTTAGATGTTGGCATTCAGGATTGATGACTGGGTCTTCATGTCCCATAGTTAACATATTATGTCTGTCATTTGGTTGAACTTGCTGTAAATAGTAAGTCCTAATCTAATTATTTCTTTATTGGAGAATTTTTTTTATTTGGCCTTTTTTTTTTTTTTTTTTTTTTTTTTTTTTTTTTTTTTTTTTTACAAGTAAATCTAGTAACAAAACATGGGCTGTATTCTTTATCAAACAAACAATCAAAAATCTTATTTCTTGAAATTCTAATGTAGAATGTTGATTTCTTATCCCTTCATTATATTAACAACAGTTTTAAGTTTTTTTTTCTTGTATTTGTATTGTATTTTCTTTCAAAATCAATATGTACAGTGAAACCTCTCTGTTCCGAGAATATTTGGCCCCTCTGAAGGGTTCTATTTACTATTATAAGATAATTACTATAATATGTAATATAAACAAGTCTGACATATATTCCTTATGTATTTGAAATTTAAAACTTATCTAAAGAGAAAATAGTACTTTTTTTATTTCATGCTTCTTTACTTTTTTTTTTTTTTTTTTAAGGCTACAATTTGTTTCTGTTTGTTCTGTATTCTTCGTACTCCTTCAAAATCAAATTCTTTTCTTTAATGACTTTGATTCCTTTCTTTCGCAGTTAAATAATTCAGCTAACTTTCTTGCCGATTTGCCATTCTCATATTCATGCAGAACTTCAATGCTCTGCTCGAGATTTAAAAAAACGCATTTCGACATCGTTTCAACTCAGATCACTGACCAACTAATGAAATGAAACTGGTGTGAATGGTATTTTTGCTGACAGAGTTGCAATTCTTCACTAAATTTACCGACTGGAATTCCAAACAAAGGCCCCAGGACACCTTCAACGCTTGATTTTCCAGTTCCTCCCTTAGTTTCTATGGTTGGTGTAATAGGGATTCCCTATCTGAAGGATATGGAGAGAAAACAAAAGAGATAACAGATTTAATCTTTCTTAGAAAGGGGGGGACTGGGGGAATGGACTTTTCATGTTATTCCTTTGCCTTATATCCAACCATAAACCTGACCTTGAGTTTGGGTCAGGTGGCCACTGATACAGGTTATTTTACCATTAGGTCTATGAGTCGAAAAATCCGTGCCATGAAAAATTGGCCTTTTAGAAGGGTGGCCGCTCGGAAAAGTTTCACTGTATTTGATTGGAAAATGTACTTTTATTTCAATAATTACCCATTTTTTATGCTGTATTTTAAATATTTGACAGCATGTAATTTACTGAATAATGTGTGCTTTTTTTTTTCTGGGATAAATGTATGGATTCCTTTTTTGTTTTGTTTTATTCTTTTTCCAACCACTGAACCATTTTGTTATTCTATTTTATGTTTTTTAATGTTATTTCATAGAGTGGAATATATGTATTAATTCTGTTGTAAGAAAACAATGTGTTGAACATCTGAACCTTCTCATTTTGTCTTCAAGTATGTGTTGAACGTATTTAGTCACTTATTTAGTCATCATTATTTTAGTACAATTGTAATTAATGTTTGTATACAGATTTTGTTGTCTCTCTGAAGAATTTTTTATTAGAATATTGGTTATAATAACTGCAATTTTATCAAAGTTACATTTTAACTAATTGATGTCAAAAGGTGTTATAAAATTTTATGAATAAAATATCTGTGTTGACATTTGCTATTTTAAATACAAATCTTGCTGCACAAAAGCTAACTTTTTAAATTGAGAATAATTTTTATCTATACTTTAAATATGAAATCTTTTTAAAACTTTAAAATTCTTCATGCATATTAAAACTTTCTTACTTTTTGTATGATGTACATAAGTAAATATTTAATGTTCACATTAACACATTAAAATTCATTGCTTATATGCTTAGAGGTTTTTAAAGTAAATGACATTTCATTTCTCTATAAGGATATCCTTTAAAATAATTGTATTTAATTGCAGTTATGTATTGTATAAAATAATTCTTAATATTATTTATACATTCTTAGTATAGCATAGCCAATCTGTTGCAATGTTTGTGGTTTGCTTTTATTAATTTCCAGTTCATATTCCATGGTCATTACAATTATACTTGTTTTAGTATGCAATTTCTGCTGCATTAATCTGTAGTATTGTAAATATTTTCATAACCACAGTTTTAAGTAAAAATTCCATTGCATTCATTTATGTATGTGCTTAACTTTCTGTGTGTACACTGTAATCATGCCCAAATATTAAGCCATGTTTTTAGTATACCTTACTTTTTTTTTCAAGTTAACTTCTTTTTTGTCAGGATTTTTTCAAATTCACAATCCAAAAAAAAAGCATTTTTTTAACTGGTGAAATTTAATAAGGGTTTTACACCTAATTGGAAAATTCAAAATATGTTTGTCAGGAACCACTTTTTTGCTGAATGTACTGAGGGTCCTACATGTGATTTCCCATTCACCAACTTTTAGATTTTCCTGCTTCGAGCTTAAATTTTTTATTTAAAAAATGCTTTTTGATACTATGTTTATCAAATGGTATTTAAGATAAATATCTGTTTGGTTAGAATTATTTAAAATACACAAAAATGTTTAGAAAAATGGTTCTACAACCTTAACACGAAAACAGTTTACAACATTTCTTGTCACAAAAATGTGAAAACCACTTTGAAATCATCTTTGCTCATTTTCTTGTTATCTTTATCAGGAAAAATAATCTTAGTTATGAATAGTAGAAGTATATTCAATTTTTTCTTTTGTATATATTCTAACAGATATTACCATGTGTGTGGATAATTCTTCAACATGACCCAGCACAATGTTTCACATCATACTCATCACATTAGTACCACCTGTCTACTCTTATACTTTTAAATACTAAAAATGGTAATATAATGATACATTTTAGTAGTGAAGATAAACTTTCAAGGATGCATTTTTTCTCTTAATTGCCTGGCATGTAACACTGACCATGTGGGCATGAAAATACAGAATATATGACATGCAGCACCAACCAAAAAGAGTTCTACAGGAAATACTATTAGTTTACATTACTTATTCTTCTCTAAATATTTTGGCAAAATATCTTAAAAATAGGTTTTAATATGTAGATGAGATTGTATCTATTGGATACTTTATAGTTTTGATTTTATTCCAGAGAAGAAAGATTTCTTAACACTCCTTTTCTCTAATACCAATTGCATAGAATCTTGCATCTCATTATGTTTTATATACATTTACTGGCTTGTATGAGATGTGTCTTCAGTGAAATTTTTAGGTCTTGACTCAAGACCTCACTTTAATAGGACCATAACTAAAAGAGTAGCTAGGGGAGATGAACACACCATTCCCCTCCAGACAAAATAACCCTTCTGACTTATTTAAAATTCTCTTTATCAAATATTTTTTTTTTAATTTAATCATTTGTTTTGCTACAAAAGTTTTTTACTGACAAGCAAGCTTTAACCCTTTAAAGGTCGCCTATATAAACTCTTTGGAATTTAATGAAATTAGTTTATAAATATTACCTATAATACTTTTTAAAATTTTAATTATATTGTAAGAACAATAAATAAGTGTTCTTAAAAAGTATAATAAATAAATAGTTTAACAATTTATAAGTGTTGTTTGAATAGATATTTTTGTTTGAGGTCATACGGGAAAAAATCGAATTACTAACTTTCCAGGTACATCAAGTTTAAATACATATATTTCAAAAGAAAATAATTAAGTGTAGTACTATCATTTATTGTAATTTTTAAATGTCAAAAACAGAAAAAACCATTCATATTTTTCAAAAAGAGAAAAAATGTTTAACAGGAGGTTTTCCTGCAAAACCACTGTCCGCTAAAGGGTTAAGAGTAATAAGTATTTTTCCTCAAACGCTTTACTGAAATAAGAAATCACCTAAAACCTCAGAACATTTATCTGGCCATTTTGAATACTACCAAATGAGGGCCAAATGGGTAGGATGCTTCTCTGTGGCACTGGTTTTAATGAATTTGAATCCACTGCTGGGATTATTAATCATAGCCATTCGAAACTGGCTTTAAGCAGTAGGTCCCAGTCTCATTAACACGTATGTTAATGTAGCAAACAGTTGACCATAGTACGGCAAACTAAACCATTCTAAATACTGTACTTTTTTTGACATAGTTGCCTTGAGGTATCACTTATTAACTGCTTGTAACCCAAGAACAAGAAATCTGTTTTTCTAAAGTATAGTACATACAATTTACCATGTCTGAATACACTATAAATCAATTAAAATTTTTAAAAAGCTAAATTGTCTTACAAAAAAATTTTTGGGATTGTATTTTTTACAAAAAGGAAATTTGAAAACCTCATGTGAAAAGTTATACCATTTTTCTTTTTTAAATATGCATTATTGAATTTATTGTTCTTCTTATCACATTTTTTTAATTTACTATGCATATTAATAAAAGCTTTAAATTTATAATGATTAGTATTTATGGCATTTCATTCTATGTTTAATAATTTGTTCCTTAATAGCCAACTAAGTCTGTTTATTACAAGACACAATTTTCATTCCTCACCCTGTTTAATAGATTAAAGCTTATTAATTCATAACTCTCCTGGTATTTTCAGCTAGTTATGATCCTTCACTTCGATTCAGCTTGCTAAAATGTTAAATCAAACTGTGTGTTAAATCAAAAAAATTTTCTCTGATAACTATGAGTATTGGGATCATTCTGGGAGAACTAATGCTAGTACTCACTTTGCCACATTTGGCAGGGTTGTGTTGCTAGCAACTTCTCTTTAGAATAAAACTTACTATTCTCTGAAAATGCTCATTGTTTTTTATATTTTAAGCTTCTACTGTTCTAGTGGGGATCTAGAGACTCTATACTAAAGCCAAAAATACACATAGTTGAAAAAACTGACAATAGATTGGACTTGAATTCTTAGTAGTATGCTTATTGCAAGGCCGTAGGCAAGGGAGGGGATTTAGGGGACCAGTCCCTCCCCGATATTCCAAATTTTAAAAGATTATTTCGTGGAAAGAAAACTGACTATGTATGTGGATGTGTCATCTGCCTAGTTGTGTACAGACAACAGTGTTTTGAAAAAAAGACCGCTTTGGACATAAATGTCTTGCATGGCCGAAAGCTTTTATCTACCTCCACACTCTCCATCCCCTAGGATCATTCATCTCAAGATCATTTTCCGTATTCTATTGTATAGTGTCTTCTTGTCTGGGGTGCCTCATGGTGAGTATTTTGAGATAGATTCTACTTCTAAAATATCTTCAACTTATTACATTAGACTAGATTTTGATGTATAGGTAAATGAGAGAGAAATTTAAACAAATAAAGTTAAAAACAGTTTTTAATGCTAATTTTACTCTTAAATTCATTGTGCAGATACTTCATTACAGCTTTAAATTTGATCATTATATCAGTTTTTAATCATTTTGTTATTTTAAAGCAACATTGTGTTATGGAACTCAAGGGGTATACATACATAAGAAAACCTGTTGTTTTACTGTAGTATCATTCACAAAAAAGTCTTCCCCTTAGTACCCCTCTGAAAATAATTCCTGGCTACGGCCTTGGCTTATTGTCTATAAAAATGTTTACAATAATGAGTTATAAAAATGCAAGGAAAAATCATGTATTAACTAAATCTGGGTTCTCATCACAGCAAATAAAGTGAGTGAGAATTTCTCACCCATTCTCCCATACAGAGTGAAGTTTTTAAAAATTAAGAAAATACATAAGTTTAAAACTGCATCCTAACTTAAATGGTTGCTATTCTATAGTGGGATGAGCAACACTTGTTTCTTTTGAGAAAGAATTGCATGCTAATATGAAGTATGTGTTATTGTTGACTGCCAGTTTCAACAGAAAGGAGAAAGGTCACGTGTATGAAGTAATATCAATCACTCTCATGTCTAAGTGGCTTCAACTGTATATAATCAAAATAACTAAAACTATATAGACAGTTGAAAACTTCCATTGGGCCACATGTGGCCCATGGGTAGCGGGTTAGGCATGCCTGGTCTAAGGTCTTTATTTTCAGTCCTCACTATCATGTCATAGTAGCTGAAATCCACAAAATGATGTAAGACGACCTCTACCATCCGTGAAGGACTTCATTAAGAATTGAGTCATCTATAGAATTCTTTGACAGAGCATGAGCTTCATTTATTAGATCTACATGCAATTGGTCTAGAAAGTCACTTGTATGTCAAATTTTAGGTGCACATTACACATACATAATTTTTCTCTATTTTTTTTCTTGTAAAAAAAATAGATGCATGTTGTACAAGAAAAAATATGATATCAAAGTACAACTAATGTAATATAAAAAATATATAAAATTAAGGATTTCATGTTTTCCCAACTATTTTTGTGTGGGAAAAGAATCTTATGTAGACACCGACTTTTTTGTATACCTATTATATAAAAAATCATTTTTATTTTGTATGATATGCCATTAGAGTTATTAACACATTGTTTTCTATAATCATAGTAGATTTTGTTTCTTAAGATAACCGTGCTGTGAGTAGGGCTCAAGTACTGCTTTCTGACAGAGACCCAAAGCATTAATATTCATTATATTCACACGTTTTGTTATATAGATATCTTGTTCTAACTTGAAACAATTTGAATAAATTTGAGATTACAATACCCCTTATCAGGTAGTAATAAACTGTAAAAATTCTAAATTAATTTTTATTTTTGTTTTTTAAAGTGGATACTAGATCCTTGTTTCAACTATTTATTATTTCGAATGCATATGTATATGTCGATATCTTTGAGTTGCATTGTAGCAGATCAGTAATAATAATAGCTTTTATATTGATATTTTACAGTATATAGACTGCGAATTGCTAGAAGTTATAGTCCTAAACTCATAATATCGGTATATTCGATTTTGAATTATATCCTACAGTGTTAATATACGTTATATTGAAGGTTTTGATATAAATAGAACAGATTGCAATAAGCAGAGAATTAACACAGCTAGACGTTATAATAATACTAAGTACAGATTTTCAACATTGTAGGGCTAATCGTTTTTCAGCTATTCTCCACAATATGTAATAAACGTTTTCATGTAAAGTGCTTATTGTAATCGAAAGAGGAGGATTTCAATTAGATGTTATAATAGTCCTAAATAGAAAATGTTACGACTAATCATAAATCGTTTTTGAGTTATTCCCCACAGCTTTAATATACGTTATATTTATATACATAAAGTTCAGAATGCAATCAATTACGCTACAGTCGTTTGATTTAGAGCGCTGCGGTCTATTGTTTTACAACATAAGAGTTAATGAGACCGGGACTTACTGTCTACAGCTGATTCCGAACCACTATAAACAACCATGCCACAGTTTAATTCGAACCCACGAACTCTATTATTTAAAATCAGCACCCTAATTATTCGGCCACGTTTGGCGTAGAATCACCAGGGGGGGGGAGACATTAGTAGTTATCTCATATAAGTTCTATGTATTTTTATCCTATATAGTATTCTAAAAATCTCTGTGGGTTATGGATAGCTTATTGGCAGCTAAAGAAAGTTCGGATTCAAGGAGATAAGATTGGAAAAGCTACATTCAAATTACAAGCAAATCTTAACTTTACTAGGATTGTGATTTTGAGTTGTGAAAAAAATCGTTTTGTAATGTTTATGTTTCATAGTCGGTTTTGCTGAAAGACATTGATGTACTTGTTAAACGCGTAATCAATGGCTCATAAAATATGATGATTAACAAATATCTCAAATAGTTTTCTTCAAAGAATTCTGTAGTGGTTTAAAAATGCAAATAAGTGCATGGATTAGCATATTAGTTATAACATAAATAAGCGAATAAAAGTGATTAAATGTATTACATTTTAGCTTAACGGAAATGAAAAAAAGTTGTTGGCGTATTTAATTATATAGAACAGTTCTGATCAACTCAAAACAGTTGCAGGCCGTATTAGGAATGCATTTTTGTCCGACTTGCCGAACTCTCACAGAGACCTCGATTGAATACGTTCACCCAAAATTAAGAGACTTGAAAGTTTAACAGAGGTTCTACCCAAAAGTGTTGACTTATTAATGTTCCTATATACGATCCGAGGATCCATTCAACAGGTAAACTACCTAAATCATTTCTGTTTACAGTGATACCTCATTTTCGCGGTTAATGGGGACCAGAACCTTCCGCGAAAACTAAAAAACCTCGAAGAAGAATTTGCCCCCAGGAATTTTCGTGTATGCGGGTACACGAATGTTTTAAATGTGTAAACAGTATTTATACTTTACACATTTAAGCAAAAATTACATCAGTATACGTATTTACTTAAACGTGTCAGTGCTAATTAATAAGGTTAATTACAAAACCTTATACAATAATAAACATTAATCAACATTGCTTTCTGAGAGAGGCGAAGAGTCTTGTTGGTGGGGGAGGAGAGGTTCTGACTTGACTAGTAGAAGTTTTAGGCTTCCCCGGAGACTCTTCCGCTGGAAACGCTGACTATAGAGCCGGGGGCTTTACTTTGGAGAGAAACGTGGTGATGGGTAGTGTGGTGTATTAACTGTGGAATTAACGGATAACCGCTACGGAGGTTCGCGCTCTGGATATCCGAACAAAAAGAGTGAAATATGTGATGTACATTGGTTGTTCATTTGTAAAGCAGTTATGTAAATGTCGAGTTTGTTAATTATTATATAAATGTTTTGTGGTGTATTCCCCTGCCTGATCTCTTAAACCACCTACACTCTGCACAAATAGTGAACAAACACAACAGGTAGTTGTTGTCTTTGTCCTTCCTTTTCCTTTAAAATTCCTTCAAAAGGACATAACCCCTTCAACGCGATTGCTGAACTCGACAGCTCGAACCATACTGTCGTCAATGTCTTGTGCAAATTTTTCCATGTTGCACAATTGTTGCAGATCCTCCATGGTAAGGTCACGCTCTTCAGTTTGTTCTTCCTCTTCCTCTTCATTTTCTTCCTCACTTTCACACTTTGTCATCTCAAGAGCCCGTGGTATATACTCTGAGTCAACTCATCTCAACTCTTGTTAGGCATGCAGGGATCCTTCTCTCTCGCGCATCAACATGAAACAACGCTCCTTTCTGCAATATATCTGCCGACATATTTGTATTTTTTCATTTTTATTTTTTGATGAATATTTTGAGAAAATCCGTGAAGCACTGAAGCCGCAAAAGATGAAGCGCGAAGTGGCAAGGGAACACTGTAGTTCGGATAGCTTCCTCTCTTTTTCCGAGAGATTTAGTTTAGTTTGAAGCTCTAAGGTGTACTATTTTACTACACTTTGGCCAATGAGACCAGGATCTACTGATTAAATCCGATTACGAACATCAGTGGGATTCGTACCTGCAAACTTCGGTTATGAAGTGCAATTCCCCACCCAGCCGGCTATCGATCGGTCCTTTTCCAAGAGAAAGTGGGTTGTGACGTAATGGGTAAGGTTAGTTTCCCTTGAGTACACCTTTCGGCTATTTATATGCTGAGCCGAATGAGTAAGCCGTTGCTTTTCAGTATCAGAGTTTGTGGGTTCGAATCTGCTAGAAGGGTTATTCATAGCCATCCGGAATTATCTTTAAGCAGGAAGTCCCAAATTCATTAGCCGTTATGTAGTAAATCAATAGACTGTACCGCTCCAAAAAAGTCTATCCTATGCTAACTTCGTCCATTGTTTTAGACTCGTGGTGCTGTACCATTAGGCTTTTTACTTTCTCGTATATATAGTACAGGGAAAATCTTGTAATCAACAAACATTCGATCTCAAGGTTTTGATTGATCTTCACGTTTAAGACTTCTATACGTCCGAAAATACCATTTTTGGAATTATGTGTGTATGTGAGCATACCTCGAGTACGTTTTGAAGTCGTCATCATCATAATAATAATTTCTTTTCTTGTCTAGAAGCATATAAGGTTTTCAATTTAGCTCTCCATCTCACCCTGTCTTCTGCAGCTCTCTTTGCCTCTTCCCAGCTCGACCATCCCGCCTAGTCTCTCATGTGCTTTCAGACCAGGCCAGATAGCCATTGCTTGAGATTTTACAAATCACTACATCTTCCAGGAACGAAAGATTTTCTAAATTTCTGCTTTCCATAATCAAATTTTTTACAGGGAAGAGTGATTAGCCCTTCACCAAACCTTTCAAAGAAAGAACCCGGTTATACCCCCAGCATTTTAGTCGCCTTTTACGACATTCGAGCACCGATCCGGGCCCAATGGCCGTGAGGTCAAGATTGTTCCGGTGGTGGTGGGTAGATCGCAAGTATTGGGTCATCCTCCGTCGAAGTGCCCGATGTGCACTTATTGAGCCACTGGCGAGCGGACGCAGCAGAGTAGCGATCGGGGGTAATTTGGAAGACTATTGGAAGCTCTAGCGGACCGGGTTATTCACTGTTTGGTATCGGGTATATAGGAAATCACGTGATGCATGCATTTACATATTTGTTTACACCATTGCTTACTACTGATCATTAGCAAACTCTCAATATTATTTTATCATTTCTAGAAATTCCTCGCTCTTGTGCAGCTTTTGTGCTTAACGATAGTATAAAAGAGATATGCAAGCAAAAAAATGTTAGCTTTTATCGTATTTCTTTAAAAAAAAAAACTGAATGTAAACATTAGCTTATCAAGTTGAAAAGATATCGTTCCTACTGAATATAGCAATTTTTTCTCTGAACATTTTACCGAAGATTGTTTTCAATATCAACATTTTACTAACAGAAGAGTTATTAAACCTGGGGCTATTACAGCCATAATTAAACTGACAGTGCTCACAGTGTTCTGTAGCGTGATCTGTTTACGAGAATTACTCCACATTTTGTAGGAAGATTAAACAAGAAGGGGGACAAAAAATTCCTCGAAAAAACAAATTAGTTATAAAAGTCACCACTAAAGGAATATTTAGCTCTGTGTTATAGAAAATAGAGTGTTAACAAATGCAAATTAATATGGAATAAAATTACCTATTATTATGCACATTATCTTATTTAGTTCAAGTGCAATATGACAACACTTTTAAAAAAGCGTAAAATCTAAATAAACACCGATAAAATCTCGTGATCTGCAATATCACGTACGCTGAGCAGAAGAAGAAGTTCTTTATTCAAATTTCACGTTACATCCATTGGCACAGTGCCAGCTGCTTGGGTTTTAAAAGGCAATGTGTTACGTTTCGAATCAATCGGATTGAAAGTTTATGTGCAATGTCTCTTTTAGTCGAGCGTGCGTTACTGGTCAAATTCTTTTACCTCAACCAGTGCAACGCGTCAGCCGCTCTTCGTGCTTTTAGAACGCACAAAAAATGCGTAAAGGTAACGGTCCTGTGTCAGTTAATGGGCTAAAAGCAATAGTTGCGACGTTTGAGAAAACAGGTTCTCTGGAGGTTCAGTCAGGAAGCGGACGAAAACCTGTACCACAGGATACAATCGAAGGAGTTGCCACGGCGATTGTCGACAAAGGACCAGACAATATTGCTGCCCCCTCTAGCGCTCGTGGAGTAGCTCGGAATATGGATATGCCTTACAGTACGGTATGGAAAGTCTTACGAAAGATTATCAACTTCTATCCGTACAAGATCAGCCGTGTACAAGAGTTACTGTACCTCGACTATGATAAGCGATGTATTTTTGCTCTCCCCTTTCTTGCCAGAATGGACGTGGATGATGCTTGGCCGTGGAAAATCTTATGGGGAGACGAGGCCCACTTTTACCAGAATGGAACTATGAATACCCAGAACTGCCGAATTTGTGATGACAAATCACCACATGCAGTCACAGCAATTCCCTTACATTCACCAAAGGTAACTGTTTGGTTTTGGATCACAGCGAAATTTATCGTAGGTCCACTCTTCTATGAGAACATTACCCCGACAGGACCGGAAACCTGTTCTGTTACCGGAGAGAAATATCGCCACATGTTGAACAGCTTTGTCATTCCGGCACTTTAGCAAAGACAATACCTGAAGGAAATCATTTTCATGAAAGATGGAGCCCCTCCACACGTTGCTGTACGGGTGCAACAACTGCTATGACAGAAATTCACAACAGAGTCATTAGCTGCTCCTTTCCAACTGCATGGCCATTTCAGTCGCCTGATCTTACCCCATGCGACTTCTGGCTATGGGTTACCTTAAGTCCAAGGTCTATCAAAGAGTGGTTCAGGACCTTGCTACGTTGAAGGATAACATATCACGGACTGTACGGGAGATTTCTGCAGACATGTTACTTTCTGCTGTTGTGCATACTGTGCACAGAATGCAATATGTGGTCCACAACAAAGGCAACCACATTGAACCTCACTTGAATGAAAAATGAAAGGTAATTTCCGTATCTATTTGCATTTGTTAAGACTCTATTTTCTATTACACAGCGATAAATTTTCCCCTAGCGGTGACTTTTGGAACTAAATTGTTTTTTGGCGGAATCCTTCGTTCCGGTCTTGTTTAATCTTCATACAAAATGTGGCGTCATTCTCGCAAATAGATTGCGCTACAGAACACTGTGTGCCCTGTCAGTTTAATTACGGCCACCTGGTGTATATATATATATATATATATATATATATATATATATATATATATATATATATATATACTGGGTGATCAAAAAGTCCGTATAAACTTTTAAAATTCATAATAACCGGAAAAATAACCAAAATAAAAAATGTTTTGCAGAGTTAATATCGCTAGGACATTGGATTCTTTTTTAAAACAGAAAAAAAACAGTAACTCAAAAACCACCGACAGATGGCGCTGGTACGAGCTACTTCGGTGGAAATATCCAAATGAGACTGTTATAAGAACTTGCACTTCTATAAATACTCAACCATTTCACCGCTTTAAACCAAGTATGCGAAAAAGGATGCTGAGTGCGAAGGATAAAGTTGTGTTAGTGAAGTTATTTTACGTCAACCAGGAATCAGCGACGGTTGCCTTGCGTAAGTTCAGAATTCAGAAGAATGACAGGAGTGGAAAAGTAATACTAACTACACAATTGCAAAATTTTATAAAGCTAGGAAATCTATTGCCCACCTTCTATACCACAATCAAATGGGAATGGGAAATAAAGTGTTATTATATAAGATGGTGCTTAGATCCATTCTCCTCTACGCAGCCCCGGTCTGGGGTTCGGATTCCAACACTCAGATCCAGAGACTGCAAACTATTCAAAATAAAACCCTTAGAATGATAATCAAAGCTCACAGGTATGTCAGAAATGACATTATTCATAACACTCTTAATATCGAACCCATTCGGGACTTCATAGCAAAGCTATCCAATAACTTCTTTAATAATCTGAACAATATAAATAATGAAGAAATTTTCAACCTCCCCGATTATGATCCTGCAGAAAATCGGCGCAGGCCGAGAGCCACCACTTTATTATCGGGCATTCGCCCTCAGGTTTAAAATGTCAATTCTAATGTTGTAAATATATTCATGCAAAAAAAACAAACAAACAAACAAACAAAAAAAAAAAAACTCTGAAACTCTCTTATTTGATTTATGTAATTTATTGTATATCAACCAATCTCTTGTTTCTAATCTTGTCTTATACTATGTTATTTAACTGATTTTGTATTGTACTCACCCTTTGTAAAGAGAATATTCAGAGTGGAAAAAAAATATGGGCAATGTTTATATCCTTATATAATTGTATATCTTGTTTACTTTTATTCTGCGCTGTATTGTCTATGTTCTTTTCTCTTTTCCTTCCCCTCTCCTCTTTCCCTTTCTATATATATTATCCAAATATCAGCCAAAGGATTAGTTGTAATGTTGATCACATATATATGTCCAATACTGGGGATAAAGGGCCCTAGGCGCCCCAAAATGTTCTGCCCATTGTCCAGTGGAAAAAGGCCTTTAACAGTGACAGGCCTCATAAAGCTTGTTCAGCGGTTTGAGGAAACTGGAACGTTGGATGATCGTGTAATCGGACGACCATGTTTAAATGAGGCACGTTCGCCTTGTGTTGCAACTGAAATTGAAGCATTAGCATCCGAATCAGCTGCAATAACGAGCAGTGCTCGTGACACTGACAGACGGTTGGGCATACCACCATCCTCGGTACTCAGTATTCTTCGTGGAATCTTTGATCTGTATTCATACTGCAGTCGCGGCATCAACTTTTACCAATGGATATCGTTCAGAGGGAAGCATTTGCGAGGTGGGCTTTTTCCAAAATCGAACAGAATGCCACAAGATGTTAAATCTTGTGGACAGATAAAGCTCATTTTTCGCTCCATACACAACTATCTGCAGATTTGGTCACCGCTCAGCTCTCAGAGAATGTGAGTTGTAAAAATGTGGGTGCTCGACGGGTGGATGGGCCAGTGCCACAACTGTTAACTGACTTTGATGTCACTTTTTTTTCTCCGTCAAACAACCAAAACACTCATGGATATTGAACAGTGTGGTTGGTTTACTATGCACCTCATGTCAAAGCTGTCGAATTTGGATTCAATATGCCCTTGTAGTTGAATCCCCTTTCGTTATTCCACTGATGGTCATCTATTGATATACTTTGGAACTTTTTTTTCTGATGCCATAGAGTTTCTTCCTTATTTCAGTATATTCAGTTCTAATGTGAAGTCATACTGACCATAATTTTAGCAGTTTGAGAGTTAGACTTCTATTATAATTACCCTGTATATTCTAGAGTCACAGGCCTAGGATAGAATAGTGTTGAGTAACATATCAAGTAAAAGGAAAAAACGTCTCCTTGATCAGTTTGATATCACAAAAAATAACAACTCTCCTCTTAAATAATGATGAGATCAATCTTTTCTTTATGTAAAAATATTTGCAGGCAACCGATCACATCCCCGCTCTTCCTCGTCTCCTTACTCAGAAGTCAAATTCAACCTCCTTTCCCACTTCTTTTTCTCAAAATGAGTAAACAAAACTAGGATGAGAATAAACAAACATTCAAATGGACCGTGCCTAGAAGATCCATAAAAAGAACTTTACATCTTTAATTAAAGTCATTCCTTCGGATTCTAATCAATAAAATCGTAAAATTTCTAAGGAGCGGTGACGCTTCATGGAGTAACAGTCATCGGCAGCTCCTTAGTGAAAAGAATGAACTTAAGCTATTCCACCCTTTTTCCCAATGACTTCTAATGGAGTTAAAAAATCCAAAACTTGACATTAAGGAAATACCCATTAAAAATATTCTAGTAGCATATAAGATGCTACAATATATATTTATGTATTCCTACACATGTATGGAATTAACTTCTAATAAATTGAAATGAAGACTGTCTGGGATAGGTTTATATATAAAAGCTGACTGAGGCGGGATTGATGAAATAGAACGTTCAATAACAAAGGTAACAGAAAAAATAATACAATCGAATAACAAATCTGCAACTTATCACTGTAGTCGGTACTTTAAAAAATTGATAAAATTTGAGCAATGGCTTAATCGTTATGGTGTTGCTCTTCAGTACCGAGGTTCGTGGGTTCTAATCCCAATGGTGTCGTGAATGTTCATAGCCGTTTGGAATCATATTTAAGCAGTATGTCTTGGTCTCATTACCTCTTGCGTTGCGAAAACATAGATCTTATCTCTTCAATCTAAACCCGTCTTCAACAACAAAATATTGATTTTCCCTATATTTACTTTTATGCCATTTTGCCATCGCTTTTTTTCACCTCGTTAGAATTGAAAGCAAGAACAGCAGTAATTATAATAGCACCTTAAATAAATAGGCGTATGTAATAAGTCAATACCTCGAATTTAAATTAAAAGCCTTATGATCAATGTTCGAAAATTTATATCGGTTCTCTACGGAGTATAGCACTGCATTTTATTTTAGAGCCAGTTATCTAAAAAATAAAATTGATTCAGTTCATTCTGGGGGTTGTTGAAGCACCTTAAAGTTACTTTAATGTTACTTTAATTCCTTTACGGGACTAAAATTCTGTGGGGTTTTATATATATACTCGCTGTATTTTGATCACTACTCGAACATTAGTCCTTCGGATTATTAATGCAGGGGAAAAATCCTGTTATGTTCATAGAACCATGCTAATATCGATATATAATGTAGATTGTAGGGAGAGAAAAAGTTGAGAGAAGAAATTTTATTTTAGATAGAGGGAACGTGTAATTATTACGTTCTTGTTATCCGATCCTTCGCTGTATAGACGAATGTTGTCTTTGTCACGCAGTAAATAAAAAAGTTGTGTTTATTTTGCATCTGTATTTTTCTTGATCTTCGTACTGATCGTCGGACAGAGTTTAATTCTTTTAATTCACGATTGAAATTTTATATTTTTCAGTCAATATGTAAGTTAATCACCACACAAGTTAATGATAGTTTTAAGAGTATATTGTTACCTTTTTTGTTATTTTATGATTAACTGTTATAGTTTATTTCCCGTCACTCAGATTTTAGGGAAGTGAGAGCTGTTGTAATTTTTTTATTGTTAATTAAAATTATTTTTATAGATGATACGTAAATATTTTTGACTTTTAAAGTTTGCCGCTGTGTATTTTCGGCATTTTATTTACCAAAAAATGTATAACACATCGTGTACAATATTTAACAGAATAATTTGTTAATTATAACTGTTTTCTCATAAATGATTATTTATATTTTATTGTAAGTTTATCTGGGATTTTGTTTTATTAAATTTTTAAATTTAAGAAATTAACAATATCAATATGAAAATTTTTGAAATATATGATTTTTGAAATTGATTTTAAAGCAAAGTAAATTTTTTTGAAATCAGTAAGTTGATTACTGTTTATAATATTATGTAGAATATTACAAGTATATTTTCATTCTATTTTGCTTTCCAATTGAAAAGACCAATTTCTTAATTCACATAATGTTTAAAAAAGTATAAAAATTTATATTTAAAAAAATTAAAAAGCCTATTTTTCAGATGAACAGTGCAGCTCTTTTGGTGTTAAACTGTGTGTTTAAATTAAAATGTAAATAGTGTGGATTGTTGTTGTGTCTGTAATTATATATATTGAGATATTACTTGTTTTAAACAAGTTTAATAATTTGATTCCCTTAAAATTAGTAAAATGTGATTATGAAAAATGTTTATATAGTATCTAATAAATTTTTGTAGATGAGATTGAGTAAGAACATATTTGTATAAAGTATTGTTACTGTTCTTATCATTATCATAATTATTGTTAGTGTTGTTGTATTTGTTATAATTTCATGATTAACATAACATTCTTGAAACAAACATCTTAAATTTTTCTACACTTTACTGTTTTATATACATTTCTACTGGTAATATTTTGACATCTTTCTTTTGAATCCAGTATTTTGTCATACAGAAGAAGCTTATTCTTAGTATTTGATATATTTTGTCTTGGAATTGTTAAAATTTGAAAGAATAACAGATAAAAAATAATTAAGCATTACATTTTTAAAAAAGTAGTTAATGTAATGTTCAGTAAATATGAAAAAATAATTGCCAAATATATTTAATGATTCATGTAACTTATATCATCAGTATTAGTTATAAGTTTATTATTTTAAGATGTTCTCTAAATCGCAGGGTTGCTAAAGGTAAAACCCAATCTAAAAAACCTAATAAAACCCACTCTAAAGCGGGTTTTATTGGTTTTTTTTAAAAATTGGTGATATTTTTATTTATTTTCAGAAATTATTGTCTTAGTTTTTTACCCTCTTTCAGTTTTAAAGAATTATTCTGTGGAATTATATATATAGTCTATCAAAATTCAGTAAATATTTGCAAATTATGGTAAATCCAACATAACAATTTTGAAAATTTTCAATTCTTTTGTCACCAAGAAAGGAATAGTGTGAAAATCCCCCCTTTCTTTTCATTGTGAAAAACAGGTTGTGTTGACTGTTGAGAAATGACCTTACCTTGTTCCTGGAACTTGACTCTTTTTTTTGGCTATACACTGATTGCCTATTACCTCTGACAAATTTTATGCAAAAAAGTTTCAAAAATGTTTTTTTAAATGGAGAAAGAATAGAGATAAAAAGTAATCCTTTGATAAAATAAATTCAAATATGTGGTATATGTCAATATATAACATTTTGTGTGTGATGTCAGAGTAAACTTTTTTATAGTCTTTACACTGATTTATTTGTATTAGTAGTTAAATTATAATTTCTTGAATATTAAGTTAATTAATAAAAATATAATTAGTTGTAGCAATTTAACCTTTTCTGAAATAAGGTACTTCGCCTGCCCTCTCCTCTTAAAACCAGACTCCCAATAAAATCCAGAAAAACCCACCCGGGTTGGGTTTTTCTTAAAAAACCCAGGTTTTTTGCAATTCTGCTAAATCGCAATAAATTTAGTGTTACAAATTGTGATAAACCTTTTCTTTAAAATCTTAAACACACTATGTTTATTTTTCATGCCAAATTTGGCAAAATAATGTTTTAAATCAAAATAATTGCCTTGTCAATCACATGTTGCCAGTTTATCTCAATTTTAAACATGTATATGCAATTTTAATTATAATTTTCATGATCTTAAAAGCTTCTTGAATAAGCTTGATTTATTAATCACATTCTGTATCTCTCCTATTTTAGTTACCTGCACTAATGGGTAAGAAAAGTGATTTGGAATCGGTTCACCTTTTGAATCATTCGAAATGCATGCTAGCAGCCTTTCAAAACTTCAGACAAGATGAGACTATGCTTGATGTTACTTTAGTTTGTAATGGTCTGAGCTTGAAAGCTCATAAACTTATCCTCTCTGCCAGCAGTCCTCTTTTTAGAGAAATGTTTATGGATAACCCATGTTCACATCCTATCATAATTTTAAGAAATTATGAATTTTGCGATCTTAAAGCTGTCATAGATTTCATGTATAAGGGTGAATTGTCTGTACCTCGAGAACGACTGATGTCAGCCTTAAACGTGGCTGATGATCTTCATATAAGAGGACTTAGTCGTAGCGAGCGTAATGAACCAAACAAAGAAAGGTATGAAACTATGATTAATCAAGTACGTACTAAGAGAAAACGGAAAAGACACCGCCCTAATTCTTCAGATTCAGAAAATGAATTTCTTAACATTTCTGATTCAGATCAGCCTGTTGTTGAATCTGACGATTCTTCAACTGCTAAAGATAAAATGTCAATGTCAGAATCTCAACCAATGGATGTAGAATCAATAGAGGTAGAAGAAAATTCAACTAATGATAAAGATATAAGGCCAGTCGTTTTAAGAGTTGGAGATCATGTTTCTAGCAATGATGAATCAAATTCAAAAAATGTGTTTGAAGAAGCAGAAAGCAATGCAGTTAGTTCTGTTGAACAACATTTGTCAGATACGGATTCACAAAAGGAAAATATGACTGTGTTAAAAGAAATAGAAGCCCAAATTTGTGTAAGATATTTTATGCATTAATAATTAAATACTAATTCATTAATATGTAGTAATACTTATGTACTAATTAATAAGAGTATTTATATTTTATTTCAGTATATATATTTTACATAATTTCATTAGTGAAATAATGATTGTTTAGTATATTTAGAGAGGATACTGTAAATTTTATTGTAATCTAAAAGTATTTATTACAACTAAGATGGTGAATAGACACTAAAGTCCCTTGATGTGCAACTTAAAATTGGATTTCATTCCTTAACAGAAATATCACTTTTTAAATTTTTAGTCTCAAAAGTTTTAAATATTTTCTTCATCCTTTCTTATAATATCATTACAATGTTGTCTATTATTGGAGTATTTTCTCACAATTTAATTGCTGGAAATAAGTTTTTCTTAAACAGTTTTTTAAATATTTGTTATTTATGTTTGTAAATAGTTCAAACCTTTGGAAATGAGAATATTTCTCCTTAATTTCTTTGTTATGCCAATATACAAACTAAATTAAAAATGATTTATGGCTTTTTAAATTTTTAGTCTTAAAAGTTTTAAATATTTTCTTCATCCTTTCTTATATCATTACAATGTTGTCTATTATTGGAGTATCTTCTCGTAATTTAATTGCTGGAAATAAGTTTTTCTTAAACAGTTTTTTAAATGTTTGTTATTTATGTTTGTAAATATTTCAAACCTTTGGAAATGAGAATATTTCTCCTTAATTTCTTTGTTTTTCCAATATACAAACTAAATTAAAAATGATTTATGGCAGCAAATTCAACATACATTCCCAATCTTCCTATTTTCATATGCTTCACTAAGTATTTTAAATGAAAACACTTTTATTAAAATAAAAGAAAAAATTAAAAAGTACAACCATTAGAAATGTTAAAACAATGTTAAACTTTTTTTTTAATAAAAAAAAAAACTCAATATC
>CM063500.1:59082575-59090075 GCA_032207245.1 Pardosa pseudoannulata
TTTATCTAATATTTGGGTTATCAAAGTTAATGAAATTTTTTTTAATCATTTGGAATTAAGCTGGTTGTCAATTTCTCAAATAGAAAAGATACTTTTTTCTTCAGTTGGTATATTATAATTCTAAATATAATAAGGCTTTAATATTGTACCCGCATGAAATAGTTTGTATATTAAATAAAAATATTTACATTGGTAGGCTTTCTTTTTGATGTGGTTATTATTTTTTCTCTCTCTTGTTTAAATGTTACTAAATGTTTCCCATTCTGCCTTTTGAAAATATTTGATAGTTTACAGTTGGAATAGTAATTTTTGAAATATACCTTAATTTTCAATGCATATTAAGTTACCAGTTGCAGATGTTGAAATACATGCTTCAAACATTATTTAAGTGATGAAAAGATTCTTCTATAATGTTGAATGTATTCTTTTTCTGATATTAATATATTTATAAATGAATATATAATTTAAACAATACTTTTTTAAATTGTAGTAAATGTCTGAATATAAAGTTTTTTTTTTTTAATGATACATTTATTTAACTTTGAGTCTTTCATTTTCTATTAGTAAAACAGATATTAAATGGGCAGATAGTGCTAATTTGATGTAAGATCTGTTTATCTAAATACAGTAGACCCTCGGTATAACGACTCTCTGTGGGACCAACATCACATGGTTGTTGTAACGAATTGAAAAAATAATATAAAAAATGAGCAAAGAAATGACATGTACATGCAATAGTACATGCCTAGCGAACACTTCTATTTATTTGTATTTCCATTACTGAATTTTTGAAAAGAAGTCTTTGATTGATGCCTGTTTCAAGTTCATTTGGGAATTTTTCATTATCACTGATTCCATATCCATTAGATTTTGAAAAATATCTTCAGAATTAAATTGTCCTTCAAAATATTGATGCATGGCATTGATTGCATTGAAGGCTTCTTTTTCATTCATTTTTTCAAAAGCTTGGACAATTTCTTCTCCGTTTTTGGAATCGCAGATTTCTTCATTTCTGGTAATACAGGCAATAAAATCGTCCTCATTCAAATTTTCTTCGCAGCACTGTAAAGTTTCGTCTACCGCAACTAACTCATCAAAAAATAATTGAAGATCCGGAAATTTGACACTGAGGAGGTGGGTCATTTCATTAGTGTCCTAGGACATCAATGTCAAACGTGACGAAAGGGTACTTTAAGCAAACACAAAGAGAGGATTACAGGTTTCTTGAAGTTGCACCACAGTACAATAATTTTAAAATAGCCCACTTGCTCATGAGTTCCGCAGTCTAAAATTTGTAGTTGCTCTAATGAAAAATGATATGCTTGGGGTCGATGTAATGATTCAAAATTAACATTATTTTTTAAGGCAAAATAATCGGGACTTTTTAAGATGGTTGTTCTAACGAAGGGGTCATTGTATTGTAGGGTCATTAAAAAGAGGTTCTACTGTATAAATATGATACATTTAATTTCAATAATTTTATAAAACTGATAATTTGTTTTTATTTAATCTAGGCTTTATTTGTTCAAAATGTGATAGTGTTTTTACATCTCGTGTAAGTTTTATGAAGCATAAATCATTAGGGCACAGTAATAATACTGAGAAGAAAAGTGCTTATAAATGTCAGCAGTGTACTTTCAGTACAGAGGAATTTGACTCTTTAAAAAGCCATTTATTAACTCATCTAAACAAGGAAGTGCCTTTTAAATGTAATTTATGCCCAGAAGAATTCAGTTCTGAGGAACAGTATAAACAACATACATCTGTGCATGAATCGGAGAAGATTACACTGCATGACATTTCATCGGCATCTGTAGAAGATTTATTTCCTACTGAAAACAGGATTCCAGAGAAGCATGTGGAGTTTAGGTGTTCTATTTGTTTTGCTCGGTTTACTAGCAAATTAAGGTGTCAACTTCATGAAAAAACATGTGAAGGTATGTTTTGTGATGATCTTCTTTTCAAATAGTTTCAAGATTTATATGTTTTTTTAGTCTTTTTTACAGCATTTGTAACACACAGACTTTTTTAATTTTACTGTGGGGTCACCATATTAGCCAGTGATTGCAAATCCTTTAGAGAATTCAGTCAATTTTTTTCATTATTCCTATTATTGTAAATACTAAGCTGTGGATCATTAAGTCAGTGGTGTTATTTGGAAAGGAAATGGGACAGTGTACTATTTTTTTTTTATTGTCTCTGTGTTATGGATCATGGGAAAAGCCTTGAGAGTCAGTGTCTGACCTGAAGGCTATAGGTTTGCCATCACTGATATAGTCAGTCAACATTATTTCCTATGAAAGGACAAACTTTTTAGAGTTGAGGTTATATTCAAGAACCAAAACATTATGACCACCTGTCAATAACAAGTTGGCCCACCTTTGGTATGCAACACAGCCTCAACCCGCATTGGCATGGATGCCACAAGTCCTTGGTAGATGGCCAGAGACAGATTGTATCAGATGTTTAAGCAATGGTTACACAAATCCGAGATATTGCGAATTGGTGGTCTTTGAACTCTGATCTGCCGTCCTATGACATCCTGAATGTGTTCTATCGGATTGAGATCTGGTGAGTTAGGTGGCAAGGACAGTAACTGGAATTCACCATCATGTTCCTGAAACCACTCCAACACAATTTTAGCCTTGTGACACAGGGTGTTTTCCTGTTGGAACATTCCATTTCCAGCTGCAAAAGTATGATCATGTAAGGGTGCAACTGGTCCTCAATGATGTTCAGATACCCTGTAGCATTCGTGGCCTGCTCTACCACAACCACGGATCCCAGAGATGCCCAAGAGCACTTCCCAAAGCATAATACTGCTACCACTGGCATGTGTATGACATACTGTACATTTGGGAGCAACTGTTCACCTGGAAGACACGTCGTATCTTGACACGGCCATTGGCTTGATGAATGACAAACCATAATTCATCTGATCAGGTAATTCTCTCCCACTGATCCATGGACCAGTTGCGATGTTCCCGGTCCAGCGTAAGCACAGTTGTCGATGATGCTTGGTCAGTAAAGGCACACGAGTGGGGCGTTTGCTGTGTAGCCCAATATCCAACAGTGTCCGCTGAACAGTGTGCTCCGATACTATTCTACTTGGCCCTGCATTGTATTGGGTCAGCTGAGCCACTGTCTGGCTCCAGTTTTGCTTCACCATGCGAGACAGTCTCTGATGACCTTTTTCTTTGATAGAGTGTGGACGTCCAACACCATGTCGTCTACTGCTGGTTTCACTGTCATTCATCCACTTTGCATAAGTATTAACAACTGTACCCACAAGTCTTGCAGTTTCGGAAATACTTTTTCCAAGCTTTCGAGCCATTACAATCTGCCCTCTATCAAAATTGCTTAGATCTGCAGCCTTTACACACAGAATTAAGTGAAAGAAGTTCTTCAGACTCTCCAGCAACAGTTAAATACCACTTCCATCTGATCACGTGCCTTCCACGTCATCCAGGCGAGTTCATTACAAAATATAGAGGTGGTCATAATGTTTTGGCTCTTGAGTGTATTTACCGTTTATACTAGTTGAAGAAATAAGAAAAGATGATTGCAGCAACATAATTAACTAGAATCTAATTGTATAAATAGCATCTATGTTATCAAAAGCAGCAAGAATGTTATGAGAATAAATGATTAAAATTACTTGAGTATTAAAAAGTTTAGAAAAAAGGACTAATAATGAATTTGACAAAAATCAATTTGTAATATTTTAAGTTTTGTGTAATATTAATTGTTTAACAAGTTTACCTTATGATCTCTAAATATTTATAGTTTAAAAAATTTATGCATGTTTAAATTTAGGTTATTGAAGGTTCATCTTCAGAGTTGTGTTTTTTAAATATATCCTAAATTATCTGTAGTCGATTTGGGACATCTACGTCAGTTTTTAACAGTCTTCTCACTTGTGTACTGTTTAGTGCAACTCACATTGTATACGATATGTTGTTGCAATAATATGGTAGATCAATGGTAAAGGCAATTCATCAGTGTATTTTCTAGCTGCTAGCGACATTTAGAACTGATGCTTATGTGACACACTTGTCTCTAAAGGTGTTTTCAGTTTTCAGGGAAAGGAGGTGGGGGGGGGGAGAAACTGGGTAGCCTTTTTTTTTTAAAAAATCATCAGTATGACAATTGTATTTTAATAATAAATTCAGTTAATGATTGCAAGAATCATATGTATATTTTAACTAAAAGTATAGGTAATTGTCAACCCTGACATTGCCTTGATCTGTACTCGCAAGCATCTCACTGACTACAATTGAATGACGGTGACCTCCACAACACTACTGAGATGGAGGAGGTTCTCAGAGATAGTCAGAGCCATCTGAGTGATTATTAGAACCCATTTGAGAACCTGTAACAGAAAATAGCCTGGCCACACATAGCTCTAACAGTTCAGATTTAACCTTGGAGTGAGGACCTCCTGGTCTTAACAAGTTAAAAATATAAGAATGAAGTTTATATTGATTATAAATTTCATGACTGTTAAGAATTCACTACATGTTATTGTTTTGGACAGCATAAAAAATTTTGCATAGTATTTTTCTTATTTCTTATTCAAATTAGTAATTTATTTTGGATATGCTTATTCAGTGTCTAGGTTTCACTGCTATAGAGGACTACTGGTCAAATTAGTGTTTTATGCGTAATAATTTTGATTAGTTGTAATTTTAGTTGGTTTTTTAAGCCAAAGTAGTACCTGTTTGACTGTATCAAGCAATAATCAGCCAATCCAAGGATGTGTAACAGGAAATATTTCATCCACTTAATGCCAATAATGCAGATATAACCCTTGAGTGGGAGCTTCCTGGTTTTAGGCAATAAATTAAAAATAAGACTGAATAGTAATCAGCCATTCCAAGGATATGTAACAGAAAATGTTTCATCCACACTTAGTGCCAACAGGGCAGATATAACCCTGGAGTGGGAGCTTCCTGGTTTTAGGCAATAAATTAAAAATAAGAATGAATAGTAATCAGCCATTTCAAGGATGTGTAACAGAAAATATTTCATCCTCTTAGTACCAACAGTGCAGGTATAACCTTGGAGTGGGAGCTTCCTGGTTTTAGGCAATAAATTAAAAATAAGAATGAATAGTATTCAGCCATTTCAAGGATGTGTAACAGAAAATATTTCATCCTCTTAGTACCAACAGTGCAGGTATAACCTTGGAGTGGGAGCTTCCTGGTTTTAGGCAATAAATTAAAAATAAGAATGAATAGTATTCAGCCATTTCAAGGATGTGTAACAGAAAATATTTCATCCACACTTAGTGCCAACAGGGCAGATATAACCCTGGAGTGGGAGCTTCCTGGTTTTAGGCAATAAATTAAAAATAAGAATGAATAGTAATCAGCCATTCTAAGGATGTGTAACAGAAAATATTTCATCCTCTTAGTACCAACAGTGCAGGTATAACCTTGGAGTGGGAGCTTCCTGGTTTTAGGCAATAAATTAAAAATAAGAATGAATAGTATTCAGCCATTTCAAGGATGTGTAACAGAAAATATTTCATCCACACTTAGTGCCAACAGGGCAGATATAACCCTGGATTGGGAGCTTCCTGGTTTTAGGCAATAAATTAAAAATAAGAAAGAAGTTTTGTTTTTTAATTTAATCTATTTTTATAAAATATCAGTTATGGGATTATTACCAAAGTTTATTTAGAATAAAATGATTAAAAGTAGAATCAAGATTTGGTAATCTCTTCACTTCAATAAAAGGGCACAAAAGTAAGATGCCTATGTAAATAAAATATTTCGAATGCATATTTCAGAATTCTAGTAGCTTATATTCAATATAATTCCTTGAAAGAATGTTTTGAATTTTTAAGATTTTTGTATACTATAATTAAATGTTATGATTTATTTTTGAGTCGAGTATTAAATAAATATTTTGTGTATAACATATATTTTTGTCTACTGCCACAACTAGTTCTTATTGTAGATTCATGAATATTTAGAAGTGTATCTATGAGTGATTTTTAAACCTGATTTTTCACATTTCCTTTTGTAGATTGTTGTCAATTTTGAGTTTTATTGATTTAAAATAGTATTCCCTTCCTTCTTCATCAGCACTACAGCCTACTGGAGGCCAAGGCTTTCTCTGTCAGCTTTCTCCATTCAGCACGGTTTGATTCGATGTTTCTCCATCTATTAATGCCCAGTACTCTCAAATTGCTCTCAAAACAATCCATCCACCTTATTGGTGCTCTTCCTCGTTTGCGTTTACCCTCAAACTTTGAAAACGTCAATTTTTTAGCAGTCTCTTGGTCCCCTTTTCGAAAGATGTGTCCCAGCCATCTGATTCTGTAGGACTTTATGACTCTTAAGATGTTAGGCTGTCTAAATTTTATGTAAATTTCATGATTGTATAAACTTCTCCAGAGGGTGTTTTCTTTCACTGCTCCAAAAATGCATCTTAAAACTTTTCTTTAAAAAATTAGGAGCCTGTTCTCTTCAGTTTTGTTCATCGCCCACATCTCGCTTCCATATAAAATTATTGGTCTAATTAATGTCTTATATAAGTTTATTTTTGTGTTAACAGAGATAAATTTTGATTTTAATTGATTCTTTACCCCAAAATAACATCGGTTTGCCATCAAAAGGCAGTTACCAATTTCAACTTTAATCTCCTTTTTACTGGTAATGAGTGCTCCCAGATATTTGAACTGAGTTACACCTTCAAAGATAAAATTTCCAATTTGAAGAGGCTGTACATCATGGATTTTCATGCTTACCACTAAAAACTTAGTTTTCTCTTCATTTACATAGTATTCCCTTAGTAATTTAAATTTTTATATTTTAGGAGGAAGTTGAAAGTTCCATTCATAATGCAGAGCCTTTGATAGTCCATTGTTTCAACACTAGAAAATACTTTGATTTTAACTGACTGTAATGAATTTTTACTGTTGTGATGTGTAATGCATATAACGCATTTTGGGAAAGTATTGTGACCATGTTGAGTATCTGTTATACATTAAAAATCTGTTGCCAGTTTAATTTTTGCATTTATCCTTTTGATTTTAAACTTTTATGTTAATTTTACTTCAATGTAAGATTTTCTTAGTACATGTTCTATCTTTTGTGTGGAATCTACATTCATGTTATAGCCCTTAAAACATGTATACTCTTACATATGATTTTTTTATATCACTTATTGAACTTTTCAATTGTTTTTGCCAGTGGTTTTAATGTTTAATACACTCTCAAGAATTCTGAAGATTATTTTCAGTGCATTCAATCGACATTTGGATTCATAGCTAAAATAATATGTGTAAATATTTCTTCTTAAGTTGATGAGAAAGATGAGTAATGATGATAAAGACAAGTTTTTTATCTTTCTTACCCCCTACCTCATAAAAAAATATTTGTAATTATTTTCTGTATTCTATTTCCAATATTTGGGGCTGAGAATTTGAGCTACTGCTTGACTGCAAGATATTTTATAAATTAATATTGTAATCCCAGTGAAATAAAATAA
>CM063500.1:59095075-59160075 GCA_032207245.1 Pardosa pseudoannulata
TGCAAGTGAAACAAATAGAAATGATGCAGCTAGTCTTATCTATTTTAACCCCTTAAAGCACAAGTTTGGTTTAGAAAAAATTATAAAATATGACATATTTTCTTCACAGAAAAGGGATATATAGGTACAATGTAAGTTATTTTTTGCAATTTCAGTTTTGGGGGTGACTAGGGAGCTTGGAAAGAGTAAAAAAGTATATAAAACAATTGTTATACAAACAAAGTGTAAACGATTTTATTACATGCTTAATTTGAATTTCGCCCGTGTCAGACATGGGCAAATGCGTTAAGGGGTTAAGCTTTTAATAATGACTGCAGTTAGTGCTACCTGTATTTGAGTTCAAAGCTGAGTAAAGTGTTATGTTGTCAGTTATTCTTCATCAACACAATAATATACCTTTTGATGGCACTCTGTGTAAAATCCCAATACAAGTCTTTACTGGTGACAGCTTAGCAACATTAATAATAGGAATTTCTAATATGGACATCCAATATGGTGAAATGTTATTACATAAAAAACAATTTCATTCTTTAACATCACTACAAATGTTTCATTAAGAATATTGGCAAATTTTTAGAATGAAATAAAAACAATGTCTATAAATATTGTCTATGTAAAAATGTCACTTTCTTATAAAAGTAACTCTTAGCCTCATGAATAAGGATTAACTTAAAAAAAGTAAACCTTACCTTTTTTGAATTTTCAATTTGGCCTTATTTTCTGACATCTTCAAAAGTGCACATGAAAAGGTAGGTATAAGATTTACAACACATTTGAATAACTATTTAGTAGTTTCTAAAATAACTTAATTTTTTTCTGAAAGTCATTTTTTTATAAAGTTATTTAAGATGGTTTTTGAAATTTCATAAGATATAAGGCAAAATATGATGCCCTACTTATAAAATGAAAATATGGTTGTTTTAATGTTTTATTATAATTTTTAATAAATTATAATAGATGAGCTAACTATATTTAATCTTATTGTATTTAATTTGTTATTGTACTGGAACTTATGTATTTAAAAGGTTGAGTTCCTTGTAATTTTTATACTTTTACTGTAGAACTTAAAATAAATTTATATATTTGGTTGGATTACTTTTGTTTCTAATTAATGCTGCCATGTTTAGATATAATTAATAGAACATTCTCTAAGAAATATTTAATAATTATGTGTTAATTGGGAGTACTTTCATAAACTGGGAACATAAATGATTTTAATTTTATGTCAATGATAGTTATTTACAACTTTCACTTTAATGCATTACATGCTTTCTTATTTACCTAAAACTGATATATTTCCTTGTACATATTAAATTTAAATGTTTTTAAAAACCAATTATTGAAAAATTATAAAAATATTTTTAGTATGTGTTATAATATCTTTTCTTTTCTGTTTACTTTATAAATACATGATAGTGCTATACCATTTGTGACTTCTCCATTTGTTTGGGTTTAAATATGTTTCTACAGTAGCATATTCAAGGGTAAAGTTTGGAAGTACAAATCCCCCCTCCCATAAACTAACCAATCAGGGTTGGCAAGTTTTTGCCATATATGGAAAAAATCGTGGTAAAAACCACCCCCGGCAAAAATAGATTTTTGACACATTAATGGGCATTTATGTTCTTTTACCTATCTTAATTAACAGTCACAGACTAGTATTACAGTACATTAGGATGATCACTTATTCTTATTTTAATTTCTGCAAAATTATAAATTTCATCATTAAAAAAAAATCTTTAGTTGAAAAAAAATCAAATTGTTACTCTGATTTTTATGTTGCAGTAAATTAACAATGTTACAAAATCTATAGAAGTTATAAACAAACACTTCCAGTTTTAAAATATCAACCTAATTAATTAACATAATGCAATATTCCAGAAATGCAAAATATAAGCAATAGTGATAAGTAAATATATATTAATATAATATGCTCACATAAGTGGAGTTTTAAAATTTTTATTTAGATTTTTTTTTTTTTTTTATAATACAAAAAATTACACTTGAGGGAGGATCACCACTTGCTTAACTCAGGATAGAACAGGGGGGTTCTTGTTTGAACTGGTTTGTGGATAATGAATGGAAGTACAGGTGCATGAAAATCTTTTAGCAGAGAGATAAGAGTAGTATAAAAATAAAATTTAAAAAATAAGAATATATTTTTTGTTTATTTTTACTAAAAAAACATTTTATTTTATATTTATTGTTATGATTCTTTTTCATATAACCTGTATCACTATATTTATGCAAATTTTGATTTTTGCCACTGCCCTGGCAAAAATACCTTATTGCCGGCAAAATGACCAACCCTGCAACCAATAGACTGAAAAAAGTCCATAAATTTTTTAATTTTTAGCATAGGAATATCACCTTGGGTTATGCACTTGTATTATATTTTGAGACTTCTATTATATTTTTTGTTAAATTATAATTACACTTGTATTATACCATAATTTGACAAAATGGCTAGTGTATTATATACAAAAACTTATCTGTCTGTCACACTTTTGTCTAAAACCTTGCCCATAAGAGAAGTCTGTGTATGTCACTGGTCTTCGTATATGTGTAGTATACAAATAAATATTTTTTAATTATAGTTTTCTGTATTATTTTTGAATTGTGACATTCTTCCATTGCTATTTATATATGGAACATAATGTATGTGAACTGTAGTTATTAAGACTCTACAAAAAGGTCACTGTGTTAGTCTCTCTTTATATATACACTAGCTACAAGTCCCTTTGTTACCCAGGTGTAAAATAAGATTTTCTGTAGAAGTGTACAAAACAGTTTATTTGCATGCAATAAAAGGGTGCATTTATCTTAAAGCAATGTGATAGACAACAATTTTGGCAGTTCCATTTGGAGTGTGTACAAAAAGATTTTCCTGTTTGCCCACTCTGGAGCATGCCACATACAACTGCCTATGAGAAAAGCATGGTGTCTGCAAGTCTATACCAGCAATCCCAAGAGACTGGCCCTGTGACTTGTTGATTGTCATGGCAAAGCACAGTTTCAAAGGGAACTGTATTTTCTTGAATTGTAGGGTGTTGTCTGAGTGAATGATACATATTCTTTGAATGAAGACATCCTCACCCTTACCACATTCTGTGAGTACTGTGGCTTGAATGACATGTTGCATCAGCTTTTTCACAATTAACACCATTGCACAACCTGGGTGCATCAATATTTCGGATCAGCATTATTAGAGCACCAAATTTCAGAATGCTGATCAGAATCAAATTGTGGGCTTGCAAATCAGGAGTCTGTATGGAATTTAAGAACTCAAAGAGATATTGTACTGCTTCATCATCATTAAGGATACAGTCTATGGACTTGTAGGCATATTCTTGCCCTGGAAGCTGCTTCTGAATGGTGACATTGAGCTTCTCAACCACATCATTTCTGCTTTCTAGAATTGCTCTGTGAAAAAGCCAGTCCTGATCTTTGAAGTTTTGCTGAATGTGATATTTGTTGCAGCATTTGTTTGCAGTAAAGTAAATATAACAAAGAAGTATTGCGTTCCCTTACCACTTTTGTGTAGTAAAGTTTTCTCTAAAATGTGCCCACGGCTCAGAACAGGCACATGGAGCACTACTTTTGGCTGGGGGAGGCCAGACTGAGGTTGGGATGGAATGGAACCTGTTTAAGAACCTTCCCCATGTAAGATGACTGCTGGATGTGAGGTCCATCCTACAAACATGAGTCTGGAGGGAGGAGGGGGGCTCCTACCATTGTCCCCCCTCCCCCCTACACATGTATGACCATCACTTTTACTTACATCATCACCACAAAAACATTCAAAATCACTCTCAATGACCAGCTTCCATGATTTCCTTTTTTTCTTCTTTTGGTTCATTATCACACGGCTCAGAACAGGCACATGAAGCACTACTTTTGACTGGAGGAGGCCAGAGTGAGGTTGGAATGGAACGAAACCTGTTTAAGAACCTTCCCCATGTAATTTTGTGTATGTGTACTAAATTTCATGTTATTTGGTTGTCTGGATCTTGAGTTATAAGGGAACAGACACAAATGCATCTTATATATAGAGAGATATAATATGAATTTTTTTTTCTTTGTTCTTTATATAAATCTATAATTTTTTATCAATTTAGGTGAAATTTAGTTTGCTTAGGTTTTCAAAGATGTAGATATAGACCCTTGGTTATAATGCCCAGCTCTTAGGGAATGCCTTAAAGATGATTTAATTCAATGGACATAGATCAGCACTGTCTACTGTATTTCATTCAAAAAAGCATTCCTCTTCTTTTTTGTGCTCTGTTTTATCCAATCTTAGAGCTCTTTCTTTTTTTTTTCTTTTAAATTTGGAAATGGAAAAGTAAGTTTTTTATGCGATTATTTCAAAAGTTTCAAGTGCAAAATAAATCTTGGTAATAATTTATCGGTAATAATTTATGACATCATAATTTGGCAAAAAATATCTTCATTACTTATTATTACTTAAAAATTATCTACATCTTTTCACTGTTAAGTAAGATATCTTGTGATTAATTAAATGTTTTATATGCTGAGAATCATGTAAATATTTATAATTTGTACTCATTTTGAATTTAATCTTAAATTAATTTTTATGGATGAAAAATAAGTAAAAAGTGAGTAATCTATTTTTTTTAAACAATTCATTATATTTTTAAATTTTTTCTTTTTTTTAATCTAATGTTGTTAAACTGCTTTATTAGTGAAAAAATAGGGTAAATTATTTATGGTTGTTTTTTTTTAATAAATCAGTAGTTTTTATATATTTTTAATTAAAATTGTTTATAGCTGATTTTTTTCAAAATTAATAGTTCATACATATAAGGGATTGTTTTTATACATCTAAAATGATCTAAATCCACCTAAAATTTGTACTAGTATAATTCACAGAAAAATTAATGTTGTATGCATGAAAACAATAATATATGTAACAAAAAGGCAAAGTAATATGTATTTTTGAAAGTTATCGTGTATTATAACTGTATCAGATTATTCCATTACCTTCTAACTGGAAAAAAAATCTCTCTTTTTTTGTTTTTTAAATTAAAAAAAAAAAAACCTTCGTGACATGATGAATACTGAAATGCATTTACAAACCATTTCAACACTGGGTGGATGAAGATTTTTACCTTTTTATTTTCTTCAATAAATACTTGTCTTTGTTCATACGAATATCACGTGATTACAGGTAGGGTGATTCCACTCGAACCATTTTGAGCGACAAGCAGACATTACTCAAAATTTGTTTCATTTGCATGAGACAAACTTCACCCGAGAATTGTTACTTTCAACTTACTGAAAACTTTTACATTTGGTTGACACAGGGCTTGACTAAGATATTTTTGTGCCCTCTGCTCCCATTGCAAATTTATAGTGACACGTTATTATCATAATTACAGTCATAAAAATTATAACATTAAATTAGCAAACATATTTAAGAAATTAGCATTAAAGTAATATTCAAAATCAAAAACACCAAATTTTCATTTTATGTAATCATTATCTCTGTTTAGCCATGGTAAAAATTAAGGAATTTTAAAGACCTAGAGTGACCCCCTTTTTTTATTTTTACCTTGTCACACTCACAAGCTCTGTGGTGCAGAAAATAAATAATAATAGAATTAAAAATAATTTAAATTGATGAGATGATTTAATGTTTTATAGTGATACGTTGCTAATAATCTGCCTTATAAATATTCAGTAACCCATAGGATAAAAAGAGCACCAGGTTTGTTGAGGGAATTAATTATCAGGTAAATAACAGTAAAATTAAAGTAAATAAGAAACAATATAGTTCATGACAAACAAAATTACCTCGTACAATAATTTATTAAAACTTAACGATGGTAACGTAAGTTTGCAATTTTTCCCCACTTAATATGTGTTTCAAACACTCGACTAAATTTTCGTGCCCAGGGCATGTGTCCCAAGTGTCCGTGTGATAATCAGGCCCTGGGTTAACATCATATTAGGGACATTATTCAGATTTTTTTTGTATACTGTTTCATGGTATTAAATCCTCCAGAGAAAATACTTTGCGATTTTAATAAGCACACCCAGTTTTATGGAAAACACATTAATAGACATTTTCCAAAATTTTCAATAAGAAATACATAAAAGTAATACATCTGAAACATATTAAAATTACTTATTTAGTAGAAAACTGTTAAACTAAAAAAATTTCTTTGATTAAAATCAGAGTGTATGAAAGAAAAATGCAGTTATTGGGTTGTTCGGAAAGTAATTTCGTTTTTTCCCTCAGAGGATTTAATTGTATTTTTTTTCACCCAACTTCACATTTAAGCCGTATAATTTTTATATGCTTTGATAGCTCATATAGCAAGGCTTGTGTGTGAAAAATTCCAATTAATTCTACGCAGTAGTTTTTGGTTGGTACCCTCTTAAATATGGAGAGCGATAAGCAGAATTTTCGACATATTTTACTGTTTTACTAAAGAAAGGGTAAAAATGCTGTTCAAGCCAGAAAAAAATTGACCGATGTGTATGGAGAAGGTGTGTTGACAGTACGCCAGTGCCAGAACTGGTTCGCTAAATTTCGATCCGGCAATTTTGATGTCGAAGCTGCACCATGTTCGGGAAGTCCGGTGGAAGCTGATAAAGACGCGATAAAGGCATTAGTTGATGCGAACCGGCGAATAACAACACGTGAGATCAGATTGAGGTTAAATTTATCAAATTCAACAGTTTATGACCACTTGAAAGGCCTGGTATTATCCTCGAAGCTCGATGTATGGGTTCCCTATATTCTCACAGAGAGAAATCTGTGTCGCCGCATTGACGTCTGCGATTCGCTTCTCAAACGTCACGAAAATGATCCGTTTTTGAAGCACATCATCACTGGGGACAAAAAATGGGTTATATACAACAACGTCAAACGCAAGAGGTCATGGAGTAAAAAAGATGGACCGGCTCAAACCATTTCCAAAGTCGATATTCACCAAAAAAAGGTGATGCTGTCTGTTTGGTGGGATTTTAAAGGAATCGTTGTTTTTAAGCTTTTACCGGATAACACAACGATTAATTCGGAAGTCTACTGTCATCAGCTGGACAAAATGAATGATGAACTTCAACAGAAAAGGTCAGAACTAATCAACAGGAAAGGTGTACTGTTTCACCAAGACAACGCGAAACCTCACACAAGTTTGGTCACTCACCAAAAGCTTTTACAGCTTAAATGGGATACAATACCACACCCACCAAATTCTCCAGACCAGGCACCATCGGATTATTATTTGTTTCGGTCATTCCAAAAATTTTTAGACGGTAAAACCTGCACCTCAAATGAGGAGGTCAAAAACCACCTCGATCAGTTTTTTGCCAGCAAAGACCAAAAATTTTATGAGCGTGGAATTATGCTACTACCAGAAAGATGGCAAAAGGTGTTGGACCAGAATGGCCAATATATAATTTAATAAAATATTTATTCATTATACGAAAACTGTCTTTCATGTTCCCCAAAAAAAACGAAATGACTTTCCGAACAACCCAATAAATAATCGTGTTATTCGAAACGTGTCTTAATAATGAAGAGTAGGACTGTATGGTTTATCAATATATCGTCAAATATTGATATACTTTAAGTATCGTAATAATAATATGAAAATTTTGCTGTGCTGATATATCTTAGCCGACAATACTGTTTTTCCCCCGAGAGCGATAACGTAGATGGCCAAAAGACATCCTAAATATTCCGCGGAAAGTAATATATTTTTTTAAGTTATTGCATTCGTTTGAAGTCCGCTTCGCGTGTTAACCCGCGTACTTGATGAAAACACAAGCGGATTATCTCGTCTCTTCTGTAGTATATCCCAATATTTCGATAACGAAGCATTCGTGTCAAGACAGAAAATTGCATTGCTCGAAATTTGAGTATATAACTCGGCTGTTTTTCCATTTGGGCTGTGGTTTATTGGAATAATATAGGGATATATCAAAAGTATTGACCTTGAATGCTTGATCGCAGTCACTTTTCCAAATAACGAAGCATTTTCAAGACTGAAAAAACTACTGCTCGCATTGTAATTATAAAACTGTTAATTACCAAGAAAGAAAAATGTTTGGAATAAAAGAAAGCTAAAGCTATTCAAAAATAGTAATATCTGAAACAGTACTATCAAAAATATACTCTCCTGCTTTAAAGTATTCTCGCGATATATCACTGATATCAATATAAATTTGATATTAAATTTCTGATATCTCCCAGCTCTAATGAAATGGCGTAAGCAGAATTTTTCAAGGGGGGGGGTGTCATAATTATCTGAAACTACTAAAAGAAATTCGAATATGTAATAAGTCACTCCTATTTCCCTAATTTAGACAGCTAGACAATTTTGACTTTTTATTTAGACAACGTTGTTTAGTTAAATTTTGATTTAATTTTTTAAGTTTAAGAACATATTTTTTATGGCAAGAAATAAAATATTTTATATTTATTAACAAGTAGGAATTAATCAAGCCAGAAAAAAACTACTCATAACGTAACATCTACCTAAATAATAACAGTATAAATGTGAATATTCTATAGAAAACCAATGAATTTGACCAAAAAAATAAGAAAAAATAACTTACTAACAAATAGGGAATTAAACCAGTATACAATCACGCTAAAAATTTATTAATTTATACAGGACAATACAATTATACAATTTATTTTAATATATTTATTAATTTATTAAAATATATTAATTTATACATTTATTAATTTATAATTACAACGGGGCTTTTTTTTTTGAAAGTTCGTTTAAAATGTCTTCTACAGCTGGACAATACCCAGGAAGATTTTTGTTAGGAGAAAAAAATATATCTTCAACTTTGGAGTGTGCCAATTCTAACCTCCCTCTTGCGTACGCTCATGAGAGTATATATAACTTGATTTATTTTCTGTCCAAAAAACATTTTTTGTTTTTGGTCGAATTCTGTCATTTTGGAACTTAAAAAAAAACCTTAAGTATTGTTCCTAATAATTTAGCCATTCACTGTATGTCTCGGGGATTTTCAACTTGCTAAGACATGAGAGGCCACATTGGAAACCTTAAGCATGATTGTCGTACTTTCATAATAAGTAGGACAGAAGTACCAGTATGAAAGAATATGCATAGTTTAGTTGAAACAAAGGCTGAGTCATTTTAGTTGCTTAAAAGAGTTGGTAACCCTTGTATTATAAAATACATTTCTGTCCGTTCAGGACTATTTCAAACATGCCAACTGCACTGAATTCTTCGGAGTTGTTACATCCAATTCAATTGTAAAATCCATTCAAGAATTAGAGTTAAAAGATTTTTTTCAACTGGAGTTCTTGAAGAAAAATGATTGGGAAATTCAGGGACAGTATTCACTAGCACAAGTTTTTACAGGTGAATGACGTCACACATCCCACGCAAAAGCAGCAACACACACATTTTTTATCTCAGCCTCCCCCACCCTCATCGCCGAACGATGGCCGATTGGTTAGAGTGCTGGCCTTCGGTACCGGAGTTCGTGGGTTCGAATCCCACAGTGGCATGGATGTTCGTAGCCGTTCGGAATCGGCTTTAAGCTGTAGGTCCAGGTCTCATTAGCCCTCGTGTTGCAAAAAGTAGACCGTTGCACTCCAAACCAAACCAAACCCCCACCCTCATCCTAAATTCTCTCATATAGGCGTCTGTAATTGCCATGAAAAAATAGACTTTAATTTAGTATTATCAGTTTGTAAAAACTAAAAAATACATTATATCATTCTAATTTCTCCGTTGTAAAACTATTCATGAACTGATATAATTTTTACCAAGTTTTAAAAATTAGAAAAATAGGGCCATTTAAGAAAAATAATAGAGATAGTATGAAAACAAAATTTTTTACTTAACAGAATTGACAGAATCCTGTATCATTGAAAATTGATAAAATACCATTTAATGATTGAAAAAGACAATTGCGATAATAATAATAATAAAACAGGTTAAAATATTCGATTACAGTGCAATGAAAAAAAATCTATTCATATTAGTTTTTACAAATTTATATTTATTCTCCGCTTTTGTTTTTGTAAAATATTTAAAACTTCATCTTCCGTTACAGGAATATTTTTTTATAGATATACAGCAAGCAGAGTCCATTTAAGCGGGGCCATCGTGATCACGATGGCCCCGCATCAATCAAGGGGCCCCATTCAACATTCCATTTTGGTTTCTTTCGGGTGCTCTTCGAAATTTGCGGCATCGGTGGTGCTGTATTCCACAGATACATTTTTGTTTTACATAATTTCTGTTATTTGTATTAGTTCGAATGTTCTATTTTTGTTTTGTTTTTTAAATCCAAGCTGGTTACACCCGAAAATTTTCTTTCCTTATAAATATTTTCCCTCTATTTAATATTTATAAACACTATTACATATTATATAAAATGCTGTTTTATAAAATATGGTTTGATCAAAGGTCTTGGGCTGGATATTTTACATTTTACAATACATTTTTATTGTATTTTGGCTTTAGGAATAAAATTTCGAAAGAATTATTTTGATAAATTCTTACTTTTAACATTCCGCAGGGCACACTTTGAAACTTGCGGCATCGAAAACGCTATATAATATTTGTTTTATAAGATTTCTGTTGATTTATATCACTGCAAATTTTCTGTTCTTGCTTTTTTTTATGTCCAGGCTAGTTACATCTGGAAATTTATTTTCTTTCATTTTAAAATTTTTCTTTATTTAATACTTACAAACATTGTTAAATACTAGATAAAATGCTGTTTTAACAAACCGGGTTTGACTAAAGGTTTTAGTTAAATATTTTACATTTTATCAATACATTTTTATTGCATTTAACATCATGAATAAAGTTTTGGAACACTTATTTTGATAAATTCTTACTTTTACCACACTGTCGAGAGTATTGTATCTCACAGATACGTCTTTGTTTTATGTGATTTCTGTTGATTTGCTTTACTCCAAATGTTGCACTTTTGTTCTTTTTAGATTCAAGATTTTTACATTGGATATTTTCTTTCTTCCTTTTTTAAAATTTTCGTTTTTTTAAATCCTGTTTAATATGTACAAAAGCAGTTGCATACTGTATGAAATGTTTTATAAAACATAGAATGGGTCAATTAATACAGGTGAAAATATTAAAAAGACACACGATTTTGCAGAATATATAATATAATATAAAAAATATACATAACATAGAAATGACATAGTAAGTCAGACATAGTTATACTCAAATTTAATTCTAAATTTAAGATAAGTTTCAGCTCTAAATTTCTATAGCATTATAATTATATGTTCCAAATAAAAATATTCATAGTGTGGTTCCAGACTTTGCGACTCCATGGTAAGCCACCGACTCTCACGCAACTCTACAACTCAACTCTAAAGCGCACACAAAGCTTAGAGACAAAAGGTTGGATCTCTCGAATGAGGAATCTCTCGCGCGTATTACTATTATGTGTGAATGAATACATATTTATAAAAGTAAAATGGAGTCGGTCATCCTTCACCTTAATAACATTTTATGCAGGAATAATGTATGAATTTACCTGTATTATTTGTTTAGCATTAAATACACTTTGGCCATTGAGATATTGAAAATATTTGACCATTTTTTTCCTTCAGTAGTTAGTGGATTTGAAGGTTCGTTTTCAAATCCTTTAATTCTTCATTTCCGTCACTAAATAGAATTTTGAGTACTAGTTCAAGGTCTTTTTTGATTATTTAAACCTTAAAAGCGTTACCTCGGAGGCAGAAACTCATAAGTAAAGGTGTAAAGAAAGAAGGTAATAACGGCTAGAAAGTCAATGTTTATTAAAATAAATTTATCTATAATGATATAGTTTCAAGATTAATTTCACGTAGTGCCATTAAAGATGCATTAGTAGGCAAAAATTCAGAACAAATGCAGTTCCAGAGATTAGCAAAAATTGATTACAAGATAACTAGAGTAATCTTTAAAATTATTTGCTGGTTTTATTTAATCAAATAATGAAAATAACCTTTCAGCATTTTATCACTTAAAATTTATTATTAACAAACTGTAGGTAAGTATCGCCCCAAATGCACTCAAAATCAAATTTCGCCTGAAATCATACATGCCGTAAGCATTCAGGTAAATAACTTTTTTCTTCTCTATTCTCTTGAAATAAAATAACGCTATCTCATTCATATCGCTCCTATACTTTTCCACAGTTTTTTCTACCGTTTCTTTGATTGCCTCTATTTTTTCTGGAATTAATGATCCATACATTCCCTGTGAAAGGATCGTAAACACAGCGTTCATTGAAAAAACCGTGACGTCTATCATTGAAGAAAAGTCGGAAGAATCAGTCAGAACTATGAACGATAGTCCAGTTAATAATTCGAAGAAACTACAGGTCATAAGTATAAATAGTGGAATAGATAAAAGCTTTTGCACTTTCTTTAAAATATTTGTTATCTTAAAAAATAATTTCAAGAAATAAATTGTAGAAACAGTGATTTCTTTTGAGAGCAATTTCTTCAAACAGTCGTTGTAGGTATTTAACATCTCTCCACAACGGTATTCGATCGTAGTGAATGAAAGAGAAATGATGCCCGGAATGAACAGAACATTAATATAATAAAATATTATGCCTAACAGCATCACGGAATCATATAGAGTACCATTTTCAAATTTTTGATAATAACACCAAAAAATGCCATTTTCAACATATTTTTCGACATAAAAACATGCTAGACAAGCTAAAAATGTTATCACACTTATTATTAGTATCGCAACATGTATGAGTGTAGAACCTTTTTTGCTGGTAATATTTAATAATTTTCTGTATTTATAAATCTGAATCAAAAGATTATAAATTTGATTTCTCTTCCGAAATAAATGGTACCAGAGCAGAAATGCTACAGAATGCAAAATGAAGTAAGACATGTAGAATTTTTGAAAATATTTTGTCAGACTGTATAAATTTAACAATGCGATGTGTGCTGAAGTTATATATATGACGATAACAGAAACCCAAGAAATATAGTTAAATGATTTTTTTCCAAATTTAAAGACACTGATTCCACTCACCGTTAATACTTTCCACAAAAAGTCATCATCTAAAGGTTTAAATTTCTCTTCCGGATTCATTTCTTGTGTCTTTTGGCAGAATAAAAAAGTCCAAATGAATGATATGAATGTCCAAAAGATAGATACAATTTTCAGAAGAATATAATGATGGCTATTTTATCGTTTTTCTAGAATCTTATCATACAGCGATCTTAATTTTACTGTTGTGGTAAAGATCTTATAAAATACAATTTCGTATTTTACTTCTATTTAAAAAAAATTCACTCAAATTTCAATGTAAAACTGAAAGATATGACATTTTATTAAGTAAAAATCATAATGAAAAATAGTTTTGAATTTGTTGCTTTGAAACATTTTTTAAATTTCTGAAGTAACTCTGTAGATCTTTTATTGTTCGAACCTACTGTAATTTTCTGCAAAAATCGTCTGATCGCTTGGACAAATATCAGTAAGTTGTTTTCAGAATACGAGTGCTAGGGATGTTTAAATAATTGCACTAGAGACTTGAAGTTGGCAAGAAGTACACTTAAAGTACAAAAAGCGCTTCTCCAAATTAAAGAAATAAGAAAACAAGTAATAAACTTCAAAGTCGTATCACTGAAGAATAAATGCCAGATTTTATTAGGGTGAAGTCTAAAACATATTTCTGAGAAAACCTTTAGATGAAGTATTTTGAAATATAATGAAAATTTATATTTTAGAAAGGCTTTTGAATCATACCATAAATAAAATTGTGGCAGAAGTTTGAATTTTGCATCTGTTGTAAACCATCCGTGAAACATTCTCATTCCAAATACACTAAAAATCTTTCTTTAGAAATAATGCAAACATATTCTAACATAACATCTTACTATTTTCACTATATTTTTAAGCAATCATATTTGGAAAGTAATAGGGTGATTTCACGCAGCAGGGCACATCTCCACCTATGACGATTCTTGCTTTCGTTTCAAACGGTAGGTCAGCTTATTGATTGCCTATTGGATGACGTAATCATGAAAATGAATGGGAAGAACATTAAGTAGTTCGTGACGTTGTGTGGAATTACTCTACTTCATACTTTATCAGTACTTTTTGAATTCCCTGAAGTAAATAACATTTTACATCATTCTGCATTTGTAGTTCTCATATATTTAATGGATATTGAAGTAATAATTTTCAATTTCATTCATTCGAAGAGTGTATTTATATTATATTCCTTGTAGAGATATATATTGTATGGAAGAAATTGATTTATTTAATACAACTTCTCTTTTGATATGATGTTTACTTATGCTATCATAGAATCATTACTTAAAGTGGCATTTCTTTTTGATTGTTAAAAGCAATATAAAAAATAAATAAATGGTGCTTGCTTATATGAAATATATTGCATTAATTTAGAAAATTCTAAAGGGAAATCTGTTTGCATCTTACTCTCAAAAGATTGATAATAATAAAATACTGAATATGAAGTTAAACAAAAAATTGTTTAGGTAATATTAAAGTAAAAATTAAATTAAATTTACAGATTATAAAAGATATAGCTTGGCCAAGTTCTAAAGGTCTCTCCACACTATGGTCCACTGCAAGCCATTACAACCGTCTGGAGGGTGTATGGCTTATTGAGGTCGACGATGGCAGGCGATAAAATGACCTTGGTGGAGGATGGCATCGGAAGCAGTTTTTCTTCAAAGGCAACCAGATGCACAAATAAAGTGCACAGTAGACTCTATTGTAGCCTGGTCGAAACAGGAGGAATTCAGATCAGCTGATTTTTGTCGTTAGTGTTCTGATCAAAGGGGGGGGGGTTCACAGTATATAAGATGCTATTACTAAATATATATTAATATAAATATTTCATCAATAGAAATGAATGAGATATGCAAAATACTAGAATTATAACTATGCAAAAGAAAACAAATACTATGCATGCAAAAATATAATTATAAAAACTATATATTTATATAGAATAATTTAAAAAGAAGAAAATTGAGTAATAATAATTCGTACATAATAAAACTCGAAATTAAAATTGCTTCAGTGTCGCAACTTAAATGCAGGAATCTCAAATTTTCTAAAAATCTGAGAGTTTGGCATGGACATACTAAAAAACGGTGTTGTAAGCATAGCGTTTGTGGAAAAGTACACTTTTAGATTGGGTTTCTTTATTATGCTCATCAGAATAACTAATTCCAGAATAGGAATCACTTTCATTCATCAGAGTTATTTCACTCCAGTTAGATTTCTTGGTTAATTAGCCATGGCTAATGAAATGAAACTGAATGTAATACCACCTCATATCATCATCTTCTTCTAAAGCTCTACAGCTTGTTACATTCCAAGGCTGTCCCAAGCAGTTTTTTCCAGCCTTTCCTGTCCGCTGCAAGACTCCTCCAGTTTCCCTTTTTGACAGTAGTTAAGTCCCTCTCTACTGAGTCAAGCCACCTAATTGGTGGTCTTCCTCGTTTCCTCTGCCCCATTGGATTAGAGAAAGTGAGCTATTTTACTGGGTTTACGTCATCGAGTCGGAATAGGTGTCCAAGCCATCGCAGTCTATTGATTTTTATGACTTTAACAACATGAGGTTGCTTATATTTTTTATAAATTTCAAAATTGAATAAGGATCTCCAAAAATTATTCTCTTGAACTGCACCAAATGTTTTTCTTAAGATTTTCCGTTCAAAAGTCAGCAATTTATTTTCATGCAATTTGATTATTGCCAAGCATTCACTTCCATAGAGCAGAATAGGTCAAAGTAGAGTTTTATAGATGTTAATCTTCGTTTTTAAATTTATAAATCGAGATTTGAATTGGTTTTTAAGGCCATGATAGCATTTATTTGACATGGCGATCCTGTTGTTTATCTCTACGTTAAAGTCATTATTAGTGGTGATGGTTGCTCCAAGATATTTGAACTGTGAAACTATTTCAAAGGTGTTGCCTCCCACAGTAAATGACTTTAGATTAGGTGTACTCTCTGATGTTTCCATAAATTTTGTTTTATCTTCGTTTATTTTTAAGCCTAATTTACAAGCCTCACATCACCAGGCTTCTATAAACACACCCATAAATATTTCAGCTTCCGCAATAATCAGCTGGATGCACTTCACCATATTTTCCGTATATATAAAAATAAAATTAAAAAAAAAAAAAAAAAAGAAAAAAAAAAAAAAAAAAAAAAAAAAACAGATGTAACTTTAAACCTCTCGTGCACTTTTACAGAGCCGTGAGTCACAGTTTGTTTACATGAATAAATCTATCAAATCCATATGCATAAAACAGAAACAAATGCTCGTACACGAAATTCAAATAATATAGAGAAAGTGCATGTTTGTAAACAAATACGAGTGCTGACTACAACTCAACTTTTTGTAGGCAAAACATTGATTGTTTCCATTGTATCTTATGAGCTTCGATATGGATCACGTATACAATAAAACTAATTTTTATTTAAGGGGAAGGAAACATCAGAAACTGGCCAAGTAATTCAAAATATATTTTTTTAACACTTACAAAATTATATAGTTTTTTGAAAATTAAAACATTTTACACACTACTATCAAGTATCATAATCAAAGTATAACTACTTTGATTATTTTAACAGGAACAATAAACTATTATGTAAATAAGAATCTAATAAAAATGGACAAAACCTGATCATTTTAAGGACAAAAAGTAATTACATTTATAGGTACCTACTTCTCACAAAAACATAGAAAATACATAAGAAATATGCAAAAAAAAACTTAGTAATAATAAAAAAATTGTTAGAACAAAATAATTTTATATAATCTATTACATTACAGTAAGGTTAACATTTTATTACCATTCTGAAAATGTTTGTCGCAAATTCTCGAAGAAGAACTTAGAAGACAGTCTTGCCTTTTCAAAGCTTCTATCCAAAGCATTTGCAATGTAGAATGTTTAGGAAAACAATAAAATCCAATATTTTCACCTTTCTTAAAACGCTTAGTAGAGCCATACGTACAACAGATTGTTACCATTTTCAGATAATTGACAAAATTAAAACCCCAATAACAAGCACAATCCGTAGGAAATTCTGTTTAATTTTTGCCCACGAAGAAGTTGAGCTGCAATTTTTGCTGCACCTGACGTCATGCTCACATTCTCTGTATAAGTCAACAGGTGTGAAAACCGTTCCAATTTAACGCCATCTAGTAGCATTTAAAAATTCAAATAAAACGTTCTGATTTCCGATTACACATACGAGACGCTGGTCTTTCCATATCAATCGGAACTCTTTCGTCGATTCGAAGCTGAGTTCGTAAGAGTGGAATCCCTGCGTCGCGTCAACAAAACTTTGGCCGCGAATGGGTTAAAAGATGATCCAGACTACACCATGTAGGGCCAAAGTAATGCACATTAAAAGTATATTGTACTCGTGTCCTATGAATTTGAGTTCCCGCTGCATTTGTACTTTCCTGGCACGTTCTCGGGGAATGAGTTCATAGTAAACGTGTATAAATTTTTTTGCAGGGATCCAACATGCTGCAGCCAGGGACGTAACTAGGTCTATTAGTGCCCATGGCAAAAAACTGGTGTACGCCCCTGCCAGCAAATATGGTGATAAAATACATAAACAGGTCTTATGTATACACACACACACACACACACACACACACACCGGGTGGCCATAATTAAACTGACAGTGCTCACAGTGTTCTGTAACGCGATCTATTTGCGAGAATGACGCCACATTTTGTAGGAAGATTAAACAAGACGGGGGACGAAAGATTCCGCAAAAAAACAAATTAGTTCCAAAAGTCACAGCTAGGGGAATATTTGGCGCTGTGTAATAGAAAATAGAGTGTTAACAAATGCAAATCAATACGGAAATTACCTTTTATGGATGTAACGTGAAATTTGAATAAAGAACTTCTGCTCAGCGTACGTGATATTGCAGATCACGAGACTTTATCGGTGTTTATGTAGATTTTACGCTTTTTTAAAAGTGTTGTCATATTGCACTTGAACTAAATCAGAAAATGTGCATAATAAAAGGTAATTTTATTCCGTATTAATTTGCATTTGTTAACACTCTATTTTCTATTACACAGCGCCAAATATTCCCCCTAGCGGTGACTTTTGGAACTAATTTGTTTTTTTGCGGAATCCTTCTTCCCCGTCTTGTTTAATCTTCCTACAAAATGTAGCGTCATTCTCGCAAATAGATCGCGCTACAGAACACTGTGAGCACTGTCAGTTTAATTATGGCCACCCGGTATATATATATATATATATTCAAAATGAAATCAAAAATATTTTGTTACTTCTTAAAATGTTCCTAGAATATTAATTTTAAAATTCATTTTCTCTATTTTTCTTTCTATTTTTAACTTAAAATATTTTTCAACACTCTGGGGGGGGGGTATTATTTTACTGATAAACTGAACAGTTTATTTGAGGGGACTATTTTTTATTTAGACGTTGAATTTTCGTAAAAAATTGACAAATTTCTAAATATAAATTTAGTTTTAATAGCTTTAAAAAAATTCAAAATTTAAAACGAATACCCTGAATTATATAAAGGTATATTAGGAGTGTTTTGTAAACATTTTCTAAGTATCTGTAATGGGTTTAATCTCAAGTATTTTAAAAAATAATTTTTAAACACATTGGATTTTTTAATAAGAAAGGATTTTTTTAAACTTTTTCTACTTTGGACGAATCGTCCTCTTTAGGACCACATCTTCTTCACGGTGCGACACCCCTATGACTTCTGCGCCCGTGGCAAATGCCACCTTTACCAGGCCCTAGTTACGGCCCTGGATGTAGCGGTTACCAAACTCAACCTTTCGTCACTGCTTGTGATGTTTAACAACATTGAAATCGTCTGTTAACCCCTTGCCTTATGAATCGAAAGACGATTGTGTGTGCCTCTTTCGATGAAAGCTTTTCTCATGCGTCGTGACCAGAAGCAGTTTCATCACGGGCTAAATTGGGAGCAAACCAGTGGACATTAATAGTACTGCATTTACTATTTAATAAAACCACAGAATTTGATAATTATATTTCATTTCATTTTTATTAAAAAATTTATTAAGGTTTTTATTTCCCATAATATTATTTCTATGATTTTTGTTATATAACAAAAGTAAAAATTTTCAGTCGTTTTAATATTTTCTATGTAGAATTTATTGCGTGAATAACCTATAAGTGAATAATGTATAATATTAGTCAAAATTGTTTTGTTACTGATACGAGCTTTTCACTTTTGGAAAGAAAGAATCATCACGTGTCTGAAACGAGCTTTTCACTTTTGGCCAAACAGAATCATCACGTGTGTGATACGAGGTTCTCATTTTAGGCACAGCAGTACGATCATGTCTCCCACACGTTGTTTTAAAGCAAAGGGTTAAGAATGTGAAAACGAAATTGTTATGTAGCCTCCACACTATGGCCAGTTGTTCACCACTTCCTGATGGTGACCTCGAACGATGGTTCACGGGTCGCATCCACACGCTGGGCCACTAAATGAGCTGAGCGCATTGATTCGTGCATAGGGTCTAATGCACACTTTAGTTGCGCATCTGGTTGCCTTTAATCTTTGGAGAAAAACAGCCTCCAAAGCCATCGTCCGCCAAGGCTATTTTATCGTCTGCATAAATCGGCCACGATAAGCCAAACCCCTCCAGACAGTGGTGATGGCTTGCAGTGGACCATAGTGGGGAGGGGCCTTTACATGTTTAAGCTTAATATTAATAACTGATAAGTGATGGTCGTTCCAAGTGTTGACAAAAGTAAACCTTTAGAAAAATGAAACATCCCACATGCAGATATTTGAACTGTATCTTCCATTTCCATTCTTTTTAAATACTCCAATACATGTTGGGATGCTGTAGAACTAGACTCACTTATCAACTCTTTTGTAGTTATTTTAATGGCATTCAAGTTATCTGGGATCATTGAAGCACACAGCGTATAAGTCACCATAATCACAACGCCACAAATAAAGTTTGCCATCAATACTATGAGGTCGGCAAAAAGAATGTCAGAATCTTCTGTGACTACCAGAAGCATTGTAAAAATGAGTTCCAGACTATAGATTGTGATGAGAAATGAAGGATAAATCAAACTTTCATTTATTTTGCGTAATATTTTAGTTATACGAAAAAAATCTTTTAAAAGGTTGATATGTTGGACAGAATTCGATGGCTTATAAAAATGAATTTTAAGTAATTTATTGTACATCTGTAGTACTTTGGCGTATTTATAAAATATAATGCTCAAATATATAGTAAATAGCATGGGAAAACACATATGGATTATGAAATATATTGCATATACACAAAATACTGCCATTACGTTTAACGCTTGATCTTCAAATCCGTATCCACACAAGCACACTGTTGCTAATGAAAAAGCATCTTTTTCATCTAACGCGGTACTTATAATTAATGACAACAGAAATGGGCTTAAAAGAATGCTGATTATTAAAAACTTCCTGTAATAAGTACCATATTCACTTGAAATGCAATAACGCTTCCGAAATCTGTATAACTGTACAACAATAGCCGTTAGCTTTTTCCTTTTTCTGAATAACAACCACCAAAGTAGGAGTAACTGTCCGCACATTAGCACTACTGTCACAGTTTCTTTAAGACTTGTAGATTCTTTAGACAAACAGGTTTGTATAGTCAGAAGGTAAACTGTGCTTAAATGATTTAGGACTATTACAAAAGCAGAAAGAGATTTTGCACAAGATCCAAGATGGTGCCCAGTAAAATTCATTCCAGTTAAAGCAAATGTATACCATATGAATTTTTCCTTATCCATGTTTATGTAATGTTAATATGATTAATAGATCTAATACGATCTTATAATTCTTTACAAAAATTGAAGTAAAATATAATGCTAGTTTTTACTTTGAATCTTTTACTTGTTACACTATTTCTACAGAATAGTCTAAAATTTACACCAATTCTGAGATTGCATCATCAAGGAACAAGAATGTAGTTTGTTTTTATATATAATATTTTGCTTTAATATATTTTATAATTGATATAATTTAGAAACCAGGAAAATCTAAAAGATTCAACTAAATGTATATATGACAGCAATTTTTATAAATATGATAATTTTTAGGAACAGAAAAAATAGTTTTCACTATCAATTTTAACAGTTACAACTAAAATATTTCATTGGAGTCAAATTTCTCACTTGTATTAACAAATTTAGCAGAATATTTCCTTTTAGCTCGTTTTAAATCTTCAGTGTTTGGCTACGCCTTAGACATTTCATACTGGTGTGCAATATTCAAAGATCCTTTCACAGATTTTCTATAAATTATAAACAGGTAATGCTCGAAACTTTTTACTAGCACAAAGCACCGAATGCATATGATCAGTGAATAAATTCCAGTCATTGCACTCCTCATTGGCCCTTCTTTTAATTTTTATATTTTTATTCATACATGTATTTTAGTTCTAAAGACTATTATACTATGCAACAACCATATTTTTAAAGGTATTTGCAAAAAGTCAACAACTCTACCAATCGAAACTACTTACCGGAATAAATTTTTCTAAAGGAAATGCATCGTGTTTACTGTCAATTTCCATTAATCTTATGTTTAATGCAAATTTTCTTCAGAATGATACTGAGATAAATTCTTTAAACTTCAACGCAAGCATGTTAAACAACTGGAACTCAACATGCAATATAAAATTTCATTGTATTACATTGTGAAAGTTCATTGTTTGTGTTCATTATCAAAACGCGATGGCATTTTCAGCTATTGTTTTTTTTGTCAATAGACCCAAACCATCAGTTTTGAAATGTTCTCAATACTTCTTCCCATCAACTACTTGTTCGTATCTTTTTTAAATAATGTGGATATTATTTACTAAGTTACAAATAAAATATTTGTATGCAAATCCATATCGGTATGTAGCAAAACAGTAGACCGTAGAGTTCCAAATCAAACCAAACCGTTTCGGTGGCTGAAAGAAGTGTACATACAAGGTGTCACGAAAAGCACTTTCACTTCTATTGAGACTACTCAACTCTGATAGAACAAAGAGACTAAAAAAGTGGGAACTGTTCTATAAAAAGACATGAACGATGAGTGGTGTGACAGCAACATCGCTCATGTTAATACTAAAATGTCTGTATATATTCTTGTAAATAATTTTTGAATAATTAAATGTGTTTAGGTTATTAGATTGGCTCTCTTCAATGCAGGTGACTAACACTATTGTCGATCCATTACTTCGATGTGACTTCATTTCGGCGCGAAAAGATAGCGATAATAAGCGAGGTGAGTTATGCATGTTATGTCTCATTCTCTTATTGTTTCCGATTGCTACACAAGGGTAGCTATTATTGATTGAATCATCTAATTTTAAGTAATAGAATGAGAACAAGAATGATAATAATAAGATGCACTCACGCGGCGTCACCAACAAGATCAATTATTAAGTCCTTTTGATCTATTGTACTGTTAACAACAATTTAAGGGTAACCATTGCTTTGCCTTTACGTTTTAAATAACCATTTTTCATGCTGTATAGAATTGCTTTATGGATGTAGAGAGTACTGTATTATTAAGTAAAATTTGAAAACTTGGAACACCACTATTGCTGCCATTATGTTTCTTGTTGAAGGTTTCGTTTTTGGCTGTTTAACAAAACGTGGCAAATACACCCAGGTAGCACAAATATATCGGTCAATGTCGTACTAATCTTGGCCAATATTTTGTATGTCGGACATCTGCCGATAATGACTGGCATAATGTAAAATCAAAATGTAAAATTGTTTAAAAAAAAAAGCATACAAAAGAGTTGTTTGTATAAGAGTACTTATAAGAGAAATGTTATTCTAAAAAATGAAATTTAATAAATTCGTAACGAAATTAACTTTTTTGAACGTTTTTTCTTAACACATTTGTGTGCGGGTACATTTTGCAGCGGAATTGTACCGGGACCGGGCGTTTTGAGCGTAAATTTAGTTATTCAGTTAAATCAATAGATCGAAAATTATTTAATTTTTTAACCTCCTTTTCGTATTTTATATTGAAATATATATACAAATATATAAATAGAAATATATAAATAACAACCATAAGATTTTTGTAAAAAAAAAAATATTTTTTTAATGGATAAATTTATAATAGTATCGTAAATATGAAAAATCAAATAGAAATAGTAGTATATAGTTTTAATTTTTTCGAATTATATATTAACATTTTTACATTATAAAAAAATAATAGACAAGAATATTCGCCTTCGTTTTCCTGTATATACCGTTATTTTTGTACCCACAAACAAACCATGTTGTTACACTAACCCGTACTAGTACGTGACAAGCGCTGAAGTATCAATCGTCAGAAAACGTACTAGTATTTGTCCCGCATACAATTAGTTAACAGACAATATGGGTAATTACACATTACCGTTATTTTTGTACCCACAAACAAACCATGTTGTTACACTAACCCGTGCTAGTAAGTGACGCGCGCTCAAGTATCATTAGTCAGAAAACTTACTAGTACGTGTTCCACATAAAATGTGCTAACAGACAATATGGGTAATTACATATTACCGTTATTTTTGTGCCCACAAACAAACGATGTTGTTACACTAACTCGTATTAGTACGTAACACGCGCTGAAGTATCAATCGTCAGAAAACGTACTAGTACGTGTCCCGCATACAATGTGTTAATGTTGTTAACAATTCCATACGATGTCATTAGAATATTATTTTAATAATATTCATTGATATCTATGGTTATTTGTAAAAATAAATATAATTTTCTAACGTCAAGTAATATTCTACGACATTCAGCTTAACGCACAATACTACATTAGCTGAATGTGAATAGGTTTTGCCCTTTCTTCACTCTGTAGGAGTACTATGACTAATTGCATTTATTGCGATTCTTCGGAGATAAGAAAAGTAGAACTGGACAGTAAGTTTTAATCCTTAAATGTCTTGAGTTGCCTTTTGGCTGCATACCTAATTTAGTCTATTACCGTTTACTCTGAGACCGGGACCTACTGTTTAAAGCCGATTCCGAACGGCTACGAACACACATGCTGGCTGCGAGATTCGAACCCGCGAACTCCGCCTCCAAAGAGCGGCCCTCTACCATTCGGTCATTGTTCGGTATAATACTATTTGAATAATCAAGCACCAAACCGGGCCCATATGGCCGTGGGGCTCTCCAGGCATCTCGCGGTGGTATTGGGCAGATTACGAGTGATGGGCCACCCCTCCATGCAAGACAACCGTCAAGCTCCCGGAGCGCAGCAGGCACAATCCAGGTGTGAACGCAGAAGACTGGCACGATTGAAGGAGAATTTAGAATACTACTGATTGCTTAGCGGATTTCTTGATGCTGGAATTAGAGAGGGTGGTGCGAACCACGAGAGCCGAGAAGAAAAGAGCAATGAAGAGTGAATTTTATTCGTTGCACCTAAGGACGGGAGACCGATGAGCCAAAGAAAGAGGAAATTTTGAGAGGCGACAATCGCAACCCTGGGCCTCGGAACCATCACTCAAGAGTCAATGTGACGGAACTTTGGCCGATCCTGCGAAATACCCGTGATTGGGCTTGCTCGAAAAAGGCCCGCTGAAGTTTCGCATGGCTTCGGGGGCTGAAAAACCCTAACCAAACCTGACCGTATAAAAAAGTACAGAAATAGACAACTTAGCAAAAGCTTAAAAAAAAGGAAAAGACCCTAGCATGGAAGAATAAACCTTAGCGCAGAGAGAGAGGGGGGAAAGGGGGAGCTAAAAAATGCAGTGGTTTCTTTGGGGGTGGGGCCCTTTGGGTTTGCTGCGGGAGTCAGGCCCTGATGTCATGGCCTCGATTTATGCTGACCACCTTGCTGTGTGACAAGCAAATTAAAACTGAACTGCCGTAGATTTTTATTCTGAGGGAAAATGCCTGATAATACAAATTTTAAACGCAATGTTTCTAAACAATTAGAGAAAGCCTTACTCCAAGAAGTGAATGAATTAGTTCGCATGGCGAAATTAGTAAGAACTAGTCATTGAGTACGAAGGGAGCTAAACGAATGCAAGATAACATTTCTTTGTGTTTGTAATCCCACACAGTAATTATGCTTCTCCCTTAAGATTAATAATTAGTAATCCATAACAGGACCAGAACTAGGTCCTTTGGCACCTTTGAGGAAATGAATTGGCTAGTATTCCTACCACTAAATATAGTACAGAAAATACCTAAATATATTTGCTTTACATATATTTAAACTCAAAAATTTAGAAAACTAACAACTCAACTTTACGCTTATGTATTATATAAAAAGGTGAGTGTACCGATGTACTTTCCCACGATGGTCAGCACGTGCATGCACAGCTGTGGAAGAAATTTCCAAGAAGAATTTAGGTGCAGCTGTTGACTTCGAGTTTTAGGGACCCCTGCAGAGGAGTTATAGATCACGGAATGGCACAAGCGTAACGGTCAAGCTCTCACAGATATATAACCGTGAGTAATAGGGACAGGGGCTAAAAAATAATGTCAGCTTTCACAAAAGGGGCTATTTTAATGAGCCCACCTGCACGCCCGAAGGGGGTGCAGATGTGGGAAAATTTCACCAACAAGCGATTGGCAAAGAAAAAAAAGGGGCGTTAAAACCGAGGTGATGAGTTGTGAAAGAGAGTGAAGAAAAAGGAGTCGAAGTCGAGATTGAAGAGCTGCTGGACATCCAGAGAGAGCCCGGACCAGCAATCGATTCCCGAACCCGCATGTCAGCATAGAAGTATAGCAAAATAACGGCCGCTACGTCAGTACCGACGTCCTTTATGCCCGAAGTCCAGCACCGTCGTACAGCCTGATGAAAGCCGCAGCCTGCTCCCTTGTAATTACTGGAGGTAAACGTGATCTTATTCATAAATCATTACATTGGGTCTCGGAAACTTTTGATTAAGGAATAACGCATAAAAACAAAAAGAAATTAATGAATTGTCATGATAAACGTCGAGTAATGAATGTTATATATAGATATTAATCGAGAAATAATGTTTGTAAATAATTAGTGTACATAATAAATTTTTTAGTTTAAATATAAGGTATCATCTTTTTACTGTGTTTCCCCTTTAAGAATGGACACTGGTGTTATTGTTATAAGTACATTACAACAGTGAGATATTATTTACATTACTTTACTATAATTAGCTTCCGCGAATAAGTCTATGACTTCATTGTAGTTCAAGCTGTTTGCGATTTCTATTTCAATGTATACTATAAGCATTTTCCCTAGTAGTTCCTATCCCAATGGCGCAGGTGTGAAATTTTTACTTCCAGCTTGCTGAAACATGCCTCCTGTGCTACGTTCTAGATTCGACCCTGGTCCATAAGGAAGATTAGGAGTCAAATAAACTTAGGATGATATTAATAATTATGTTTCTCATTTCAGACTAATAATTAGTAAACCATAAGTAAATAGGGAATCAAAATGATATTCCTTTCTATGATTATAATCCCACACAGTAATTACATTCCACATAGTAATTATGTTTCTCCTTTTATGTTAATAATTAGCAGTCCATAAATAAAAAGTGAGTCAAAACGATATTCCTTTTTATGATTATAATCCCATACAGTAATTATCTTTCTCCTTTTCGGTTAATAATTAGTAGACCATAGATAAAAAGGAGTCAAAATTAAAGCGATATTTCTTCTTATGATTATAATCCCACACAGTAATTATGTTTTTCCTTTTAGGTTAATAATTAGTAGTCCATAAATAAAAAGGAGTCAAACTTAAAGCGATATTTCTTATTATGATTATAATCCCACACAGTAATTATGTTTTTCCTTTTAGGTTAATAATTAGTAGTCCATAAATAAAAAGGGAGTCAAAACGATATTCTTTTATGATTATAATCCCACACAGCAATTATTTTTCTCCTTTTCGGTTAATAATTAGTAGACCATAAATAAAAAGGAGTCAAACTTAAAACGATATTTCTTCTTATGATTATACTCCCACACAGTAATTATGTTTCTCCTTTTAGGTTAATAATTAGCAGTCCATAAATAAAAAGTGAGTCAAAACGATATTCCTTTTTATGATTATAACCCCACACAGTAATTATCTTTCTCCTTTTAGATTAATAATTATTAGACCATAAATAAAAAGGAGTCAAAATTAAAACGATTTTTCTTCTTATGGTTATAATCCCACACAGTAATTATGTTTCTCCTTTTAGGTTAATAATTAGTAGACCATAAGTAAGAAGAGAGCCGAATAAACTTAGGATGACATTTCTTTGTATGTTTATAATTCCACATGCTGTCATGTAAACTATTTCAGTTTTTTCAATTCTTTTGAGAAAAAATATCTCCTCTCGCTTGCTTGGATTATTTCTGTACTTTTTAATGGCATCAGATGCAGTTAATTTGATCTCTTTCAAATACTCAGGAATCAAAGATCCACAAATCACTTGGGCAATAATCATACAAACACCACTAAAAAATTCATCGCAATCTGTATCAGTATTGTCGGCTCTTTACTTCTTAACAAAAACATAGCTGACAAGGTACAAAATACAGCTAGACAGTTACACAACAAAAGAGCGAATAAAAAGGGAGAAAAAACTGTTTTTAACTCTCGTAAAGTGTCTAGAATGCTGAAATATAATTCTAATAAGTGCAGAAAGGTAAAATTCTCCTTCAGTATAAAGTTTCGTAATCTGTTGTTTAAAGTATTTAACAGTTCTCCGCAACGGTATTCAGTAGAGCAGACAAATATTGTTACGAGAATAGGCATGTAAGAATAAAACATGATATAAGAGAAGTTGCCAAATAACAGCAGGAAATTTTTCGTTACACCATTCTTTATATCTAACCCATAGAGCCAAAATTCAACATACGATTTTCTTTCGGTTAACTTGAATAGAGTAAAGTTTACCACCAAGTATATTAATAGCACTATGATGTTCAGAAATAATACACCATTAATACATAATACGCTCTTTCTGTTAAAGGCAACTTTTAAGTGCCTTCTATATCTATAAACAACAGAGAGGTTATTACAGATCTGTATCCTTCTGCAGTACGACATATGCCAAAGAAAAATAGAGACACAAAGGAAAAAAATAAAAGCAAACATAACTCTATTAACTATTACCTTGAGATAAGAAATGTTCAGACAAATAAAATGCAATGCACATACATGTAAAAGGCAAATAAAAATCCACGAAACATATTTTAATTTGCTGTACGCAGGTTTAAAGATGAAAATTCCACTTAATCCAATCCAATTCCAAAGAAAGTTGTCTTCAGCTACTTCAACTTCTGAAGCACAATTCATCATATTCTAAAATTTAGCAGTTCAGCTTTGTCAATTGAAATGGTCTTGTTGAGAAAAGGGATAAATTTAAATTTTAGAAACCTTAGTAACTTTAGTATCTTTCCCACTATTAAGGGAGGTAAACAAATAGGCATATATTAAGAAAAGGTAAAACAACTTTTTCATATAATATCCAATGAAGAAATCTAGCTGCTGTTAACACCAATATATCGAAGAAGATTATTAAACGAAATGAAGCAAACCTGTATAATTTATATTTTATCTTCTACTTGTCCAAAAAATTAACAGAATAGAGATCTAACAGAAAATAATAAATAGAGTTCGTTAATCTTATTGATACATCACATTCATCTTGTGTTACAGTAAAAGCGTTTTTTCAATCAATTTGTAGCCTTTCATGGCAAGTTTCGATGTGATTAGATAATGGACATTCATCTTGGAGATTTTAGATCAATATTACTTTCTCAAATTTTAATAAAAGTAAAAAATCAATCAAACGTGGATTCTGGTCAGGTCTTTGAGATTTTGTAGACACAATTTTCTAATGCTTTTCCAAAATTTGTTTGGAACCCAACGGCTTACTTTCTACAAAATTGAATTTCATAAGAAAAAAAATTCTTTCATAAAATGGCTTCAAATGAATTTATTCAGGCAAGAGCTGTTTTCACGAGGAGTATGATCAAGTATTTATTCGTAGAATAAAAATATCGATTACTAAAAGGAGGGTCATGATGTCAGATTACAGAAAGAAAGGAGATATATTGCATTTTCTGAACACGAACGGCAGTTTTTATTAGCACATACGTTGGGTAGCTCTAGGGCACAGGGATGAAAAAAATTACATGCTGGAAAAAGACTATATTTGTATGTATATATATTGTAGAAGTCGATAAAGAGCCACAGTAATTCAGTCAGCAAAGGCAACGATCTCCTACCTCGAGGTTGCGGGTTTGGAACCTGAGCCGGCCTAAGATTCTGGTGACTAGGGCACTTAAAATATGTTCTTGGTTACAATGTTCTCCAAGTTCTCAATCAATACCTCTGGAGGTGGCAGGCCTAGTCTATGGCTTATGATTGGTTCCTGCCTCAAAATTACGAAGGTCCACTTGAGCAAAAGTCGTATTTTCATCCTTGACGTGTTCGTTAAAACGAAAGGTGCATCACTTTGCCTTAATACGAGGAGCGTATGGCTCAATCGTGCTTGGTTTGTCCAAGTGACAGCAGAAACAACACAAACAACAAAAGTTGATAATGACAAATAAAAACAAATCTAAAAAAAGAAAAATAATTAATATTGTTTGTCTCACCAGCAGTACCCACAAACATCATCAAACAAAAGGGTTGTTCCTGAAAGATTTGATTTATACATTAAATACATCTTAATATCGTATAATTCTTTTATGATATAGAACAAGACATAGTTATATTTCATGCCATAACGTGAAGTGAAAACGCGTTATACAAGATAATAGTTAGTAAAGCTAACCGCTAGTACTGTCAGCATATTGGAAAATAAAACCAAACAGTAATTTATGTATGTGTATATTATATTTACAGAATTTACATTTATAAAGAAGACAAACATATAATCATCCATACTATTAGTGACCGAATACCACTTCATACCATTCCAAGACAGGAAAAATACGACTCACACAAAATGGCAAGCGAAACTAAAAAACAAAGAATATAAAGCAATGTTGGTCACCAGTGGCGTGCGGTCCGTATGTGCAGGGTGTGCACTGTACACCCTGGCAAAATTATAAGGGACAATAATTTTCTGCACCTATGTCTACCTATCTTTATATGGTATATAATAAACTTTATTTATAATATATTCAAATATTATGTTGATTTGCTTGCTTGTATTCCTGCAGTGCGTGCGGTACTAGGTGCTGCACCACGTAGCGCGCAAACGAACATAGGAAGTTCTGATGTGTACGCACTGCGCACTAAATTGAAAATTACGCTTTATATGTATGGGCTACTGGAGAAGAACAGCATACTATGGCACTGTCAAGTGCAGCTATTTTTCCTGCACTTGCCATTCAGAATCATCCGAAGGTACGGTTTATTAAGCGTTGTATTAGAGCGGAGACTTACGTGCTGAAGCGATTTTGGTTTTTTAACTGATTAACTGGCCATACGATTTTGCAGACGGTTAACGTTTAAATTTATATATTGTAAGATTTTGTTTTCATGGAAATATAAAAGAAGTATTTCATCAATATAAAGTGAAATGTTTTAGTGTGGTAAAGTAATTTTGATGATGTATCATATTTATAGAAATAATTAGATAAAAAACAATGTTGTTTTGTTTTAAAGAAACGAATTTTAACAGAACTGTCCAAATTTTACCATTCATTGTGTCTTACAGATAGTATATAAGTTATACCTGTAACACCATATCCCTGGTTTTGTTTTTAAAAATTGTCAGGAAGTTTTTCGCAGAATATATGATTTCCAAGTGTTATAAACAATTAATAAATATAATTTAATTCACTGACTGAACAAGACAGAGTTCGTTGTATTGTGCCAGCATGCAGTGAAATCCTCTGCACGTGGAATAGACGTTCGGTTTGTCGGCACCAATCTGCATCCGGATGAGGCACCTCAGCGGTGGGCGCCATGTGGTGCTACGTTTGCTAAACATATACGTTTTTCGTGGAAGCCCGAAGCGTTGCTTTTTTTATGCCGATATGACACCATACAACAAAAGACGTGATTTTTGCTTCAGTGCTAGTAGAATTCTCATAAATTTAGTTGTTTTTATAGTTAAAACTCGACTACTCGTAGGGAAAATATTTTATTTATTGTATTCTTTAAATTTATATTCATAATAAATAACCCGTTTCAGAATGGAGAACTCAGATGTCTCAATAATTAAAAATTTATTGGAAAATCCATGTTCTCTGCACATCCTGTATGAAAACCTACTGCACGCCACTTGTTGTCACAATGCACTTACGAATTTCAAATATTGAGAGCGTTAGAGTTTAGAAGTTTATATAATCACAGCTCGCTCAAACTACGGTAGAAATCTAATTCATATCAGTGGTGACCCATAACAAGCCGAAAATATTTTCTAAGGTGATATAATTTTCAAAAGAATATCTGGATTTATTGGCGAATCACAAGTTCTCAAAAATCGGAAAAGTGGAAAATTAAAACGCAGCCAAAAATTTTAGCCTGCAAGCATTTACCAATTTAAAAGTATTCAAAAGCCTACTAATTGAGGCAGTTATGGAGCAGAAATAAAGAGGTTTTAGTTAGTAGGCTAAATTTTTCCTTCACCGATCGTAGAATGGTTTGGTTTCTCAAAGTCTTGTGCAATAGCTTGTAGATTGGAGAGTTGGCAGAATTTGACTGATTGTAGAAAAAAGGGTGTTATTCCCAAAATAGCAGGTGGGAAAATTTTTATGTTATTTCAGTTGTACACTTCTGAATTTAAGAGTCTGTAGCTCGCCATTATATCTAGGTATTTTCTCCGCTGAATGCATTTTAAGCCTCGTATATAAACCTCGGAAAATTAGATTTTGTTAGATCGGGTTAGGTTTGGTTATGGCGCCCTCTATTAAAATAAGTGCTGGTACCGATTTTCATGTTAGCCCTTCACTCTTTTCACCCACACTTTAAAATTCCTTTTTCAAATTGCATATATGAAGGGATATTAGGGATTTAGATTACTTGTTAAATTTTGAATTTTAATTTAAACTTATTTAGCAATTAAAATTTATATTAAAGTATTACAATTATTTTTATACAGTAGAAGTTAGGTAATGAATCATTCCCGGTAGAAAGTATACACTGCAGAACAAGAAAATGATTTTATTATTTTTATTTTCTTTCAAAGAGGAGCAGGTGTCAGAGGTCAGTACGATAGCGATAGGACAATGTCACAAGTTGGGAAGACAGGGTAAGGAGAGCAATTCTTTTTCACATTCTTAAAGACCTCTAGATTGTGTTTCAAGAAATGAGTTGAGATACAAATTTTTGAGGAGCTAAGAATTTTGAAAAACAGTTTCACAGGACCAGATACTACAGTATTGGTAGTGTGACGTACTGGAGTAAGGGTAGGCTAGGCCATCAACGATACAGGCTGAACATCTATTTAATCTTGATTAAATGATTTATTCATGGGAATAATTTATATATCTCTATATACAGGATTAATTAAATTCAATTGTTTCTGAAATCTAGTGCTGAGATAAACATTAAAAATATATAACACGCGGGTACAGTGAAGCTGATAATTCTCGAATACAAGAAACAGTTCACTAGTTAATGCAGGTATGGGACTCTGACGCTATGATCAACCAGTCTGATGATCCGGAACAGTTGTCTTCTACACTGAAGCTCGAAGCGCTCAGAATACATATCTCGCTGGAGTTCGTTGGGAATCAAAGGATGCAAGACGATCCAAAATGAGGGTAAGTGTCACTCTCAGAGACCTACTTCAAAGCGCGAAGTAAAAAAAATTATTAAATGTAACGGGAATGAGATCCCGAAGTCGAGAGTCGACTTCCTAGCGGAAATCAGAGACGCTGGCGGTCTCTGAAGAAAAACAAGCTCCGGCAATTCTGAGAGACAAGTGGACTCTTCTCGAGCCACACACACACACAAAATACCCCGCCTCTTCTCCTCTCAGCCAATCTTCTTGTACAGGGGTCCCGGTTGCCCCTGGCTTGATTCTTTTCGGAATCTTCCAGATATAAGGTGACGCAATTTTGCGGTCAAACGTCCCGCCTAACTCAGCGTTTCCAGATGTGACAAAAGTTCTTCTTTAAGTTAACCTAGAACCATCCTAAATACATTATCAGCAACTTGGTCCATATGTGGGGAATAGTGGACTCAACCGTCACTCGATTTATAATTATTATCAGTGTCTCTTGATGGCAACAGACATCATAAAGATGTAGACACACTGGCTCCGGCGTACTGATAGCTTTTAATTCCTGTGTTAAGCGACTACCTGTGTTTTGTTGACGGAAACCCGGTACGTAACGGCCGTGTTCGAAATGTGCGTTTCAACCTACAGGTAACAATAGGTGTTCGCTTCGAAGGTCTTTTAAGGTCGCCTTTTGGTCTCTTCTTTCTTTAGGGTCATGTAACGGATCGTTAAAGTAGCCCCCTAGTTACTTAATGAGTATAAGTGGCACAATACCATTTTACGTTTTCACCTCTTGGAAAAACATATAGTATTATAGAATGGATTTTACAATTTGACGAGATTACAATATTGCGAGAGACACCAAGGAGATAATATACCTCGTTCCCTTCTCCCTCTCGTTATGCCATTGTATCACCCGCCAAGATTTCGTCTTTGGGACCACATTAAATAAACCATGTTCTTTATAACTAACACCAAATTATGATGCTCTTATTCTAAAAATGTTTTCACATCTTTTTTGAGACTGAACATTGGCTTGCATTGTACTTTTAAGGAAAGAATAACAAGAATTGAATGTAATTATAGTACCCATATCTCTCTATATAAATACTCTGTATATGAATGTTCGTCTGTTCACTACGTATTTTAAAATGGCTGGTTCAATTTTGATAAAATTATACATAGTAATTCAGATTGACATTAGGAAGGTTTCTGGAAAGTCTAACTGATCTTACATCAAGATTCCCCAGTATTACATCATAAATGCTTTCCATCTGTATATATTGATTATTAAATTTAATATAGGTTAAAAGGTACATATTCCTTAGAGCAATAGTATAAACAAATTTAGCATGTTTAATTTAATTGCAACTTTAAGTAAAACTAATTTTAATGTTCAAACAGAATCTTGAATCAGCAATAGAACTAAAATTCTTTTAGTGTCAATCATTATTGCATTTTATTAATTGTTACATGAAAATTTCGAGGAAAAATTTCCAGATAAAGTAGGTAAAATAAAAAGGATATGAATTAATAAATTGAGCACAAAAGTATGGTTTTCTGCACATACAGATAATAATTAATTATTAGACAGGTGCTTTATTTTCCTCCTGTATAAAATTTTTTCAGTTCATTAGGATTGCCTTTTCAGTGTTATCAGGAGATATCCTGTGGGTTACTGGAATGTTTTGTTATTGCCATTCTACTGTTTGACCAGTGTGTTTGATGACATAGCTAGGTGCAGGTTTTGGTTCACAGCTAATTGGCTAATGACTTTGAGGATGTAACCTTTCTCAGTTTTTGCTCAGATAATTGGTTGGCAAAGAAATTAGGAAAGAGAGATAATAGACATTAAAGAAAGTGAAGGACAGATTAACCACTTGCCTGATTATCCCGAGAAAACTCGGGCGAAGCATAATTTGTTAGTATGAATTATTTCATCATGTTTTTACTCGACCTGGAGGAAATGAAATGAAATATCTAGCTTTGATTGGTAGTTTCCAAAGTTTTGTTGATTTCGTGGTTACTTTGGCTCGACTGGTCACGTGTTTTATAATGATTGAAAAACTAATTTCAGAAAATAATTGTGACAAGTTTTCTGCCACATCAAGAAGACCAAGCAATAGTCCTTTACTACTCAGGTAAACCTGAAGGCATTTCCCAGATGTTATTCCTTCTACTAAAAAAACCTCAAATCTAATGAGACAGTGTACTCAGTGCTCCCGTAAAACATATTCTTGAGGTAAGCCAGAAAGGAAAGAGACTATATACCACTGTACATAATGTCAGGTATCACTTTGTGTTGTCCCTTTTTCAAAAACTATCAAACAAAGACTTATATTTAACTTTTTTCCGTTGCCAAAGTTAAAAAAAACCCGGGTTTTTTAAGAAAACCCCAACTTGGGTGGGTTTTTTTGGGGTTTGTTTTTAAGAAGACAGGACAGGAGAAGTACCATATTTTAGAAAAGATTAAATTGCTAAAACTGATTACATTTTTATTAACTTAATATCCAAGAAATTATAATTTAATTAATACAAATAATTCAGTGTGAAGGCTATAAAAAATTTACTCTGACATTCCAACACAAAACCTTATGTATTGACATATACCACATATTTGAATTTTATTTTAAGAAAGGATTATTTTTTATCTCTATTCTTTCTACCCTTAAAAAAATAAATATATGGTTAATTCTCCTCATGAATTATAAGTTAACATCCCAAAATATTTCTCGACTCTCCGCGGAGATAAAAAAAAAAAAAAAAAAAAAAAAAAAAATATAATAATAACAGTGGTGGAAACTAATTGAAATGCGAGTTAGGAATGGATATATAATAGATTTTTGCTGCTTAATGGTAGCCCTAAAAAAGTGCCCAGCTAGTTCTGCATCACTGGAGCCAGTGTTCTCTGCATGTGGGTTGGTTTGGTCGAAACTTAGAAACAGATTAGGAATACAAAAAGCATTGAAGTTAGAAATACACACACTTTTGAGACTGAAAAATGGTAATACTAATAACCTGATTGGTGATGATGATATATGATGTATTGGAGGATCTGTATTTGTTTTGAATTAATTAAAATCCTTGTTATTATACTATGATTTACAGTCATATTATTCTGTATTTTACACATGAAACCTTTGCCTTTTTCCTTATCGATTTTACAGATAATTTTTTTTTCCAAATTGTTATGTTGGATTAACCATAGATTTGCAATTATTTTTCTGGATTTTGATAGACTGTATAATATTTCCACAGAATAATTCTTTAAAACTGAAAGAAGGTTCTAAACTAAGATAACAGATTCTGAAAATAAATAAAAATATCACCAATTTTTAAAAAACCCACTTCAGAGTGGGCTTTATTGGGTTTTTGCAACCCTGTTTACCACTCAGATTAACCTGAAGGCATTTCCCAGATGTCATTCCTTCTACTAAAAAAACATCAAATTTAATGAGACAGTGTACTCTGTGCTCCCGTAACACATATTCCTGAGGTAAGCCAGAAAGGAAAGAGACTATATACCAGTGTACTTAATGTCAGGTATCATTTTGCATTGTCCCTTGTTTTAAAAACTATCATACAAAGACTTATATTTAACTTTTTTCCAATTGCCCGAGATAACTCAGGTTAGTAAACTAACATTAAAGCTAAATGGTTTTACACCTGTAAAAAATTAAAAATTCAACTTAAAACCTACATATTTTGTTTCATTTCTTTGTATTTAATAATAAAATAAAAAAATGTGATGATTTTTTGCAATTTTTTTTAAAAAAAACTTGGAAGTGGTTAAGAGCTTTGAGGAAGCTGTTAGAAACAGACCATTTTATTTCGAGAACTCTACATCCATATATCCAAGGTAGAATAGACCAAAGAAAAGGAAAACCTTTCTACAACTTTTAAATTCTGATTATTTTAATGTCATACTATAATGATTTCATATTTCCAAAACTTTTTAAATTTTAATGATGCATTGTTTACTAACCCATCAAATTTGACAATAGTTAAAACAAGATAACTTTTAAAACCATCAAATTTGATTGGTTACTAAGCACCTACAAAATTAAGATATCCTTAATAAAGAGAACAGCATAATTTTAGTATCCCCTATATAATAATGGCCTAAGTTATCTGTCTGTCTCTCCTTGAATTTATGAAGCAGTTGTACCTGGAATGGATAGAGGCAGCCATATTGGATTCTTGTTGAGTTAGGGTTAGCAACGTTAGAAATCCACCCCTTCCTGCCCTTTCTAGAATTTAATGACATTATTTAATGCACTATTTTTCCTGGTTAGGAGCTGGCAATTAAACTTATCAATTTGTCACATAATAAATAGATAAAAATAACATTTTTGCCAATATTATGATGTCATTCCTTTAATCATTTCTTATTTTAAATTACTTAAATATCTTCTGCATTATTTTCATACGTTTGATCACTGAGTTTAGATATTACGTAAATAATTTCCTTTTATATTTGGTTTAATTAATAGATTAGGTACACATGTGATAGTTTTAAATTTAATCATCGATCATTTTTTTTGTTTCAATGAAATTTTATCACCGGTATTAACAGCAAATTCTATCTACCTCTAGGGTGTAGTGGAAATGATAGTTTCATTTCTTTACTTCCATTAATTACTATGGCAAAAAAATTGGGAAGAACTTAACGATAATTTCAATGTAGCTAAGAAAACTTTGAACTATCTTTCTAAATGAATTCAACGTGATTCTAAACTGCATTCACAGTATCGGGAGACTTTAGAGAAGTATAAATATAAACATACTATTGATCATGTACCAGATAATTCTCAGCCAAAAAACAAACCATTTTTTACTAGCCTTATAGGGTACTTTACAATTCTAAAAAATTAAAAATTTTACTGATTCCGTCATGTGACGGCCTATATGCTAGTTTATATATAATTGGAGATATTCAAGAAAGAAGAGAGGATGTTGGCAACCTCCGAAAGGAAGATCCTGCAAACCATCTTTGGTGCTGTCTTTGAAAGTAACAACTGGAGAAAAAGATATAATTTTGAATTATATAAGATCTTTAACAGTGATGATGTTATCAAATCTATAAAGCTGAATAGAATGAGATGGGCAGGACATGTAATGAGAATGAGCCCAGAACGAACAACTTTGATTTTTAATGCACTCCCTTCCAATAAAAGACCAAAAAACCTAAGACTTAGAGATTGTGTGGATGAAGATTTTGCCATCTTAAGGTAAAAACTGGAGATCAATTGCTAAAGGGCAGATTGAAAGTTCTTAAGGAAGGCCCAGGCCACAGGCTGTTGTGCCAATGCTGATATTCATAGAATAAAATAAAGTGTATATAAAAATACTGCTATAAAAGAGTAACTACTCTCTTAAGAAAAAATTGGTTGAAAAATATTATAAATAATTTTAAAATTTATGATTAAGGTAAAGAATATTCTTTTACATTTTAAACTAACTTTCAAATAAAGAAAGAATAAAAAATGGAACAAGATACCAAGACATAAAAAACATGATTCTAAATTAATTTTATTATGAGAATTAAACCTAAATGTCAGAATTATTTAACTAACTGAAATAATTAACTATCTATACATATATTTAATTATGTCTTTTCCTCTTCAGGTTTTAATAATGCTGATGTAATATCAACTTTTTTAAGTTCTTCAATTAATTCTCCATTTTGATGCATCTGTATAAGAATGTCACATCCACCAATAAATTCACCATTAATGAAAACTTGTGGAATAGTGGGCCATTTAGAAAAATCTTTTATTCCTAAAAAAGAAAATCCATAGTTAATTATAAAAGTCTAAGAAATCAGTAAAAATATACATTTCATTAAATTTATTTTTTTCATATAAATAAATAAGACTACTGATATAACAGGCTTGTACCTGCTGAGGTACTTTCAAAAAGGTGAGAAGAGTGACAAATAATAGAGAATAAGTGACCAAAAAATGAGTAAACATTGGAAAAAAAGCGATTTTTTTTCTCCTCTTGATTACACATGCTATTATTAAAATTTTTTTATTTATTTTAACTCTAACTCAAATGATTCATGTAAGACATGATTTTATCGTCAAATACAAAAAAGGTTAAAAATTTTGTTTAATACAACATTGCTTTTTATTAAAGAAAATCAATAAATAAGATTTGAATACATACAATACATTACTTTTATAATCACAATTTTCTGCATATATTAATGATGTTTTGAAATATGTACATAGCTAGATTAGAGTATCCAAACAAAAATTGTGAAGAAAAAGAGAAATGTGGGCTTTGACGTAAATTACTTTAATGTATTAAATGTACATTTCAGTACAAATGTAGATTTCAGAAACTTCTTCACGACTTTTTATAATCACTAAATTCTGAAAACCATATGACTAAATACATTTTAAAAAGAAAAATAAGATTAGAGCATCCCATTTTTGGCCTTTTATTAAAATATTTTGTTATTAATTCAGATTTTCTTTTTTCAACAACAGACTTTTGCTGTGATACACCATGAAAAAAGTGACTGTTTACTTAAAAAAGTGACTAAAAGTGATCAATTGTAAAAAAAGTGACTAAAGGTGAGAAAAGAGACGGAATTGCAAGCCTGATATAATAATGATTTTAAATATTTCTAAATTACAACAAAATTTAACATACATGAAGAAAAAAAATTTGTGATATACATACTAAAAAAAAAAGCTTTCATAACTTATTCCCTTTACTTTTAATGAAATAAAATGAAATTAAAATTTCATTTTTAATTTCATTTCATGAATTTCATTCATTTACCCGGGGCTCACTTAGATAAAAAATTATTTCACTCCCCTACTATCGTCAGAATTTTAAGCTAAAAATTTATTATTTATTTAAAACATTTACTCCGTTCTTATATTTCCATTTTAAGCTAATAATTTCTAGAAGTAATTTGTACCATACTTTATAACTTTTTAATCTTTTGATAGTTTTAAAATAATTTCATTAAATAGCAACCATATTTTATAAATATAACTAAATATTTTATAAGCATAATTGCCTAAATATAACCAACTAATGCTTATATTTTGCTTAATTTGCACTTATTGCAAAAATTCTGCACTGTTTAGTTCAATAAACAGTACAAAAGCACCTTTAAATACATTAAAAACTCAAATTTAAATTTGTATTCATCTTAACAAAATTTCAAACCTTTTTTTGTTCAAAATATGCTTTGAAATTGGGTATAAACTTAATACACAAATTGTAAACATCACTTGGCGACAATTTGGCGATCACTTGTACAAAAATAGAGCCAAAAACATGGCGGCGGGGCCCCCAGAACTGGGAATTTGCCAAGATCACAATATACATATTAAAAAAAAAAAAACTTTCATAACCTACTCCCTTTATTTTTTATATTGTAAAAATTATGTAAGTATTTTTTGCAAGCAAGCTTTGCCAGTTTATCTAATTGGTAAAATTACATTCAAACTTATTTTATTCATAACTTATGATTAAATTTTTTCCCAAACAGAAAGGATATGCAAGCAGTCAGAAATAGATTTTATTATATTTATTAGATTGCTGAATACTTTCAAACATATTAGATGAACTTGCATTTCACCCCATCCTTAAAATAAAGGGAGAACTATGTGATGGCAAATTGTGTAAATAACTATCTTTTATTACTGAAGAAGTTTCCTGTTGAACGCTTGTTTTGTGACACATATATTAATACACAAGGCATTCATCATATGCTGAACCTAAATATCCTAATCCATAATGTGAAAAAGAAAATATTAAAAATTAACTGTGCATTGAAATAATAAAGAAATTTGCAGTTCTGGCTATAAATATTACCTACTTTCATTGCTTTAGAGATAGATGTAATAAATTCCTATGAGGGCGTACAACAACCAAGAATTTGAGTGAACTTTTTCTATATCATTCTGCATCATGTAATAATTTATTAGAAGTTTTTAATATTTTTCTACAATTCGAGTAAGATTTAAAACATGTAATTTATTGTGTATGAAACACAACATTGCCTTTTTTTGCATATGCGAATACAACCATATTGGCCGATTAAGCATATTTTATATAAGATTTTCCATAACTAATTTTTTAACATTCATTATGAAATGCAATCCGATTTAATTTCTATATTTTGGAAATTTAAAAAGAATGCTTTGGCACTAGCCCTATATTAGCAATATTTCAAAAATTACAATTTTATAAAATAATTTAAATTGAAAACTTACCTTGCCTTAAGTTTTCATTTTCTAGCACATTATAACAATCATAATTTACACCATGCATGCGCAAAATTTGCGCTACGGCATTACTAAATCCACATCGAGGGTTTTCTGGAACACCTTTCATAAACACTACAACTTTACTTTTATTAACTAGTTTCTGTATATCTTCCTTTATTCCTGACGTACAAGTACGAAGAGATGTTTGGTATATTTGAAGGAGAAAATTTTTTCCACTTAATAAATTCTTCAACGCCATGTTTTGTTTACTAAAAACATAAGAGTATTGAGTTGAATTGTTCGGGTTATGTTGTTTACTGAAACATTTTAACATAAAGTAACTGTCTTGATAAAAAATAACAGGTACATACCTTTTTGATTCTTAAAATTGTATTCTAAACTAGGTGATGTAAAAAATGTAAGAAAAGGTAATCTAGAATGTAAAAAAAGTCATTCTTCTGATTAAATTTATCAATTGTACAGATTTGCGAAAGTTATTTTTTCTTTTGGCAACCAATAATGGCGTTGGCAACACTGTACACAAAATATACAAGATTTGAATAAGTTTCGACTGTATGGATAAAGATTAGTCTAGGTTAGGTTATTTTACGCTGTTTTATATAGCATCTATTCATGTAATATTAGCGTAATAAGTATATGCAACTGCTAGCTATTTCCCCCCATCAACTTCGACATCTATTTTAGGAAATATTTCTTCAAAATGGAAGAATGTCGTATTAAATTTCCTGGACCTGTTTCTAAAAAAACTGTGACACATCTTGTTATTGATTACTTGAAATATGTATTATATTACAGAGGACAATTTCCTTCGCCTCTTGAACAGTTAAAATTATTAAAGGATAATGAATTACTAAAATCTACCAGAGTTCCCGAAGTTGATGGGCATTTTATATACTCAGATGAATCGGATACTTCGCCACCACGTGTAAGTATTATTATAATAAATGTGTACTATTAAGTGAGGTGTAGAATTGTGTCTAAACAGATTCTACCCAGCATAGATCATATTTCTGTCAAATGTGGATAAATTTTTTGATCAGTTGATTGACTCGGCTATAAATTTTAAAATTCGTAATATGATTTAAATTCAAATTTGTCAATATTTCATTATTAATACAGTAGTTTGTATGAAATGATTTTATGTATAACTATGTAGTTAGCGTAACATAAGTTATGAAACTTTTAATAAAATATTCTGTCAATTATTTTCAAACTTTTGAAGCATTTATTTTCTTTTATTTAATTTTAAAATATTTTTTTTAAATTCTAGTGCTCCCTCTTGTCTAATAGTTTGCTGCTACTAATTTAGTGATAAGAATACATATACTCTCATATTCAGTTATTTTTCTCACTTATTTTGATAGTTGCTTATTTTTAATTTTCTCATTCTTAACACAAATATACCTTAAAAGTTCCTTTTCTAGAATCATCAGACCAATTTCTACATGTTAGACATTAAAATTAGGAATTTTTAGATTTGACTTTAGTTACGCTTCAGATTTTGCCTAATATTCATGATTTAGTTATCAAGAGCACATAACTGTACATTTACACACATAACTAAGTTTTGCTTGTTTAGAATAAAATCTAGCCTTAATAATTCTTTCATTTACTGGTATTCAACTCATTAGATTTGTCCATGCTTTTTGTTCATTAACAAAGCAATACCTCTTTCATGTTTTTCTTCAGGTTTCCTTTAATATACAATACTATAATGACCAGTGGTTCTAACTTCACTGAATCTGGTCCATGTTGCTTCAGCTATTCCCAGAATGCCCTGTCTATTGCTGCACATTTCATGCATGACTTGATATGTCTAAATCTTGTACATATTACGAACATTCCATGTACTAAATTTTAGGATGTTTTTGAGATGTGTTAGGTATTTCATCGATGTATTAAGTTCCTTTCTTTTCCTCCATCTGTGTCTTGCTTCAGGTATTCATCTGTCAAAGATCCAACAATACAACACAATCACCAAGAAAGATTATGAGTTGATTCTTGTGCTTTTTGTTTTAATTTTTGTTTTGTTAATTTTTTTAAAAATTTTATTTACACAGTTGGGAGATTAGACCGATGCACAACTCATTTTACCTGGGCTTAGAACCAGCATAGGGACAGACAGGCCCATCTTGCTGGATACTAATATCCAGATATTTTATGCAGGATATCTAATACTAAAATTTTTGGTATAATTTGTGCTTTTTCATATATCATTCCAAAATAATAAGTTACAAAATATTTTATATAAAATATATCAAAATTTTATAAATCAAGATTGTTTAAATAATATTTATTGATAATGCTACTCAGATAAAAAAAAATATAAATTTCACTTTTTTATATCTGTATTATACTATCATGAAAGAAGTATATATGGAAAATGCACCAAAATCACTTTATTCTTTTAAAACATTCTAATTTATTTTTTTAAAAAAGTTTTAATATATCTTATTAATATTCCATTTTTAACTGAAAAATGCTTTAAATGTAATATTGAAATCTTATGTAGTTTATGAAATGAATATAAGAATGCATGATAAAGATTAGTTGAATCCTTTACAGTGATTTGAATCTGCTTGTAAAATTGACTAAAAATAGCTTATATAAACCAGGGTTGGCATGATTTAAATCAGTGGATTTTTTAAAAAAATATCATTGATTTAAATAATTTTTTTCACTTCTTTTAAAACCTATATTCCAAAGACAGGAAAATTGGGAATCAGTCAGCACAGAAATACCAATAAGTAAATAAGTGTAGATAGCATGTGCTTTCCAAGAATTTAGGGTTGTTATCACAAAGTATGGAGTAGGGGTAGTACAATGATTGATTATGACTGGTGGAATTCATTTTATGTAATGGGAGGTAAAGAGAGTATTACAGAACTCGAAATACAGTTTATCTACCAAATAACAACAGCTGTGGCTCCATCTGCTTGAATGGAAAGACAGTTTTCGTCGTCTTGTATTGTTCATTCTAGTCTCCGTAACGAATTAAGAGTAGATAAAGCATTCAAAATAGTGTTTTTATTGAAACAGTTAAATCCATAATTCGTTGCTTAAAAAATATTGAAATAATTGTGATTTTTTGTTTTTTAAATAGTTTGCATTAAATAAATATTTAATTTGTTTTCTAAATTTACATTTTATTTAGTTTGCACTATCTCATTACTAAATAATGGGATGTATTTAGATTCAAATTTATATATTTAATTTTAGGTAATCAGTGTGTAGAATATACTAGATAGATAAGATGTTACTTTGTATAAAAACTATTCTATATATATTGCAAAATATATAAAAACATGGTAATAATTAAAATGAGAATTCAGAAAAAAATCAAATAAATCTAATTTTTTTGATTTAAAAAAAATCATGATTTTTTCCCAATCCTGATATATACATTTACTGTATAAATTTCCTAGAAATGGTTGATATTGGAGACTAAAAGCAATAGATGACATCTTTCAGTTTTTGGATTTTTAAGTTTCTTTTTAACTTATCTCAGAATTTAAATGGTCAAAATGGATTCCTTGGAATATTTCCCATTTTTTGTTGTGTTCTTGTATTTATTGAGTTTCACATACACATATATATACACATACATAATTTCATTTGTTTATACCATAGGTTCCCAACAAAGATGGTATGGATGTACTGAAATAAAGAATTCCATGGAAGCATTAGTAGATTTATGGGAGGGACATATACATTAAGGCAATCAAGGGGGTGGTCATATTATATGAACCTATTTAAATAAAGTACAAAAAAATAAATAAATAAATCTACTGTTTACATATGTATTTTATCTTGTTATTATGTAAATAAATGTTGGGTTGTCAATCTCTCTCAAATGCAGAACTCACAACTAACGAAGAATTAAAAGTAAAATTCAGAAATGGATACCGATACCAGTTCTCTCGCTGTATTTGGTTGAGCATGAGTATGGGTTTAGTGCAGTAGCGAGTTTACTTATATCTAACTAAAGAAACAGACTGCAGATCACTAAATGTAGATATTTGTGAATGATGTTGCTGAAATTGGAACCATATGTTAATAAATTATTAAAAGTCTACCCACTTCACCCATTTTCTCTATTTAAAAAAAAAAAATTAATGATTTATGCTTATTTATTTTTTTAAAGTTTTAATAAAAAACTTTTACATTTGATAACCATTTTAATTAACTTCTACTTCGTGATTCATAATAGAGAGATAAAATATAGGTAATATCAGGGTTAGCATGATTTAAATCAGGTGATTTTAAAAAAAAAATCATTGATTTAAATAATTTTTTTTTTCACTTCTCTTAAAACCTACATTCGAAAGACAGGAGAATTGGGAATCAGTCAGCACTTAAATACTAATAAGTAAACAAGTGGAAATAGATAGTATGTTTTCTAAGAATTTAGGGGTTGTTATCAGAAAGTATGTAGTAGGGGTAGGTACAATGACTAGTTATGACTAGTGGAATTCATTTTATGTAATGGGAGGTAAAGAGAGTATTACAGAACTGGAAATCCAGTTTGTCTACCAAATGACAACAGCCGTCACATTCTCTGATAGAATAGAAAGACAGTTTTCTTCTTTTGGTAATTTTCATTCTAGCCTTTGTAACCATTTAGGGGTGCATACGACATTGAAACTAGTGTTTTTATTGAAGCAGTTAAATCCATAATTCGTTGCTTAAAAAAATATTGAAATTGTGAATTTTTTGTTTTTTTAATAAATAGTTTGCATTAAATGAATATTTAATTTGTTCTTTAAATTTATATCTTATTTATTATGCACCATCCAATTACAAAATAATGAAATGTATTTAGATTAAAATTTATGTATTTAATTTTAGGCAATCAGTGTTTAGATTATACTAGATAGATAAGTTGTTACTTATAACAAATTATTCCATGTATATTGCAGAAAATATAAAAACACAACAATAATTAAAATTAGATTTCAGAAAAAAATCAAATAAATCTGATTTTTTTTTTATTTAAAAAAAAAAATCATGATTTTTTTTTTAACCCTGGGTAATATACAACATTACTTTAATAATTAATTACGGCTTTGGAAATTTTTTCTTCTATAAAAGGTTGGAAGCCTCTGGTTCACTCATTTTAATAGTGTAGATACAAATATAAATAAAGAAATCTGACTATTTCTAAATTCACATTCATAATGTCCAGTTTTAATATTTCAATTTTTTTGCATTAGTAAATCTTGAAAAAATGTAGTTACTTTTCTGTTAGCTGAGTGCAGTAATAGATTGTGAAGTATGTTTTTTAAAGTTTATGAAGAAAAAATTAAAGTGCATTGTTCAATAAAAGTATTTCATTTTTGAAATTCTTTATACTAAAAACTATTTCAAATTTCCAAATAGATGTAACCTGTCATTTGAAAAAATTAATTATGTAATTCAAACATTTGGTTTGAAGAAAAAATAAATCGGGAAATATATATATATATATATATATATATAAACCTGGGAAAATTCAAGGAAAAACAAAACAGCGAAATGTTGGCCAGTCTGATATACTACCACATTGATCTTTCTCTTATTAAAATTTATGATGTTTATTTAATATTGGTACTTCTTAAATGTTACAAAATATTAATATAAACTAAAAGTATTGAAAATTTAATGTAATTTATCTTTCTTTTTTTAGCCTGCAGTTCCAGCTACAGCAAAAGAACGTTCGCGTCAAAAATTCTATGAAACAATTTCAAAGTTTGATGAACTTTTCAAAGAGCTAACAGGAATATTAGAAACTAATGATGTGATTGAAATTGTTTTGAACTTAGGACCAAATATGATGAATCCAAAAGAGCTTTATCGTATTAAAATGCCTTTAGCATGTAGAAATGAAGAATGTTCTACAGATTATGCTTCACTTCAGAACTGTAAAGTACAATTCTTCCGAAATATAGTAAATAGCGATGTTATTTGGGCAGATTTAAAATCAGATTCTTTATTACCAATATCTATTCTTTTACTATTTGAAAATGATGTTACTTTAGATGAACGAATGGAACAAAAACGTTTTTATGCTTTGCCAAAAAATTGCAAACAGAGAATTATACATTTTGAAAAATGCATCCATCTTGAAGATTCTTTAGAAATTGAAGAATATCAGCATGACACTCTTCATAATGGGGATTCTAATACTGCCAAAGCTTCTGGTCTTTGGGTTAAACTCAAACCAGATTTAAAAGGTTTTAAATCATGTTAGTTATGTTATTTAATTATTTCTCATATCATTTAATTGTTCCAATGAGTAAAATGCTTCTCATATCATTTTAATTTCTCACATTCATGCATTGTGATACTCCTATATTATTAAGAGATATAACAATCAATCGTATAACATTTGTGAGAAGTGGTGTTACTTCATTATTTACTATTTTTGTATACATGTTCCTGGCTTTTCTTTCTATTGAATTGTATCTTAGCTAAGATTTTTTAAATAACTATCTCTGTTCTAAGCACAGAGTTGCAAAAATCTCACCTACCCAGAAAAACCTGGGCAAGTTTTCCTAGTCTAAAACCCATTGGATTTTTTAAAAATTGATGATATTTTTATTTATTTTCAGAAACTGTTGTATTAGTTTTTTACCCTCTTTAATTTTAAAGAATTATTCTGTGGAATTATATATACAGTCTATCAAAATTTAGAAAAACATTTGCAAATCTATGATAAATCCAACATAAGTTTAGAAAATTTTCAATTCTTTTGTCACCAAGAAAAGGTCAGTGTGAAAGTCCCCCATTTCTCTTCTTTCATTGTGAAAAACAGGTTGTGTTGACTGTTGAGAAATGATCTTATCTTGTTCCTGGGACTTGACTCTTTTTTTTTGGCTACACACTGATTGCCTGTTACCTTTGACAAAAATTTTATGCAAAACAGTTTAAAAAATGTTTTTTAAATGGAGAAAGAATAGAGATAAAAAAGTAATCCTTTGTTAAAATAACATTCAAATATGTGGTATATGCAATATATTTTGTGTGTGATGTCAGAGTAAACTTTTTTATAGTCTTTACACTGATTTATTTGTATTAATTAAATTATAATTTTTTGAATATTTAGTTAGTAAAAATATAATCAGTTTTAGCAGTTTAAACTTTTCTGAAATAAGGTACTTCCCCTGCCCTCTCCTCTTAAAACTAGACCCCCAATAAAACCCCAAAATATCACCCGGGTTGGGTTTTCCTTAAAAAACCCAGGTTTTTTGCAACTTTGTATATTATTAAGAGATAAAAAAATGAGTCTTATAACATTTGTGAAAAGTGGTGTTACTTCATTATTTACTATTTTTGTATACATGTTCCTGGCTTTTCTTTCTATTGAATCGTATCCTAGTTAAGATTTTTAAAATAACCATCTCTATTCTAAGCAGCAGGCTAATATTTCTTATTGCCGACTTTAGCTTATTAAAAGTCTGTATTGGCTTATATTGTAAGCAAATTATAAATTTAAAAGCACAATATGTGACTTTGATCTGTCATAAAACAATTACTCATGATCTAAGTTTAAAGTTTTGTTCCTTTAACTTATGTTCATAATAAATTCATTTCTTTCATTGTTCTAGTTTTAGTATCAGTATATATTCATTCATAATTTCATTTCATTTGTGGTTAAGTTAATTCTTGCTACTATGGTTTGAAGTTTTTTTTTTTTAAACTTTGATTATAGATAGTTTTATACTTATTTTTATAACTTTATATTGTATTAAACAAACATTTACTATTACTGATGGCTTGAAACAGCAATCTGAATTCTTTTAACATCTGTAACTTGTGCAACCTTTTCTTTTGAATTCTTATTTTATATAATTTTTCCAAGTTATATTCTAAAAAGGTTTAATAATTTGCAAGGAAAATAAATTTTAACATTTTCAAAATAGTTACTTGGCTATTTTATATTTTTGCTCACTTAAATTAGTGAAAGAATTATAAACCATTCTCTTGCAGTCATACTTAGTACTTTGAGTAGACAAAGTTTAAAAAATTGCAATGTAGCTAACAATTAAACTTAATTGTTCACATGACCTCTAACTTTTCAGTTAGTGATTATTGAAAAACCATTTCAATATAGAATTATGATTTTTGTGCTTAGTTATAAGGATGGATAATTGTTATGTGTTTTATTATTTGATGAAAAATTGTGACACTTATTAATAATGGTGTGTTCAACAAAGACTGACACTATTGTAATAAATCTTTTTATTTAAAAGATTAGTTGGTAACATTTGAATCATTCTTATGTGATCACCTGAAACTTTACAGCTGTGTCCACATTAGGAAGAAATGAGCTTTTGAGCTCTTTTTTTTCCCTCCTTCACAAAAATATGATGCTAAATCCAGACTAGAAGTTGCAATGCAGTAGAATTTAATATTTTGTTAGAAACTTGTGGATAATGTGTGCCTTATGGAGTTGTGTATTATTGTAGTGCAATGTTCAGCAATTAGTGAGATTTAGTTGATCTTTTGGAATAGGATCCTTCAGCAATTTCAATATAATGTTATAAGCTTCAGTGATTGTCAGTCTTTGCGGGGCAATGTAAATGTAACTGCAAGCATAAAAATGATAGTAATCTAACAATTCATATGGTTTTTGATCATTTTTGGAATGACTTAGCTATGAAATATACATTGTTTTACTCATCCCTGGAAATGCTGTATGCTTATAAGTGTTAGTAGCTGTAAACCCTTATAAAACACAATGTTTTATCATACCATTGCTCATGCAACATAGACATTGATAAATTTTAGAGGTGAAATTTTACTCTTCTGCTTTGTGCTATTCTCATCATACATGGTCTTATTTTGAGCAAATTCTTGCCCTACTGGAACTTATTCACATAACATGACAATAGTGCCAGTCTTTATTGAACAGCTCTTGTAAAAATGACTAAAACAGAAAAATTTGTGTAAACTATTCAACCTTGTTAACTTTCTTATATATACATATATATGTGTCTGTATGTATTAACACCCAAGGAACATGTATATCTTGGATGGGAGTATTTCTTTTGTATGGGTACAACCTTTTTGATGTTGAGCCACAATCATTTTTTATGGTGAGTATAAGAAAGCGTATATTTGAGGGATGTTACCATCACTTTTTATGCTTTGCATTACTAACAAGACTGTTTGACAAAAATAAACATAATCAGATTATATCAGGCATGTTTTATTTTTTATCCAAGTTAAAAAAATATATAGTTTGTATTGTTAAGTCTTATGTAAACATTTTTATTTTACACGATTATTGTTATGTAACCCTGTATACATATAGTATATTTTGCTATCTCCAGTAAACAAAGAGAAAAACATGTCTATATATTTGGTGTTCATGATTAATTTATTAAAATTGTAACTGTTTTTGTGAATATAGATTAAAATTCTCATTGCAAATTTGACTTTAACAAGCTTAGCTTACTGCTTTAAGGTATCCGTCTACGTTCTGAGAACTTTTTTCTTTTAACGTAGAAACTAGTTCATGTTTTTACATTTATTTTTTATATTATCATAGAGAATTGCACTTAAAAAATTTATTCCTTGAGAAGTTTTTATAAAATTTCTAATAAATGAAGAAAATTTAGTAAAAAATCAGGTTTTTTTTCAAAAGGTCTAATTTTTTAATAAATTAAATCATTTCAATATTTTTTGATGCAACACATTTCTTATACACTGGACCAGGGAATCACCTAAAATCTTTGCTTAATTTTCATTTCGTAAAAAATTTTGGTCCTTCAAAATTATATACATTCAATTTTTAATGAATTTTCATTACCTTTATATCTAACTATGAGTGTAACATTAAAAATTATCCAAATTTAAAGCATTTAGGCCATTTACTAGTAAATACTATCAAAAGCATTCATAATAATGTTCAATAAATATTTTAAGAACTTTTTGAAAAATCACATTTTAAGTTATAAAATTTTATTAAAAATACTGTGCTGAGAAAAACGCATTTAAAGTTTATGAAAGCAACTTTAACTGTCTGTTTTGTTTTGACAGCTGTCACTGATGTTTAAACAGCTGTAACTTTTCTTAAATTGCCGTAGAGACAAAAACAGATTTAGAAGCCTAAAAGTTGAAATTTTACAATAGAGAAATAAATAAAAAAAAAATTATGATTTTTGGCAAAAATGACATTTTTAACATAGACGGATACCCTAAGTCTTATGATTGAAGTGAGATTTTATTTTGATTTTTGTATAATTCTGGTAAACTTTGCATTTAATGAATACACAAATTACCTTGAAAGATGCTGTTCATGAAAAGCAAATTGTTTCCATGTCATTAAAAGTACAATCTTTGAAATTGATTGTATCTTGATACTAAAATATTTACATTAGAATATAAAGTAAAAAAGTTAATATAAAGTATAATAGTTAAGGTGTCTCAATACTGGATATTATCTATTATATTTTATATCTATCTATATTGATTTGAATTCTGCTTGCAATAAGGATATTTTTAGCCATTTGGTACTGGCTTCTGGGTCTATAGGCCCTATATTAGAAAATATGACTAATAAACAAGAAATCTACACTCTAATCTACAAATTAGCTGGCTAAATGGGTATGTCACTGCTCTTCAGTACCAGTTTGTAGGTTTGAAGCTAGTAAGCAGTAGATTCAGTAAGGTAGCAAAAACATTTGAGTGTAGCACCTTAAACCAACTAATCCACAATTGTCTTATGTTATTTGATATGAAACCTTTTTATTTGGTATTGCAGGAAGGCCTTTTTATTATCCCAGATTCATGTTGATGATAAGTCTAAGTTAATAGTCTTAAAATCGATTTTTTACTTGTTACATGCCATATCTTTTAAAACTCCTTATTTCTTGTTGCCTTTATTTGATTTTAATGTAATAAAGATAATTCTTTCACTGTACTAAAGACTAAAAAGTTTAACCTCATTCAAAAGTGATACATACCTTATATTATCTGATAATGCTATGAATTTTATGGCTTAACAATTTATTACAGGGTAATGGAAGGGGCAATGAGTATTGATTTTAGTATATATATTTTTATTATTGGAAGCTAATTTCAATTTACTGATTATATAATGTATAAACAAGAGTATTTACAACTGCATATTTATCTGAAATCCATATTTCAGGATTTGTATGAATGTATGTCTAATCCAATTATGTAATGAATTATTTATAATTGTCAGACCTTTGATGGAGTAATAATCACATTTATTTTTAACTTAAATGAAAAAACTGACATATTGTTCTTCATCATGAATTTTTAATTATTCTGTAAATATTCATAAATTTGTGAAAGGTGACAAATTGATTTGTATAATTTATTGGTTTTCTCTGTATGAGCATTTTTAATATACATTAAGTTTTTGGCTTGTAAACAATGTAAATAAATTTTTGTGAATGACGATTATAAATGTTTTTGTTGGTCATATTTTCAGAAATTTAATAAATACACTTTTAGTACAGTGATGGGATTCAACCGGTAAGTATGCATTGGTATTAGAATATCAAAATTGAATGGCAATTAATTGAACAAAAATTTTAAATTTAAATCTACTGGTTACTATCTCTTCTATCAGCTTACTGAATGTTCATGATTTTTATTATATTTTAAACTTTTTTTTCTATATTTTGTAAAAATTGCAGCAGTCAGTTGTTCTAGTGAATTCCTTCACAGGTTTTACTCCTAAGATTGAGAGATCCACACAGGCATGAAAGTTTTCCGCTTTTTTGACAGCCTTTAGGACTGTTTCGGAGATCAATGCAAATCCATCGAGAAATCGTGATTGGAAAATAGGGGTGGGTGGGTGCAATCCTGGTCGAAATCGTATCTTCTACCGCGTGTTTTCGCTGAGATGTACGCTGGCAGAGATATGACTACGCATACTGATTCACTTCCATTCCAATTGGCTCAATGTATTATAGCAATTACGTACTATATATTGCATGTACCAAACCAACAACCATATCAGCAATTATTGAATATTTGGCTGCTCCAAATGCTAACAACCAATCATTCTAAATTATTAGGCATACTCCTCAAAAACTACGGTTTATCCTTTAAATTGTTAGATTAACTGCTACAAAAACACTATCCTGCTTCAAATCTGCATTTTGGCTGCTACGAAAATTCGCTATCCTAGTACAAATTTTGTTTTGCTGCTCTGAAAATTGCTCGAAAATGCTTGATGGAGCGCAACATTTCTGTATGTAGTACTGAATCATATTGTGAAAAAGAGTTATGTAACAGAAAATGTAATCATCACCCGGGGAAGTTCAGCTTTTTTTGTCATTGTCTACTTTCATGCCTGGATCCACACATTACAAAAATTTTTATTGGTGTTTAGAACTAGGATATTTATATGCATGGGTTGGTTAGAGAGATAATTGCAAATCAAAATGCCTTTTCCTAAAAAATATGGGCCAGACCAGTTATAATCAGTTTTGGCCCAAATACAAGACCATGTCTCACATTTAGTTGTACCTTTAGTAGTTAAAGTTACATATTTAATTAATGTATCAAAAAGATTACCCCCACATCCATATGTAACAACTCTAGTGGTGTAGATGGTCTTACAGCCCAATCTTTTTAAATGAGGTACGCTTGGCTTTCGATAATTTACATACTTTACAATAATCAAAGGATTTATTTAACACGGGAAAACCCCTCGCACTATTATTTTTACTTGTATTTACAATATATTCATAATTAATGTGACAATATCTCTTATGCCATAATTCTTCTAATGAAAGTTCATTTACATTTTCTAAATTGTTTCCTATTTCCTCACTTCGGTGGGTATTTAAATAACGATTAGGTCTGAAGAAATATAAATTTATATCATGTCTTCGTTTAGCAAAAAATAGTAAGTTCCACTTATTATCAAAAACTTTAAGTAATCCCTCATCACTGACGAATTTATTACCCTCTTCTTCTAATTTAGATATAGATAACAAGTTTCTTATAATATCAGGATTATATACATGGTTTCTGCGCACCTGGAAAGTCATGGATTTAGACAATGGATTAATTTTGTCATGGAAAGTCTTGATTTTTCAAGTAAAATGAGTAAAAGTCATGGATCCGCTAAACTACCGATTAAAAAAATGCACTGAATTGTTTAATTCTCTTTTTACTTGTCATCTGGCTGAAGATACTGAGTTTGGTATTTATGTATTATCCTATTGCCAAGTAAAATTTATTCGCCAAGGAAACTCAAAGCAAGAAAGCTTAATGGTTGGGTAAATGTATATTATTCTGTTTTTTTCTTAAATTGCAGATTAAAATTTTTTTAATATAATATTTTTTTTAATAAAAATTAGTTAAGATTTTTGCACAAAATATAAGTTTATCTTTAGGGATATTGTATATAAACATTATAGGGTTATATTTGGCTATTATTCATGGTCACCTGAATAATACCAAAGTACCCTGAATTCAAATTGGAAACATTTTGATTGAAAAATTGCTATATGACTTAGGTATGTAGATACAACAATTTATTTTTATGTATATGAGTTTATTAACACTTATAAAGTAAGTTTATAGTTTTTTTATGATAAAATTCCTGTAATTTCTCTTAAAGCATATATTTTATTTGTATGTACATCAGAAGTTTTATCCATATATACTTTAACGAAAGCTTTTTAAAGTCATGGAAAATGATCTGCTAAATCAGGGAAAGTCATGGATTTGAAAAATTTTATTTTGGCAGATACCCTGTATATAACACATCCTTTAATAACACTTTCCTGTGTTTACCATTTATTTTAGTAATAAACTGCACAGTACTTATTCCATTTATTGAGCTGCTCACCACCCATGGCCATAGACATTTTTAAGTTATTTACAGGTCTTAATTCAGAAAATAAATTTTTATCTTTACAAAAATGAGAGGTAGCACTGCTGTCCAATATCCAAACATTTTCCAAGTCGGATGAAGATGTATTGTAAATTTCAATATTATTATCAACTTCTACTAAACTGTTTGAATGAGAGGGGAGAGACACACGAGGAGGCTCTTTAGCTTTACAATTATTTTTCAATTTATAACAAGAGGATTTCTTATGCCCAATTATTCCACAATAATTACATTTCCCTTTAAATTTACGCTGTTTAACATTAGAATCAATCTTTGTACAGGGAACATCACTTAAATTACAATAAACAGTCTTACTGGTTTGCTGAGATTTTACCATCACATTACAAACTGGAATCTGTCCAATGTAAGCAACAGGTAGATTGTTTGTACTGTGTACTCCATACATTTCAGAAAGGCAGTTGGCCTCTAGTAGAAGTTCTTGTTCAATTTTATTCGGTATGAAATCTATCAGACCACCTGTAAATTTGTTGAACTATAGGGTTAAACTCGGCTGGTAGGCTTCTAATATACTGGAAACCAATATATAGATCTGACATAGTGTGTCCTGCCTCTTGTAAGTTCGATGCTGCTTCTTTTACACAACAGATAAAAAGTCCAACAGTCTCTCCAGCTTGAAATTTGATACCAAAAAATATATCTAATAGTTTAATTAGACGAGCACATGTATCGGGTTAAAAATATTTGCAAAGAATATCCCATGCTTTTTCCCATCTGTAGTTTCATCTAAAAGTGCTTTGAACTCATTGGAAATGCATTGATAAATTATAGTACAGGTACATGTCTTCTGCAATTCTAGCTCATTTCTTTCACGAAACATCAAAACGCGTCTTTCCCTTCCTTAGTGTCCTTGGTATCCTTCACATCTTCATCTTTCTCACAAATAAATTGCCAGCTACCACTGTGCATAAAACACACCTTCACATTCTTCTTCCAAACATTCCAGTTCGTTGAGGTCAGCAACGGAACTCCGGGAACCTCCATTTCAGCACAGGAAAACTAAATATTTTAAAGCTTCAGGTTACTGGCAAGTGCTGGGCCCATAACCACTACTGGTAACATTTTATAACGTGAAAGCTCCTTGACACCATTCTAGGTTTCTTTTGAACCATCCCAACACATCGACAAAAATAACCTTGCACAAATAAATGATGATCAATCCACATGCGATGGTAACTGACTTTATTCTCAAATATCATCACTGAATTAAAAAACACTTCTTAAAAACACATTAAGTTTAACATAAAAAAGCAGGCATCTTCAATAAGCATTGAACATATCGAGAAACGAGACAGCTCACTAATCGTCAAAATAATAACACCACCACAGCATAACGAGCGACTTGCCTTGAAATACACAGTTCACAAAACAAATTAGCATGCTGTGAGGGCTTCTTCACGGAATAGAAGAAAAACAATTAGAAAGTGCTGTTTAAATTGAAAAACTAAACTGAAGGTTACTTTAACAAAGATGTTAATCAGTGTGTGGTGGAAACAAAAATAGACAATATAAAGTTAACAGGTCTGCCAATTCGGGGCACATTCTGACCGCTCACCTTCCACTTCTTAATCACATAGGCCACTGTCAATTTTGGGTACTTCAGATTGCTAGATATGTCCCTTAACGATCGGCTACATTTGTGAAACCTGATAATTATACCTTTCTCGAAATCAGAGAGCTCCGAACTGCAAGGCATTTTGCATGCGACTAATGCCGATGCTGTTTCCTACATGATGTATACCATGACGTACCTTAGGATTGCAGATATCGTCATTTACATAGGTGTTCAAATACTTATTGGTAGACGCTGTATATATTAACAAATATTTTAAATTAAAGTTATGAATTTGAAGGGAAAAAAAAACCAAGAACGAAATTTAAACAATTGTGAATAGTATAATTTATACTGAGTAATCAGCTGTCCTTTTATATGCATAGGATGCCACTTATAAAAGGTGAAAAAAATTCATAAGAGATTTCTTTGATATCGTAGATAAATAAAGTACTGTAAAGTGAAGCTTTATAACAGATAAAGTGTTTTTTCATGATTTCATTCAATGCACTTGCTGAAATAGTAAATTTATGCACAAGGAAAAAAAAAAAAAAAAAAAAAAAAAAAATTGTAAAATGTCAATCTAAATAAATAATTATAAATAATACCAGATACTTGAAAATTTGGTGGATTTTACATAGGATTGTCATCTACCTTCACTGAAAAAAATAGAACCCTGTTCTCATAAGAAACATACAAATTCTACAAACTATTTTTTACCTGTCCCTAAAAAGGGACATTAGGTATTATTGGGTTAAAAATTACTCTAAACATTAGATCTGTATGGTAAGAGCTAAGTTATTAGTGTGTTGAAAGCTGTAAAAAGTAATCTTTTTAATACAGACTACTTTCCAGGTTATATATTGTTTATATACCATAAAATTGTTTTGATGACAAAAAAATGTTCCATAGTTCTTATTTCATGTGAGTTTTATATAAATTCAAAATTTATAATAGAAGTACAAAGTTAAACAAAAAAGTATTCACATAAAGCATTCAGATTTTCTCTTTCCAATTTAAAAAATTAAATTTTTGAGTACTAGGAAATTGTGCAACACTTCGTGCAGATTCTGGCAAAGGTGGCGTTTCCTGTAAAATAAAAATTTTTTGTTAATAAATATTGTTAGAGAGATGATACAGATTCTGATTTTGAGGAATAATACAGATAATTGTGCTCTTTAATTTTTATTGTTCTATAACAGCTAGTATAATAATTTAATACCAGGATTCCAAACTAGAAATAAGTACATAAATGTCAGCCTTTAGGCCAAGCATTTATAACTTCAGCAAGAATACAGACCAGGGTCGAGCGATTTAAATCAGTTGATTAAAAAAAATCATTGAATTAAATCAATTTTTAAAGATTAAATTTTTTAAAGAAAGCTGTTAGCACAATAAAAAAATATTGACAACTCAGAGTTGCTCTCAGATGGTTTCAGGAAGCTGCCACAGCCTGCCTGTCCTTGTATTATCAAAATAGCACCCTACTAGCTATTCATTTCTTCTCCCCTATCTCTTTCTTATCTCACAGTCAAATGTTGTTTGCGTCTTTTGTATTAAAAAATTACTGGCACAGTAAAAATTTCATTATCATACCTTGAAAAGAATGCCCTGACTTTTTAAATATTAAGTGCCTCTAAAAAATAAAAACAAATGCACCCAAAAATATAATAAGTATTATCCCTTCCTGCTTTTATTTATTTATTTTTATGAACCTGGGAATAATTCTGGAATTCTGAAATGACAAAGCAGCTAAACTTGTTTTTATTTATAAATCATTGAACATTTAACCAATGTCACAAAATAAAAAGTTGGTTGTAAAATTTTCATAAAAAATAAAAATTATTGTGATTACTTAGCCCTTAGTCTACCCTCATCTTTCTAATAATTCTATGGTTGAAGGAGTAAAATGTATAAATTAATATGAAGCATTCTTTATTTAAGTGATATAGATAATTAAAACAAGCAAAAAACCCCCCTATGTTTCAAGTAATTATTTTCTAGTGATTTATGAATTATCTTATATATTATATATATATATATATATATTAGTTATATGTATTTTTTATTATATATAAAAAAGAATTAATTGATTTAAACATCTAACTTGAACAATTTAATTTGCTTGTATCAAATATTATACTTAAATATATTTAAAATTCAAAAATCCTAAATAAATACAAAAAATCTGATTTGAATAAAAAAAATCCTATTCTTTTGAATTTTTTAAAAAAAAATTGTGTTTTTTATCAACCCTGCTACATTCTGATTTAGAAATAAGAAATATTACACAAGCCAGAGTTCACTGAGATCCATATATATGAAAGTATTTTTTTTTAAATTAACATATCTTAATTAGCTTAATCTCAATATTACTTCCTATCATCATAAAAAATACAAAATAGCATTCTTAAATAAAATAAAAAATCCACCCAATTTTTTAATGTAATGATTATGATTTTATGAAGTAGAAGGTGTAAGTGCATTATAAAGCATAACAGGAAGTACCAACTACACCATGCAACAGAAAATAAGACCTGTTAGTAATATAAGACCCAGTGTCACCATAAAGGAAAAAAAATCAAAGAGAATGCAGGGTAAGAATAAATTTTATCTGGGTAAGTTGTTATAGGCCAGATCTTTCACATATCTGAAGTAGGCATGTGGCTAAACAATAAAAATCATAATATATTAACACATTGTGTGCGGGTACATTTCGCAACGGAATTGTACCGGGAACAGGTGTTTTGCACTTAAATTTAGTTATTCAGTTAAATCTCAATAGATCGAAAATTATTTAATTTTTTAACCAACTTTTTGTATTTTATATTGAAATATATAAACAAATATTATATAAATAGAAATATATAAATAACAACCATAAGATTTTTTGTAAACAAAAAATAGATTTTTTAGTGGATAAATTTATAATAGTACAGTAAATATGAAAAATCAAATAGAAATAGTAGTATATAGTTTTAATTTTTTCGAATTATGTTATGTATAAACATTTTTACATTATAAAAAAAATGAAAAGAGCAATCATAAAACTAATAATGTAAAAACTAGTTTTTATTTGTCTAAATTTTTCCAGAATCTATGTAGTAGACAAGAACATTTGGCTTCGTTTTCTGTATATAAAGTTATTTTTGCCCCCACAAACAAACCCTGTTGTTACACTAACCCATACTAGTACATGACCCACGCTCAAGTATCAATCATCAGAAAATGTACTAGAACATGTCCAGCATACAAAGTGTTAATAGTCACGAAATATGGTCTTAGAAATAGCTGAAATTTCCAACTTTTCCTCTTTTTTATGACTTTAAACAATTTTTTTAGATTTTTTTTCTTACATGGCTTCTTCCCAATTTCGTTTCGCTGACATTCACCCCAAATATTACTTCTGACATAAAAGTGCAAATGAAAGTTGCTTATTTAACATAATCTAAAGGCTGAAATTATAGACTTATTGCATAGTTAGGAATCCTGGTATTTGAGTGTTTTTAAAACTATTCTAGAATGTTATGAGTTTGAAATAAAGTTTGCTTACATCTATTTATATGCAATTCCTTCAAACTGGAACTGTATGATGCAACTACTTATCAAAAATAAGATAAATGGAACTTATAATGAAGTGAATAGGTCAGATATCAGAGCAATGGGAAAGGTTTTTTTCTAGAGAACTTTCAACCATCTTTATTAACGAATAAAATTTTCTATATATATTGGAATCTGATATTGTTTTAACAGGGGAAAAAAAAAAGTTTTTTAGTCATCTTATGCAATGGTTCCAATTTTCCCAAACAGTGTTCCCACTTTTTTTCCAGAACAAAAATTAAGGACTTTCTAAGGACCAAAGTAACTTTTTATAAGGACTTACTTGAAATACACTGCATAATGACATAAACCCTATTTCCTGAGGAACATATTTTAATGATTATGAACCACACAAGGCCTATTCAATAAATGCCCTACAATATTTCAGAATTAAGTTTTTAAAAATGCCTAAAAATTAATATAAGATAAATCTATTTGACAAAAACTAATTTTGAAAAAAGTTTTTAGTGATCAAACTAAAAATAAGTTGTGAATAAAATACAATATTATAAACAGTACTTTCTCAGATTTAAAAATGACCCTGATATACATATATATATATATATATATATATATATATATATATATATATATATATATACATATATACATACATATATATATATATATATATATATATATATACATATATATATATATATATATATATATATATATATATATATATATATATGTGTACATACTGACTGATTATACCCGACGTTGCCTGGGAAAGAAGAAAATTTTAGACTTTTCTATCACATTTAATGCAAGGAAAATTAAACTTCCATAATTAACTGAGATATCTACACCCCAACCCCACCCTCCATGCTTCGTTTAATTATAATCTGCATGGCTGTTAGCTATTAGGAAAGGGCAGCTGACTTTATTCTTTAAACCTTTTCAGTATGCAAAAGATTATTTATTTGTCGAATAAATTTTCTAGCTCATGACCATAAAAAGTATTAATAAACTAAAAGTATTTTCATAATTTTTTTGAGAATATCAAGGAAAGAAATTCTGAATTACTACAATAATACACTGAAAACATATATGTATTTGAAGATTTTCTTTATTATTAATACTGCACTTTTGGCTAGAAAATGTAAAAGAATGTTATGAACATTAACAAATATTTTATATATTCTTAATATATATATTCTTTGAACAGTACTTATCACCTGTATTGGCATTCTTAGAACCAGTTTTGGGCAAATATAACTCTGAACTTACAAAGCTAGAAAGTTAGGAGAATACCGCTAAAACTGATAGGAAGTGAAGAAAGCGGAACGCGTCAATGGAGAAAATGATTGCATTCTAATTTAAAAATTAAGGAGTTTTTAAGGATCTTTGATGAAAATTAAGTAGTTTTAAGGACCGTGGTTTGATAAATTCAGGATCCTTGCTTAGGTAAACTCTTGTGATATTTACACACTGATCCAAGATTTAAATCCTCCAGGCTAATTTATGGCAGTAGGGAGAAGATAAGCAGTACCCAAACCACTCCTTGCTGTAGACTTCCTATGAAGTGCCCCAGCAATTGAATGTTTGCTGAGGTTCAAATAAAACTTGCAGATGATCATAGCAGCATAATACTAGGAATGAGTTATAACAGAACAGGATACTTGAGTGGATTTCGTGCCTATGACAACAAATTTAGTTAGGGTGGTATGAATCTTGCAAACCCATAAGGAGCCTAACCCTTTTCATTCTGAATTATTTATTTTGTTCAAATTTGAGAATAAAAATTCTTTCTAAGGTATATTAAATGTAATTAGACTAAATATAACAATTTGAAATTTATTAATTTTTTATATGTATGAAATCTGACCCGTCATCCAGATAGGACACTGGGATGAAGGGTATAACATTTCCAATTACTGATTTCAGTGTTCTATTCATCAGTGAAAAGCAATTTCTCCTAAATAACACTTAATTAATCATTTTAAGAATTCAAATTTCAGTTGAGTATAACACTTCCTTCCTTCCTCAGTGGCATGACAGCCCAGGATGGGCCTTAGCCTTCTCTAGAATTCCATACCAGGCAGTCCTATCTTTGGCTCTGGATTTCCAATTTGAAATTTTCAAGGATCTTATGTCTTTCTCAATACAGTCTAACCATCTAAGTTTTGGTCGTCCTCTCATTCGGGTTCCTATTGGTTTGGCCGTAAAAACTTTTTTTGTGGATCTATTGTCATTAAGTCGAACTAGGTGTCCGGCTCATTTTAATCTTTGTAAGCTAATAAAATTAATTATATCTGGGTTTTTATATGTTCTGTATAATTCAATATTTGTTCTTCTTCTCCATATACCATTTACATTAATTCCCCCAAAAATACTTTTCAATATTTTTCTCTCAAAAACTGCTAGGGTTTCCTTGTCTCTTTCTGTCAGTGCCCAGGTTTCAGCTGAGTAAGTCAAAACAGCTTTTATTAGGCATTTATACAATATTATTTAGTCAATCTTTTAATGTACTTAGACTAAATATTTCTTTAATCCAAAAAAACATCGATTAGCAGCAGTAATTCTGCTATGAATTTCAACAGATATATTATTTTGAGTATAACACTAAACTTACAAATAAATACTGATTTCCGAATGCTATTTTTCAGATGTCCTCTGGATAGGACAGTAGGAAAAAATGAGTTAAAGCGAAAAGCTGATATGAATTTTTATCCAGCATGACTAGACTTTCAACTATCTTAGTCAGGTCTGTAACTAGGTTCTTTAGCACCCATGGTAAAAAATTGATCTACGCCCCTACCACCCAATATAGTGAGAAAATATATAAATGTTTTTTCAATATCATATATAGAATGAATCAAGATATTTTGTTAATTCTTAAAACGTTCCTAGTATATTAATTTTTTCTTCTATATTTATTTTGTTAATACTTAAAAATATTTTTGAACACTCTAGAAGTGTTATTTTGCTGATAAATTGGATAGTTTATTTGAGGGGAATATTTTTTTTATTTGTACATTAAATTTTCATTAAAAAAAAAAAACTATGTTTTTCAAAATTAAAATTTAGTATTAATAACTTTAATATATTCAAAGTTTAAATCGAATACCCAAATTTATATAAAGGCATATTAGAAGTGTTTGGTAAACATTTTGTAAGAATCTATAACAAGTTTAGTCCTTAAGAGCATTAAAAAAAAATTCATAAAACAATAATTTTTAAATATATTGGATTTTAAAAACAAAATCTGATTCTATAATAAAAAAATATTTTTTAACTTCTCCTTATTTCTACTTAGGGCGAATCATCTTCTTTCGGACCTCATTTTCCTCACGGTGTGGCGGCCCTATGACTGATGTACCCACCTTTGCTACGCCCTTGTTACGGCCCTGATCTTAGTATAAAGGAAAGCTAGAGTCTTCTCTTTAATATGGATTCTCAGGTTAGACATTAAATTTATTAGGTTTATAATAAATGCAAAAAAAATTCCATTTGTTAATGATTGTTCATGTCACACTTTATATGCTGACAAGCTCTTTTCATAGTCTGAATTTCATGCTTTGTTTAGCTTGAGTTTTTGCTTTTACCATGCTAATGAGCATGCAGCAAGGAAATCAATCCTTTTTATAAAATCTATAGCTTAACCTACTATTTTTTAAATCGTTATTATTATTTATCTTACATTTGTGATCATCTGTATTTTTTACTTTGTTCTGATTATGAATGTGCCCCTTTCAGTTTTTTTTTCATGTTTATACACACGCACATATATGCACATATCTGCCAACGTGTATGGTTTAGCTGTATATTGCATGATAAAACTTTGTATGTAAAAACCATATGGTTTTCTTTGATGATGAAAGAGGTTAAAGTATCAAATATATATATAAACTTATATAAAAGAGTGTTTAATATGTGAAACTGTAAGGTTTTGAAAGTTGGTATGTTGGCAGCTATGTATTTATATGTATATATAGTGGAAACTCATTTATACGAAATATTAAGCTATATGAAGTATTTTACATTCAACAGCAATTCTGTCATATTTATTCTTATGCAATTATACAATTATATAAAATATTCCTTTATACAAAGAAATTTTTGATCCCCTTCAGTAAATTTCATTCATTTATACAAAGGAGCAAACTTTTCTACAAATTTTATTAGCACCACTCTCCATTTTCTAAGAGCTTGTGAGTATTAATGATAGAAATGGCCCTGTAGCATTTTTGTTCCATCTCACTGTTCTATGATTCATAAAGATAATTTCCTTTACTCTGTGACCTTTCTGCTTGTGTGGTTCATCTGCACCCCTCTTTTTAATTTTTCAGTAAAATCAGTAATTATACTCTGTTTGCAATACATGTATATACTGTTTTTCAAAATAAACAGACAATGAATTTAAGGAGCATAATTTCTGTGCAAGACAAAATGAAAATTTTTAAAAATATTGATGATAACCCCAAATTAAACAAAAGTTGAAATGGCAAAATTATAAAAACTCTATTGTCCCTCTTTGTGATAAAGGATTTAATTAAGAGGATTTTCATAAAATCTGGTTCATTTATTTATAAGAAGGCTTGGACTGAAGATGGCCAATGTGCAAATTTCAAAAAGCAAATGCATGAAGTAAAATGTTTAGGACATATAATGAACACTTTTATGACTATGTTGCAATCGTTGCTGCAGTAACAAAGTCCAGAACAAGAGTTCAAATTATCTCCCATCATGTCAGGCACCAGTGCAAACATAAACAGATGTTTTCTCAATTAATCTTTGTTCTGATATCCACTGATCTAGGAAGATTTGAAGGAATAGTTGCATATTAATGTCTCGGTATAATTTTAATTTTTGTTTCAAAATTTTAATTTTTATCCTTCTCTAAGAAATAGATAAGAGATTTTTTTTTTTGTTTAATTTGTGTTTCCTATCTCTTTTAGCATTTAATTTTATTTTAGTGTAAAAGTTCTTTGTAAATAAGATTCATAGTATATATGTGTTAAACTAATCATTCAGAAACAA